>CAMZMU010000106.1:25902313-26502313 GCA_947311845.1 Poa pratensis | reverse complement strand
TCCCTATTAAATTCTCAAGTTGATGGCTTATATTTTTTAGCATAGCAGATTGTTCATCCATAGTTCTAGTAAACAGTTGGTTTTGCTCATATTGCTTTTGCATAAAAATTTAGTGGCCTTTTCAATTTCTAGCATCCTTTCCTCACTAGGCATTCTTGTTCTACCATAGGAATCTCCATAACCATTGCCACTATTAGAAGGATAGGGCCTATAATTGCTATTACCAAAATTATTCCTATAAGCATTGTTGTTGAAGTTATTATTTTTAATGAAGTTCACATCAACATGCTCTTCTTGAGCAACCAAAGAAGCTAAAGGAACATTATTTGGATCAACATGTGTTTGACCATTTGCAAGCATAGACATAATAGTATCAATTTTGGCACTCAAGGAGAGGTTTCCTCAACAGAATTTACCTTCTTACCTGTTGGAGCTCTCTCGGTGTGCCACTCAGAATAATTAATCATCATATCATCAAGAAGCTTTGTTGCAGCACCCAAAGTGATGGACATAAAGGTACCTCCAGCGGCCGAATCCAATAAATTCCTTGAAGAAAAATTTAATCCTGCATAGAAGGTTTGGATGATCATCCAAGTAGTCAGTCCATGAGTGGGACAATTTTTAACCAATGATTTCATTCTCTCCCATGCTTGAGCAACATGTTCATTATCAAATTGCTTAAAATTCATTATGCTACTTCTCAAAGAAATAATCTTAGCAGGAGGATAATATTTTCCAATAAAAGCATCTTTGCATTTAGTCCATGAATCAATACTATTTCTAGGCAAAGATAGCAACCATTCTTTAGCACGTCCTCTCAAGGAGAAAGGAAAAAGTTTCAGTTTAATAATATCACCATCTACTTCCTTGAGCTTTTGCATTTCACAAAGTTCAACAAAGTTATTAAGGTGAACAGCAGCATCATCAGTACTAACACCAGAAAATTGCTCTTTCATAACAAGATTTAAAAGTGCAGGTTTAATTTCATAAAATTCTGCTGAAGCAGCAGGTGGAGCAATAGGTGTGCATATGAAATCATTGTTGTTCGTGCTAGTGAAATCACACAACTTAGTGTTCTCAGGAGTACTCATTTTAGCAGAAATAAAAACAGACAGAAAATAACTTGAAAGTAAACTAGATGCAAGTAACTAATTTTTTTGTGTTTTTGATAATTGAAAGCAAACAAGATAAAATAAAATAAACTAAGCAAGACAAAAACAAAGTAAAGAGATTGGAAGCGTGAAACTCCCCTTGCAGAAGACTGCTGTCTCCCCGGCAACGGCGCCAGAAAAATAGCTTGATGACGTGAAACACACGTTCGTTGGGAGACCCCAAGAGGAAGGTATGATGTAGTCAGCAGCAAGTTTTCCCTCAGAAAGAAACCAAGGTTATCGAACCAGTAGGAGCAGCAACTCTTCAGAAGGTTGTCAACGGCGCCAGAAAAATAGTTGTCGAGGGAGTCTGGACTGTTGACGTGGAATCTGCACACAACACAATCAAACTACTTTGCCCCAACGAAACAGTGAGGTTGTCAATCTCACTGGCTTGCTGAAAACAAAGGATTAAACGTATGGTGTGGAAAATGAGTATTAAATTGCAGAGAATGAAAAAGGAACAGTTTGCAGTTTGTGGTTGTTTAATCAGTGTAAAAGAATGGACCGGGGTCCACAGTTCACTAGTGGTGTCTCTCCATAAAAGATAACTAACATGTTGGGTGAACAAATTACAGCTGGGCAATTGACGAATAGTGAGCGCATGACAATGCATATACATGACATGTTGACTACTATGATATTTAATTGGGCATTACGACATAATACATAGACCGTTATCCAACAGCATCTATGACTAATAATCCACCGCCGGGTTGTCATCCGAGTCCCCCGTTGGTATTAAGTTGCAAGCAACGGATAATTGCATTAAGTAAAGTGCGTAATGTAAACAAACACATATGCCCGTGGACATAGCATCGTTAGGTTATCCCTAGTGGCAACAGCACATCCACAACCTTAGAACTTTCTGTCACTGTCCCAGGTTAAACGGAGACATGAACCCACTATCTAGCATAAATACTCTCTCTTGGAGTTACAAGCATCTACTTGGCCAAAGCATCTACGAGTAACGGAAAGCATGCAAGATCTTAAATAACATATAAGATAGATTGATAATCAACTTGACATAATATTCAATATTCATCGGATCCCAGCAAACACAACATGTAGCATTACAATAATATGATCTTGATCATGTAGGGCAGCTCACAAGATCTAAACATGATGGCACAAAGTGGAGAGACAACCATCTAGCTACTGCTATGGACCCGTAGTCCAAGGATGAACTACTCACGCATCACTCCGGAGGCAGGCATGGCGATGTAGAAGCCTCCGGTGACGATTCCCCTCTCCGGCAGGGTGCCGGGAAGAGGTTCTGAACCCTCCCGAGCTAGGGTTGACGACGGCGGCGTCTCTGGACTTTTCGTGGATATTTGCTCAGGTACTTAGGGTTTTCGCGTCGGGGGGAATAAGTAGGCGAAAGGGCGGCGGCTGCGGACCCCCGAGGGGCCCACACCACCCTAGGGCGCGGCAGAGGGGGGCCCGCGCCCTAGGTGCGTGTGGCCTCCTGGTGGCCCTCCTCTGCTGCTCCTTCGCTCCGTCAGGCGTGTTCTGGAAAAATAGGACCCCGTGTAGTTTCGTCCAATTCCGAGAATATTTCCAGACTAGCTTTTCTGGAATACAAAAACAGCAGAAAACAGGAACTGGCACTTCGGCATCTTGTTAATAGGTTAGTCCCAAAAAATGTATAAAAGTGATATAAAGTAGATGCAAAACATGTAGCAATTGGTATAAAACAAGCATGGAACATCAAAAATTATAGATACGTTTGAGACGTATCACCCTCCGTGCTCGCAGGCCCCAACTCCGGCTGCCATACAGCGGCGTGCAGCCCTCCCAGCCGTTCCGGCAGATACTTGCTCGCGCCCCACACCCAAGCATCTCATCCAACTACCAGCACGTCCCAGCCAGCCCGGTTCGTACATTCCTCCGCGAGCGCTGCCCGCTCCGGCGGCCCTCCATTGGGGCGCTGCCCACCGCGTCCTCCGTGCGATTGGATAGACATGAAATTCCGGACCTTGAGGAGATATACGACTGGATGTCGAGCAGCCACGACGAGAACGACGAAATCCGAATCGGCCGGCAAAGAGGTCGCACGGTCTCAAGCTGTGCCCCTGCTCCCATCTGTGCATCGTGTTTGGGCTGCTCCCGGTGCTCGTGTTGGGCTGTTGGCTGATGCCGCTGCACCTACCGCCCTCGTTAATATCTCCCCTAGTCTCTGTACCTTGTCTTCGGGAATAGATCTTCATGGATCCGTGGACGGCATGGCGTACGTCGTCTCTGCTGGGAGACGTGGGGAGTAGATGACGATGGTAGCTAGCACACAGATACGCCATGTGCAAAACATAGGTGAAGATGTTTTGATCAGTACTACTTTATTAGGGTGAAATATGAACGGATGCTATAGCACATAGATACTCCAATGTGCTAGCGGATGCTTGGTGAGTCACGACGGAGCTCCGGCGCGGTTTTCCGGCGAGGCGACGGTCCGGCGAACTCAACGAGATTCCGGCGAGTCATGACAGAGCTCTGGCGCGGTGGACCAGCGAGGTGTGACGGTCCGGTGAACTCAACGAGATTCCGGCGAGGCCCCGAAAAGTTCCGGGATGGTTCTGTTGATTTCTGGTGAGGTTTTGGCCATCTCCGGCGAGGTCCGGCCAACTCCGGCGAGGGTCCGGCAATATCAAAGTGGTCAGAGGAGTTCCAGCGCCACCGACAAGGTCTGGCATGTCTTACCCTATCTTCGGCGAGGTTTTGGTGAATTCCGACCAACTCCGGCGAGGGTCCGGCGATATCAAGGTGGCCGGAGGCGGTCCTGCACGACTCCGGCAATGTTCAGCGTGTCTTCCCCTATCTCCAGCAAGGTTTCGGCGAGGTCCGACCAAATCCGGCGAGGGTCCGGCGATATCAAGATGGCTGGAGGTGGTCCGGTGTGGTAGACCGGCGAGGCGCTAGAAATTCCGGCCGACGGCTCTCCCACGGTCTTAGGGGTATTACAGATGATTCGCATAAAATTCACAGTTTCACAGTTGTTTCAGCCAAACGACTTTCAGCTTTGCCACAGTTCTCATCTCACAGCAGGTTTTTCATAGCTCACAGTTCACAGTAGCTTTTTTGGAATCCACAGCTGAACGAAACACACCCTAAGTTCGGTGTAGCAGATGCTGGCAGTGAACTGTACATCATGGAGAGCTTCCATGACTTCAGGATGGCTAACAACCGTTCTGTAGTCGAACAGGCTCATGAGATACAGTGCATTGCTAAGGAGCTTGAGCACGCTAAGTGTGCCTTACCTGACAAGTTTGTGGCTGGATGCATTATTGCAAAGTTGCCCTCTTCATGGAGGAACTTCGCCACAACTCTCAAACACAAGAGACAGGAGATATCGGTTGAAAACCTGATAGCGTCTCTTGATGTTGAGGAGAAGGCTCGGGCTAAGGACACTGCTGAGAGAGGTGGTGAAGGTCAGTCTAGCGCCAACATGGTGCAGAAGAACTTTCACCATGGCAAGAGCAAGGCAAAGAGCAAGCCTTCCTTCAACATGCCTACCAAGACTACTTCTTTCAAGAAGAAGAAGAAGATGCTGAACAAATCTGAGCTAAAGTGCTACACTTGTGGAGAGCCCGGACACTTCTCTGTGGACTGCCCAGATCGTGCAGACAAGAAAGGGAAGGCGCCAAAGCATGTCAACGTCGTGACCGCTAGCAATGCTGATGGGTACGGTAATTTACCGATTGTGCTTTCAGTATTTCAATCTCCATGTTGGTGGATTGATACGGGTGCTAATGTTCATGTATGTGCTGACATCTCTATGTTCACTTCTTATCAGGTCGCAGATTCAAGCGTCTTAATGGGGAATGGATCACATGCTTCTGTTCGTGGTGTTGGCACGGTAGATCTGAAGTTTACTTCGGGAAGATCGTGCAGCTGAGGAACGTGCAGCATGTCCCTACTATGAACAAGAATCTTGTTAGCGGCTCCCTTCTATGCAGAGATGGGTTTAAATTAGTCTTGGAGTCCAATAAAGTAGTTGTGTCAAAGTTTGGACAATTTATTGGTAAAGGGTATGAGTGCGGAGGCTTGTTCCGCTTTTCATTATCGGATTTTTGTAATAAGTCAGTAAACCATATTTGTGGCAGTGTGGATTCGGATGCTAATGTTTGGCACTCTCGTTTATGTCATGTTAATTTTGGTTTAATGAGTAGACTTTCCAGTTTGAGTTTAATTCCTACTTTCACCATTGCCAAAGGTTCTAAGTGCCATAGCTGTGTGCAATCTAAGCAACCTCGAAAGCCTCACAAGGCAGCCGAGGAGAGAAACTTGGCACCACTAGAACTCGTACATTCGGATCTATGTGAGATGAATGGCGTGTTGACAAAAGGTGATAAGAGATATTTCATGACTTTAATCGATGATGCTACTAGGTTCTGTTATGTATATTTGTTGCACACTAAAGATGAAGCTTTAGACTACTTTAAAATCTATAAAGCTGAAGTAGAAAATCAATTAGAGAGAAAGATCAAACGTCTTAGGTCAGATCGTGGTGGCGAGTATTTCTCCAATGTATTTGATGAATTCTGTGAGGAACATGGTATTATTCATGAGAGGACGCCTCCCTATTCGCCCCAATCAAACGGGGTTGCCGAGAGGAAAAACCGCACGCTGACCGACTTGGTGAACGCCATGTTGGACACTGCTGGTTTATCTAAGGCATGGTGGGGGGAGGCTTTGTTGACTTCGTGTCATGTCCTGAATAGAGTTCCTAACAAGGATAAAGAGAAGACACCTTACGAGGAGTGGTCTGGGAGAAAACCATCACTTTCTTATTTTCGTACTTGGGATGTTTGGCGAAAGTCAATGTTCCAATTCCTAAGAAACGAAAACTTGGACCGAAGACAGTGGATTGTGTCTTTCTAGGTTATGCTCAGCGGAGCATTTGCTATAGATTTTTAGTGGTTAAATCTGAGATACCTGATATGCATGTTGATACTATTTTGGAATCTCGTGATGCAACATTTTTTGAGAACACGTTTCCTATGAAGGATATGCATAGCATTGCTAGAATTTCTTCTGAGATATTTGCTGAACCTAGTACATCTGTTGATCATTCTGAACAACCACTTGTTGAGGAAGTCCTTGAGAAGGATGACAATGAATCAGCTCCCAAGAGGAGCAAGAGACAGAGGACTGAAAAATCCTTTGGTGATGATTTCATTGTGTACCTTGTGGACAATACTCCACGTCCATTGCAGAGGCATTTGCATCTCCTGATGCTGATGACTGGAAAGAAGCTGTCCATAATGAGATGGACTCGATTCTTTCTAATGGAACTTGGGAATTATCTGAACGACCCTACGGCTGCAAACCTGTGGGTTGTAAGTGGGTGTTCAAGAAGAAGCTAAGGCCTGATGGTACTATTGAGAAGTACAAGGCACGGCTTGTAGCCAAGGGCTACACCCAGCGCGAAGGCGAAGATTACTTTGACACCTATTCACCTGTTGCTAGACTCACCACCATTCGAGTACTACTTTCCCTGGCTGCCTCCTATGGTCTTATCGTTCATCAAATGGACGTAAAGACAGCTTTCCTTAACGGAGAGTTGGAAGAGGAAATCTATATGGATCAGCCTGATGGGTTTGTAGTAAAAGGTGAAGAGAGAAAGGTGTGCAAATTGTTAAAATCTTTGTATGGGCTGAAGCAAGCACCTAAGCAATGGCATGAGAAGTTTGACAGCACTCTTACGTCTGCAGGCTTTGCCATTAATGAGGCTGACAGGTGTGTGTATTATCGCCATGGTGGGGGCGATAGTGTTATATTATGCTTGTATGTTGATGACATACTTATTTTCGGTACAAGCATGATAGTGATAAATGAGGTCAAGTCTTTCTGTCAAAGAGCTTTGATATGAAAGATCTGGGACAAGCTGATGTGATCCTGAACATTAAGCTGATTAGGGATGAGAGTGGGATTACGTTAACGCAATCACACTATGTTGAGAAGGTCTTGAGCCGCTTTGGTTATATAGACAGCAAGCCTTCTCCAACACCCTATGATCCCAGTGTGACACTCAGAAAGAACAAAAAGGAAACGAGAGATCAATTAAGATATTCTCAAGTGATCGGTTCACTCATGTACCTTGCGAGCGCGACGAGACCTGATATCTCTTTTGCTGTGAGCAAGTTGAGCAGGTTCATGTCTAACCCGGGTATTGATCATTGGCATGCACTTGAAAGGGTCATGCGCTATCTGAACGGTACAATGAGTTATGGGATTCACTATTCAGGGCACCCTGCGGTGCTTGAGGGATACTGTGATGCGAACTGGATCTCAGATGTTGATGAGCTCTACGCCACAAGTGGATATGCATTTATTCTTGGAGGTGGCGCAGTGTCATGGAGGTCTTGCAAACAGACCATTTTGACGAGGTCAACCATGGAAGCAGAACTTGCTGCTTTAGATACAGCTTCTGTTGAGGCAGAATGGCTGCGTGAGCTCTTGATGGACTTGCCGGTGGTTGAGAAACCATTACCGGCCATCCTTATGAACTGTGACAACCAAACGGTTATCATGAAAGTGAACAGTGCTAAGGATAACGCGAAGTCATCAAGACACGTAAAAGACGCTTGAAGTCTGTCAGGAAAATGAGAAACTCCGGAGTAATAACTGTTAGTTATATTCAAACAGACAAAAACCTGGCAGATCCCTTTACGAAGGGACTATCACGTAATGTGATAGATAGTGCATCGAGGGAGATGGGGTTGAGACCCGTGAGCGTTACACCATAGTGGTAACCCAACCTATGTGATCGGAGATCCCGTGAATTAGGACCTGGGAAGAACAAGCTAGTGGTTTAACAGAGGAGAGTTATTTTATAACCCTCTCCGTGGGAAGATGCATAACTCTCACATTCTGTAAGGCAGGTTGGCAATATGCCTTAATGTGTTTCTGTTGGCTATTCGTAGCAAAGGTGCTATCCTACAGAGCGACCTTGAAAGAACACACCTATATGAGTCCGACTGTTAAACGTCGCAGTCTATGAGATTTGGGTGATCTCTAGTAAGCTCATGAAGAGACCAGGGAGTATGACGCATATGCTCCACCCGCGGGGTAGGCTACTGGCAGCCACGTACTGGTTATGACTTTGAGTGAAGTCTATTGGCACCAAACTTGCAATTCAAGGTTCGTCCATTGTTCAAGTTGCTGGTAGATGTAGCTTGAAGCTCTAGGCGGAAGTTCAACTTAACAGTCTCTGCTGAAACACTGGTATATAAACAAGAAACGAGGTTTGGCAAAATCTCTAAATGGGAATTTGAGATCTGGTGGGGGATTGTTAGAATTGGGCCCATTTGGGCAGCCCAATAAGCAATTCAGAAAATCTCAAAGCCCATGTGGCAGCACACATGGGAGTGGAGTGGGTGCTAAAGTTTAGTCCCACATTGCTAGTTGGAGGAGACAAACACCACCTTATAAGGTGGAGTGTTGTACCACTTGGTGTGCTAGTTGAGAATAGAAGGCTCTCTCGTGCGCACTCCTCCTCCTCCTCCTCCGCCGCCGTCCGTCCGTCTCGTCACGACACGCCGCGGGTTGCGGGAATGAGCCGAGCCGATGCCTATATTTTTGCTGTTCAGGAAAATCGAGTCGTGTTAGCGTACGTGTACAGCTTAGCCAATTCGGATCGCTACCGGATCGTGGGCTGCTGTAACCGACTCGAACGTGTGCGACGTGGCCGGCCCACGTTGTACCCGTTAGGGTTTCCCGAACCGCACTATATATTGCCGTGCACTGCGTGCGCCGTCACACACCCGAACCAATCTAGGTTTTGCCAATCTCGTGCCTTGCGCCGCCACCGTAGTCTACTCCATCCCGTGCGCCGGCGTGCACCGGCGAACGGGACAGCAGGTCTCCGGAACCACTTGTCCTTGTGATCCTGTACGGGAGAGGGCGAATAAGGTTTTTGGGAAGCGCGACTGCTTTCAAGTTCTTCATCACGGCTCGACTTCCTGGACGATCTCCGGGTCCGCGGGCGACTCGTCTCCAACGTCGTCTTCTTCGAGCTGCTACCGTCGCCGCTCAAGCTGCTGCCGTCGCTGCTCCAACGACTACTTCATATACAATTGTTCGGTACGTTAATACGTCTAGTATTTTCGAGATTAACATGTTAGTAGCTCTTGTGATCATGCTTTATATTCTGAAATTAATCATGGAAATTATGCCTAATATTCCAACACTCGCCGTCCCTTTTCGCAGCGGGCAAATCCGGCACCGTCCCAGACGCCATCTACGCCCTCACGCTCTGCCGCGGCGACATCAACGCCTCCTCCTGCGCCGCCTGCGTCTCCTCGGCCATCCAAATGGCCCAGGAGCTCTGCCCGCTCATCAAGGAGGTGACCATGTACGACGGCCCCTGCATCCTCCGCTTCTCCAACCAGGACTTCCCGCACGACCCACTCGATAACAGGGGCAAGTGGGTGAGTTACAGCGAAGAGAACGTCACCACCGCGGTGGCTCCGGCATTCTTCGCCGCCGTCGGCCGGCTTGTCAACGCAACCTTCGAATACGCGGCCGCGGATCCAGTTAGGCGGTTTGGCACGGGAGAGGAAGCATTCGAAGACGAGACTTACCCCAACATTTACAAACTCGCGCAGTGCACGCCGGACTTGGCGACACAGGACTGCCGGGCCTGCCTCAGGAACATTTCCGGGCTGCTCATGCCCATGCCCATGCCCGGCAATTTTTTCGGACCGCGTGGGAGAGTTTTGGCCCTGCGGTGCAACTTCCGATACGAGACCTACTCGTTCTTCCACGGTCGGCGCTTGTGCAACTGCAAGACTCGTTTGGACAACCGCCTTCATCGGCGCCACAGGCGGTTGGAGGTGAGTTGGACACTATGGGCCTCTTTGATTTAAAGGGTTGTTATAATTTTGGAGGATTCAAATACTTAGTGATTTTTCCGTATAGTGGCACTGTGCAATATAGCATCCACTCAAACGTTTTTGTAAGAATCCTAAATCAAACAAGTTTTGGTGCATACGAAATTCTATATAATTGGAATGCGCATGACATTGCAATCCTGCATTTTTTTTTGGAGATTGTTCATATCTATTTTGAAATATACTTTTCCTTGTGCTGATACTTTTCAGGTCTGGATTTATCTGCAGATAGAAGGAGAGATAAGAGAACTCGAGTTCTAATAGCCATTCTAGTGCCTAGTGTCGTTGCAGTACTATCTACAGTAATATGATATTTGGAGGGGATCAATCACACATTGTTACTCATCGCATTGCTGGGACATAGTAAGTATAGTAAGCTACACCTAGAAGTTTATTCATTGCTATATGTTAGACCACGTAGTGGCAGAGCTTGCCAAGGACAACTATGGGGGGAAAAAGGCTCTTATTTTCTTTTCTAAACCTTTGTAAAAATCCCCCGTGGCGTGTTCATAGCTCCGCCTATGCCACGTACTGTCCTGAACTTTCCCATTAAAACGCTGCGCTCTCGTTTCAGTGGGTATATGTCGCCAGAGTATGCGATGCGTGGTCAATATTCGACCAAGTCGGATGTTTTTAGCCTGGGTGTTTTGATTTTAGAGATCATTACTGGAAGAAGAAACTCTGGATTCTACGACTATGATCAAGATAATGATCTTATAAACTTTGTAAGTTCATATATTGCTCATAAAGTCTAACGTCTCATCCGTGGGAGATACTACTGCTAAGTTTTCAGTGTAGATATGAATAATTCAGTACCAATGTTTTTCAGACTTGGGAGCACTGGATGAGGGAGGAAGCCATGGAGTTGATAGATCCATCATTGAGGAATTGTTGTCTGATTGACCAGTTGTTGAAGTGCATCCACATCGGGCTATTATGTGTTCAGCAAAAGCCCGCAGATAGGCCCTCGATGTCAGCAATAAACTTCATGCTTACAAGTAACGATGTGCATCTCCATCTCCGAGCAAACCAGCCTTTTGCACCAACTCTGGACCAAATCTAGCAGGTAATGCAAGAACAGCATCGTCAAATGAAGTGACCATCACAGAAGTTGAGCCCAGATGAGTCTTAACTGAGACCTGAAGGAATTGGTCATGCAACCTTGTTTGTTAATGATAAACCAATTTTGGCTGTTACCAAACCATCTCAAGGAAGTGGTGCTGCCTGAACTGGTTTTTCATTACATGTGGTTTATTCAGAGGCAGGGAACTCAAACAGAAATGTATTATGAGCTGAATGACTTTTCAACTTGACGACGCTTGGTCTCGGGGGGCCAAACCGCTATCACCATTAGCGGGGAAGTAGGCAACTTCTTCCAGAATGGTAGGGGGGTGCACCAAGGCGACACCCTCTCACCCATACTCTTTGACTATGTGGTGGAGGCGTTGGCGGCCATCTTGGACACGGTGAAGGGTGTGAGCCACATCAGCGGTCTAGTCCCACACCTTATACCTGGAGGGTATCACATCTGCAATATGCGGATGATACGATCATTATGATCCAAGCGGATGACTTGGCAATTGCCAACCTTAAGTTCATCCTCCTTTGTTTCGAGTTCATGTCCGGGCTTCGGATCAATTTTCACAAGAGCGAGGTCATGGTTTTAGGGAGCCTGACCTTGAACAACAAAGGATAGTAATATGCTAAATTGTAAGCTAGGAGCTTTCCCTTCACCTACTTGGGCTTACCAATTAGTGAAAAAGTGTTGATGGCAGGAGATTGGGGTCCCCTGCCAAAGAAGGTTGGTAAGAGGGTCGATCCCTGCATGGGAAGCTTGATGTCAGCAGCCGCTAGACTAACGGTAGTCAACGCTTGCCTCTCTAGCCTATCTCTTCATGCCATGGGGGTGTGCATGCTGGGGTATGGCGTTCATAGTGCTATGAACAAACACCGCGCTCGGTTCTTCTGGGGGGACTCCGACGCCAAACGCACGTACCATTGGATACGGTGGGCTGACATTGAGCGGCGTGGCGCCCAACCTAGTGGCACGAATTTCGGCGCGCGTGGCGAAGGTACAGATGGTCAAAGAAGGGCTAGCAGGGGCGTGGCTACGTGATTGTGGGCCAGACCTCGGCGAGAACGGGGTGGCTGAGTTCTTCCTCCTCTAGCACGTTCTTGCCACGGTGCAATTATCCCCAGATAGGGAGGATCTTCTCATGCAGGGTTGGATGACAGATAGGAAGTACTCAGCCAAGTCCGCCTACGGAGCCTTCTTCGAGGGTAGGGAATTGGCGGAGGGTGCTACCTAGATCTAGAGATCACCAGCTCCCTACAGTTGTAAGTTCTTCACGTGGCTTGCATCGAAGAACCGGTGTTGGACTACCGCACCCAGAAGCTTGCCCGCTTTGCGACCAGGGACAGGAGACGTTGCAGCACCTCCTGCTAGGCTGCGTCGTTGCCTGTGAGGTGTGGGCGTGGGCTCTCACGCGTTGGGGTAAGCCAGATTGGCTCCCCACGGTAGATTCGGATTTGTTGCGCTGGTGGACAACGAGGTAGTGCCCTCGTGGGGTAATGTGGGATTTGTGGACAGCGATCATCCTTATCTTCTGGTGCATACAGAAATGTGCATCTTCTTGGATATTAAATCAATAGTACAGAAATGTGCAAAAGTAACAAATAAATGATTTCTTGGATATTTAGACTATTTAAAATATTTAATGGAATAAAAAACCTAAACAAATCTCGATCTACTCCATTCTAGGGGTTATGAAAGTGCAAAGGCGAATTCAAAAATATGAAAGCACATTAAGTCTAGTATTGAATTGATGCACCGACCAACTCAAACAAAAGTCAGAACAGGTACAAAGAGTTAGACAATATATTTATATTTCAACACTTATCTTAGGCCTCGCTTGGTTTGTCATTAATTAGGCAAAACGTGGGAATATTTCACGGACCTTCTCAGGCCGCAGAATCTTATTTTTTTAATACTGTGTGAACAAGATCTTGAAATTTGAAATTGAGACCTCTTGATGCACGAGCCAACTCATTCAAAGGTCTGAACTAATGGAAAGTGGCAAGACAATATATTTATATTCCAACATCCAGTATGTTCTCCTGTTTCTTAGGTATATACATCTGGGATAAAATGGCATACCTCCCACTGCGTAAAGGCCCCTTTATATACAAGCAACGGATACAAGCGTACAACCTATCATATGTACACCTACAAACCCAGATGACTTCACCTTCCACCAGTCCCGTAACGAGGGCTCTGAAAGTAAAAGCTTCACTAGCAGTCACAAAATTGCTTTTACCTCAGGTTCAGAATTTCCATCGATTTTTCCGTGGGTGTGTTTTACAACCAAGGTCCCCACCCTGGAAACATTTGGCACAGCCGGTCAATATCTACCGCGTCCTGTATCAGCTGTCGGACCTGTCCCTCTACGCTTCTCATCTCGCCGTCCTCATATCCATCCAACTTCTGTTTTACACGGAGTATAGCACGGGCTGCATCTTTGTTGCCCTCATATGCTTCTTGGGAGTCGTCCAGGCCCGAGTCGGTGTAATCAGTTTCCTGAAAATCAAAATATTACTTCTACGGTTTGCTGCATGACTTGTGAATTCTGAATCTTTAAAATGGAAACTAAGAGTAAAACTAGGATTGGACATATGGATGATATGGTGGCTTTAACAGTGATATGTGCAACAGTACCGGTGGTGCAAGCAGTAGTTGAACATGGTGAATATTTATTCCACATAACTTTGATAATGAAAAGGCATTCTAGACACTCATGTAACCTACTCCCTCTGTTCCAAATTAGTTGTCTTTCATTTGTACAAAAGTGGATGTATCTAGACATGTTACAAGTATAGATACATCCACTTTTGTACAAATGAAAGACAACTAATTTGGAACGGAGGGAGTAGAAGTTAAGCATGTCTTTAGGTTATGAGTCAAAATAAAATTTTAGTTACCTTTTGACGCTGTAAAGCTTTCAGTGGCGAAAGGGCCCATTTATAAAGAGGATCATGGATGAAGACCTGACATATTAGATCAATTATCAGGATAAACTGTAATGTCGACTTGCCTGATTAACCTATGAAAAAACCTTATGGTAACAGACATACTTCAATAATGGTGAGCAATGCCTCTTTATTTTCTCTCATAACGGAAAGAGTTTTCTCACAGCATCTTCTAAATACACCTTCAACGCCAGTAACACCCATGCCGTCTATGATGTCCCTTGTCAGCCGAAAGGGGACCTTAAAGTACAGATGGAAACTTAGTTCAGAAAGTCATTTATAGTAGGCTCTGCAATATAGTAGGCCTCGGGAAGGAAAATAGTAGCAAACATTACTGAAAATACCCGTATGGGTACGATGACATACCCGTTCAGGTGTTTTAAGCATGAGACCCTGTTCAAAAGCAACACCAAGATCGATGTGCACAACCTCAGCTGTGGCTTGATCCAGGAGAACATTCATGGAATGACGATCTCCAAGCCCAACAATATATCCTACCTGAACCCGCAAAATTAATAACATAGCTTTCCTCAGTAGTGGATATAGACCAAGACAAATGACTTCGGTGATATGTCATTAACTAAATTAAATTACCATTGAGCTTGCTGCCACACTTCTTGTGTACGCAAGTCTACTTTGGAACCAGTCTGCAGGCTGCAAGAATCTCTCAAGAAAGAAGTGGTGCATCACAGGCCTGGTTATTGCAGGACAAGGGAAAAAAGTAGAATGTAAGCAAAACAATCAACTTTACTTCTTCTGCATGTTCCATTCAGTCTACATATTGGTCTAAAAGAGAACAAATACCTAGAGTTGTTGCAGATTTTCATAAATGCCTTCCTTTTGTCTTTCTCCTACAAAAACATAAATGCCTTAGAAAGGACGGTAATCATCGTTTACAAGAATATATAAAAGTGAAAGCTCCTTATGTGAACATACAGTCACCAAGTGCTCTCTGCACTGAAAAAATGTCCAGTCTCCAGTTCCATATCGTGCATGCGCTCCGCCAGTTCTAGTGCTGTCCAAACCAATGAAGGTACATTTTATTAGTAATACATGCATTGAAAATTTGGAACTTAATTTATATGTAATAAATGGAATCATGTAGAAATTACCTCCCTAAGAGATAGTCGCCAAGTGGGACAGTCCCATTTACCCATTCAACAACACCAGCACTTGGGGTGAAAGGAACAACCTTAGTTTGAGAAGGTAGTTAGATTTGCATAAGTTGCATAATAGGCATGGAGAAACGTAAGAACATAAATGCAAATTTATGGCATTCACTGCTACCTTATATGTGCGTATTCTCAATCTCCTTTCAGAAGTATCTCTGTGATTTTGCAAGAACATGTTTACCAAACTGAAAAATTGTTCCATTACCTGAAATTTACGCAAGACAACGTTTCTCAGGCTCCAGGTGGCATTGAGGTGTATTATGATATTCTTGTATGGTTCAACACTTTGGATATGTGGGTGCTAGGCTATCTACTTCTTTTCTAATCACATTGCAAATCCATGTATGATTGTGTTCTACAACAATGAAAGCAATGTATGATTGTGTTCTAAAACAAGCAATGTGATGGAATTAAAATCTTCACAAATATGAACAAGATAGCAAACCACAAACTGAGGCTCGTTTGTTTCTATCTCGCAGAAAATGGATTGTTGTATACTAGCAAGGTACAGTTGATATTCCCCAATTCAAGTCTGCTGGGTCATCAGACAGTAATATTCCTACTGAATATTATCAGACATCATCACATTACATGACAGGGACGACCAACTGCAGCTAATTGTTTAATGTTGTTAGGTATGTATTGTATAGCTGTTTTATACTGGGTTTTTTAATAAAGCTTCACGGGAAGCAAGGTTATAACATGCCCACTTAAGCTCGCTTAGGCGCTGAGCAGAGGCAAACGCTTAGCGCTTAAACGTGTGCTCAGCGCTTTAATCCTTTAGAAAAGGGAAAAGCGGAGGCAAAACGCTCAATCAGCACCTACTGCTTGATAGAACCTTGATGGGAATACACAAGTTGAGTTTCTAGCATGGTATCAAAGACCCTTTTTATGGTTACTAGACCTCCTCCTGCTAATGAAGTCAGCAATATCAATGACCCTAGTGGTACACAACTAGACCGACCTCAATATATAATGCTATGTAATATTTATGTACACCAGGATGAACAACAATTAAATAATTGACAGGCAGCTATAGCTTTCTCCGGAATTAAGTACTCATCTAGTGTCAAATCCGATAAGCCAAAAAAGTTGTTAAACTTCTCAACAAAATGAAAGAGAACCATACAGCATCTTGTCGCAGGTCATCATTTCCAGATTTTGCAAGTTGGCGGTATTTGTTACCGTCCGAGCCGATACATACGATAACTTTGGGAGCATTTATTCCGTTCATTACACTGTAATAGAGGAAAACTTCCAACAGTCAATAAAGATAAAATAAATAGCAAATCTTCAGTGACAAAAAATGTGTTAACTAAAAGCCAACTTACGTAATAGAATCCACTAGCCCACTGAAATGTGGGAAGGTACCTTCTTCATACCGACAATTAGGGTCAACAGGAATAGTAGCAGTCACAACGGGAACCTGATGAAGCCAAACAAAGAAACAAAAAAGTAGAGTAGTGAAATGTCCATAAATCATTTAAAACGCTCATGGTTGGGAACCCACCGACCCAGGTTATGAATCAAGAAAAATCAGAACATCCAATCAAGTACTAGCACCAAGCAAAGACTGCTTAGTTTCCTAACCCTTCGGTTATTTTTCAGCTGGAAACAGCGAAAGAAATTTGTAAAAGTAATTTTCCTTAAAAAGTACCTTTACAAGTTCAAGCTGGCAAATGCTGCGGAGCTCCCTGGGTAGTGAAATTTTTTTGTTGGTGTCCTGAACAATCAGATGGATAAAAATAATATGTTAACATGTAGAATGTATGAATACAAATCTTACAAGTCGCGATTTGAATAGGTAACTAACCTCCTTCTTAGTCTCTAGTTCAGCTAACTTTATGTAGATCTCAACATTTGTTTCATCTATAAGATGTGGGGATGAGCATCAGAGAATATTATCCATGACCTCCTTCAGGAGTAAGAACAACGTGATAAAATGATGATTGTAAGAAGTGTAAAACCTGACGAATTAAAGCTCCATGAACAGAAGATAGCTCCTTTAATAGATTCTCAGCAGCAAGCTTCTTATCCATATCTACAACAAAAGAACTTCTGCTCCTTTGCTTGTCTTTGACACGGTCACCATTTGCTAGAGCAAAAAGCTGGGGCCAAAGAATGTCACAAACTTAAAACAGCAAAAGAGTATTCCACTGGCCTACAAGAATCTGAGATTAACTAACATGTGCTGGAGCTACTCCATATGTCGACTAGACCTACTGGTCAAAATTGTGCTATCTTTCTCCGAAAAAATGCCGAGTTGGATTCAAGTGACTACTGGGCTGTGTGTTTTGGTACTTTCACGTCAGTCTGGACATATTTACAAGTCCATCTCCTAGAGAAATATGAATCCAATTCAGCCATGTCTTATGGACTGATCTTGTTCTTCTTAGTGCTTGTAAGAGCATTAAGGTTGTATAAACCCTGACGAACATCTAGTAACAGGTTCGCTGGAGAGTTCGGTGATCTAAAAATGTTTGGAGATGTTCCAAGACCCCATTTTACAGCTCACGTTTGGCATACTGTTTGGTATTCATATTAGTCGATAAAGTACTGACCATGTTCTACGATAGGATTGCATGCATTCGGCTGACTAAATATGAGTTGACTAATCAATATAACGTCCGTTCGACATTACAACAATAAGAGCAATGTGAAAAAACATGAAAAAATAATTTGATCACAGTTCATAAAATATATAAAAGATTGCAACTTCAATACCTGAAAAATTGTATGATATGGATGATCAATGGCCATTTTCTTCACAAGAGAAGCTAATGCATTCTGCTAGGAAAAACAATGCTCTTACTTGACAGATTCGTACTCATGTTTACCCAACATATATAAGTTCTCGATGATGTGCATACCTGAAAGTTTGTTGACCCCTGAGCATCTTTTGAACTTCCAAGTCTAGAAGCAATCTGATAGACCAATGGTATGAACTTGTAGGTTTGGACCTATCCAGCCAAAAAGGAAAGTTATTTTATCATGAAACAGACAAAGGGTACCAAAGAGAATCATGAAATGGAACTAAAAAAGACCTCTTTGGTTGTTTTAATCATTGATTTCACAACTTGTTCCCTTGAGAAAAGACTAAACCACAGTGATACCAACCGGAAAACCTGAATAAAAGATGTTGCGCACTGACATAAACAACAGTATCCTTAAGAACAAAACACAGAACTGAGACACATTGAGATCTAAACAAAAATCACATTCACAACAAAGATATAATTTTGTGGTAACACAGGCAACGATTTCGTAGATGGAATCTTCACACTGAAGGAAGCAATTTATAGTAGCATCCGTATTATAACTGGAACAACAAGAATCCCACCAGTTCTACCGGAAACACTAGAATAAAATAACAATAGAGAATTCTGACAATGCATAATAAAAAGGTTTGTTTCCAAAATTATAATCCCTGAAATTTCAAAGACTGAAAGTTGGTTTAGGTTTCTAAAATGATGTGCGTACTCTATACTGCTGCGCAATAAACAGAAAGGGCGGGGGCGAGGGGTACATTTTAGTCATTAGACAAAAATGACAACTGCAAATAGAAACGATTGTGTTATCTTCAAACAAATACTGCATACCACTTGTAGGTCATATTTGCCACCAACAACTAGGGAGCGTTGGTATCCTTGAAGTGCCAGACTCAAGAACCTGTCTCGATCATCCTGGATAATGTTTATTCAAATAGAGTATTAATATTGCATGGAATGCATTGCATAACACTCAACAGGCCCAACTAACTGTAAAGCAAAAATTATCATGTGGGTTCCTATATAACACTAGTGAATAAGGGAGTGTATTTGGTGCCCATTTATGAAAATGACATGACATGCTGGTTCTCTCAGGAAATATCATGCATGTAGACAGGGGCAAAGTCACGAACAGATACCATAGGAGTCAGTTCCACTGCACTGGGTCAGATCCACTAATTTATGAGCTTAGCTCTGCTAAACAAGTCATATGTATATTTTTTGCAAAATTTTATTGGGCTCTCTTGAACTCATTGGTTGTATGAACTTTAAACAGTATAGTTGGTATATATCGACCATGAACTTGCACATTTCATATGAAGCTTGGTTAAACAGTATATGCGCACCTGAATCTTCTGTGCTTCTTCACTGTCAAGTGTAAGTTGTTTCTGCAACTCCTGGATTTTTGCAGTGTAATCAGTCTTCTCACCCTGAAATTTTGAAGAGTTGGTATATATGAGTTAGCAAGAATAGAAGACCTTGCATTTCCAGTAACCCTCAAAAGTTGCAGTAATCAACGTGCCTTGGATGAACTTTTGAGTCTTTTAATCAGTGTCTCCAACTCCCTAGTCTGCATTTTATAGCAATTGGATTAAGATAAGCACAGCTCGCAGTCACATATCGATGGTATTTTCAACTCGGTTACCTTGTATTTCCTTAGTCGCAGAGCTGCTTGCCATTCATTGGATGAAAGCCTTTCCTCGTAGCTTTTAAACAAGTTATCTGTGTAATGTGCTAAATGGAAATATGTACGACACTGCCTGGACACGTACTTTTTGTCGGAGTTCTTGTGAAATTCAGTAAGATCTACAGAGTGTCTTAAGTAGTCTTCAATGATGGTACTTGAGCTACAAAATAATTATAAAGAATGTTCATGTTAGCACATACAGAAAGTAGAAAGAGTTCTCAATTTGCAATACAAAAAACATATGTGAGGCGTCGAATATAAAGGATTACTTGCTCGATCTTGTTTCAGCCAACCACTTGCCCACCAAACGGTAGACATCTGATATGTCTTTCTTATCAGTATGATTCTGCAGTATGTATTTACCAAGACCGATAGCCATATCATGCTGCCCCTGAGCTCTCAGCAGTTTAGCTTCTTCAAGCTGGAGAGTGAATGAAGGATTATCAGAATAGGAACTTCACTTGATCACATAAAAACTATGATGTCACGTAAATGGAAAAGAAGATTGGAGCAAGCCAGAACTTCAAATTGGGTTATTGCTTAAACTCAGATGGTTAAAGGCAGCGTAGGAGCATAGTATTACCTTTGACAGGAAATAATTATTTGGCATAGTTTGCTGATCTCTGTGACAGCAAAGTTCTTTGAGTTCATATAAAGAAGCCGCAGCCAAAGAAAACCTTAAACCCTGAATCCAGAAAAGTATCATAATATATTCAGCAGAGGAACACAAACCGTGGTCACGGTTAAAAAGTAAGAACAGTGAAACAACCTTCCGAAGTGCAGAAGCAGATTGAAATAAATGTTCTACGAGATGTTCTCCGCACCCTAAAATCTTAAGGAGGGCACGTCTGAAAGCTAAAAAAGGTTCAAAAAGATCAAGGTTACGCTCTGTTTGACACATGATGAAGTTCCACTCTTTATTCAACAAATCCAGCTGCCAAAAAAGGTAAGGAAATGATTAGTCAACCAGGAAAATTCAAGTACAAAAAGAATTGATTTTACATAGTGCTTTCCATTTACTTTATATAGAAAAAGTATTCAATATCTTTATTCGACAAATGAACAGAAGAATCTTAGCGAGTATAATCACCATCGCAATAGACAAGGAATTCTAATTTCTGCTAAATATATATCCAGTTTTTACTAATCGTTTTTCATATGTCACTGTCAATAAGTCGCATAAATAGATATAATATACAAATGGTTCGAAACCTTTTGTCTGAAACTGAATACTCCCTCCGATCCGTCAAAATTGTCAACGTATCACGCATAACTCGTACATGTAACTTGCGACGTTTTTTCGGATGGTAGGAAGTATATATGATGAGGAAAGTGTCAGAACCTGATTGCTTGTAGGAACAGCAGGCACAAGAGAGAACTCCTCGGTTCCAGTAAAAGATTTTGGAGTTTGACTGAGACCAAGTTTCCAGCGCAGCTCCCAAACCACAGAAAGATGATCTAGCATCTAAATATGAAGAATGTAAGGAATAATGTGCCTAATAATAACAAATAGCGTGAAGATCATCATAAGATCAGAAGGAGTACTTGTAATTTTAGAACGGTAGAGTGGATGTATTTTGTGCTCTCCTTGCTAGCATCTGAAAGAGCCAACACAAGATCCTAAAAGAGGACAAAGTAAAAAAGTTACAGTCCCAGTAAGCCCAATTGAGAGAAGTGACCCATAGATATTAATGTGAACATTACCATCTTGGAATGTGAAAGTTTCCCATGGAACTGCTCAAAATCACCATTCTCCAGGGCTCTTAGGCAACTGAAGCATGCGGAAAAAGTTAACAGTATATCAGAATAGGGAAACAAATTTCCCAAAAGGGCAAAATGGAGAACTGAAAACAATTGATTAATTTATAGCTGTTTCAACAGAAGTTCTGTTCCATTTTGTCGTGCAATTGATCGTGTAATGTGTTTTCACGACTTAGTGTGCTCCTGAACCCCACAGAAATAGAATTGAAGAGTAAAATGGCCTTTAAGGTGTGGGTTGCACTCACTTTGGTAGTCCTACTCATAAGCACACATTTAACCCCCTAAACTAGCTTAGGGGAGTCCACTGGAGATCCAAACTTGTGTACAACGACTAGTGATGTGAAAGTAAGAATAAATGGAGAATATTGACCTGTGCAAACTTTCATTGAAAAGACAATTACTGCGGGAGCGGCTTGAAGCCTGTGAAGAATATGGAACGAAAAAGGAGAAATCCCAGTTTCCTGCCCTCCAAGCAGCTTCATACTGCAAAATAGATAGTCAAACAAAACTACCCAAAAATCTAGCTATCAGTGTTATTATCTGGAATATGCAATACGAACTTGTATGTCAATAAACTCTGAATCTTGTTGAAGGCACGCATTTTGGTTGGTTAACCCTTGGCTGTAGAAATCAAGCACATGACTACATCCAGTTTTCTGCAAGGACCTCATCAGACCTTTGTGCGTTTTCCAGTTCAGTGTCTTCTCTTCTGCTTTAGAAGACACAGAAGATGCTCCAGTCAACAATGTCCCAGCAAAATTGCCAAGGTTCCCCTTTGGTGTTGATCTTACAAGTAAATCATAATATTCAAGAGCACTGCTCCAGTCACCCTCATGCTCATATCTGATGATTTGCGAAGTTATCTGTTCAAGATACACCAAGAACAAAAAAGCATTCTAAGATGCATAGCTTTCAGACCTTAACAGCAAATCTGTCATATACTCATATCTAAAATAATAAATCTGATACAAATTTGTGCACCAATAATTGCTTATTTAACTTGGAAGTAACAGCTATGGCAGATTATGTGCCTACATGGCGGTGGAGATTATTCCCATTACTGTTTTCAGCTGTGAATCGAGTTCACAGAGAAAGGTGACAGTAAAATGCCATTTCAAGAACAACTGGAGTTCATTCATAAAATAAGAACATGCCCAGAATAAGTCAATAATAAATAAAATAGAAGTTGTGTGAATAACCTCATTGGCCAGTGTAATTCCATAAATGCTGTCTGGCTCATTTATGTGAGTAAATGCAGCAACCAATAGACCAATATGCGGTGGCAACTGGAAAGAGAAAGAAACATAAGTTCACACAACTGAAGACATAACAGAGCTAAAACACACACTAGATGTAAAGCAACAACTGAAGAAATTGAATAGTGAACTGACCGACTCTTGCTGTGAAAAATCTGGAGGTCCTAGTGCCAGCTGATTGAATTGTTCCTCACACCAAAGTTCAACATACATAAGCGTAGCAAAGTCACATGAGCAACGCTACAAAAATACACAGTAGAAAGCACAATCATTACCACCAAAGGAAAGAGCCCTCTTGAGGCAACAAGTCAATTAATCGCAAGAGGTGCAAGGTGGAAAAAATTGCATGAAGAAGAAACATTTGGCGCAGGAAGTGGCCAAGAAATATTCATGGTTGCATTGTTGGGCCAAGTTGCGTTTTTTGTTAGATACCACTACGAGTAACGGGATATGATGGGAACAAGATTGCAGACAGTACTGCAAGGAAATATGCAACTTGTATTTCCTGGAGGTCAATGGCCAGTATAAATATACACGAAATCCCTTACAACACTGGAAAATACAGGAAACTAATATATATCTCTAACAAAATACCACCACCACAGGGTAAAAATCGTGCCACCTGATAATCTTGAGACTTCTAGGGACCTGCACCTCGGTGTGGTGGCAGACGTCTTTCTTTAGCACTGGATGTGCGGCTACTCCGGTGAGCTGTGCCACGGAATCGGGTGCTCCAAGTGGGCCATTTTTGGTAAGCAGAACTGGCGATGCGGGATGAACCAAGTCGGGGTACAGTGCCCAACTACGCGCTAACCTAGAACCCACAAAGGGTGTCGATTGATTAAGACAGACAGTGGTCATGGAAGTCATAATCCGCTAAGTAGTGTGTAACAAAACACTAGCTGAATCCACTAGCGATGAAAATGGATGGCGTTAAAGCTCGCGACCAAACCCAGCCATCTGGGCAAGCGTCATGCCCCAATGAGTAGGAGGGCGCGGCGGCCGCTGGATAACCTGGGGCGCGAGCCCAGGCGGAGCGGCCATTGGTGCAGATCTTGGTGGTAGTAGCAAATATTCAAATGAGAACTTTGAAGGCCGAAGAGGAGAAAGGTTCCATGTGAACGGCACTTGCACATGGGACGGGGTAACTGGCGTGCATCCCCCGAAAGGGAATAGGGTTAAGATTTCCTGAGCCGGGATGTGGTGGTTGACAGCGACGTGGGAAGAGTACTCTTTCAAGCCTTGCTACAGGGTCCTTTTTGAGGGATCGGTACGATCGAGTTGTTGGAAGCTAAACTGGAATTCATGGGCGCCACGTCAGGTGAAGTTTAAACTCTGGCTGGCATATGCCAAGACAGGTGCTGGACAGCGGATCGGCTTGCGAGGAGGGGCATTCAGCACACCCCTTGCTGCATGCTCTGCGACCAGACCGAGGAAACTATGAAGAACCTCCTCACCGGCTGCTCGATCCTTTCCACTGTGGTACGAGGTGCTGTCATGGATCCGATCCACTGCTTCACCTACCGACACTAGGGACACTTTCGTGGATTGGTGGCAGAACACCATCCGATCTGTCCCCAAACCCACTCGGAAAGGCACTTCATTGTTGGTTGTTCTCCACTATCCGGCAGAAGCCCGGCGTGATCTAGTCCTTAGGGGCGTCCTTTCTTGGGCTTGTACAAAACTCTTTTTTCTATGCATCGAGAGGCAAAGCTTTTGCATTTTCTTGAACAAAATGGGTTGAAACCAGAATAAAAAATAGGGACTCTAGCTGAACATATTTTGAATGGAACGTAACTAGACATCTAGAGAACTATAATATCGAGACTAGGAAAAGACAAATGAAACAAACAACATAACGACCAATGTCCATAAAATATTTTTTAATTGCTAGAACGTTACTATAGTTACCTTAGCAGCTCTGGCAGCTACAAGATATTCAACTGAAAGCCAGTACACCTGTAGAATTAATGAAACGTTAGGAAAGGGATAGCAGCATGTCAGTAAAAAAAAAGGATAGCACAAATAATCCATTATGTCAGGAAGTAATCAGACATAAAAGAGGGAAATAAAATAAGGTACCTTCTTCCATGAAGATGAGGGGGTTGCTGCTGGTGACCTGCTTTTGGATCTAGCGGATCTACCATCCTACGGAAGTTACATAAAAGTACAAATAAACAGAAATAAGTACATCAAGTGCACAACCTTACTAATGAAGAAAACAGCAATTAAGTTTGTGACACTATTACAAATAACATCTGGGTATTGAGCTTCGACTCGTGAGATGTTCATTTCCTGACACAGGATTGGTACAAGCTACAGTATGATAGCAAATAATTAAGGAGGCCCGCCAACTGGCATTTGTATGCTGATTGCTTTATTAATGCACATTTCACATGCAGCTTCTGGGTCAAATCACTCAAAGTAAAAGACAAGAAAGCTGACGACAATGGAATGGTACATTACTCTTCCATATGTTGCAATCATAGAATGTTAGGGAGTGAATATTTGTTGCTCCCGAGCTCCAGTGCTCCCTCCAATTTAAAAAATTCGAAAATCATATTTATGAGTTTCAAAAAATTCTGAAAAAAATCTGGGTGTAGCCAACAGTACATCACACGAACGTGCAAAATATCAACTTTAAATACTTTGTATTCTGAACTGCAGAAAAATGACTAAGTGTGGATCTAAATATGCATATTTTCGAATCTTTAAGTTTTATCAGATTTTGTTATTTTTGTGTAGCCCATAATATATTTCAAATTGAAATTTGGCACATTTGTGGGATACACCATTGGCTACACCCGGATTTTCTTTCAGAATTTTTTGAAACTCACGAATATCATTTTCGAAAAATTTTAAACGACGAGAGCACTGGAGCTCGGGAGCAGAAAACACATTCCGCCCTTTGATTCATAGGAATGTCATGGCATTTTTGTAGGATTGTATCCTACAGGAAATTTTCCTATAGAAGTTGTTTGATTCATAGGATCATATCCCATAGGAATCTTGTAGTGTAAATCCTATAGGAAAAAAGCATGAGGTCTAACCTTATGGAAAAATTCCTTCACCACAATCAAAGAGAATCCCTCTTCCCATAGGATTCAATTAGACATGCCATACCAATCCTATAGGTTTCATATTCCTACACTTTTTCTATCCTATGAATCAAAGGAGCCCTATCAAATGAAACTCTCGGGAAAAGGGGGATATATTGACTACATGATCAGCAACTCAACATTATATTGTGAAGCATCAGGGATCAAGCAACCAAAAGAATTTTTCAGTAAAAAACCAGAAAATGTTTCTAAGCTAATTGAGTTCCATGCGAGAATAACCAACAACATCAAGTGGCTTTTAGCATAAAGATGTCAATAACTTAAGCACTTCCCACAAAAAACTAAGCGCTAGGTGACATCTCGGGAGATACAACTGATAGGAGCAGAAACATTCAATCATCTATCACGCCAACTCTGGTCATGACAGGGTTAGTGATAGGAATTGGCATGTCCAATTCCATGCCAGCCAAACAGGTTGGGCATAGAATCACAAATGAATTCCATGATTCCGGCCTAAAATGATGGCTACCAAACGACCTCTAACAGACTGCCATTAAGAACATACCTTAAGAGTATTAGAAGGGGAATCTCTGGCTTTTTCAGTAACATAAAAAGATCTGATAACATTCAGTGCATCCAAAAATAGCTTTACTGATTTCATCAAATGATTGGAGTCACTAAAAATTATTTTCTCGACCTACAAGAATATAAAAGGACATCAATTCGTAATCCTCAAACAATCTAATAACTTGATGTGCAACAAACCTTTGACGAAATTAGTCCACATATGCGATTATTAGAGTCCATATTGCCAGCAATGTTGACCAGAGCACTTGCAAGCAAAAGCTCAGCAGCCTCAACTTTGAGAAAAACAAGACTTCTACAAAGTCTACAAGAAGAACATCAATGTCAAGCTCTATAAAAGTTACAATCACAATGACTAATATTAGTGCTATATTTTCGTTTGAAAATTGTACCTTAAGATGATGTCATCACAATGACAAATGAGTGAGCTCACTAGGGTGCATAACCATTGCTCATAAGGCCGACCATCAGTCTGCCAGATGTCTGAATCTTCAAGTGAAACTACCAAACCAAGTTTAACCAAAAGATGATTAATTTAATCTGCAATTAACAGTGTATACAGACTCTTATTTTAAATTTTACATGGTGCATCATGGAAATATCAAAATATTTAAGCTATGCACACAAAATCGCATGATCCAGTTTGTCAAGTATAGTGCGAGACCATATAATAATAAATGCACGATATAATATAGTGATTGTTCTTTGGTGCTCTGCAGCGTGAAAAAGTTTAACTACGAAAGATGACATTCAATACATTACGTCATTACGTCCATAATGTTTGGAGTGGTCCATCATGCACTTCACTCTCATTTTTAAAAGACATCACTTTTAAGTTCCAAAGCCACCAGGTAATTTCTGATACTGAAATCACAACATATCCTACCATTTATGAACTGGAGATAAACGGATGACAAAATAACTATTCAAAGTTCTGAACTTGTCGCGATCTATTTGTCTGCCTGCTGCTTGCATCTTTTACAGGTCAGGTCGTCAGCTGGCTGTATTTCGCACCAACAGAAATAATAAGAGTTCAAAGATTTATTATTTATGTGATGTTATAAGATTCCAATTCACATTTTATGATTGAATAATTTATCTTTCTTGATGTGGCAATGTCTCTGATCCATTTCAGAATAGTGCTTGTCGACTAGTTAAATAGCAGAGCTGACAATTTAGAACAATTCCAACATAGAAATGCAGCAAAACAAAGAATAAAGTTACTTCTGAACATACAAATACAAATTTACAGCTGTGGAATCTCAAGTCCCATAATTAATAAGGAAAACATAAACAGATCACCAATTTATCAAAATTGCAACCTATCACTCACCAGTAGAATACTTATCCATGCCCAAAAGTGTCTGCTCAACTAGCTGAACGTTTACTCCCCTCGAATGAACCTATGAGAGAAATAAATGAAAAGTTCAAAGATAAGCAGAAAAGCATGAAAAATGAACGTGAAAGAACATAAGACACGGGACAACGTAGCATTAAATACCATCAGTAAAGACCTATCAAGAGAATCAAGACACTGCAGAGAATTGAGGCCCTTGGATGTTGACAGAATCCCCTGCTTATTGAAATAACAAATATTAACGAATTGTACTGCCATTAATTAATAATATAGCTGAAATCTGGAACACTCAAGACACTTGCAGTTTCAAACTACGATTACTCACAAAACTACAATTTGTGTGTTACATCCGCACAAGGAATCGAAAAAGAGCTACCAGGAATAGTTCGCAAATGTGACCATGTGCCATGCCCACACTCAAAACTTTCCAAAATCGACAAATGTTTACAGTAATCAATATAATTTGCTCGAGATAAGGGAGTGTTTCAGTAATAAGATCAACAGATAGAAATTGATTTCTGCACCGCAATCAGTCAACTGAGAGAAGCCAAGCACCAAAAAACTTATGCAAGATATAATACAAGGCAATTCAGTAAACAAAACAATATTACAGGAACCAATGAAAAAGAATGCTCATGGCTAGAAAGTAATGACATACATCGAGTTTTCACAATACAATGCATGCATACACCAAATTTTATTTAATCACTTCAAATTGTTAAGGACACTGAAGTGGGACCAAACATCGGAAGGGCAGAAAAGAATCTCAAATTTACACAAAAATTCACAATGCAGGCTACAAGTGTCTATGACTTTATATGGCTAAAACTTAGCAGTATACTATGAATTGAATTTTAGATATGTCTCATCTGTAGTAGTTTTAGCGGAAAAACTCTACAATATGACAAAAGTGATGAGATACATCTTATGTGCAAGAAAAACGTACATGCTTGAAGAATCACGATACTGTGGAATTAAGATACCAAAGTAAACAAATTTAACAACCGAACAATTCCTTATTAGTCCACGGAAAATGTGCCCAGTAATTTAACACCATAAGAACAGTTACAAATTATTCGCACAAAAAACATGGTTACAAATAACTTACCCTCAATGTCCGTGAAGTAACATCTAATATTTCAACAGACTTGTCTGATAAATAAGTCTTCAAGAGTTTCAGAAGACCAACCAAGATATCATCAGATATACTATAGTCGGAGCACAATTTATCTTCCTTGGAAGTACAACCACTTTGAAGTGGGTGCTTTTGAGTAAGATTTGGAACATCGAATATTACTTGATGTGCATCAGATATACCAGCCTGCATTTTTGTTAAGAAAATATGTAATACTAAGACAAATCCAAGTTGAAAACATAGTAGATCATGGCAAAGGACAGAGACAGAAAACACACCCTAGAGATAAAATCTGCAAGCACTGAAGAAGCTTCATTTGCAACAGGAGATGAGCTGCAAAGGTCAACAAGAGTCCATACAGCCGAAACGACATCCGGGTCGCTGCGCCAGCAGCTAATTGTGTCTGCATTACCCACAGATACATCGCCTCTACAGATGATTTCTCCCAATAATAACTTCTTGTGATGCGTACGAAGACTTAAAAAGTACAAGAACAAAGTGATGTTAGAACAATAAAACATGATGACTTCAAACAAAAGACATGATATGTTGTCACAATGGTTTAAGCTAACATGTTGCACATATATGATGCGACTAGTTAACAGGGACGCATTTCACATACAAATAAGGGCATACCTGAGTAAAAACAATTCTGGAGGCAAGTGAGGAGCCCTGTTAACAAACTAAAGGAATTCAAAAGTAATACATTAGTCATAACAAATATACAATTACAATTATAGAAAAAGAGAAAGGAAATTAAAACAGAACCTTCAGAAACTGGTCTCTTGAAGCATAGGAGTCAGAAAGTGAGGCATGGAAAACTTGTATATCTTTCAAGCAATCAAGACCAGGAAGTGGTTCCAGATCCTGTAAGACCATTAAGAACAAAATACAATGAAGAAAAAAATATCAAAACGATAACCAAAAGGAAAACATGCTGCAGCCTGTCTGAATGAAATGAAATACATAATGGATCAGTGGAGACAAAGCGTACTCTTATGTAATCATAAAGCAAGGGATCAGCATCAACTGTTAATTGACGAAGCAAAGATAGAACTTTCGACGAATCTCCATTAGCATGTCCTCCTCCTTTATCATTAGGTAGGCAACAGGTGACCAATTTAGGAACTAAAAGCTGTACCAGTCCATTTGAGAAGAGTAAGTTGACAAAAGTACAAGAAGTAAAGTATAAGACACTATTTCTGAAAATAACCTGGAGCTGCATGCCAAGCACAGCAACAGTTTCCGTAGAGGAGTTTGCATTGAAAGCAGCCAACAGTTTAGACAAAATGTTACAGCACTGGCCTTGCAATGGTTGCCTCCAGATATAATTCCCCACTATACAAATAATATAGCTGCAGTTGAGACGTGCATCCAGTACAATTCAGATTAATAATACAAGACAAGATATTAGTAAAAACAAATCTCCAAGAAATGGTATGAATCACTAGCATATAGCATCAAGCAACAATTTAGTAATTTAGAACTGCACATGCACTTAAATGAAGGCCTACGGACCATGATCATGAAAAAAGCTAGATTATGATCGCTGTTCGCTACTGTAAGATATACATAATAATTGATGCTTAAACTAAGGATCAGACAGTGGCATATACACAAAGGTACCAAATATCAAACTGAAAATTGGAATTGAACTCCTACAGAAGATTACTGCAGGCATAAAGTAAACAGGTCTTTTAATAGTACATTTGTCCTCCAAAGATGTCTAAAGTTGGGTGATTGAAATATTTGAGAGGGCTACATGACGGCAAAAATTCCAATCCAAACTGACAGACATCTAAGGATTATCTGGTACAACAATGACAATAAAGAGAACAGGAAAAACACTCACAAGCAAGTGCTATAATGTACCACTCTGTGCCCGAGTACATCTACTAAAACCTCAATCGCACAAAGCCGATGACTCATATGCCTAGGATGGCCTGCATCTGTAACTTGTTGATGTATTGCCAACAGAAACTGCAACCAAATAAGAGTAATTCCATAAACTCGACATAGAAGAACCCTAAAAATAACCGAATAAGAGTAATTCCATAAACAAGGACATAGAAGAACCCTAAAAATCTATATATATACGACATACAATAGAACTTCTTTACAAATACTAAGAGAACAGTTTGGCTGGAAGATAATTGCTTTACAAATACTAAGAGAACAGTTTGGCTGGAAGATAATTGTTAGAGTTGCATATACTTTCTGTGTATTTCGGAAATACACAGTCCGGTCGAAGCCCATGACTAACCCTACCCCACGCGGACACGCCCCCCCGCCCTCTCTCTATCTATTCCTTCGCTTGGCAGGACTGGATCGAGCGCCGCCACTGCTGCTTGGAGTCGATATCACCCGCCGCCGTCGCCTGAAATCGGGCGGCCGTTGCTGGAATCGCGCCGCCCTCGCCCAGATTTGACTCGCCCCGCCAGGATTCGCATTCTCCGCCGCCTGGAGTCGCCTCCATCCCCGCCCGTGGCCAGCAACAAGGGAAACTCCTCCTGCCCTTTGCTCTGCCACGTGATTGCTGCACCTCCTCTGCTCTCTGCTCTGCTTGCTGTGCTACAGCTGCCTCTGCTTGCTGTTGTGGTTGATGTGCGGCTCTTCTTGCTTTCTAGGGAGTGAGAAACCAACATGTCATCTGCTGGCAGTGGCATGGCAGGCCAATTGATGATCATTCAGTCATTGAGGCCAATTGCAAAGGAAACAAATGGGGCAGTAGTTTGATCTCATCCCATGCATTCATGTGTGACCATTTCCTAAAATCCTTCAAGCCCATGCTATGCACCTTTCTACCCCCAACTCTGCTGCCTGTTGAATAAACTCCCTGTCTATTCTAAAAAAAGGTATTTTTTTAGTAAAGAAATTAAATTTAACTCCAGACTATTGAATATTTTTGCGATTACTTTCACTTTCAGACAATTTCCTAAAATCCTTCAAGCCAGGCAGTATAAATTTAACTCCAGACTATTGAATATTTTTGCGATTACTTTCACTTTCACTTTTGACTCAAATTAACTCTCAAGGCCACCAAAAGTAGTCAAGCACCATATACTCGGAACATTCGACGGGAACGAAAAGAAAGAGAAACAAATAATATTGTGAAGCCATACACATTATTTGATTGCCTGAGAAAGTGAGAAGCCATACATATAGTACGATCTATTGCTAGACATGCCAATCTACTAACAGTGGACCAAAAACGCACTTACACATAGTACCTTTGATTGTGCAGGATAATGCCCCATACTCATCTCCGTGCTCGTGGGCATCTGCATTGCAGTGTGCTGATCCACAGAGCAGATCAACAGCTAGCTCGCATGAATGAGGCTCTCCCGTCCGAACATGGACAGGAGAACCCGAGGTCGAACACCATCACGGTGATGTCCAAAGCCATCAGCGTATTACTCCATTAACAAGCAAGGTCCCGCAACCGCACGCCTCCTGCTGTGGTACCCAAACTGTGGCGTTCCCCTGCTTTAGCGGCTCCAGCCCCGCAGCGGTTGCTGTGACGGATGACGACCATGTATGCCGGAACAGGCAAAGTGTCGCGGCTGCCGTGTGTGCCCTCCACGGGAACGCCATGATCCACCACTCGATTAGAGGCCATCTGAATCGCCCAGCGGCATGAAGGTGATTTAGGGATTGGAGAGATATCGGCCTAGACTCTGTTGCCTGTGTCCTCCCCATCACTGTCAATTGGCACCGGAGAGAGTTGGATTGGGACAGACAGAACCGAAGGAGCCGAGAAGGGGAGAGAGGGGAGAGGGTGGTTGTGTGCTCCGGCGGCCTAACGGGTTGATTTCGTAAGAGCTGAGGGACTAAGATGGGTCACCCGCTCATCGCCTTGATCCGCTCCGCGCTCGCCTCCGTCGCGGCGGTCTCGGCCCAGTCCGGCGCAGGCCTTGGGGCAAGCGGTCGCCGACACCGAGCTGGAGAAAGATGGTTGCCTCGGCGCTTCCCGTCGGCCGCGCGTGGCCTGGAGCTGCCTCCCCTGCTGGCGGCTCCCCTCTTCCTCCATGCGGACGGCCCCGGCGAGCAAGGCCTCCGGATCAAAAGCACTACGGACGGCGAGGAGTGGCGTTGAGGAGGAAAGGGTGGTTTCTTCGTGGATTCCCGTCGGCGGCCGCTGCGTCCGTCGGTCGCCGCCGCTCAAAGGAGGAGGTGGAGGCGAGTGGATAAGGTTTAGGGGCTAAACTGCAAAACATGTTGATTTTGTGGGCTGAAAAACTTCTACGCGAACCGGTAAGTGTGGACTGTGGGTTGATTCCTGTATTTTCCAGGGGGCTTTCCGCAAAACGGCCGCGACATACCACGACCACTGCCACGGTCATTTACTCGTATTATATAGTAGAGATTTTATTGTTTTATATATATACTTGACGTATCGCCGTATTGCTGTTTTCTAAATTTGCCGTATCCCGTATCGCCGTGTCCGTCTTGCCGTATCGGTGCTTCATAAGTATTTCCCTCATTCTACAAGGGGTATCCTGCATATTTACCACTTGTGCATGTATACATACTGGCCTTTGGACTCGAGACAATACAAGTTGCATATTTGCTAACAGTGACATCCTAAGTAATTCAACTAATTCATCCATCAGATCACATGGAATTGCAGCTGATAATTTTTGAGAAAATGCAAAAGAGTTTTGCGTTTCATTATATTGGATAGAGAAGAGTTTGTTACAATCCTCCTAGGAGTTTGTTACAATTGCAGTTGATAATTGCCAGTAAGACATTCTAGTATGCAGTTCAAGAATTCAGAAATTACATAAACATCAAACATGTAACAAAATAAAATACCTTAAAAACTCTGTCAGCACGGAATATATTAATTTTGTCAATAACAACTGTATCAGCCAAATCGTCATCCCTAAAATGTAAAGGGGCAACAATGATTTCGTTGCATCAGCAATTAATCATCAAAATCGTGTAGAATATAGGTAAAATAAGGGCATACGTTGTATCCACGAAACCATCAACAACTGTTTTGATCGAGAATGCTATAATCTCCCTGGAAAAGTACGGGAATTCAGGCTGGCAAGCAGTTGATGAAACTGAGAGCAAAAAGCCAACAATGGAAACCTAAAAAAAGGAGAAGAACAAGTGTAGTAATGAGCAAAACTCATAACAGTTCTAGAGCATCCACATTATAAAAGAAAGTACTCCAGGAAGATGTTTCCTCAGGAAGCATACCATATGTTTTCTAATGAGATCATCACGCTCAAACTCAGAAATTTCACCAAGCTGCAAAAGTGATTCATATAAAACAGTTTCCGCCAAGTCCTTCTCTGGCCCAGTGCCACTTCTGGCAGCAATAGACAATCCAAAGATCGGAATAAAATATCCCTTGATAACAGCAGATAAAGGTTGCAACAAGACCTGATAAGTGCATAAAGAAAATAACTATTAGGTGAATTTAAGTACTGAGGAGTTGAGACTAGAGAGAACACCTTACACACAGCATTTGCACACGATACAATCAAATACTCAAGTACCTCCTCTGTCCCTAAATATAAGACGTTGTGGTAGGCTAAAAACAGCCTAGCAATGATGCAGACCTGCCTACTGCTACTGATAATTCTATCAAGGCTGCAAGGTATGTGGTACCAGCTAGACGGCAGATTATTGCTCATGCCGATAAGGTATCAAGTCGGAGCAAGGCGTAGGCACTAGTTCAGTTTTTATTGGTACAATTTCAGGCCTAAGCAAGAGGTCAAGCCAACATTCAGAACACCATGCAAGTTTCTGCCAAACTACAAGCGTGATGTATTTGATTAGTTATCTAGTCTGAGTAGGTTTAGTACCAGTTCTAGTATTGTTCTTTGTTTATTTGGGCTTTGTGTCAGATCTCAGATGTAAAAGGGCTAGCTATTTGGACGGCCTAGTTTGCTACCGAGTCAGCTTAATTAGGGTCCACAATTAGAGTTCTAGTCGATTTCTAAGTCTGGTGCTTGCATGCACTGCTGGTTCTACCTGAACCATCCACGTACTTCCTTCAGGCTGTACGTGTTGTTCTGCTTGGTTTGCATCTACTTCCCCGATCCCAAAGTTTAGAATAAAAGGGGGTTTGACAGTGACCCAAGCTCTTGATTTGTTTCTGCCTGGTTTAATCGATCGCAAGTACTTGAGGCGCTAATGCTGTTGTTGGCTAGTTGAATTACTGCTGCTGCTGGTTGACGTGAGACAGGAATTGGAGTATTTCTACAGCCAATACTACAATTGTACCGTGAAAGATCGGCCAAGCAATCTGTGGCTAGCTACACCGTATCAACCAAAACGTCTTATAAGTTGGGATGGAGGTACTAACATTTTGAACTAATGTTTGATAAGTTTTTCTATGTGGGGAAGTTATTACAAGGTAAATTTTAAATTTTCATTTCTAATTTTCGTTGCTTATAAATTTCTTACATGTAGAATGAAACACTACAGCAGCAAAAAGAAAATAAGAAACAAAGTTAAAGCTTCCAGCAAGGTTTTTGAGTCGCGACTTATGAGTCGCCACCAAACCTCACGACTTGGTGACTAATCGCCTAAAGTCGCCGACTAATCGCCTAAAGTCGCCGATTAGTCGCGAGTCGACCTGTTTTTGGGGCAACGACTCGGCGATTAGTCGGCGACTAATCGGCGACTAGTCGCCGACTCAAAAACCATGGCTTCCAGTCCCTCCATTTCCGCATGTAGCGCGTATTAGGTTACAGTAAGACAAGTTTTGACCAAACGGAGGGAGTGAACAGTCACCTTGGATATCCAGTTAAGATCAGTAGCGTCACCCCTGAGAATAAGGAACGGGAAAAGCCATGAGCATATATGTTCAATGAAGTTCTTTGGCTTGGCCGAATTAAAACCGAACATCTCTTGCACCTGCGACAAATTGCATGAGAAACAATTTTTTAACACATGAATGAGGAATTCAGTAATGTGGTAACTGCTGGAAATTTATACAAGCTAGGGACCAAAAGGATAGAACTAATTAGTAAAAAAAATTGACCTCCAAAAGTTTACTACTTCAACTAATAACTATATCTTGGCACATGGTTAAGTACTATATAGATTTTGTGTTGATAATAACTATATCATCACATGGATAACTCCATCATAACTAGATGTCCCAAATGTATAAGCCCAAGTATTGTCCCACATAGAATCAATGGATCAAAGGATTGTGGCTAGGAAAAGGTGGTGCAGAACTGCGGATCAGTCTTTGATTTATCAGTAAGATATACTCCTATATACTGATTTATTTCTAACATATAAACCAAGATGTTACTATATCTAAGCTCTTAAAGTAAATAAATAAAGTTTCAATATACGATTTTTCATGACAAAACTAAGCAACTGCACTGTGTTCAGGGTATAAAGAACTGTTTTCGCAACAACAAAATAGGTTTCAGATGTCTCCAAGCAGAAGACCGGATTCCCACTGAAATTGTGAACCCTAGATGTATACTGTCATGACACAGCTATTCTAAATCGCCTTCTCTCATGAGAGAGATACCCTTTCGGAACTGGATGGTGGCTTTATGAACACCAATGGCTCAGATCTCAATATCCCAATGGGCTAAGCTGATGACCTACTTATCTCCTTAGTCAATTTAAGTTAACTTAAGTTTGCTTAACCTGTCAAAGGCATCATTTTGTGGAACTATGAGGAAACACTAAAATCAAATTCAGAACCAATTATAGAAATACAAAAGGCAGTAGAATAGATGATTACCTCAAGAAGCAAAACTAGGCTCACTTCACAGGCAACCCACCGGAAGAGAATTGGACCCATCAATTGGTCCAAATACTGCATATGAAGGAGGGGAACAATATGCAAATTTTAAATTGCACAATCAAGTCATTCTCTTTACAATATTCACCAAACTCTGAGAATGTCCACTCACCTTACTTCGTGAAGCATAGCTGAGCTTTCTTGAGATAGAATCAAATAAAGCATAAGCTAATTCTCTGACAAGTAGCATGAAGGAAAGAGTAAGCACAGTCATATTTCAGAAAACCAACAAGTAGTTCATTTAGTGTGAACGTACCGCTGAGAAGGCTCTATAGCAGCAACAGCAGAAATCATGAATGCACACTGCAACATCAGAGAGGACAAAATTATGTTGAATAAGAATAACTTCAGTGCAGAGTCATACGAATATTTTTCTCAATCACAATGAGGCATCAGTAGGAAAAACTCCAAACACATAAGGGTGAGACATGTCCAAGAAATTCTTGAGCTAAAAAAATTTAACAATCCGCAGACCACATGCTGAACAAGTGGAAGGCAGGTTCAGCTAGTCAGGTGGAACGCAACTGAATATAACATGGATAAGCAGGTTCGGCGCACAAGGATTACGCGAACTGAGGGACCACGGAGAAAGGGGTCACAAAGAGGGGTAGTAATACCAGCGTGTGTCGTACATACAATCTATGTATGCTTTCACAACCCGCAATCAGGGTACCAGTACAAAATGTGAAAACAATATCATTTATAGCTAACTATCAAAACTTTAACCCTTATATATGAGGTCTTCCCGTAAAAAAGGCGCACATTAACAAGCCACAAACCCAGCACAATACACAGTATGATACATTTAATAATACAACAGCATTAACAAAAGCCGAGATGCATAGTCTAAGCTTGACAGATCATAAAGAGCTATGTTATAGTTGGTGACAACGAGAACAATCATACCTCAACTTCAACCTCCTCGCTGTGCACAGACAGATGAGCTAGTGTAATGAGGACAGTTTCAATAACAGGAACAGATTGTGGACCAGCAGCTAAGACTTCTCGCGATTTAACTGGAATCTCGTTGGAGAACTGCACCATCTTGACACCAATATTTGAGCTGATATTAACAGAACAGTAGTAAGCTAATGCTCAACACAAGCAAATCAGTCTACAGGGAAGTAGGGAGATAACTAGCTGGTGTACCCAACAAAGATTACAGCATTTTATCGTCGTCAAATACTTACCGAACATCATGAAACAGTTCATTATGTCCTTCCCATGTTTGGAATAGCACAACAATTTTCCTAGCAAGATACAACCTAACACGATAATCAGTATCATGCAGCATGTTGAGCAAATGTCCAGTCATATCCTGCAACGAGAATAATCAATTCATGATACACGTAATTAGAAATGAAAGTACATGATAACAGAACAGAGAAAAAAAAATCACCTGGGCAACGTCAGGGAACAAGTAAATAAAGTGGGAGATGCAATCGATGAGCTTGATGCGGAAAAACCAATTTGTAGTACTGATCTCAGTACCTTTAATCACCAAGTCTAATAGAATGTCCTGGTTCTGCAGGTAGTGAGAACATATGTAGCAGCTGTTATTCCAAGTTCCACCAGTAGATAAGAGATGTAGACCAAGGACTATTACAGGTCTAGTTTGGATCAATGACAAATATGGATTACAAAACCAATTCAGTATATTCAGTAGTTTGAACCACTCGAGGCGAATAATCATGCAAAGACAACAGAATGAAGTGCAGAGGCAACGCAAACGAACAAAGTACGAGATAACTGAAATCAAGCGCTACTGCTGACTAAAGTTGGCATACACATATCGACAAAAACATTGACCAAGTATAAAGATAACCAGAAGAAATGCATGTTTTCGAAAAAGATCACCAGTAAAATTTGGAAAGGGAGAAAAGAACATGTTCTGTGTAAATTCTACCTTGTACAAATAGATAGTTGATCACGTTGGATAAATACATAGTTGATCCAATGTCTTTAGCCAGCATGCATTTAGTTAAAAAGAAATGACAGTTAATTCAGTAACATGGTTGACTGTGATTGCCAGGCTTTTAATGGCTTCCGTTGAGGAATACGGTTAGTCTATTTTTCATCGAAGACAAACAAATGTACCAAAGAGAAATGGATGTCTGCATATTAAAATCCTAAGCCCTAAACTCATTGCATTGCAAGACAAGGCAATAAAATAAGAGCAACTTTTGGCAGAAAGCTAACAAGGCGTGCAAGATTTAATAATATGTCAAATATCAACCTCTTCTGAGACCACATTACATGCTTGTGATCTCCCATCAGCGTTTTGTCCAACATCACGTGTAGCTATCAAGGTTTTTAACAAGGCATGTACATGTGTTAAGCAGTCGGCAGTAGCAAGTAGTGAGCACGGATATTTTTCCCTCATATCGGATATCAAATGGACCTGCAGGACCAAAACAAAGAGGGTAAAATCACATGAAAGCTCGAGCCGATAAAACTCAGGAGGTCAAACTTAAGTAAATCGAAGTATAATTCGAATATGTGTCAGACAGTACCACAGAGGATAAACTTTTCGATGAAGCAGACATATTTTGGCAAAGATTAAGCACGATGTCCTGGTGAACCTACAAAGGAATGGAAAATTGTAAACAGTATTATACAAGTAAAATAACAACAACAAAATGAATTAAGCACATCTGATTACAAGTTTGTACCTTCACATCACTCTCTTTCTCCACTAAGTTGTACAAGACTTCCCATGTATGGGGTGGTGACACTGAGAAAAAAGTTGAAATGACACAAACTAGTTCTAGCTTCCACTCCAAAGGGCGTGACAAGATACCAGTACTCCCACTTACACTAGCTGTGATAGAATCAACTTCACCAGAGTCCGTCACATCCAAATCCATATCAACAATATTTTTGTGTTCTGCAACAGGATTTAGATCTTCTAACAAGTTGGCAGAAGATATTGGCAACATTTTACTAGTGTTCTCAATATCAGAAGTGTTCACGGGACTACAAAGACGAGAAAAAAGCTGAGAGAATGCCACCAATAGTTCATCAAGCAACTCAGTGACTTCTTTGATAAGCACAGAACTGACTTTGTTACTAATACTCTGCAGTCTAAAAATTGGAGCAGAGAGGAAGGTCTGAAATGAGGATAAAACGGAGCCAGTTGTCTCAAATGCAGAGCCTACACTAGTCAGACCGTGAGATAGTTCATCGTGCTTTTTCATAACCACTGATACCATACAATTTATAATGGTAGTAACATAATCAAATACTGCTTGGAGAAATGAAGATTTTTCCTCTATGGCCCTGAAACAGAATAACATAATGATATTAAGAATAAATTTACCAATATAAGACTGGTTGGTACAGTGGAGAAATATATAATTTGTTGGAGCTAAATCACTTAGCCCCCTTCTAATAAGGTTGTGCTTCACACACACGAACACATATGCATATATGAGTATATGACAGACCACATATATGCTCTATATATCATACATATGCTTGAAGCTACATCTTGGCTTACAAGCTTTTTTTACATGGGAGGGGTGGTACCCCTATTTATACTTGTACATAACCTTTAAGATTGTTGCCATGTGGCACAATCCAAACCCTACACCATACTTCTAAAATACTCTACAAACCCTAGATATTTTATACTACTCCTAAATATCTTACTCTAGAACATTCCTAATTCTAGAGTTCTCCCTAAATACCCTGAATACTTCATGATTAAGCTAGCTCCTTCTACCAGCCAACTACATTGACAAGATTACTCCTAACATAATTCAGTAAACAACTAAGCATGCAACAGGTTCAAATACTTCCAAGAATTCAGTTGGCATAGGCCAGTCATTTTCTTCCGAGGACATTGACTAGTCATTTTCAATCATTTGTATTATACTTTTTAAAGCTATAGCAGTTATTTTACTGCATTTGGTAAAGATTACTACTCCCTCTGTCACACAATATAAGATGTTTTGACAAGCTATTCTAGCTTGCTAAAATGTCTTGTATTATGGGACAGGGGGAGTATGTAACTAACACTTTATTACCAGCTCAAGATAATAATTATCAAGATTAAGATATCCCCTTTTTAGTCAAAACAAATGACACACGGGTGTTAACACCAACAAGTGATTACAGCATATATAAGTGAACAGAAAGCAAATACCTTGACAACAGCGCGCAATGAATTAGATTGCAGAAAAGAGAACAAAGGTATGCAAGAGTACATAGGTCCACTTTCTCAAACTGTTCATTTGAGACCATTAATCCTTTGATGAACTCCATAAGCTCCAAAAGCAATGGTTGTTGGATATGACCAGGAAGGTGTGTTCGGTTGCATTTATCAGACATAACCTGTTTAACAAATGAGTAACCTTCTGTAAGTGGAGTAGTAGTACAGGAACGGAGGGAGTATAAGTTAAGTCTTAAGTGCATGGACACATACTACTAACAGGCCTAACACTGTTGTGAGACAAGCAGGAAAACAATCAAGAACGAGTAAATCACCTTGGTAGAACTTTCAGTTTTGATTTCTGATAAAGCTTCCACAGAGTAACCTAATTCGTCTTTGATAACCCAGTTTTCATCCTCGAGCAACTAAAAAAACAAATTAGTAGAGGGCACCAGCTAGAAACATTTAGAAAAATGTAAGTGCCTGTATAACCTATAACATACCTTGGTAAAGTTCATGCATTCACCAAACAACTGTGACGTGTCTGCTGAGTTAATGGCTGATGATGAAAAACCAGCACAGACAGAAAAAACGGCTTCAGGAATCATCACAGCATTTTGCTCATTTAAAAGAGAGAATCTCTGCCATAAAAAGCATATCAGTAACTTAGATATCTCACTGGCTATTTAAAATAGATGACTCATTCCGGACAAGGAATTAAAAAATGGATATGGTGGAGCAAATTACACGTAAGCAAATGGACAATATATCATGATGAAATGCTAGAAATGAACCAAAGTCCATTTTGCTCTCTTGTTCAACATAGTGTTCACAAAAATTATAAAGTATAAAAATAATGGTATAAGTACAGTTTCATAAGGACTATAGTAATGATTAATATACAGTAAGCAAATAAATATCACAGTAAAATACAGCACAATAACATAAGGAAAAAACATATTTTTTTAGAGAAAACGCAAAAGACAGTCTTTTGCGTTTCATTATTTTGAAAAGGTAGAGTTTGGTTTACAGTCCTCCAAGGAGGCGATTACAGGGTAAGTAAATCAATGTACATCCCAGGTGTGCGGGAGTATGTAAAGCGTAAACTAGATCAAAACAGATTTGATAGACTTAATCACACCAGACACCTTCCAGGAACTAATTTCAGCAAAACTCGCATTCATTTTAGATGTGCAGTAAATTACATATAAACCATACTCCCTTCCAGATGACGAAAAGCATTTACGACATATAACTCAATGGAGAAAGCTGATGATAAAATAAAAAATAACCAAAGTTGTTCGGAGATTTTCCTTGGATGAGTCAGTAAGAGCATTGCACACTTCAATGCAGAAGCCAAGTTACAATTAATTGTTAATTGTACTATATATATGTAAGATATAACTGAAGGATACAGGCCTTATAAATTCCGCAACAACCAACAAGTTCTTTTGATGCTACCTAGACGTTACTACTCTGTTGTACAGAGTTCATTTAGCTAGTATCATATACAACAATTAGCCATGCATTCACATTCTAGAACAAGAGTGCAGTAAACCAGGAGTTAACAAAAACGGAGAGGAGGCAAAGTTTGGTACGTATTTGTGGATTTGAGATGTATACAGAACTTAAACAAAAGTTTAAAATGAATTCAAACAAAAGAAAAAGGTTTAGATACAGGATCACCTTTGAGTGAATTAACTCCAAAATTGATCTTAGCAGATTCTTTCGGAGAAAGATAGAATTGGATAAATCACCCTGCATAGCATGATGTCAATGAACAAAAGAATCCATCGAAATATAGACATAAATAAGACCACACCTGCTCTATGAAACCTAAGCTGGTTTTATTTTGTGCTGGTTGAAACAACTTGCGCATAATAACTTTCAGAATACACAAGATTGCTTGCACAACTGGAACTCTATTTGGAAGGAAAGGGACCAAATCTCCTAGACCTAGTAGAGTTTGAACACCAGGCAGTGAACTGGGAAAATGATCTCATAATGTCCTTTTTTTCTGTCCAGTCTGCCGAGTATACCTTTAATTTGGTGTTACGATTTAAGGATCCTTAACAAAAAGAAAGTTACGGGTTGGGTTTGATATAAAGCCTAAAGCTGTTTTTGTTTTCAAAATATATGTGGTCAAGTGAACCAAGTCATAGAGGGCCTAAGTAGAAAGAGAAGTACATGATAGAGAGCATACCTGCAACCCTATCCTTGAGAAGTAACAAGCAATGAAGTACAAAGCAGACCTAGAGCGAGAATCAGTAGTAGAGTATAAGAATAACTCCCACAATAACCAGAATGACTCTTCTAAGAATTTGACTCACAAGTCACAATTAGCAAGAATGACAGAACTAAGAAATAACTAGAAGACAAAATTCAAGGTGAGGCGTATTCAAGGCTAGGGAGCAATGCTGAGGACAAAAGCATAAGGAAAATAATAAATTATATAATGAGACTAGTAAGCCACCCCAAACATGGCTTCAACTAGCGCTATCATAAAAAAAATCAACATGAATGAGTAATTCTTTCACTAAAGGTAAGCATTTCAACGCAAGTTCGAAGTTGGCATACAAGTAACTAGACTATTCATCTTTCAGATGTAGGTGTTGCATTTACATTTTGTTCCACTCGAAGGAAATTCCAAAGATGGCACACATCCATCACCAAAGCTATTACAGTCCATTCATAGAGTCCTCATCAAATTCATCAGAACCAACACTGAACTAAATAGATAAATCAGTGCCATAGGAGCACTGACATAATTAAAAATTGGAGAACACAATACAACAGTAGGTTTTAGGCCTATTTGCAACAAAGTATTGATTTAATTTTCTGAAACAGGAAACAGTTAATTAGGTCGAGATAATGCTGGTTTATTGGAGGGACATTATTGCAATTTAATCAAGGAACTGGAACTAGTAACTTTAGAGGTTTCAAGGCGGTAGTTGTTAGTATCCTAGAAAAATAATCGCCTTTTCTGTTTATCCATCATCTCTAAATAACAAGACGCAGGCTCCCTGTTTATAATGCACCCTTAATTGCAGAAAGAAATGTCTTAGTCGTTACTAATGAGAAGAAAGATGAGGCAAGGATTACATGTCTTCGTTATTCTGAATAACGGGGTAGTACCAGACATGAAACAGCATGCAGAAAGAAGTAACATATATTGAATTTTACTCAAATTGCAAAATACTGTGATTAGTTTAAAGAAATTAACTAGTGACAGCTAAATATAGAAAAAAAATGGCATCTACATAGACAGCACTTAGCTGATCTCCATAAAGGTAAGTAGGAGTGATGTCTCGGATGGCTGGTCATCGAGTTCCATCAAAGTAAAGCATGGGAAATTGGACTAAGGAAATAACCAGCTAAAATATTGATATTGAAGAAAGAGAGGCAGAATTTGAATGGACCGACAGATCTGGAAAAGAAGGCATACGATGATGGTGATTTCTTAAAAGTTTGCAGATCCCATGTATCTTCTGACACAAAGGAAGTATGAACTTGGTCCTGAAAGAAGGAAAGCAAGAAAATCATGGATATTTAAAAACAACTAATGCCAGCTATATGTCATACATAGGATATGGTAGAACATGTTAGTAAAGAATAGCTAAGGCTTAAGAATCTCACCCGCATGATCATTTCACCCAACAGACACAGAGCCGAATCAGACTACAAAAGTGCACAGTATACACTATCAGTGTAAAGTAGATACATGTAGTGTTATGTAACAAATTGAAGATTATATTTGCAAAGGCAAGTAACACCTCTCACTGCTCACAAGAACAACAAAGCAAAATATTGCAACTGTACACAAAGGCACCGGGTTTTGTATGCAGAGTTCTATTTCAATACCCAAGATGAACAGTACTTAAATCTTGGGGAGCGTCACTACACACTTAAATCTTTACGGTCACTACGCACTCAAATATGTTGGGGAGCGTCACTATGCCCTCGAAAATTTTCAATCATCTAACAGCAAATGAAAATATCAAAAATGATTTGGTACAAGGATCAAGTCACCGGTGATAAACAGCAAATGTCGTATATTCCCTCCGTACCAAAATATAAGACGTTTTAGGTATTTCAATAGGGAATACACAGGCTGAAATGGGTGAATCTACACACTAATATACATCCGTATCAGAAAATGCTAAAACATCTTACATTTTGGTACGGAGGTAGTATTTCTTAATGTATTGGACAATCGATATGAATCAGGTTCAGATCTCTCCAAATTCAGTTTCAAGGTCATGCGCAACTTTTCTCAAAGCCAGATTTTTCAAGTAAAGTTCTGAATCCTCAAATAATTAATAAAAAAATCACACACAAGTGAATTTACTATTAGTAGCATTCTATTAATTATGGTGATATTTGACTTTGATATTGTCAGCTAAGGTAAGCTATTAGTGTAGGGTATATCATCTAGTGTACTAACTAGCAATGATATCACCACATTTAAAGTGATTAAATGTCCCAAAATTGTGGGTGGACAAGAATGCAAACAACAGTAACATCAGATGTCAGAGTTAAAGGAGTTGTCTGAGACTACTTTTTATGTAACTACTCAATTTAGCAGTGAAAATGGTATTTGAAACATCGCACAGCTAACAGATGTATAGTTGAGGAACCTTTTCCCAACAAGAAATGGTATGAAAACTACACCTTTTACTATAATACTACAAGAGAAGGTTCACATGTAGAAATTTACTGGTACTTACCACTAGAGCTGTGGTGTTTAACAAAGGAAGTGCATGAACAAGGGAATTCCAGATATCTTGCCAATAACCTTCAACAGTTGACATCTGCACATATACAGATAATCTCACACATATATTGAATAGAACTATCAACATCATAAGTTTACTTGCAGGAGGTAGCAGAACTTGGTTAGCAAAATCATTAAAGCATCTAAAAAAAATTGACAAAAGCTATGTAAGAGTGGAAAAAATTTAATCATGTTTGTAGACATGCCTGTTAAACCAAAGAGTAATGAACGATACAGATACTTGTGATTTCACCTGGAATTACTTGCTGTCTTATTAAGATATTTTAATATCTCATAAAACATTCACCTATTACTCCAACTTTTTCAATGTTCAATTTTGAAAGGTACAAGCTGGAGAAAACTGAGTCCAAATTATTCTAGAGCATGCATATAGTGATACAGAAATGACATGAGACAGAGGTGGATCCACTTTAGTCCCGATCCATTTAACCAACAATTACTTCACAAGGAAACAAAATTAAGTACCAAAAACTACTGAAATAAAAATTCCATAAACAGAAAGATAATATGGATTTGAAAAACAACCTCGCTTGTTGTTAATAAACATTGTGATTCCTCCCTAGTATTCACCATGAGCATCGCAGAGAACTCCTTGAGTGCCCTGTCAAGATCACTGATAAGGAGGCACTTCTACCAGATAGAAAAGATTCCCGCAGTGACTGGAATCAAAGTCAGCACCATGTAACTTGGTGCTTACTTATATTCCATATATCTGGTAACAGTAGTGCATCTACTATACCCTATACAACAGCACTAGATGTTTTGAGACATCAATAAACTCCAGAAAAAAAATCAGTACCGCCAAAACAAACCTGATAAGCCAAAGCAGTGAATCCTGAAAACGAATGGCGTTTGCATTGCTCAAAGCACTGGACAAGCATAACAAAGTCAACGAATCATATTTCACAAACTAGAGAACATGAGTAGCTACTAATGGAACACTAGTAAATACAAAAAAAATGTAAACATTTCAAGAACAGGGGAATCAAGTATGTAATTATTGTTTGTTAAAAAACTGTAAGTTTAACATAAAAGGTTTGATAGTGCCCACCTGCATGAATATTTTAACTGAGTGTTGAGCAAACAGAAATATAAATTAGCAAAGAAAATGTATTCAAGCACCTATCTAGGATCCATAATCCTACTTTTGTGCGTTGATATAACTCTTGTCTTACCATTCTAATTTCGACAACAACCAAGCCCAACCAACTGAGAAAGCAGGCACGAGTTACATGGTGCTTACTTATATAACTCTTGTCTTACCATTCTAATTTCTTGAGTATGAATATGACCAAACCATCTTAGACGGTGTTGGACAACCTTCTCTTCAATTGGTGCTACCCCAACTCTCTCACGTATATCATCATTCCTAACCCGGTCCTTTCTTGTGTGGCCACATATCCATCTGAGTATTATATGTCTGAAGAACACAAGAAGATAACGGCATTCATACTCATCGAACAGCAGGCACGAGAAAGCAGAAACTAAAGCAGAGTCGTATTCTACATAACTGAGATGCTGCAACATATAATTACATTAACCAAAAACTATGCCACATTGGAAGTATATTTACCTTTTCAAAGATTTACAGCTTGCTACAAACCAGCTGATCAACGAAGACTTGTCCACCCGATATCCATACTTGTGAACAAGAAAACACATGGTACCACTCCTGTGTAAAAAATAAATATAAGAACATGTGCCCAATATCAAACACTAGCCAATGAAGGATCCAATAGTCTGTGTGTGTACCAAAGAATACTGTGTACCATCTGCATCCAACCAGAGACAACACGTGTGAAAAGTACATTCCACCAACATAACACTTCCCTCCCTACCACACCTCAAAATACGAAATTCCTAGTCCATAATAGACAACACTAACCCCCTTAATCCTGACAACATTCAGGAGGTACATGTGGTCACATGGGGGTAACAGAAGTTTCCGTGTCATGATAAGCCAATGATTAAGGGTAGCTCAACAAGTCTACCGGTCAATACCTGACTTTCAAACTGGAAACATCAACTAGTCAGTGAGTCGGTGCCCCGGCAACTCCACTCGACTTTTCAACTCTTTAGCATTGGAATAAGCTACTGACACCATACAGACTCCACGTAGTTCGACAGGCCATACCAGCTATTAATTGTTCAAAATATGTTAAGTGGTAAAACTAACACAGATCATTATTTTCATACTACAAAATAAGAGATACAACTAACTCATATAGTTATGTCCTAATATCAAGGTGAACACAAATGTTTGTTCTTTGTCAGAAGTTACTCAAATTAGGAAGCAACAATTAAGGGCACAGAAAAATACACAAAATGAGGCGTGTCAAACAGTAGTTACTGAATATTGACTAAGTTACTGCAGTTGTAAGAGGGTTCAAGCCTGGAAGGTACCATATTCAGGGTATGCATTTGAGATTTTCTATATAGAAGATAAATGATGATTTCAATTGAAGGGATAACAAAATGTCATATATAGTTTACCAACATAGAGATCCTTTCAGTAGGCCATCCATGATGAGGGTAGTGACATGCTCCGTCTTTAACCTTTTCTCCCTATTTAGTCTCTTTGGCGTGCATTTATATGCCTACACGGTTATAACAAGTCAGTTGTATTATATACGAAATGCTGATTTTCTACAAGATTCAAAATCGTAGTTTAAAAGTTATGCGTGTATATCTAATACCAGATAAAAAACAGTAGCAGATAGATCCATTAATTCTTCCTGGGAGCATCTCAAAGACACAGCATTCGCATCTCGAGATGCCTCGCACCTACAGTTAGTGATTCATCAATGAAGAACTCAAAATTACAATGCACTGCCAATAGCCGAGCAGTAGCCTTTACCATAATAAACCTGCTCCAGTGTTACCATACTGATCCAGTTCCTTAACGATGACATCAAAAAGTTTTTCCAAAACCTCTGAAATAGCCCTCGCAAGCTTCAGCTGAAGCTTTGCATATGTGATGAACAAACTCTGAAAGCAAATATAACCTTACCGTGAATCAAACAAGAAAATATGTAACGAAACTAAAACAGTTCAGGACAGGCCATACGAACCTTCAGTTGGGGATCACGAGTCGTCAGCCACGAATGCAATATAAAATCTTGAACAGCATTATGGATCTCCACAGATTTGTCTCCAAGGTTTGGCCCATCCATCAGTAAAAAGGTGTTGATGCATTCCATAAGCTTGCTAGTCAGTTTGCCATCCTCCCTGATTCCACAAAATTAATATACAATCTCCAACTCAGAGTAACAAGAGATGCTATAAACAGGCTGCTCTTCTTAGGAATTAAAGGGGTTCAATAAGAGAATCGAAAGTACTTGATCACAGACTACTTGCCTCCTAATATGTGAGAATATTGTACAAAAGCCACTAAGAAGCTCCTCCCTCATGGTTTCAGGGTAATCACCAGGTGGGTTTTCAAGTAGAACGTGAAGTGTCCATGTACAGCGGAAGGACTCCTCCTTTGACCCAGCTTGATTGCTGAAGTTTGCCTCAAAACCAATTGCAACCTTCTTCATATAGAGCACTACAAGACCTGGCGAAGATATGAAATCAAAGAGTGGAATAAAAGGGTGCTTTTATATGGAAACAATGACCTTTGATGATATGGCAACTCACTGCTATATGTTCGAGGTTTCATCTGATACCGGTATTCCTTGACAGTTAAAAGCTGCCGAAGTATTGGGCTGTATTCTAGCTGAAAGTTGGGAGCATCTTTTATAACCTCCAGTATATGGCTAAACAGTTGCTTAGCAACTGAAAACAAAAGTAAGGAATGCCCTGCAACGACAGTGAACCTTCTTTAATGGCATGCGCCATGCAGCATATATTCCATATGAAAACAATTGAAAAACCACATGCTTACTACATCTCCAACAATTAAAAATTGAAAAACCTTCTTTAACTGTCTAGCTTACAGTTACTACTTACTACCATGGTTTTTAAGGCGTTAAGGCGTCCTAAGGCGAAGTGGGGGCGCATGTTGAGATGGATATGTGGCCACACAAGAAAGGACCGGGTTAGGAATGATGATATACGTGAGAGAGTTGGGGTAGCACCAATTGAAGAGAAGGTTGTCCAACACCGTCTAAGATGGTTTGGTCATATAGAACGTAGGCCTCCGGAAGCGCCATTGCATACCGGACGGATAAAGCGGGATGAGAATGTTAAGAGGGGTCGTGGTTGGCCAAACTTGACATGGGAGGAGTCTGTTAAGAGAGATCTGAAGGATTGGAATATCACCAAAGAACTAGCCATGGATAGGGCTGCGTGGAAGTTAGCTATCCATGTGCCAGAACCATGACCTGGTTTCGAGATCTTATGGGTTTCAACTCTAGCCTACCCCAACTTGTTTGAGAAAAAAAGGCTTTGTTGTTGTTGTTGTTGTTGTAAGGCGTCCTAAGGCGAAGTGGGGGCGCCTTGGCGCCTAGGCGACGCCTAGGCGGACGCTTTAGGCGCCTAGGCGCCTAAGGCGGTCGTTTTTCCAAGGCGGAGGGGGGGCGCCTTGACGCCTAGGCGGACGCCTTAGACGCCTAGGCGGACGCCTTTAAAACCATGCTTACTACATCTCCAACATAAAATGTTTGAGATGGTACAAATGGCAACAAATATATCACATTTGGCATGACTCGAATACTAAGCTATGATCAATAATAGGCACTATCAAGAGCATCCGGATGAGAATTCCGGCCGCCTGTTCTCAATATTATTCCAAATTGGATATCATGTATTAACAAGTCATACTCCAGTGTCCAACAGTAACATGATTTCTCGAGATACAGCTTATTTGACACTTCAGAGAACAGCTTGGGTGCAAAAATATGTTTGAACAACACACTACCCCAAGGACAATTATGATTCATGGGCATAAAAGTAGCAGGACGAAGCAGAACATTAGCGGCTTACCTGAGACCCTGGCGTCCTCTGCACACCGGACGGCAACACGGAGCATCCCGGCGGCGGCGCTCTTGGTGGGGCCGCGCTTCTTACCGGCAATGTCCGTGAGGACGCACTTGGCGAGCGCCATGATGAGGAACGGCCACGTGGCCGCTGCGAAACAGTCAACGCGTCAGTCAGTCAGTCAGCCTGCACGCACGCACGCGCGCGAGAGAGAGGGGAGTAGAATCGGGCGAAACAGAGGGAGGCGCGGCGTCGCTCACAGGAGGATAGGTGGCCGGGCTTTGCCCTGGCGGTGTTGTGGGCGAGGAGGCGGCAGAAGGAGGGGGCGCGGTCGCCCTGCAGCCATGTCCCGAGCAGCTTCACCCCTTCCTGCGACAGCAGCACACGGAAGGATGTGGGGTGGTTCAGCGCACGATCCTCGGTGGAGGAGGGGAGGAGAGGTCGCGGATTGATTTATGAGTAGGGTACTTACATCGCGGGGCCTGGCCCGGTCGGAGGAGAGCTTCTGGATGACCTCCTCGACGTCGCGCGAGGTCGCCATCGCGGCCACCGCCGGTGATGGGAGGGGAGGTGGGCTAGGGTTTGGAGGGGGCGGCGGAGGCGGAGGTCATGGGCGGGGGCTGGGTCAGGGATGGGGGATAGGGGAGAGAGGAGGAGGAAGAGGGGGTTTGCGCTTTGCGGGGTTTTAGACGGGGAGAAAATGGAAATGGGAAAGGTGAAAATGTGTTCGGTTATTCGGCCGCTCGGTCACTCGGTTATAATATAAAAAAATGGGTTTTTGTCGGATGCTAACTGAAATTAAGGACACACATTTCACTCGTGCATTCGCCTCATAAAAAAGGTGAATGTTCCCCAACCTTCTTTTTGTGGATGGTGGTTTCTTTTTATATATACCACTCGTCGATGTTCATCGGGTAGATATCAAGCAATTTTCTCCGTTGTTTACTTGCTATTAGTTGGTAGCACTGCCTTATTTAGTACTCCCTCCGTATCAAAATATAAGTCGCACTACCAACTTACCACACACATGTATCTAGACATGTTTTAGTACAAGATTCATGTGAACCTTGCACTAAAACATGTCTAGATACATGTGTGTGGTAAGTTGGTAGTGCGACTTGTATTTTGATACGGAGGGAGTAGTACATTACATGCACTCAAAACTGATAGAGAAGAGAATGAGAGAGGAAAATGTGAGCATGGGAATACGAGACATCAGCAAGAGAGGCCAATGCTACACGATGTGACGACGTCAAATAACTTGTTGTAACTATAATCAGGTGATTGCAACAGTAGCTCAGGTGGAAAGAATAGTTCGGTTCCATTACGCCACTCTTCGAGCAAGACAGGCCGAAAGCAAAACAATAACAATGTCTCGCACGAACACGAGCTCCAGAGCTTGTCCTGTTGTGGCCTGCTGGGACTACCAAATGTTGCAGGACTAAAGACTTCGTGTCACCGCAGAGCACTCTGCTGGTCCTAGATGGAATCATTCAGCATGAATGCCCGTATTTGGGAATCCACCTAGACAGACACATTGACTCTGTCACCGGATCTCTACATGTAATGTTGAATACAAGCTCCCCCTTCAACCTAGAGCCAAGCCAATGTGACCCCTGACCCATCCACCTTCACCTGAAAAAAGCATCGTCCATTTGTATTGTGCCTTTAGATGTGCTTCTCCACCTATGTTTTGTTATTGATTCTTCTTCTTGTTCCTTGCTTGAAGACGAAGTGAATGCCTAGATAGTACTCCTCTGTTTCACAATGTAAGCATTTTTATCAAGCTAGTGCTAGTTAGTACTAGCTTGTTAAAATTGGGTGCTGTGTACAACTCAATATTAATTAGCAACGCACATGTCACTCGTGCATTCATCTAAAAAAAGCTCCACCAACCTACGTTTTTGTGGATGGTGGTTTATATTTAGATATACCACTTGACGATGTGCACCGGTAGATATCGAGCAATTTTCTCCGTTGTTTCCAAACTGGTCAAGAAGAAAATGAGAGAGCAACTGAAAAGAGATGACAAAGCCAGAAAAACGTGTGCATGAGAATATGAGACATCAGCAAGATAGTCACATATACAAGTTATATAGCATGGAACATGATGGGACAACATCAAAAAACTTGTTCTGATTGTAACCAGGTGATTGCAATAGTATCTCAGGTGGAAAGAACATTTGGGTTCCGTTACGCCACTCTTCGAGCAAGACAACTTGACAGCAAAACAATAACAATGTTTGGCACGAAATCGAGCTCTAGAGTTTGTCGTGTTGTGGCCTGCTTGGACTACCAAATGTTGCAGGACTAAGGGCTCTATGTCACGGCAGAGCACTATGTTCGTCGTGGATGGAACCATTCAGCAAGATTGTTGGTGGCATCTGGGAGTCCACCTAGACAGACATGTCACTGGATCTCTACATGTAATCCGTAATACAAGCTTCCGCTTCAGCCTAGAGCCAACAAGATTGAAAAATAATAAGGCCCAGGTTTTGGTTTGTCAGCTCTCGCTAATGACATCGTTTTCCACCTTGATTTGGCCACATGAGAGGGATCTATCTATTGATGAACTGGCGCAGTGCAGGGACTTGAAGGCGAAGCTGCTTGGGTCTTGAATTTAAATTAAACTCGGCGACAACTCAAAACTGAGTATTAATTAACGACGCACATGTCATCGTGCATTCATCTCATAACAAAATTGAATCCTCCACCAACCTTTGTTTATGTGGATGGTGGTTTCTCTTTATATATACCTCTCGTCAGTGTTCAACGGGTAGATATCAAAGTATTTTTCTTCGTTGTTTACTTGTTTTTAGATGGTAGCACTATCTTATTTTTATAGATGACATGTACTTGAAACTGACCGATGAGAGAATGATAGAGGAATTGAAAAGAGATGAAAACCAAAAAAAATTGTGTGCATGGGAATAAGAGACATCAGCAAGAGAGTCACATGCTACAAGTTGTATACCGGGGAACGCGCCATGTGGCAACGTCAAAAAACTTTCTGTGATTGTAATTAGGTGATTGTAACAACAACTCTGGTAGACTGATTAGCTAGGTTCTATTACGCCACTCTTCGACCAAGACAATTTGATGGCAAAACAAAAACAATGTCTGGAACGGTCCTGTGCTCTGTTGGTTGTCGTGCCGCGACTTGTTGAGACAAGAATATGTGACTTATTTTTGGCTTCTACCGTAGTTTATAGGTCCCAAAAGGCTAAAACTGAAAAGAACTCTCCAATTTCTAGACAACTCTTCCCGCCACCGCGAACCCACTTCCTTGTGTCCACCAAGAAACTCGTGACGACCAGTTTCTAGAGGGTAAACCCGAATGCCTAGCTGATTTACAACATTTTGGGTACCGTACCTAGGAATTGGAACCGATCACATTCTGCCAATTGATATCCATAAATATGAAGAGTATCATCAACATTACTTACACACGAGCTGATTTTAGGTATTATTGTACGCCCTCTTGATTCATTTTGTGTCTATTTTCCATATAATTAGTGCCCTCTCGGTCCATAGTCTTAATAAAAACAATTATCAAAACAAGTCGATAGTCAACCACACGCTAGATGTTTTTATGACAAGTGTACGTGCCATGTCACCGGGCCTAATTAATCTTCTCTTATTTTATATTCACTCTTATCCGTTTTAAATGACGTGGGAAATGAACTGAAAATGTACATATCCTTGTACGGCTTGCAACATTTAATTGGAATCGCAAAGAGTTCTACAAATAGACTACTCACCAAAAATACTTGGATCATCATTTCTTCTCCCTCACGAGATTTGAATTTAAAATGGGTGGTGCATACAACTCAATATTAATTAGCGATACATATGTCACTTGTGCATTCATCTCATAAAAAAGTTGAATGCTCCAACAACCTTCGTTTCTGAGGACGATGGTTTCTCTTTATATGTACCACTCGTCGATGTTCACTGGATAGAATCGAGCAATTTTGTCTATCGTTTACTTGTTTTTAGTTGGTAGCACTATCTCCGAGAAGAGAATGGAAGAGGAACTGAAAAGAGATGAAAAACCAAAACAACTTGTGCATGAGAATATGAGGCATCAGGAAGAGAGGCACATGCTACAAGTTGACTACCTGGGAATGCTCCATGTGACAACGTCAAAATAGTTGTTGTGATAGTAATCAGGTGATTGCAACAACAACTCCAATGGACATGATAGCTATGTTCCATATCCATTACGTCACTGTGCAGGCGAGACAGCCGGATCACAAAACCATGACAATGTATGGCACGGCTCTGGCTAAAGGAGTCGGGGCCTGGAGCTTCTCGTGCTCGTCTGCTGGGCGTACGAACAGCTTCTCACAGAGTGTGCCACATTATGACAGGACCACACAAAATATCAACAATATTAAAGCCCCCGTGTCACAGCAGAGCACTCTGCTCTTATAGATGGAACCATGAGAAACAGTCTCACCGTTTCCTCATCAATCATCACGGCCTACAAATTGGTTAAAGTCTCTCTCCGTTTCATCCATTAGGCAGGGCAACATTATCAGTAGATGAAGATGCTTGGAAACTATGCACTATTGGTCGGTCTGGGATTGATACAACGATATTCAAGTGGTGTTTCCTTTGTTTGCTGCATGACATTCTTTAAGCCACTGCTATTAAGCTTTGCAGTCAGTACTTTGAAATCGATATTGCCACATTACAAAAAGAATGAGAGATGGGAACTCAGTATGGATTTGCCTATTTGGCCAGAATTGAATTAGAAATCACCCAAAATACACATGCAAGTAGAAACAGAGAAAAGGAAAATAAATAGAAATGTAAATTCAAATTTCAGAATAGTTTTCTAGACCAAACTATGAGTTGTCGAGTCAAAACATCAACATATGAATCTTGAATTACTCCAACAGCTACTTGCTCTTCTTTGAAACTGAAGGTCAAATCACCTGAGATATATTTGCTCTCACGGAGTTGGAGAGCAGTACAAAGTACAAACGCAAGGATACGCACGATCGCTTACAAGCCATCAAGAGTTCGAGAATCACTTGGAAGTAAATAATCACTGTGTAAGTAAATATTCTTTCAGGATATTGCTACGGTTGTCTATAGCGCAAAGGGAAATAAACCAGTAGGCTTTAAATCATGGACTAATAAATCTTCTCTTATTTTATGCTGCAAATATATTAGTAATAAAAAATACTCCCTCTGTCCAGAATTAGCCTGCGTTTTGGATTTATTCAAAGTCAAACATTCTAAACTTTGACTAAGCATATAGGAAAAAAATCAATATCTGCAATACAAAATAAATATGATTATAATCATCATAAAATATATTTTCGGTTATATGCACTTCATATTATAGATGTTGATATATTTCTTTATGTATATGTTTGGTTAAAGATTAAAAAGTTTGACCTTGACCAACCCAAAATACAAAGTAATTATTGAGAGAGGGGTACTTAAATCAGCATTATGTTATGTCACGAGCTTTCAATTTAAAATGGTTGGTGCATACAACTCAATATTAATTAGCGACACACATGTCACTCGTGCATTATTCATCTCTTATAAAATGTTAGACGCTACGCAAACATTCATTTTTGTGGATAGTGGTTTCCCTTCATATACCACTCTCGAGAAGAGAATGAGAGAACTGAAAAAAAGGCATGTGCATGGGAATATGAGGCATCAGGAAGAGAGGCACATGCTACGAGTCGAGGATCGGGGAACACACCACATGACAACGCCAAAATACTTGTTGTGATAGTAATCAGGTGATTGCAACAACAGCTCCGATGGACAGGATAGTTGTCTTCCATTACGCCACTCTTCGAGAATGGGGAGAGAATTGCAAACATTGGCCCCACAAAAGAAGATCAACAACACTAAAGGGTCTCTCAGTTCAGTAAGCTAGTACATCATCCGATTCAGGACCCTGACAGAAGGGAGCCTCGTGATTAAATACTGCTACGGCAAGACTAAAGAGAAAGCAGCCGATTGTGCAATTGCAGCTCGATCGGTCAAGCCCATGACGCTGACGGGCACGAGATGCAGCCGAGGGCGACGACACCTGCCGTCGACTTCAATCATAGTATTACTACTAGCAAACAGTAGTCTCATCGTGGCGACGACGGAGGATCCGCCTCGAAGGGATAAGAGTGACCTCCTCATCAGTCGCAACACGATAAATTCAAAACAGCTTCAGAATAATGTTCCGGCATTCGAAACAGGAAGGAAAATCGTAGTACAAAATTTGATACTACGATTACTCAAACTTTTCTTTTACAAGAGGAAGGCTTTATTTCATCAAATAATAGTCAAGTCACTTACAATGAACGAAGAAACAAAGTTTGGAGGTTTATCTTCCAAAGGAAATAATTTTGGAGAACCGAGTAAACCAAACCAACTATACCCAATAAACCGATTGGCCATCACTACAGGACAGAGTTTTTCCAGCATGCACCACTAGAGCCAAGGAATCCGTGTACAAATGTTGTACATCGTTGCATTGTGACCGGCCATTCTAAAGTTAGCGGAGTAGTTCCCATGTAAATCATGCTTATTATGGTGCTTTTCGGCCTGTTGGGCCATTTCTGGCCCATTTGGACCACTTTTTTTTTACCTTTTAGAATTAATCCGAAGTTTTTGACAAAATATAGAAAAAATATAAACAAGCGATGTCGTGCTGTTCATTTTGACGATAGGCCTGCTGCTGCAGTGGGCCGCGGCCTGACACGGCCCGTTTATTCGTGTGTGGATCCTATGTCATCCTAGGAGATTGATATATGTTTGATGCATTAAGATATTAATCTTGGGACCCTGGAATCTCATTTTTTATTTAGACAAATAATACTTTCCTTAAACATGTGTATTTTGAACCACAACAAAAGAATGTACTAAGCATGTCATAAAGGCAGACATAAAATATCGAGAACAAAAAAAGAGAAGGTATGATTTCTGGCCCCAATCATGTCTTTTTCGGATGGTTGGCCGCGGATGCGAATGTCGGGAATCTACATGAAAACCAAGACCGAGAAAACTATTTTTTATACATTAGCTAATCATTGCTAACAAATATTAATGGTTATGTGCTCTTGTCGGTTTTAACTAATCGTTATCGAAGTATACATGCTACATGTGTGAAGAGAAAATTTGTTATACTAGATGGGATCGGCTACTCCTAAAAACCAAAGCATTACGTCATCTCCCTCCTAGTGAGCAATCATTGTGTGTTCATCCTGCATACATGGAATCTCTTGCACTCACCATGCTCACGATACCTCCAGTTCCCATGTATTTTGGTGTCTCCCGGTTCTTCTATTGTATATTAGTTTGTATGTTCTCTTTGCTTTTTAGGGGGTTTCCATGGTAATGTTTCTAAGGTAGTGCTACCAACATGTATAAATATGAACGCAAGGAATACACATGCTACCTATTTGTTGAAGATGGATTAGTGTATATATAAGGGTGGAGCACATTGCTCACCAAGGTGAAGGTCGGTGAAATATTAATTGATTTTTATGTCATGAATGATCATCAGTTCCAATAGGTATGATACTACTCCCTCCAGTCAGGTTTATTAGGCTTCTAATTAAATTACTAGGATTGTTACGTTCACTAGGCTTAAATTACGTATTAGTTGCTTGTATTAATAGCCACCGTGGCCCCTCCGTCTCCTCAGTGCACTCACATTGGCTCCATGTCCTTGCATGGTGGTCTCATTGAACGTCCATGGGTACCTACACTAGCTTGCATGCACACATTGTTTGGTTTGAGGACACCGCATGGGCCGTGCATCATATGCTTCACCAGCATGGCATATAGCTCCGGGTACTTATCCTTGTCCGGGAGCTCGGCGAATATGACACGGTCATACTGCTCTGCCACAATGAGCTTATATTTGGAATCCATGATCAACAAGAAATGGGCATGTGGGAGGCCCCTCTTCTGGAACTCGACCATGTGCATGTTTCACCTCTCTAGCGTTAAGCACATTAATTAACATCAATTAGCCTCAGTTTTGAAGTGATCAAATTTTATACAAATTTCTTCCAAGAATTATATATAATTCTTATAATATTTTAATTTTTTTTCAAATTTTCTAACAATAGAATATTCAACAATATATCATACAATATTTTTTATCCCTGGAACTGTTCCCATGCACTTGAATGTATCATGGAACTATCACAAGTTTCTACCACCAGTAGTCTTACATAATCCACAGATTCGTTCAAGATCCACACATGATTCATAGATGCATTCAATATCCATGCACAATTAACCTATTATGCAAGGTCCACACAAGATCAACATTTTTTGCAACGACTATTTGATTTGTTGAAAAAATCTGGCTCAATTTTTTTGTCACCCTATCATTTCACATGCCTTGGTCACCGAGCTCTTCACTAGAGGCCCAATAAAACGGAACGGAGAGAGCACATGTCCATTTGAGCACTAACTAGACTTTACATGCCATTTAGCTACAATTACATCAATATTTCCATAACACTAGACCGTGACTAGAGAAATAATAGTCACCAACATATGTACAAACAATGTTTAACATGTCATCGATTCATGTACCAACATTCAACTAGACACAATTATCCTATAAATTTGGAGTGTACTTCCATAAATATTAAGCATATGTAAGTACAATGCATTAGGGTATTTTTTTGCGAAAAGGTCAACCGATCGACTAATCATAAAAAATAATACAAATAATCCCAAAAGTAATACAAATTATAAATAGATCTTCGAACCACCCAATGAGTACTACCAACACTACAGCGAGTCGAATGCACACCCTCGTCCTCACCCCTCCTTCACCGGACCGGGATAAAGCTTGCATACTAGAACATGTTGTAGTAGATAGACGGCAAGTCGTCATGCTAGACCACGAAAGGACAAACGCATCAGAGAAGCAACCATTGTCAATATGAAAACCATAAATCGGAAGAGCAGGCCTGTAACCACATGAATGAACACGAAAACGGACCTAATCCCAGAAGATCCGCCGGACACACAACTCCATGCGTCAAGCGCACCATCGGAGCGACGATAGGCCGGAGAGGACTTTATTAAGAATTTAGAATGTCGCCGCCGCCACACCCTCCAAAAGACACCGAAAGAAACTGAAACCATCCTGTTGGCGAGGGGCCAGGGTCCCCCCGCCTTTGGCGGCCCTTGTGCCGGAGGCAGGAAGACCGCCAGCTTCGCCGACGAGAGGGATGAACCCCATATCGCTTTTGTTCACCTCTGTAACCTGTGGGAGCCGTACTGGTTCGGTCTGTCTTTTTAGGGTTATGTGTGTTAGGTAGGGTTGTTGTATCTAAATATCTATCATGCCAAATATACGGTGCTAGCAGATTATGCATTTTTTTTTTTTTTTAGAGAGTACGCAATTGCGTACCGTAGTTTTATAGAAGGTAGAGGTTTGAGTACAAGAAAGTTGACAGCCCGTTGCGTACAACACTGTCACACAACTCCACACACCACAGGCATTACAACTCCAAACGAAGAACTTGTCCTAGACTAAGCAACAGAGCCGCGTCAACCGAAGCCGGTCGCCACAAAGGCTCCCGTCGACGGCGTACATGGCGCCTAAGGCCAGTCTTGGACCGCGGCGAGCATCGGAGGAGCGCACCTAGGAGCACCACACCGAGCCTCCAACACGAAGCTCCCAACAGAGTAACGACGTCGGGAACGCCGCCATCGCGCCGGTTCCACCGAACCTAGGCTTTCCCCGGAGGCATCATCCGAGCCAGTTTGAGAGCGGGGTGCCGACGTACCTCAGCGACGCCTCCAAGGAGGGGAACGGCGCCCACGAGCGTCGTCGCCGCCTGCACCGAAAAGGGCAGGACTTTCGTCCGGCTTGTCAAGCACCTCCCACCCAACCCGCCGGAAAGTGGCCGCCATCCTAGTCGTTCACACCGCCGCCGCCGCAGCACCCCGCCAAAGAAGTCACAACGCCTTGGTCCACCACTGCCCCGCTCAGCCGAGGAGAACGCTGCCCTACCTCCTCCTAGGATGCAGACCACCACCGGAGTCGTGCCCCCGCTGTCGCTCGCCGACAGCCTCGACACCGGCTCCAGAGGCCCAGGTCAGGCAGACCCGGGACCTCACTCCGCCACCAAACTCCTTGCCAGCGCCGTCAGGGGGCGCCTCTGCTCGCCCGCAGCCTGGAAGCAGCCGAGCGCGCGCCGGGAGCACCTCCTGGCCGCAAGCGCCGCCGCCCCAAGGAATTGGGCTCACCTCGCCATCCCCTCGCCAGCGCTGTCGTCCTCCACACCGCCAGCGCCGTCGGGAGAGCTCTTCTGCTCGACCTCGTCCAGGAGGTGGCCGAACGCGCGCCAGGGCCCCCTGGCCGCAAGCGCCGCCGCCTCCAAGGCGGAGGCTTTGCCTCGTCACTCCCCGCCGTTGCTGTCGGTGCCGCTCCTCGCCGGCGCCGCCAGGAGCGCGCCTCCGCTCGCCCGCATCCTGGAGGTGGCCAGACGCGCGCCAGGGGCCCGCCCGGCAGCAAGCGCCGCCGCCTCCAGATCTAGGGTTCGCCTCGTCGCCCCCTGCCAGCCCCGTCGACCTCCTACCTCGCCCCGCTCCCACCTCCGCGGCTGCATCCAGAAACCCCCTCCACAGCTTCTCCTGCCGAACGCCGGCCTGCTCCGCCGCCGAAACGCCCCCAGCGCCGCCCGGAGAACGTCTCCCCCCGCGCGAGGGGAGCCCGTCGGGCGCGCCCCACCCTCGCCCGCCGCCTTTGACGGCCAGGCGCGGCCGCCACCGCCGGCGCTGGCGGCGGCAGCGGCCAGGAGGAGTAGATCGAGGTGGCGGCGCTGCTAGGGTTGGGGTCTCCCCGGAGCCGCGCGCGCGCACGGCTCGGGAGAGGAGTGTTAGGCAAAACTTGGTTAGGCGTGGAATCCAGATGGGAGTGGCCTTACTTGGCACTTACTCCCTCCGTTCCAATTTAATTGACTTGCTATGCACCACATGTGGATGTATCTAGACTTGTTACATGTCTATATACATCCATATTTGGTGCATAGCAAGTCAATTAAATTGGAACGGAGGGAGTACATACGAACCTATCATAAATTGGGGGTAGTCACCTGCCCCCATAAAAATCTCACCAACATTGGGTGTGAACCATGTTTTCTTCCTTACATATACCACACTTTCGCACGTTTCATTCCACGAATGCTCACTGGATCATGTAGCAAGATTCCTCTCTCACAACAGTTTACGTGTATAGGAACACTTCAGTTAAAATTTTGGTACCACTAGCTTATTAGATAAAATAATTGACAACAAATGATCATAAATCGTAGTGAGGATGGGGGAGAGTAAAGAGACGTAAGAAAGAGGTGGGAGTGGGAGGCGTCGGGAACAACGTCGAGACCACGAGTTCAATATGCTGTATGAGACAAAGTTGTTTCCGGAGCAAGCTAGATCTTTGTCTATGTGGGACAAGTCAATTATGTGGGTGACAAGGGGAACAAGTTGACGAGCGGAGGAAGCTAGACGCATCTCTTGCTTTCTAAGGTTTAGTGAAGGCTGTGTCGTCTTCTTCCACGCTCGGTTAGACAGCCGAGTCAGCGAAATCTTGCTGAGGACTCAAGAGCACGGGAAGATCTGACCGTAGAACCGGGGACTGACACCACACCAACATTGTCCAATAGTTACGCGCAGCTGTAAAACAGCGTTCGTGAGATAAGTAGATCCTGCTGCACACCTCTCGTCCGGTCTCCATTTGTCACTGGTTTCAGAATCCAAAACAGAAGGAACACATCGAAATCAAGCACGGACGGGGACGGCCACAGATCCACGTAAAAACATGGAGGACGATTGGTTCATAGTGGAGCTAGCTATCCAGGCTTCTTGTGACACGTCTTGGCGAAAATAATCAATACTACGTCTAGTTTGCACGTGCATCTCGCTGGAAACCATGGGCACCGCTTCAGCCCAAATAGACTCTACCCGGCATTACACGTCGAGCTTGCCGTCGCCCGAATGCCCGATGCGCGTGATCTGCTGCAACTCCTCATGCCGACTCTGGCTTCCTGGCTGTTCATCCACATCGACTGATAGGCACCGCCCATTTGGTCCGCGCGCCTTCATCAACATTGTTCGACCCGGTCAGCACACCATCGTCCTCTCGCCCATGTCCGCCATCTCCATTCTCCAGTATCGTATCATGCTAGACCTTCGTGGTAAACTGGTAATAGATCTCAGCGCGCTGCAGGAGATAACCATGCAGATGGGCTACAAGGTGGCGGCCCTGCAAACTAGAAAAATAGGCCCTCTAGAAGCCCAAACTGAGTTTTCAGCCCAGATTGCAAAGGCTGGACGCGGGAGGGCTCTGGACGGCACGTTCTCCCCGTTTTTTCGATTTTGACATTTTTCTCCTCGAAACAGGCTTTCGCCCCGCTTTATAAACTAGTAATCGTGCACGTGCAACGCACGTCTCCATTAGGTAATACAATACAAATACCATAATTCTCCTGTTATGTATTCCTTCATCATTTGATGTCCCTCTCTTACTACCGTCTCCACTATCGATTTCAAGACTACACTCTCACCTTCACGATGACATATTCTTGTTCTTCCTTCCTTTCTCCTTATCAAAATCACATCTCATTTATAATTCAAACCTTATGTATAAATTGTACAAAAAGTTTCACTGAAATTTTTAAACATTTGAGCCCCTGGATATAGGAACTTTGATGAATAAAATGATCATCAGTGATGGAGTTCTCTTCTCAGCATTGTCTTGATGCCAAAGATCTGCATAATATAACAAATAAGAACAATGAAGTAGTAAGCATGTTTCTTCGGCGGCTAGTAGGAAACACTAAATTCTAAAGTGGTAATCAGAAGTAGATATGAGTTCACATAAATTTTAAATAACAACAAGGAACACACATATGCCTACATACGATTGTCATATCTTAATACATAGAGCAGCATATTACAATTAGAAAACATGTCCAGGCCTAAAAATTTGTTCAATAAAATGTGATCAGAGGGAAGCATTTTATTGTATAAATTTAGAATATGAGATGGCACTAAGTTAAAATAAGAGAAAATCTAAACACAACAGACGATACATAGACAAAGCCTTTCACAAGCTAAACCTGAAGGAAGGTTTTAAATAACCTGACAAGCCACGGAAATCATTTATGCTTTGTTATCCCTGAAAGGCGGTGTGGCATAAAAAATGAACTAATCAACAAGACAGAATGATAAACAAAGCAGCTAGCTAAATTAAATATGGATCACGGTGTAAATTAGCACATTTTTTCCCCGAGTTTATTCAATGGTTCATACTTCTCGATTGGAGAAATCACCAAAACAAATCATGCACCGGCCCGATGTGGCTTGGCAGGATTAAGACCTTTGTAGCGAGCAGTATACTAACGAAAATAAGCTACAATTTAGAAATAAGTAATGGAAAGAATACAAGGCGCAATGTTCCATGCACCAGAAACGCATATTATGCCAAAGAAAATAACATTTGGTTATGAAATCCTTAATTTAGCATAATACCATTTCTTTATACTGCAGATACCTTAGCAATAAAAAAATAATTGTAGCATAAAAATCAAGCATAGGATACCATTGCAAGAAACGGAACTTACTCTATGCATAAAGAGGACAAGATTTAGGTAAACATCTCACAAACTGTAACAGAATTCCATGGATTGAGTCCTATTGGGCATGAAGTGAAGATTCGAAGTGTCATCACTCCAGTTGGGTATTACATGCACCAACATGGGATGTTGATTGGGAACAACCCCAGTACCTGAATGCTTACGGAAATAAAGAACTTCACCTGGTTGGATGCTACAAAAGAAATACAAACTATGTCAGTTAGTGAAACTGTAATTTACATACTTTTACGGATCTGTAACGTATCATGAAAAACAAAATTTAGTATCGCGAGCATATGCATAGATCTCTATTGTTCCTAACGTCTGAACTATGAAGCAGGAAAAAGATTCAGTCATAAGTGTTGATGTTAAGCAAGATCCAACTCGTGATGATATATGCACTCACGCTCTTGAAATTTCAAATGTTCAGGTATGACTGGCTCGTTGACCATGCAGTTGCATCTGCATCTTTGGCCTTCTCCTTCCTGGGTTCAGCTCTCAGTTCGCCCGCATCTGCATCTTTCAAATTATGTTTAACTGCTACTTAGAACAAAATTGCTGGAACTCGTAAAGTAAGAACTCTAAAAGGGAATCGAAAATACCAGTTGGCCTGCGCGTTCTTGGAGGACACCACATGCCAGCCGAACCCTGCTAGAACCTTAAATCAGAAGTGACGGGAATATACCCCCAATTAATTAGTGCCAGAGGCACACGTAATAAGCTGCAGCTGCTGCTGCCAATTCATCAGGTTTATGTACATACGATACCTGCTTTGTGCGGTGGAAATTGAGGATGTCGCAGCCGAGCGTGGCGTTGGCGCGCGCTGGCAGGTGCCATCGGACTGGTCGGAGTAGATGCAGCACAGGAACACGGCTGGTAGGCGGCGGCAGATCTCGTATCAACGACGTTCCAGAGCGATGTGTTGGCGTAAGTAATGGGAGTCGCAAATCGCGTCTCAGCGACCATCCACGCCAACGGCTCGGCATGAAGAATGGGGCAGCGGCGGCATCCAGACTCCTTACGCGTTCGAGCGATCACAGTCCATGTCAGATCACGCTTTGGGGGAACCAGGTCAACCACAGCGACGGCCGTAGCGAGAGTCCCTCTCGTTGGTGAGCAAGACGTCGGTGAGCGCCTCGCCTCGGTGAGCAGGAGCGGCGATGAATGGAAACGCTCCGCTCGGATCATGGGAGATAATTACGGGGTAGTTAGCGGCATGGATGTTTAGAGCGGAGCGGACAATGTTTTACCGTCAAACACGGAGTCAACAAGGATCGTTAGATCCAAAGTTGTATGGCCGCGATGGTTTGGATCTGCCCCCTCTCGCTCTTTTTATATTGGTATAGATAAAGCAACCCCCACAAGCATACAACGATCCAGTTACAGTTTCAAAAAGAAAAATAACAAGTCTGTTGGGGCCACAACACAAAGATGCCCAAAGCTAAAACGAGACGATACAACTCCACAAGGGAGTAACTCGGTGGCTGGATGACGCAGATAGAAGGCGTGCCGTCCTCAGAAGCTTCTCGATCAATCCATCCAACCGCTCCTTGTCCCGCTGTCTACAGAGCGGGTGCAACTGCTGCAAAAATGCCAAGAATTTGAAAACGGAGTCAGAGGCACGCCTCAGAAAGACACGCTCGATAACCATCTTGTTACGTATAGTCCAAAGTGTCCAGTTCATCGCGGCAAACACTAACCAGAAGAGGCGCCTCCTCTTACCAGTACGGTTCGCCTGCACTTATAGGAATTCAGCAAGGTCTTGGGCCTGCCACTCAGGTCCAAGCGCCTCGGCCAGAAAACTCCACAGGAAGCGAGCTGCGGGGCAAGAGAAAAGAATATGGGTCCCCGTCTCGGGGACCGCGCATAAGGAACAAGTACCATCCCCTGGGCCAAATCGCTTGACCACCTCCACACCCGAAGGGAGGCGGTCTCGCAGCAACTGCCACGTAAAGATCTTAATCTTCAGTGGCATAGGGGCCTTCCACAAGTGGGAAGTCCACGAGAGCACGGGTCCTCTAAATAGGGCCCGGTAAGCAGAACCAACTGTGAAACATTTCGAGGGCGAGAGGGTCCAAGAGACACTATCCGGGGCGTCTGAAAGGGAGTATGGAAGGGAGGCCAATAGGTACTCCCACTGGTTGGCCTCGACCAGACCAAAAGTGCGGCGGAACCTAATGTTCCAGTGCCCATTATGGGCCGCATCCGCCACCAAGAGCATTGGGTCAGAGCAGATAGCAAAGAGCTCCGGGAATTCATGCCTAAGTGGTCTTTCCCCAAGCCATGAGTCTAGCCAAAACAGGGTACTCCCTCCGTCGCCTACGGAGAAGGTAGCCCCAAGCCGGATCTCATGTTTGATGGCTTGAAGAGATCTCCAAAACTGAGACCCCTCCTTCCTCTCACAGGCCATGAGAGGACAACCACGTAGGTACTTGGCCTTCACTAATTGAAGCCAAAGTCCCCCATCACCCCTCAGGATCCTCCAGACCCACTTCAACATGAGAGCCTCATTCATGCGACGGGAAGCCAAAATACCTATGCCCCCAACCTCCTTGGGGGCGCAAAGGTCTGCCCATTTCACCATATGATACTTTTGACGTCCGTTAGCCGCCTACCATAAGAAGCGGGACAACTCTCTATCAAAGCTGCCATGTACCCCCTCCGGCAGTATATATAACCCCATCATAAACATGGGGAGACTAGATAGGCAGGAGTCAATGAGAGTGGTCTTGCTCCCCTTGGAGGTAAACCTCCCCTGCCACGGCGCGGCCTTCGCCTTGACCCGCTCAACTAGCGGGTCCAGATCCTTTACAAGGATCCGAGTATCTCGAATCGGCATCCCCAGATAAGTCACTGGGAATGTGGCCAGCTTGCAGTTTAGGTTGTCCGCGATCCGCTGTTGGTCCTCAGCCGAATAACCCAAGATCACGACCTCACTTTTATCAAAGTTAATCTTGAGGCCTGACATGGCCTCAAAGCAGAGGAGAAGGAACTTGAGATTGATAATGTCAAGTTCAGATCCCTCCACCATAATCATGGTGTCATCAGCATACTGGAGGTGCGTCACCCCACCCCCTGGGACAAGGTGTCCAACCACACCAGAGATGTGGCCAGAGGTCTTAGCTCTCTCTAAGACCTCTGCAAGGATGTCAACCGTAGAGTTGAAGAGTAAGGGGGATATAGGATCCCCCTGTCTAACCCCACAAGTCGGCCTAAAATAGGGACCCACTTCCCCATTTATGTTAATGGCGGTGTTGCCACTCATAACTATCTGCATGATCCAACATATCATCCGATCATCAAACCCTTTTCGTTCCAGCGCCAAACGGAGGAAAGCCCAGTCCAAGCGGTCGTATGCCTTTTGGAAATCCAGCTTAAGAAACACGCCCTTCTGGCGCTAAGACTTAACCTCATGAATAATCTCATGAAGTGCTAAAATTCCATCATGGATATACCGCCCCTTAAGGAAGGCGAACTGGTACGGGTGCGTTATGCACTCCATAACAGGAGCTAGCGTAGTCGCGCACACCTTTTAAAAGATCCGATGGATGACGTTGAGGACCGTGATTGGTCTAAATTGGCGGATGTCCGTGGCCCCCACTATCTTGGGGATCAAGGTCACCACACCAAAGTTAAGGCGAGACATAACCAATGTACCAATATAAAATTCTTGGAACATTGGCATGATCACCCCCTTAATCTCCTCCCAGAACGTCTGGAAGAAGACCTCCGGAAGACCATCCGGTCCAGGGGCCAAATTCGCCTTCATCTCCATTATTGCCCTCGCCACCTCTTCCGGCAAGAATGGGAGGGTGAGCTCCGCATTCTCCATGTCAGAGACCCTGGCCCTCGCTGGCCAGAGGTTAACTGGCACGGTGACCCCAGAATGGGGACCCGCTGTGAAGAGCTCCTTATAGAAGGAGTATATGTGGGACGATATATCCCCTGGCGCCTCCAGGAGATGATCCCCTTCCCACAGGCATGGAATAGAGCATTTCCGACGATGCCCATTGGCGATCGCATGGAAGTAGGCCGTATTCGCATCACCTTTGAGGATCCAGTTCTGGCGACTGCGCTGTCGCCAGAAAGTCTCCTCCCCCTTGTAGATCTCCATAAGGGAGTTCTCAAGGGCGTACCGCTGAAGCCACTCCTCAGCGGTAAGGCCAACAGAATCTGAGGCGTGGTCCAGGGTCTGGATCTCCTCTAAGAGAGAGGCCTTCCTCTGTCTCAGCTCAGCTCCCAGATTGGCACCCAAACCCCTCATGAATTGGCGTGCCATCTGGGCACAGTGGTGCCACACATCTACCGCATTATAAACATGAGGAGGATGTTGTTGGGAATCATAGGCAGAAAACAAAAAATTTCCTAACAACGATAACCATAAACTAGCCAGGATCTATACTATGCAGATATACTATACGGAGGGGAACGGAATACATACCCTTGTAGACCGAAAGCGGGATTACGTTCCCGCACAAACGTTGACGATGAAGACGACGTAGCCGACCTCAAGGTCGTGTAGCGGAAGTAGACAGCTCCCAGCGCCAAACGATGGCGCCTCGCGGTTCCACACACATACGGTGTGGACGACGACCTCCGGGCTCCAGATCCAGCAGAGCAACGGAAGTGGAAGAGTGGATCTAGTAGCACGGCGGTGTGCATACCATAGAGAGACTTCTCTCCTCGTACGCAGCTCCAGAATCAGAACCACGTTCAAGGTAGGAAAGAAGGAGGAGGAAATTGTGTCTTTTCAAGGCAAAGGGGCACCTATATTTATAGGAGAAAAAGGAGTGCCAACCTCCTTAGCTCCCCCATGTGGGACTAAACCCACATGGGGGGTGCGGCTGCATGGGGGGTGCGGCTGCCTTGGTGGGCCCCATGTGGCCCACTAAGGTGGCGCCCCCTTTTTCCTTTTTCTTTTCTTTTCTTTTCCCCTAATGGGCCTCTAAGGCCCATTTAACTTTTAATGCCTTTTAAATTCGAAATTAATTAAATAAAAAATGTATTTAACCATTAATAACACTTATTAATATTAGATACATATTATTTAATTCATTCGGACCCCGAAACATATTTCGTGGCCTCCGATTAATCATCGGACAATTACCGGAACACTTCCGGAGTTCCTGTTTCCTGTTCTCTCTAAATCCAATCTAATCGTCACCCACCCTTAAGTGTGTTACCCCACGGTTCGGGATCACTCCAGACATGATCGAGACTCTCTCTCCGATCAATCGACTAACAGCGGAATCTGGATATCCATGATAGCCCCTGTGTGTCCACGAATGTCTCTTTATTCGTTTGAACCTGTAGACGTCCAGTTTCAATCTCTTGCCTGGCGATGCTTAGATTGTTGAGCGTCGTTCTCCGGTATCACATTTTACCGAGCTTGACCTCATCCTTGACAATCTATCTTTTCTCGTCTGTGATGTTACATCCCCGTGACCTAGTCACATGCTTGCAAGCTCATTAGATGTAATCTCACCGAGTGGGCCCAGAGCATCTATCCTGCTATGCGGATTGGCAATTCCCGCTATTGATTACTCGCCCCGACTACTTCCTTCCAATACCCGAAAGTGTCACCCTTATTGTCGTGCGTATGAGACATGACGTTAGGTGCGATCAGCCGTATCTTTCAGAAGCAGCGACTTGATATAATCTCACGGTCCAAGTATGAAACTACGTTTCTATATTTTGGGTATGTCCATCAAATCATTCACCCAATGATATGACTCCGTTGTTAACCGGTTAATGCCCATGATCAGGAAACCTTGATCATCTGTTACACAACGGACTAGTCAAGTAGAGGCTACTAGGGACCTGGTTGTTTCTATACCACACGTGTATTATGTTTCCGAGTAATACAGTTATAGCATGGTATTAAAACTTATTATGAACTATTGAGATATGACAATAAAATCTATTTATTAATTGCCTCTAGGGCATATCTCCAACAGTCTCCCACTTGCACTAGAGTACCAATTAATCTAGTTTACAACTTGGTAAAAGCTTGACACCTATAGCATTATGGTGCATGCTCGTCTCGTGGAAGAGGTTGAGTCATCAGATCTTCCCGCATTGAGATCTGTATGTGCTTTGCAACACTTCTATGTCACCTAGTTTGACATCATCCCGTATCTTATGATAACGGTAAATATATGTTTTGTCGATGGAGTGAGACTCTAATTTCACGCAGCATGAGCCTTCTATTAAGGGAAACCAGTCATGCTCGGGAAAACAGCACAATCCAATCACACTTGCTATTTCCGAAATAGCCATATATTTCTATACCTATGTAGATCATGCGACAATGCATTCATATGCAATTTCGCGAACTAACCCTTCTATATAGTGCATTCATATGCAACTTCGCAATCTAACCCTTTCTTCAAAACAAAGGACTTCTCCTGTATGAGATTTCTAGCCGTATGGGTTAGTGTCATAACTTGCATCATCGTAAACCCTTTTACGGCAAGTTATCCTTCACTCTTACCCTACCAGAAAACATATCCTCAGTTCTCTTTAGACACTGAAGGATATACTTAACGTTTGTTCATTGATCCATCCAGGGATCACTCTAGAACCCGTTCTTCAACCAAGAACTTGGGTCACACCAAGTCGAGCTTTCAGTATGATAGAATCTATGTCTGAGGCATAGAGGATGTCGGACATCCAGTTCTAATCAACCATCACTGAAACGCCAAGACAATCTTAATATTTTAACCCAGTCATACAAGTAAGAACTTTTCTTCGCTTGTTCTATTCTGAAACATTTCAGAATCTTAACGTAGGACAATATTCCGACCTAATGTTATTAAGCCCCTTATGATCTATACGAATTATAGATCTAAAGCCTAATACTCTAAACTTCATTCACAGAAAATTTAATCACTTAAATAATCATTCATACTTTACTAGAGGATCTGTATCATTCTCAATATGTCGTTACATATAAAATTTGGAATGACACCTAGCTCCCACTCAAATATGCCTTTCGCATATAAGACAAGGGAATTTACTTTTAGCTCCCACTCAAATATGCCATTCACATATGAGATCAAGAAAAGCTACTTAGCTCCCACTCACTTCTTTATAAATGCAGGTTTCTTCAATTATTTTGGACGACTCCAAAATCCTTGATCACATTATCAAAGTGAAGATTCCAGCTCCGATATGCTTGCTTCAGCCCATGAATGGACAACTGAAGTTTGCATACATGTCTAGCATCCTTAGGATCAACCAAACCTACTTGTTGTACCGATTACAACTTTCCTTAATGTTGCCATTAGGGAACGGTTTCTTTATCCTCCTATCAATTTCTCAATTGAAAGTAATTGCTAGAACAATCCTAAATAGACTAAGGCATCGCCACTTGAGACACAATCTCGTTGCGGTCAACTTTTGAATTCGTCAAAACTGTTTTATGACAAATCGATCCTTATAGACGGTTGCCTTTCCGTCAGTGTCTATTTTCCATAAAATTCCATTTACTTAATGGCCTGAATGCCATCAAGAAAATATACCTAAGTCATTACTTAGTCATTGTACATGGATTTATCTCGGATTTATATGGCTCATAGCCATTTCTCGGACTTAGGTTCACCATCGATTCTTTGTAGTTCATAGGTATTTTCATGTTCCATTAACATGACGTTTCATAACAAGATAGTCGTAGCACTCACTGCTACGTAACCATTCTCGTATGCCTATGATTTTAGTACGAGCTTAAAGCATCATGATCGTTATCATTAGCTTTCTTTCATCTATGGAGGACGATATCGGAACAGTTTCCGGTATCGGAACAATTTCCGTTGCGTCACTCTGATGTCTAGAGAGGAATTACATTAACTCCGCTTGCTCTACTTTCTTTCCCACTTATACCTTCGGACAAGAAACTATTTCTTTAGTAAGATATATTCCAGCAACTATTTTGCCTTCTTGTCGTGAGACACGTACCCAACTAATTCTTTAGGTACACTACAAAGATTTATCCATTCTAGGTTTGATCGTATCAAAACACTAAAACAACGAAACGACAATCTAGGCTAAAAGCCATGCCATAACTCATATGGTATTGTCTCCATGGATTTAGATGGTTTCCCTATAATCTAAAGTGAATGTTTTGTTCCTACCACACGACTCTAATGATCACAAAATTCGATAAGAGATTTTATTGATCACACACAATCCAACATTGTGTGATTACGACGTCCTAACACACCATAACATTGTGGTGTTCCATACGGCGTAGTTTGTGAAACCTTTTTTCACAAGTCTTTCAATGACATGCCAAACTCATAACTCAAATCCTTGTTTCCTCGATCTGTATCGTAGGAACTTATTTGAATTCATCAAACTTTTCAGACCAGCATTTCATTAAGTTGGATGCCCATACATCTACTTAAATCAATATTGGTAAAGTTTACTAAATAATGATTTCCACTACACGTTGAAATACTTCATTGATCCACACACATCAATTATGTATGATATTTAATAAGTAACACGCCCGTTTCCAGAAAACGGTGTCTTAGTTATCTTTGCAATTGTCTTAAGATCATAATCTAAAGACTCGGAGATCCATCGGAATGGAGCTACTTTATGCTTATAACTTTGACATAATTCAAAACGTGAGTGCCACATGAATGTGGTGTCATTACTAAATTTGTATCCTTTGGCATTTAATGTTATAAATGTTAGAGCTACTACCATGACAACATTCCATTCACGATCGGTGTATGATCATTAAAGATATCGCTCATAAATGTAGGATAACGATTTATCACTAACAGATATGAATGATTGTCTCGCAAGAGGGAGACACACTTATAATGATCATGCTAGCAAGCGATCAAATGGAATTCATTCAAATCAAATTTGATTTAAATGGTAGATACAGAGAGAGTGTCTATGGCCATCACAACATATTCACAACATATTGCCTGCCATCACCTACACACATTGTCTCTTCATCCTTCCAAGCTACTCAAGCAGAAAATCTTGTTTTCATAAAACATGACTAGTATCAAATCTTAGTCACTACTGCGAGTACTTGTTTAGGTAAAACATTCATAACTTGTATATCATATATATACCATCATCATTGATGACTTCTCGGTGATCCGTTTCATCTTCTTGATTCTTCAACGTAATCAAGAATTCATGAAGGTGAACAATTCCCCTTTCATGACATAGTCTATGACAAACCATTTGCACCTGGCAACGTTGTTTGTCATCCAGTGATCGAGTTGAGCGAGGCGTCTCAATGTCATCAAATATGACCAATGTCATCAAGTATGACTGCCACGTGCTCCTTTAATGCAAGTGTTCTCTTCCATCTCGGTTGAGCAGAAAACCTGATTTACGGTGGATACAGATCAGCGACATTCGCGATCTGTGAACACGCACCCACAGTTTAATCTCAACGGCAGAGATCATAGCATACACTGGACTATAATGAAATCATCCGCACAAAACTCGATAATCTGAATTATCTTTTGTCAGCGGAATCTCCGGTTTTATCTCCTAGCGGGTTTTGTATCGAATAGAGCTAAAAGGTTTGAAACAAGGAGTATCCTCAAGCTACGGTATAAAAATATGAAGTTTGGACCCAACTCTTTTAAGTTTCTCAAATCGCAGGAATGCGCCTAAGTTTAAAAAGAGTATAGAAGAGGTTATCATCTACAAAGGTTTTGCAAAGCAACAAGACTTTTGTTCATAATAAAATATGGGTTCAAGTTTTAAAATAAAACTAAGTTTTCAAAGTAAAACTAAGTTTTCAAAATAAAACTACTAGAACTCCCACTCAAGACGAGTATCCCTCTCATCGTCTTAGTGATTACACAATCCCCATCCATTATACTATCCCCTTCGATCGGGCGGATAGCATAACTTCAAAGGTAGACATCGTATATCAATCACATCATCGTATGTGACTCGTGCTTAACCTTTCGGTACTTGTGTTCCGAGGCCATATACTGGTATATGCTAGGCTCGCCATAACACCCTTTGCCGTATATGCGTGTGCAACGTGGCTTACACCCACTGTATGCGAACGAAGAGACGAGTGTAGACGAAAGGATCGAAACCCCAAACGACGTACCCCGTAACGTAGAACTTTATTGGTGGTGCACGACAGAGGGAGAACACTATTATCGGAATTTTGGGAGGGATCATCTTATATAACTACCGCCGTGTAACTAATATATATATATATATATATATATATATATATAAGATGCACACAATCTACATAACATCTAATATGAAATGTAATGCGACATGATATGGTCTCTCGCGCCGATGGTCTTCTTCGCGCCAACAGTTTATAAACAATTTAATAAACCTACCTTGACCATATCACATTGCCCCTGCAAAATAAAGTTAGACGCTTCTACTTTATCTTTTGCATGTTTTACGTGGCTGCTAGGGCTTCCGCACAAGAACCGTTTCTTACCTACGAAAACAACCACAACAGCGATAAGACAATTGTCTCTATTACACCCCTTTCGGGGCCCTCCATTGTAAATGCTATATCAACTATTGTAGGAGAGACAGACACCCGCCAGCCACATATACGGACAAGCCGTATGTCAGGTGTGGAACCAGTCTCGCGTAAGCGTACGCGTAAAGGTCGGTCCGGGCCGCTTCATCGACAATGCCGCGATATAAACAAGTACACGCGAGAGGGTAACAAATGTAGAATCGATGCCCACATTCAACATGTGTTCTAACCGTACAGATATATCTACGCATAGATCGGCTCTGATACCACTGTTGGGAATCGTAGGCAGAAAACAAAAATTTCCTAACAACGATAACCATAAACTAGCCAGGATCTATACTATGCAGATATACTATACGGAGGGGAACGGAATACATACCCTTGTAGACCGAAAGCGGGATTACGTTCCCGCACAAACGTTGACGATGAAGACGACGTAGCCGACCTCAAGGTCGTGTAGCGGAAGTAGACAGCTCCCAGCGCCAAACGATGGCGCCTCGCGGTTCCACACACATACGGTGTGGATGACGACCTCCGGGCTCCAGATCCAGCAGAGCAGCGGAAGTGGAAGAGTGGATCTAGCAGCACGGCGGTGTGCATACCATAGAGAGACTTCTCTCCTCGTACGCAGCTCCAGAATCGGAACCACGTTCAAGGTAGGAGAGAAGGAGGAGGAAATTGTGTGTCTTTTCAAGGCAAAGGGGACCTATATTTATAGGAGAAAAAGGAGTGCCAACCTCCTTAGCTCCCCCATGTGGGACTAAACCCACATGGGGGGTGCGGCTGCCTTGGTGGGCCCCATGTGGCCCACTAAGGTGGCAGCCCCCTTTTTCCTTTTTCTTTTCTTTTCTTTTCCCCTAATGGGCCTCTAAGGCCCATTTAACTTTTAATGCCTTTTAAATTCGAAATTAATTAAATAAAAAATGTATTTAACCATTAATAACACTTATTAATATTAGATACATATTATTTAATTCATTCGGACCCCGAAACATATTTCGTGGCCTCCGATCAATCATCGGACAATTACCGGAACACTTCCGGAGCTCCGGAACACTTCCGGAGTTCCTGTTTCCTGTTCTCTCTAAATCCAATCTAATCGTCACCCACCCTTAAGTGTGTTACCCCACGGTTCGGGATCACTCCAGACATGATCAAGACTCTCTCTCCGATCAATCGACTAACAGCGGAATCTGGATATCCATGATAGCCCCTGTGTGTCCACGAATGTCTCTTTATTCGTTTGAACCTGTAGACGTCCAGTTTCAATCTCTTGCCTGGCGATGCTTAGATTGTTGAGCGTCGTTCTCCGGTATCACATTTTACCGAGCTTGACCTCATCCTTGACAATCTATCTTTTCTCGTCTGTGATGTTACATCCCCGTGACCTAGTCACATGCTTGCAAGCTCATTAGATGTAATCTCACCGAGTGGGCCCAGAGCATCTATCCTGCTATGCGGATTGGCAATTCCCGCTATTGATTACTCGCCCCGACTACTTCCTTCCAATACCCGAAAGTGTCACCCTTATTGTCGTGCGTATGAGACATGACGTTAGGTGCGATCAGCCGTATCTTTCAGAAGCAGCGACTTGATATAATCTCACGGTCTAAGATATGAAACTACGTTTCTATATTTTGGATATGTCCATCAAATCATTCACCCAATGATATGACTCCGTTGTTAACCGGTTAATGCCCATGATCAGGAAACCTTGATCATCTGTTACACAACGGACTAGTCAAGTAGAGGCTACTAGGGACCTGGTTGTTTCTATACCACACGTGTATTATATTTCCGAGTAATACAGTTATAGCATGGTATTAAAACTTATTATGAACTAGCCGGGGATTTGGATCAGGCGCTCGGTGGAATAGGATCCGGTGGCCAGCATGTGCTCCTGCCGGGAAAGAAGGAGAGGAGCGTGAGGAGGCGAGGGGCGCGCGGCGCGCGGCGGCGAAGGGCGGGTGCGTGGCGGCGAGGGGCGGGTGGGCACGCGGCCTGAGCGGAGGGAAAGAGGAGCAGTCGAGCGTGCGTTGACGTGTCTGGACACGTTCGGGACTGCGGGTTGAGGCACCAAAAACTGGAGGACGTTTTTGCAAACATACATGTCACGAATCTTTTTTCGGATCGGAGGGAGTATCAAAAATGATTTGGTACAAGGATCAAGTCACCGGTGATAAACAGCAAATGTCGTATATTCCCTCCGTACCAAAATATAAGACGTTTTAGGTATTTCAATAGGGAATACACAGGCTGAAATGGGTGAATCTACACACTAATATACACATCCGTATCAGAAAATGCTAAAACATCTTATATTTTGGTACGGAGGTAGTATTTCTTAATGTATTGGACAATCGATATGAATCAGGTTCAGATCTCTCCAAATTTAGTTTCAAGGTCATGCGCAACTTTTCTCAAAGCCAGGTTTTTCAAGTAAAGTTCTGAATCCTCAAATAATTAATAAAAAAATCACACACAAGTGAATTTACTATTAGTAGCATTCTATTAATTATGGTGATATTTGACTTTGATATTGTCAGCTAAGGTAAGCTATTAGTGTAGGGTATATCATCTAGTGTACTAACTAGCAATGATATCACCACATTTAAAGTGATTAAATGTCCAAAAATTGTGGGTGGACAAGAATGCAAACAACAGTAACATCAGATGTCAGAGTTAAAGGAGTTGTCTGAGACTACTTTTTATGTAACTACTCAATTTAGCAGTGAAAATGGTATTTGAAACATCGCACAGCTAACAGATGTATAGTTGAGGAACCTTTTCCCAACAAGAAATGGTATGAAAACTACACCTTTTACTATAATACTACAAGAAAAGGTTCACATGTAGAAATTTACTGGTACTTACCACTAGAGCTGTGGTATTTAACAAAGGAAGTGCATGAACAAGGGAATTCCAGATATCTTGCCAATAACCTTCAACAGTTGACATCTGCACATATACAGATAATCTCACACATATATTGAATAGAACTATCAACATCATAAGTTTACTTGCAGGAGGTAGCAGAACTTGGTTAGCAAAATCATTAAAGCATCTAAAAAAATAGACAAAAGCTATGTAAGAGTGGAAAAAATTAAATCATGTTTGTAGACATGCCTGTTTTTTTTAAGCTTTTGTAGACATGCCTGTTAAACCAAAGAGTAATGAACGATACAGATACTTGTGATTTCACCTGGAATTACTTGCTGTCTTATTAAGATATTTTAATATCTCATAAAACATTCACCTATTACTCCAACTTTTTCAATGTTCAATTTTGAAAGGTACAAGCTGGAGAAAACTGAGTCCAAATTATTCTAGAGCATGCATATAGTGATACAGAAATGACATGAGACAGAGGTGGATCCACTTTAGTCCCGATCCATTTAACCAACAATTACTTCACAAGGAAACAAATGTAAATACTCCCTCCGATCCATATTAGTGGGCACAACTTTGTCTAGATACACATGTATCTAGTCTAAATACTTAACTAGATACATATGAATTTAGACAAAGCTATGCCCACTGATATGGATCGGAGGGAGTACCAAAAACTACTGAAATAAAAATTCCATAAACAGAAAGATAATATGGATTTGAAAAACAACCTCGCTTGTTGTTAATAAACATTGTGATTCCTCCCTAGTATTCACCATGAGCATCGCAGAGAACTCCTTGAGTGCCCTGTCAAGATCACTGATAAGGAGGCACTTCTACCAGATAGAAAAGATTTCCGCAGTGACTGGAATCAAAGTCAACACCATGTAACTTGGTGCTTACTTATATTCCATATATCTGGTAACAGTAGTGCATCTACTATACCCTATACAACAGCACTAGATGTTTTGAGACATCAATAAACTCCAGAAAAAAAATCAGTACCGCCAAAACAAACCTGATAAGCCAAAGCAGTGAATCCTGAAAACGAATGGCGTTTGCATTGCTCAAAGCACTGGACAAGCATAACAAAGTCAACGAATCATATTTCACAAACTAGAGAACATGAGTAGCTACTAATGGAACACTAGTAAATACAAAAAAAATGTAAACATTTCAAGAACAGGGGAATCAAGTATGTAATTATTGTTTGTTAAAAAACTGTAAGTTTAACATAAAAGGTTTGATAGTGCCCACCTGCATGAATATTTTAACTGAGTGTTGAGCAAACAGAAATATAAATTAGCAAAGAAAATGTATTCAAGCACCTATCTAGGATCCATAATCCTACTTTTGTGCGTTGATATAACTCTTGTCTTACCATTCTAATTTCGACAACAACCAAGCCCAACCAACTTACTGAATCTGCATATCACTAGCATGCGCAGCTGTATTGATAATGTTCAGACCAATATGTATTTTTTTTATCAAAGTTGAAAACTTATTTACGGGCATAATTTATATTATATTCCATGCATGTTTATATAGGGGCACTCCAAATACTGCATATCTTGAATCTGAGTATTATATGTCTGAAGAACACAAGAAGATAACGGCATTCATACTCATCGAACAGCAGGCACGAGAAAGCAGAAACTAAAGCAGAGTCGTATTCTACATAACTGAGATGCTGCAACATATAATTACATTAACCAAAAACTATGGCACATTGGAAGTATATTTACCTTTTCAAAGATTTACAGCTTGCTACGAACCAGCTGATCAACGAAGACTTGTCCACCCGATATCCATACTTGTGAACAAGAAAACACATGGTACCACTCCTGTGTAAAAAATAAATATAAGAACATGTGCCCAATATCAAACACTAGCCAATGAAGGATCCAATAGTCTGTGTGTGTACCAAAGAATACTGTGTACCATCTGCATCCAACCATAGACAACACGTGTGACAAGTACATTCCACCAACATAACACTTCCCTCCCTACCACACCTCAAAATACGAAATTCCTAGTCCATAATAGACAACACTAACCCCCTTAATCCTGACAACATTCAGGAGGTACATGTGGTCACATGGGGGTAACAGAAGTTTCCGTGTCATGATAAGCCAATGATTAAGGACAGCTCAACAAGTCTACCGGTCAATACCTGACTTTCAAACTGGAAACATCAACTAGTCAGTGAGTCGGTGCCCCGGCAACTCCACTCGACTTTTCAACTCTTTAGCATTGGAATAAGCTACTGACACCATACAAACTCCACGTAGTTCGACAGGCCATACCAGCTATTAATTGTTCAAAATATGTTAAGTGGTAAAACTAACACAGATCATTATTTTCATACTACAAAATAAGAGATACAACTAACTCATATAGTTATGTCCTAATATCAAGGTGAACACAAATGTTTGTTCTTTGTCAGAAGTTACTCAAATTAGGAAGCAACAATTAAGGGCACAGAAAAATACACAAAATGAGGCGTGTCGAACAGTAGTTACTGAATATTGACTAAGTTACTGCAGTTGTAAGAGGGTTCAAGCCTGGAAGGTACCATATTCAGGGTATGCATTTGAGATTTTCTATATAGAAGATAAATGATGATTTCAATTGAAGGGATAACAAAATGTCATATATAGTTTACCAACATAGAGATCCTTTCAGTAGGCCATCCATGATGAGGGTAGTGACATGCTCCGTCTTTAACCTTTTCTCCCTATTTAGTCTCTTTGGCGTGCATTTATATGCCTACACGGTTATAACAAGTCAGTTGTATTATATACGAAATGCTGATTTTCTACAAGATTCAAAATCGTAGTTTAAAAGTTATGCGTGTATATCTAATACCAGATAAAAAACAGTAGCAGATAGATCCATTAATTCTTCCTGGGAGCATCTCAAAGACACAGCATTCGCATCTCGAGATGCCTCGCACCTACAGTTAGTGATTCTCAATGAAGAACTCAAAATTACAATGCACTGCCAATAGCCGAGCAGTAGCCTTTACCATAATAAACCTGCTCCAGTGTTACCATACTGATCCAGTTCCTTAACGATGACATCAAAAAGTTTTTCCAAAACCTCTGAAATAGCCCTCGCAAGCTTCAGCTGAAGCTTTGCATATGTGATGAACAAACTCTGAAAGCAAATATAACCTTACCGTGAATCAAACAAGAAAATATGTAACGAAGCTAAAACAGTTCAGGACAGGCCATAAGAACCTTCAGTTGGGGATCACGAGTCGTCAGCCACGAATGCAATATAAAATCTTGAACAGCATTATGGATCTCCACAGATTTGTCTCCAAGGTTTGGCCCATCCATCAGTAAAAAGGTGTTGATGCATTCCATAAGCTTGCTAGTCAGTTTGCCATCCTCCCTGATTCCACAAAATTAATATACAATCTCCAACTCAGAGTAACAAGAGATGCTATAAACAGGCTGCTCTTCTTAGGAATTAAAGGGGTTCAATAAGAGAATCGAAAGTACTTGATCACGAACTACTTGCCTCCTAATATGTGAGAATATTGTACAAAAGCCACTAAGAAGCTCCTCCCTCATGGTTTCAGGGTAATCACCAGGTGGGTTTTCAAGTAGAACGTGAAGTGTCCAGGTACAGCGGAAGGACTCCTCCTTTGACCCAGCTTGATTGCTGAAGTTTGCCTCAAAACCAGTTGCAACCTTCTTCATATAGAGCACTACAAGACCTGGCGAAGATATGAAATCAAAGAGTGGAATAAAAGGGTGCTTTTATATGGAAACAACGACCGTTGATGATATGGCAACTCACTGCTATATGTTCGAGGTTTCATCTGATACCGGTATTCCTTGACAGTTAAAAGCTGCCGAAGTATTGGGCTGTATTCTAGCTGAAAGTTGGGAGCATCTTTTATAACCTCCAGTATATGGCTAAACAGTTGCTTAGCAACTGAAAACAAAAGTAAGGAATGCCCTGCAACGACAGTGAACCTTCTTTAATGGCATGCGCCATGCAGCATATATTCCATATGAAAACAATTGAAAAACCACATGCTTACTACATCTCCAACAATTAAAAATTGAAAAACCTTCTTTAACTGTCTAGCTTACAGTTACTACTTACTACATCTCCAACATAAAATGTTTGAGATGGTACAAATGGCAACAAATATATCACATTTGGCATGACTCGAATACTAAGCTATGATCAATAATAGGCACTATCAAGAGCATCCGGATGAGAATTCTGGCCGCCTGTTCTCAATATTATTCCAAATTGGATATCATGTACTAACAAGTCATACTCCAGTGTCCAACAGTAACATGATTTCTCGAGATACAGCTTATTTGACACTTCAGAGAACAGCTTGGGTGCAAAAATATGTTTGAACAACACACTACCCCAAGGACAATTATGATTTATGGGCATAAAAGTAGCAGGACGAAGCAGAACATTAGCGGCTTACCTGAGAGCCTGGCGTCCTCTGCACACCGGACGGCAACACGGAGCATCCCGGCGGCGGCGCTCTTGGTGGGGCCACGCTTCTTACCGGCAATGTCCGTGAGGACGCACTTGGCGAGCGCCATGATGAGGAACGGCCACGTGGCCGCTGCGAAACAGTCAACGCGTCAGTCAGTCAGCCTGCACGCACGCACGCGCGCGAGAGATGGGGGTAGAATCGGGCGAAACAGAGGGAGGCGCGGCGTCGCTCACAGGAGGATAGGTGGCCGGGCTTTGCCCTGGCGGTGTTGTGGGCGAGGAGGCGGCAGAAGGAGGGGGCGCGGTCGCCCTGCAGCCACGTCCCGAGCAGCTTCACCCCTTCCTGCGACAGCAGCACACGGGCGGATGCGGGGTGGTTCAGCGCACGATCCTCGGAGGAGGAGGGGAGGAGAGCTAGGGGATTTATTGCGGGGTGGAGTACTTACATCGCGGGGCCTGGCCCGGTCGGAGGAGAGCTTCTGGATGACCTCCTCGACGTCGCGCGAGGTCGCCATCGCGGCCTCCGCCGGCGATGAGAGGGGAGGGGGCTAGGGTTTGGAGGGGGCGGCGGAGGCGGAGGTCATGGGCGGGGGCGGAGATGGGGGATTGGGGAGAGGTGGAGGAGGAAGAGGGGGTTTGCGGGGTTTTAGACGGGGAGAAAATGGAAGGGAAAGGGGGAAATAGGTTTTGTCGAATGCTAACTGAAAATAGGTTTCTAGGAAGGGAACCTGAACTAAATTCACCCAAATTATTTCGGTTCGTCGATTCGGTACTTTGGTGAACCTAAATTATCTGTAAAAAAATTAGAACTGATTCGGTTCCCACGCGCCCCTTCTCGCGGATACCTAACATGCCCCTATATTGTCAATGAGGTGCAAACGATCCATAAAAAACTCTAGAATTCTCGATAATTCTTTGAAACTCAGCGAAACTCTCCAAAATTCACACAATAATTTATAAAAATGAGGAAAATTCCCTAAAATCCTCTATAATTCTCTAAAACCTACAAAAAAATCTCAATGGTTATTTAAAAATCAGGAAAAATCCATAAAATCAGTACTACCTAATATTCAATAGTATGAAGGAAACACAACTAGGAGAATTACATCCATATATCTCAAAACACTAAACCGGATATCCCCACTTGGTTCGGTGTCAATCATTACCACCACAAAATGCATGTATAACTGGTTAATCAAAGAGGGAATCACACAGTTGGTCAAAAAACTTACTGAGGGTGAGTATTTTGGTCACTGAAGTTTCAAATTTGAGTCTTGTGGTCACTTTGCTTTGTTTTATGAACAAAACGGTCATAATTGTGACGTGGCACATTGACTAGAGATAAATATTAATTAACGACGCACATGTCACTGGTGCATTCATCTCATAAAAAAGTTGAATGTTCCACCAACCTTCTTTTTGTGGATGGTGGTTTCTCTTTATATATACCACTCGTCGATGTTCATCGGGTAGATATCAAGCATTTTTCTCCGTTGATTACTTGCTTTTAGTTGGTAGCACCGTCTTATTTAGTACACTAATAGGTGGTGTGCACTCAAAACTAATAGAGAAGAAAATGAGAGAGGGAATGTAAAGAGATGAAAAACCAAAAGAAACATGGGCGTGGGAATACGAGACATCAGCAAGAGAGTCACATGCTACATGATGTGACAACGTCAAAAAACTTGCTGCGATTGTAATAAGGTGATTGCAATAGTAGCTCTCGTCGAAAGAATAGTTGGGTTCCATTATGCCACTCTTCGTGCAAGACAGACGGGAAGCAAAACAATAAAAATGTATGGCAAGTGCTCAAGTTGGACAAAACTCTCAGCAGCTACTTCGGAACCGCACTTGCTGACGTGGGGGTAGCGGTTGACAAGCTCATGTCGCCGCAGAGGCCGTTCTCCAGCATGAAGACCGCCTTCCTCAGTCCGGTTACCCCGCTGGGACTGCCAGTGTCGCCGCAGCCGTCTCCGCTGAAGAAACCTCGTTCCTCAACTTGCGAGCTGACCATGGCGTTCACTGGAGAAGTGGTCGTTTGAAGAGTTTCCTGATTTCACTGCTCCGAGTTCCTCCCCTCCTGCGTGAGGTGTTTAGAGCTCTCTGGCCTGAGACCGGAAGCTTTGTAACAAACTCTCGTTTACCCCTCGATCTCTAGTTGGTCGAAACTTTAGCTCGATTTCTGTTTTCGCTTTTGAACTTGGATACACTGATGTACTCTGGATAGGCCTTGGTTTCGTTTATAAATGGAACCGGGGGGGTTACACCCCCTTTTGATCTAAAAAAAAATGCTCAAGTTCCAGAGCTTGTTGTGTTGTGGCTTTCAGGGACAACCAATTGTTGCAGGACTAAAGGCTCTATGTCACAAACTTTTGTGCATGTGCGGGCATCTGGTTTATTTAGTGTGAATGGTTCGGTTTATTTGGTTGCTCGGTCACTCGGTTTTGTAAAAAAAAGGTTTTGTCGAATGCTAACTGAAAATACAGTATGTTTCTAGGAAGGGGAAAATGAACTAAATTCACCCAATTTACCTTTGTTTTGTATCGATTCGGTAGTTTGGTGAACCTAAATTATCTTTTGGTACAAAATAAGCAACAAAATTAGAACTGATTTGAAAAACATAGCACACAAAAAAAAGAATTCAGTTGGTACAAGTGTATCAATTGCCAGTGATGTAGGATAACACACACGTTGTGTGATAAAGAAAGCACGCCCACTAAAATAGAAAAAACCAGTGTGGTTGGATTAAAATAACAGTCAACAGCCCAATCAGAAGGTTCAAAAAAAAATTTAAGGTTCAAAAAAAAAGCCCAATCAGGTATGCTCTCGTTAACCGTAGTTTTTCGCGAATGAACAAGAACAACTCAGCCCTTCCAATATTAATCATCGCCCTTAATCCTTTGGATCTGGTCTTTTTTTTTTTTCGAAACACAGTACAAACGCAGACGCTCACATATACATGCACACACTACCCCTAAGAACGCACGCACGCACGCACATCCTACCCCTATGAGTACCTCCGAGAGACTGAGCCAGCGGGTCGAGTCTTGAGATTGACGAAGTCACCACAGGCGCCTCGCTGTCGACGATAACGTCGCCTCCCACTGAAAAATATTCTGTCTAAATGAGAAACACCAATATCAAACCCGGGATTTGAACTCTGATGAGCTGGGGGTACAACCACACTCCTAACCATCTTGCCACAGGCAAGTTCTCAACGAACGAGCCACGCCACACAGACTTCCCACACTCCCACTTCTCAAGGAATAACCTCACACACCCCCATATCGTCAACGTCCTACAAACTGTTCCTAAAATTCTTTGAAGTTTTAATGATTCTTTGTAACACAGGGAAACTCTCTAGAATTCTCTCAATGCTTTTTTAAAATTAGGAAAATTCTCTAGATTTCTCTAAAATCTATGAAAAAATCCAAATGGTTATTTAAAGATCAGGAAAAATCCATAAAAATCAATACTACCTAATATTTAGTAGTGTGAAGGAAGCAACTGGGGTACATCGTCTATTAACATAATAACCATGATCTAACAAAAGATACATAGGGCGTGTTCGGAACTGGTCCAGCTTCCAGCTTCTCGTCACTCCACCACGGAGCAGCACCAAACACGCCAGATCCGCGAAGTTGCGCGATTTCCCGATGTAATATTTGGAGCACCTGTTTCGCCGATCCGCAGAGCAGTCTCACGCGGAGTATTACAGAGGCATGGAACTGCCAAGTCAAATAACGGTTTGATCCTACTCATTTTCCCCTCTCCTCCGGAGCAAGCTAGAACTAGGCAGTGGCCTAGTGGTAAGGTTCATAGTGGTGTGCCTTGCGCCCAGGGTTCGACTCCCGTTGGGAGCGGATTTCCGGTGCCTCACCCGGGTGCTAGTGCCCACGGATCTCCTTTTTTTCCTCCCGAGCAAGCCCTTATCCAATCTCGCTCCCGTGACCTAGCCGCAATGGCCCACGTGCCTGCACCACACGCTGCCGCTGCTTGTTCTTCTCAGGCCGCCGCCCATCCCCATGCACTCTGGCTAGACGACCACCCCTGCGCCCCCCTACACCTCCGCCCGCAAGCCTCCGTGCACGTGGCTGGCCTACCTCCGTCGAGCTACAGCACCGGCGGGCCCCTCTTCGTCGAGCTGCATCGTCGATGTTCATCGGGTTGATATCAAGCAATTTTCTCTGTTGTTTACTTGCTATTAGTTGGTAGCACTGTCTTATTTAGTACATTAATAGATGACATGCACTCAAAACTGATAGATAAGAGAATGACAGAGGAACTGAAAGAGATGAAAAAACAAAAAAAAATGTGGGCATGGGAATACGAGACATCACCAAGAGAGTCACATGCTACATGATGTGACAACGTCAAAAAACTTGTTGTGATTGTAATCAGGTGATTGCAACAGTAGCTCAGCTAGAAAGAATAGCTGGGTTCCATTCCGCCACTCTTTGAGCAAGACAGCCGGGAAAGCAAAATAGTAACAATGTCTCGAGCTCCAGAGCTTGTCGTGATGTGGCCTGCTGGGACTACCAACTGTTGCAGGACTAAGGATGTCTCCGACGGGGCGACCCAAACGGATACCGATTTGGTCCGGAATTTATCCGTTTGCATCGCCGTCCGGCCGGGCGGACACCGCGCGGACATACATATTTGGAGAGTGCCCCCAACGGTGGATATCGACGCAAACGAACACCGGCATCTGAGTAGTACTAGTACCGGACGAGGTCGCCGGCGGCGCGAAGTTCAGCTCGCTGCTCGCATGGCCAAACCCGCCCGAGCCGGAGACAACACCAGCAGCAGAAATCAAGAGAGAGCAGACGCCCATTTTATTACTGATCTGCAATTTTATCGGCACCTAGCAGGAATTTGCCCGTTTTCTGCTCGAGCGCCGGCGCCGTGGCCTGCAGCCATGCGAGCAGCTACCATCTTCTTGCTCGTGAGTTGCTGCCGCTTCTTGTGCAATCTAGTACAAGATCGATCCAGCTCCAAGAGCAAACAGCTCGCATGGCACACAGGCGGAAGAACTAGTACCTCGAGCAGCAGCGAGGAGGCGATTGGCGGCGCCACGCGTGGATGCAGCACGACGAGCCTCTGCTCGGGGCGCTCAGACCGGAACCCGACGACGGTGTGCATCTGATTCTGCCATGTAGCTAGTACGAGCTCCGGCGACGGCGGCGGGATCCGCGTACGAGCTCCTGGGCAGCGGCGAAAGAGTCGGGCTCCACGCACGAGCTCCTGTCCTCTGCTTGGCCAGAGCGGAGAAGGGGAGGCGGTGGAGCTACGGCGGCGTGCTTGGGCGCGAGGACGGCGTCGAGGCTGACCGCCGCTGCCGACGGCATGGTGCAACGGGTGCCGAGGCCAAGGCCGTGGCCGCCATGGTCTCGCCGTCGTCGCCTTCGATGCGGTGGGGATTTTTTAGGAGAGAGGGTAGGTAGGTGAGGAGAGAGGAGATTTATTTGGCTGACATATGGGCCAGCACGCGGACAGGGGGACACCACGGACCTCTTTTTCTGTCTGTTTTGTGTCCGCGCCCGACGCATCGGTGGCCCAAATTTGGGCCAGAAATGCATCGCGGTGGACAGAAAAACGGACTGCGGTCCGTTTGCGTCGCCCCGCCGTGTTTTTGGCTACAGCGGACAGGGACGGACGCACGCGGACTCGATGCGTCGGCCCGTTGGAGTCATCCTAAAGGCTATGTGTCATCACAGAGCACTCTGTTGGTCGTAGATGGAACCATTCAGCATGAAGGCCAGCATCTCTGAATCCACCTAGACATACACCATGAACCTTTCACTGGATCTCTACATGTAATGTTGAATACAAGCTTCAGCCTAGAGCCAAGCCAATGTGACCCCTGACCCATCCACCTTCACCTGCAAAAAGCATTGTCCATTTGTATTGTGCGTTTAGATGGGCTTTCTCCACCTCTGTTTCGCTATTGATTCTTATTCTCAATCCTTGCTTGAAGACGAAATGAATGCCTAGTTAGTACTTCTCTGTTTCACAATGTAAGTTTTTTTAGCAAGCTAGTGCTAGTTAGTACTAGCTTGCTAAAAAGGCTTAGATTGTGTAACTGAGATAGTAGTTACTAGTAGATAATATTTATGAACCTTGAGAAATCTGACAAAAGGATGATGGAAATCCAGCCAAAGAGAAACAGTCTCAAGTTGTGTCATCAATCATCACGACCTACTAGGAGTGGATGAAAAATACTTGGAAACTATGTATGGTTTAGTCGGTGTGGGTACCATACAACGAGATTCAAATGGCTAAACAAGGATTTTTTATTTTATTTTGATGTAGTCAAGAAGGCTTGGGCCAAGCATGTCTCCTCCAATGATGCTATCCTTTCCCTGCACATCAAGCTTTGTAGGACTACAAAGAGCAAAGGCACTGCGTGCTTGGAACAAGATCGAAAATAACAAGGCCAAGGTTTTGTCAGCTCTCGCTAATGATACCGTTTTCCACCTTGATTTGGCCCAAGAGGAGAGGGATCTATCTATCTGTTGATGAACTGACGCGGTGCAGGGACTTGAAGGCAAAGCTGCTTGGGTATTGAATTTAAATTAAACTCGGTGTTGCAGACAACTCAAAACTGAGTATTAATTAACGACGCACATGTCACTCGTGCATTCATCTGATAAAAAAAAGTGGAATGCTCCACCAACCATCATTTATGTGGATGGTGGTTTCTGTTTATATACCTCTCTTCGATGTTCACCGGGTAGATATCAAGGAATTTTCTCCGTTGTTTACTTGTTTTCAGTTGGTATCACTATCTTATTTAATACGGAGTAGATGGCATGTACTTGAAAGTTGAAACTAACCGAGGAGAGAATGATAGAGGAATTGAAAAGAGATGAAAACCAAAAAAATTGTGTGCATGGGAATAAGAGACATCAGCAAGAGAGTCACATGCTACAAGTTGTATACCAGGGAACGCGCCATGTGGCAACGTCAAAAAACTTGCTGTGATTGTAATTAGGTGATTGTAACAACAACTCTGGTAGACTGATTAGCTGGGTTCTATTACGCCACTCTTCGACCAAGACAATTTGATGGCAAAACAAAAACAATGTCTGGCACGGTCCTGTGCTCTGTTGGTTGTCGTGCCGCGACTTGTTGAGACAAGAATAGGTGACTTATTTTTGGCTTCTCCCGTAGTTTATACGTCCCAAAAGGCTAAAGCTGGTCCAAAATTCAAGCGACCCACCCCGTGTCGCTCCCCAGGCGACACCGGGGGCGCACGCGCGGCTGCCATTCCCACCCTCTTCCCGGCGCCGTCCCTCCGCCGCTGCCGCCGGCTCCTGCGCCGCGGTGGCGGCGCCCCCCCGCTGCCAACAAATGGCGCCGGGGGAGGTCCTCTTTCGTGGGGCATCGGCGGCCGCCGGAAGCAGCTATGGACGATGATGGCGGCTCGCCGGCGTAGACTGTCCGGGGCGGGCGGCGAGGGCGAGCGGAGCAAGCTGGGGAGCCGTGGGCAGCGGCGGCAGCAACCGGAGCTGGGAGAGATGGCCGCATCGTGCGGGCCCGATCTGGGACCAACCTGGGCCCGATCTGGGTCGGGAGGGCCTCTGCTCTGAGGTTCGATGGAGATGGAGCTAGGGCTTGCCGGGCTCGCCCAGCGCTCAGGAGGTTGGTGGTTGCGCGGCAGCGACGGTGTGGTGTTCGTGGCACGGTGCTGTGGCGGGGAGTAGCAGAGGTGTGCCGCGGAGCGAGTTGGAAGCTTGGCGTGTGGACGCTGGAAGTGATGGTCGGTGGCTGGCCGGTCGGGCTGCGCGGGCAGGCACAAGGCATGTCGTCGTCGAGCGAAAGCTCTGCTGCGGGTGTTTCCCGGCGCAGGCGGTGGCGACGCCTCCGGGTGCCGTTTCCCTCCTTGGAGGCACCGTCGAGACGCGATGACTGCCTTCTGCTCGTGCCACTTCGGGGGAAACCCTAGATCTTCCGGGATCGGGCGGTGGTGGCGTCCTGCGACATGCTCCCCCTTGGGGGCATCGCTCTTGAAGTGTGACCGGCCGGAGGGACTTGTGGTTGCGGGAGGGTGGCGGCGAGGGTGTCGAGGCTGGTGTGACGGCGGCAACAGCGCCTGTCTTTTAGGCCGGGGCGGCGGCCCCGGATGTTGGTATGACGTCCGTGGTCTGCGAGCAGCTCTCCCTGGGCAGCTTGGGCTGCGGGTGGCTGGTTCGTGCGGCGTCGTGGCTCGGTTGCGAGCGGTGCTATGTCGGGACGGCGGTCCCGGAAGGGGGTGTTGGCGGCGAGGCTGTCGGGGCTGCTGGGGCAGCGGCAGTAGCGGTTGCCTTTTAGGCCGGGGCGGCGGCCCCGGATGTTGGTACGGTGGCCGTGGTCTGCGAGCGGCTTACCTGGTGCAGCTTGGGCTGTGGGTGACCGAGTCGTGTGGCGTCGTGGCTCGAGTGTGGGCGGTGGCATGTCGAGGCGGCGGCTCCGAGTTTTTCTGCATCATCGAGGGCGTTCCTCCTTGTGTCGTGTGAGCGACAAGGTTGCTCTCGGTGCTGTTCGTCGTCGAGGCTCCCGGTGGTGGCCGCTTTCATCTACGACGGAGTGTCCCGTACCTGCTCGTCCCATAGCAATTGCGGATTCTTCTCTCCGGCAAGGGTGGGTTGCTGGCCGGCCGGCCGTGGAGTGGGTGTTGTGTGGGCTTTGCCCCGTGGTGTTCGTTGTATGGTTTTCGCCCGGTTTCTTCCGCTAATAAATCGGGCACCTTTCTGCTTAATTAATGAATAATGCAAAGCTTTTGCCTTCAGTTTAAAAAAAAGGCTAAAGCTGAAAAGAACTCTCCAATTTCTAGACAACTCTTCCCGCCACCGCGAACCCACTTCCTTGTGTCCACCAAGAAACTCGTGACGACCAGTTTCTAGAGGGTAAACCCGAATGCCTAGCTGATTTACAACATTTCGGGTACCGTACCTAGGAATTGGAACCGATCACATTCTGCCAATTGATATCCATAAATATGAAGAGTATCATCAACATTACTTACACACGAGCTGATTTTAGGTATTATTGTACGCCCTCTTGATTCATTTTGTGTCTATTTTCCATATAATTAGTGCCCTCTCAGTCCATAGTCTTAATAAAAACAATTATCAAAACAAGTCGATAGTCAACCACACGCTAGCTGTTTTTATGACAAGTGTACGTGCCATGTCACCGGGCCTAATTAATCTTCTCTTATTTTATATTCACTCTTATCCGTTTTAAATGACGTGGAAAATGAACTGAACATGTACATATCCTTGTACAACTTGCAACATTTAATTGGAATTGCAGAGAGTTCTACAAATAGACTACTCACCAAAAATACTTGCGATCACCATTTCTTCTCCCTCACGAGATTTGAATTTAAAATGGGTGGTGCATACAACTCAATATTAATTAGCGATACACATGTCACTTGTGCATTCATCTCATAAAAAAAGTTGAATGCTCCAACAACCTTCGTTTCTGAGGACGGTGGTTTCTCTTTATATGTACCACTCGTCGATGTTCACCGGATAGAATCGAGCAATTTTGTCTATCGTTTACTTGTTTTTAGTTGGTAGCACTATCTCCGAGAAGAGAATGGAAGAGGAACTGAAAAGAGATGAAAAACCAAAACAACTTGTGCATGAGAATATGAGGCATCAGGAAGAGAGGCACATGCTACAAGTTGACTACCTGGGAATGCTCCATGTGACAACGTCAAAATAGTTGTTGTGATAGTAATCAGGTGATTGCAACAACAACTCCAATGGACATGATAGCTATGTTCCATATCCATTACGTCACTGTGCAGGCGAGACAGCCGGATCACAAAACCATGACAATGTATGGCACGGCTCTGGCTAAAGGAGTCGGGGCCTGGAGCTTCTCGTGCTCGTCTGCTGGGCGTACGAACAGCTTCTCACAGAGTGTGCCACATTATGACAGGACCACACAAAATATCAACAATATTAAAGCCCCCGTGTCACAGCAGAGCACTCTGCTCTTATAGATGGAACCATGAGAAACAGTCTCACCGTTTCCTCATCAATCATCACGGCCTACAAATTGGTTAAAGTCTCTCTCCGTTTCATCCATTAGGCAGGGCAACATTATCAGTAGATGAAGATGCTTGGAAACTATGCACTATTGGTCGGTCTGGGATTGATACAACGATATTCAAGTGGTGTTTCCTTTGTTTGCTGCATGACATTCTTTAAGCCACTGCTATTAAGCTTTGCAGTCAGTACTTTGAAATCGATATTGCCACATCTATTATATACTAAAAGCAAAATGAGTTAGTTTTTTGAGACACCACGTTAAGCCACATGTGCTAAATAATCTGATCCGTTACATGTTCATTAACTAAGAATATTAACGGTGAAGATTGTACGCTTATACGTACAAAATATGTCTCGAAATGGTTAGCACAAACGTTGGCATATAACCGAACAGATGCTCCCTCAAAAAAAAAAAAACCACCAGATGCGGTCGTGACTTGATTAAACAGTACAAATGAGTCCAGATGGTATACGTGTACTAAACTCAGATATAAATGTTTTTTCCTGTACCGATTCAGTTTTTTTCTATACCGATTCAGACTAGCTAGGTCCCACAAATCCATGCATGCATGCATGAGAAATTAAGACGCATAAAGGACTGCACAGAAAAAAAAATCTAACACACATATGCACTTCTAACACCAACCGGATAAATCTTGCAGATTGGAAGGAATTGTTTCACAACATGTACTATTACAAGGGTTGGAAGCGACATAGAAATCATGTAATCTCTAATCTTAAAATGTATACAGTTTTATCTGATGCATCTTATCATTTTTTTGTGACATCAATTCATCTTATTAACAATTAATATATCCTGCAGAATTGATATTCATAGATATGTGTGTCCGAGAAAGAGAGAGCGAGCTATGTCAAGTGTGGTAATTTGTTTCAAATGCGTGCCGAATTTTTTTGAAATTATGAAAAGAATAAACATTGTATAAACAGAGTGTGTGAGAATAGCTTATCAATTTTAATAGGACATGTTTATATTACAATTATCTTAGGTGACTAGACTATCTATATTGGAAGATAAGCATGCATATGGCATGACATTGCACAAATAAATCAAAAACAAGTCCTAACTGCTAGCAATGCGATTGTGTAGAGGATAACACTATATTGTTATATGCCAGCCATTATTTTCAGATTTTTCTTTTGATAGAAAAAGACACCAATGAGTGATCAAAAGATGCAGTGTGAAAGCTACTAACCATAATGTAGCAAGCTGTTTTTAGTTTGGCATATCCGGGTCTTTACCAATAAATTGTTATGACAAATGAAAATATTTTTCATTTAAGTCTAATAACTTTGTCATAAGATATAAATATTGTCACAACCATTTTTATATAATGAATGATAAATCAACGGTAATGCATTGATGGATTAGACTAACAGAATTTGTTTAGAAAAATATCTGACAAATAATTATCCAAATAAGTGTTTGCATGCGGGTGTTTAGGCTATAATCTTTATCTGGAAATTTGAAACATTTGCAAATAGACTACTAATACATACAATAAATTTAAACGACATAAACAGAGCAATACATAAATATAGTCTGGCAAATGTGCATGTCAACTTGCTTTGCTCCAATCAAAATTTAAACATTGGCGTAAGGATATAGATTCAGGGTAAGATAATTACTTTCCGTACCTTAAGAGTTAGGTTTAAAAACGCTTTCTGAACGATTTTGGAGATCTCCTATGGAATAGTTGGTGTTAACCAAAAAAAAAGAGTAAATTACAAGACGTACATTGACGTAGAGTTTAAACAGTTGGTCATTAGAGAGAACAATGATGTTAGAGTAAGAGTAACAGTACAATTACATTGGATTGTCACCAGAAGAATTCACAATGCAAGGTTTCATATTCATGTCGAGATAACAAATCCATGGACTCTTAGTTAAGAGAATATCATTAGCAATCATACCGTTTCAAGATAGAATTTTGGAATATGTGACATTGTATTCTTTCGGAAATTTCATAGTAATTTATTCTTCATACAAAGTTTTGTGGCAGCTAGAAAGATTATTGACTTAAATTTCATATTTCCATTATCTATGACATAATAAATTTATATCATGAGAGGATTAAACACCCTGAGAACGATGCCCTCGCATTTGCGAGGGCCACCTTGCTAGTTACAAAAAGAATGAGAGATGGGAACTCAGTATGGATTTGCCTATTTGGCCAGAATTGAATTAGAAATCACCCAAAATACACATGCAAGTAGAAACAGAGAAAAGGAAAATAAATAGAAATGTAAATTCAAATTTCAGAATAGTTTTCTAGACCAAACTATGAGTTGTCGAGTCAAAACATCAACATATGAATCTTGAATTACTCCAACAGCTACTTGCTCTTCTTTGAAACTGAAGGTCAAATCACCTGAGATATATTTGCTCTCACGGAGTTGGAGAGCAGTACAAAGTACAAACGCATGGATACGCACGATCGCTTACAAGCCATCAAGAGTTCGAGAATCACTTGGAAGTAAATAATCCTGTGTAAGTAAATATTCTTTCAGGATATTGCTACGGTTGTCTATAGCGCAAAGGGAAATAAACCAGTAGGCTTTAAATCATGGACTAATAAATCTTCTCTTATTTTATGCTGCAAATATATTAGAAATAAAAAATACTCCCTCTGTCCAGAATTAGCCTGCGTTTTGGATTTATTCAAAGTCAAACATTCTAAACTTTGACTAAGCATATAGGAAAAAAATCAATGTCTGCAATACAAAATAAATATGATTATAATCATCATAAAATATATTTTCGGTTATATGCACTTCATATTATAGATGTTGATATATTTCTTTATGTATATGTTTGGTTAAAGATTAAAAAGTTTGACCTTGACCAACCCAAAATACAAAGTAATTATTGAGAGAGGGGTACTTAAATCAGCATTATGTTATGTCATGAGCTTTCAATTTAAAATGGTTGGTGCATACAACTCAATATTAATTAGCGACACACATGTCACTCGTGCATTATTCATCTCTTATAAAATGTTAGACGCTACGCAAACATTCATTTTTGTGGATAGTGGTTTCCCTTCATATACCACTCTCGAGAAGAGAATGAGAGAACTGAAAAAAGGCATGTGCATGGGAATATGAGGCATCAGGAAGAGAGGCACATGCTACGAGTCGAGGATCGGGGAACACACCACGTGACAACGCCAAAATACTTGTTGTGATAGTAATCAGGTGATTGCAACAACAGCTCCGATGGACAGGATAGTTGTCTTCCATTACGCCACTCTTCGAGAATGGGGAGAGAATTGCAAACATTGGCCCCACAAAAGAAGATCAACAACACTAAAGGGTCTCTCAGTTCAGTAAGCTAGTACATCATCTGATTCAGGACCCTGACAGAAGGGAGCCTCGTGATTAAATACTGCTACGGCAAGACTGAAGAAAAAGCAGCCGGTTGTGCAGTTGCAGCTCGATCGGTCAAGCCCATGACGCTGACGGGCACGAGACGCAGCCGAGGGCGACGACACCTGCCGTCGACTTCAATCATAGTATTACTACTAGCAAACAGTAGTCTCATCGTGGCGACGACGGAGGATCCGCCTCGAAGGGATAAGAGTAACCTCCTCGTCAGTCGCAACACGATAAATTCAAAACAGCTTCAGAATAATGTTCCGGCGTTCGAAACAGGAAGGAAAATCGTAGTACAAAATTTGATACTATCATGGATGGTGCACGACCTTTGTTAGTATCACTCAAACTTTTCTTTTACAAGAGGAAGGCTTTATTTCATCAAATAATAGTCAAGTCACTTACAATGAACGAAGAAACAAAGTTTGGAGGTTTATCTTCCAAAGGAAATAATTTAGGAGAACCGAGTAAACCAAACCAACTATACCCAATAAACCGATTGGCCATCACTACAGGACAGAGTTTTTCCAGCATGCACCACTAGAGCCAAGGAATCCGTGTACAAATGTTGTACATCGTTGCATTGTGACCGGCCATTCTAAAGTTAGCGGAGTAGTCATGCTTATTATGGTGCTTTTCGGCCTGTTGGGCCATTTCTGGCCCATTTGGACCACTTTTTTTTTACCTTTTAGAATTAATCCGAAGTTTTTGACAAAATATAGAAAAAATATAAACAAGCGATGTCGTGCTGTTCATTTTGACGATAGGCCTGCTGCTGCAGTGGGCCGCGGCCTGACACGGCCCGTTTATTCGTGTGTGGATCCTATGTCATCCTAGGAGATTGATATATGTTTGATGCATTAAGATATTAATCTTGGGACCCTGGAATCTCATTTTTTATTTAGACAAATAATACTTTCCTTAAACATGTGTATTTTGAACCACAACAAAAGAATGTACTAAGCATGTCATAAAGGCAGACATAAAATATCGAGAACAAAAAAAGAGAAGGTATGATTTCTAGCCCCAATCATGTCTTTTTCGGATGGTTGGCCGCGTATGCGAATGTCGGGAATCTACATGAAAACCAAGACCGAGAAAACTATTTTTTATACATTAGCTAATCATTGCTAACAAATATTAATGGTTATCTGCTCTTGTCGGTTTTAACTAATCGTTATCGAAGTATACATGCTACATGTGTGAAGAGAAAATTTGTTATACAAGATGGGATCGGCTACTCCTAAAAACCAAAGCATTACGTCATCTCCCTCCTAGTGAGCAATCATTGTGTGTTCATCCTGCATACATGGAATCTCTTGCACTCACCATGCTCACCATACCTCCAGTTCCCATGTATTTTGGTGTCTCCCGGTTCTTCTATTGTATATTAGTTTGTATGTTCTCTTTGCTTTTTAGGGGGTTTCCATGGTAATGTTTCTAAGGTAGTGCTACCAACATGTATAAATATGAACGCAAGGAATACACATGCTACCTATTTGTTGAAGATGGATTAGTGTATATATAAGGGTGGAGCACATTGCTCACCAAGGTGAAGGTCGGTGAAATATCAATTGATTTTTATGTCATGAATGATCATCAGTTCCAATAGGTATGATACTACTCCCTCAGTCAGGTTTATTAGGCTTCTAATTAAATTACTAGGATTGTTACGTTCACTAGGCTTAAATTACGTATTAGTTGCTTGTATTAATAGCCACCGTGGCCCCTCCGTCTCCTCAGTGCACTCACATTGGCTCCATGTCCTTGCATGGTGGTCTCATTGAACGTCCATGGGTACCTACACTAGCTTGCATGGCCCATCTTGCATGCACACATTGTTTGGTTTGAGGACACCGCATGGGCCGTGCATCATATGCTTCACCAGCATGGCATATAGCTCCGGGTACTTATCCTTGTCCAGGAGCTCGGCGAATATGACACGGTCATACTGCTCTGCCACAATGAGCTTATATTTGGAATCCATGATCAACAAGAAATGGTCATGTGGGAGGCCCCTCTTCTGGAACTCGACCATGTGCATGTTTCACCTCTCTAGCGTTAAGCACATTAATTAACATCAATTAGCCTCAGTTTTGAAGTGATCAAATTTTATACAAGTTTCTTCCAAGAATTATATATAATTCTTATAATATTTTAATTTTTTTTAAATTTTCTAACAATAGAATATTCAACAATATATCATACAATATTTTTTATCCCAGGAACTGTTCCCATGCACTTGAATGTATCATGGAACTATCACAAGTTTCTACCACCAGTAGTCTTACATAATCCACAGATTCGTTCAAGATCCACACATGGTTCATAGATGCATTCAATATCCATGCACAATTAACCTATTATGCAAGGTCCACACAAGATCAACATTTTTTGCAACGACTATTTGATTTGTTGAAAAAATCTGGCTCAATTTTTTTGTCACCCTATCATTTCACATGCCTTGGTCACCGAGCTCTTCACTAGAGGCCCAATAAAACGGAACGGAGAGAGCACATATCCATTTGAGCACTAACTAGACTTTACATGCCATTTAGCTACAATTACATCAATATTTCCAGAACACTAGACCGTGACTAGAGAAATAATAGTCACCAACATATGTACAAACAATGTTTAACATGTCATCGATTCATGTACCAACATTCAACTAGACACAATTATCCTATAAATTTGGAGTGTACTTCCATAAATATTAAGCATATGTAAGTACAATGCATTAGGGTATTTTTTTGCGAAAAGGTCAACCGATCGACTGATCATAAAAAATAATACAAATAATCCCAAAAGTAATACAAATTATAAATAGATCTTCGAACCACCCAATGAGTACTACCAACACTACAACGAGTCGAATGCGCACCCTCGTCCTCACCCCTCCTTCACCGGACCGGGATAAAGCTTGCATACTAGAACATGTTGTAGTAGATAGACGGCAAGTCGTCATGCTAGACCACGAAAGGACAAACGCATCAGAGAAGCAACCATTGTCAATATGAAAACCATAAATCGGAAGAGCAGACCTGTAACCACATGAATGAACACGAAAACGGACCTAATCCCAGAAGATCCGCCGGACACACAACTCCATGCGTCAAGCGCACCATCGGAGCGACGATAGGCCGGGGAGGACTTTATTAAGAATTTAGAATGTCGCCGCCGCCACACCCTCCAAAAGACATCGAAAGAAACTGAAACCATCCTGTTGGCGAGGGGCCAGGGTCCGCCCCGCCTTTGGCGGCCCTTGTGCCGGAGGCAGGAAGACCGTCAGCTTCGCCGACGAGAGGGATGAACCCCATATCGCTTTTGTTCACCTCTGTAACCTGTGGGAGCCGTACCGGTTCGGTCTGTCTTTTTAGGGTTATGTGTGTTAGGTAGGGTTGTTGTATCTAAATATCTATCATGCCAAACATACGGTGCTAGCAGATTATGCATTGGGAGTGGCCTTACTTGGCGCTTACATACGAACCTATCATAAATTGAGGGTATTCACCTGCCCCCATAAAAATCTCACCAACATTGGGTGTGAACCATGTTTTCTTCCTTACATATACCACACTTTCGCACGTTTCATTCCACGAATGCTCACTGGATCATGTAGCAAGATTCCTCTCTCACAACAGTTTACGTGTATAGGAACACTTCAGTTAAAATTTTGGTACCACTAGCTTATTAGATAAATAATTGACAATCAAATGATCATAAATCGTAGTGAGGATGGGGGAGAGTAAAGAGACGTAAGAAAGAGGTGGGAGTGGGAGGCGTCGGGAACAACGTCGAGACCACGAGTTCAATATGCTGTATGAGACAAAGTTGTTTCCGGAGCAAGCTAGATCTTTGTCTATGTGGGACAAGTCAATTATGTGGGTGACGAGGGGAACAAGTTGACGAGCGGAGCAAGCTAGACGCATCTCTTGCTTTCCAAGGTTTAGTGAAGGTTGTGTCATCTTCTTCCCCGCTCGGCTACACAGGACAATTAGTGAAATCTTGCTCAAGACTCAAGAGCACGGGAACATCTGTCCATAGAACCGGGGATTGACACCAACATTATCCGCTAGTTGCGCGCAGCTGTGAAACAGCGTTCGTGAGTTAAGTAGATCCTGCTGCACACCTCGTCTGGTCTCCATTTGTCACTGGTTTCAGAATTAAAAACTGAAGGAACGATCAAGCACGGACGACCAGCTCTACGTAAAAGACATGGAGGACGATCGATTCAAAGTGGAGCTAGCTATCGAGGCTTCCTGTGCGCACGCGTCTTGGCGAAGATAATGAATACATACATCTAGTTTGCACGTGCATCGGAAACCGATGCTCGTCGCCCGCTTCAGCCCGAACAAATTCACCCGGAATTGCACGTCGAGCTTGCCGTCGCCGATGCGCGTGATCTGCTGCAACTCCTCATGCCGACTCTGACTTCCTGGCTGTTCATCCACATAGACTGATCGACACCGCCCGTTTGGTCTGCGCGCCTTCATCAACATTGTTCGACCGGTCAGCACACCATCGTCCTCTCGCCCATGTCCGCCATCTCCAGTATCATGCTGGACCTTCGCGGTAATGGATCTCAGCGCCCTGCAGGAGATAACCATGCAGATAGGCTACAAGGTCGCGGCCACGCCGACCATCTCCAACCCCACTGCGTTGACTTCAACTCCTCCGCGGCGGACTGGCAGGCCAAACTAAAGAAAAATAGGCCCTTTAGAAGCCCAAACTGGGTTTTCAGCCCAGAATGTTTTCCCCATTTTTCGATTTTGACATTTTTCTGAGTTTAATTAACATGTACTCCATCCGTTTCCTAAACATAACAAGTTCTAGTATTTATCCAATTCGCACGTATCTAGATTCTAGACGTGGTTTGATGTCTATGTTTAATTGTTTATTGATATCAGTCCGAATGTACTCCAGACTGAAATAGCTGAAACATCTTATAAATAGAAACCGAGTGAGTAGAAAATACACTATTATGCATATACGATGCAAACAGGTACCTTATTCACTCATTTGTTTCTAGCTCTTTTTTTTGAAAAAGAGCTCTCTTTTCCTTATAATTAGTGATGTTGTTTCGTAGTCTTAATTAAATGAATCATCAGACAAGGAAGGTGTGTAGACCACCATGTACTTGGCACGGTCCAGAACCAGGAGTGGTGAAGTTGAACTCTGATGGTTCAATTCGCGAGGAGAGTGGAAGAGCAGGGAGTGGAGGAATAGCCCGAGATCACAGAGGATTCAGAAGTGCTTGGTGTAGGACCTATACGGGCATTTCACACCCTCTGATCATCGAAGCTTTGGTGTTTCTCGATGCTTCTGTATTTGCTGCTCAGCAAGGTTATGAACGGATCATTTGTGAATCCGATTATGAAGTTTTGGTGCGCATGTGGAAGGGTTGAGCAGATGAAAGATCTGTTATGGCGCCTATCTTTTGTGAGGTTGAGGAACTGTTAGCTTCTTTTCAGTCTTTTGGTCTTTGTTTTACCACACGAACTGCTAATACGGTGGCTCATGAGTGTGTGCGATATGCGTGCAATCATGACGTAGAAGAGGTTTGGCTGGATGTTAGTCCCTTGTTTCTAGATCACAGCCTTCAGGCTGATTGAATAAACTTATGTGAGATTTAATAAAGTGTGTGGTTGTCTTAAAAAAAAGTTACTTTATTCATTCATTTGTTTCTAGCACTTTTTTGTGAAAAAGAGCTCTCTTTTCTTTATAAGTGATGCCGTTTCGTAGTCTTAATTAAATGAATCATCGGACAAATCGATATTCAACTTCACACTAACCTTTTTGTACAGCAAGTGTACATTCCATATCAATGGGCCTAATACATCTTTTCTTATAAGGCCACTTATAATACAAACAGATCACTCATAAAAAAAAAACCTGATCAAGAAAAATTCTCTGTTTCTCTGTCACGAGCTTTCAATTTAAAATGGTTGTATCATACAACTCAATTAATTAGCGACACACATGGTGCTCGTGCATTTATCTCTTAAAAAAGTTGAACGTTCCACTAACCTTCATTTTAGTGGATGGTGGTTTCTCTTTATATACCTCTCTGTCGATGTTCCCTAGGTATATATCAAGCTTTTTTTTTGTTGTTCCACTTGTTTTTAGTTGGTAGCACTATATTAATTAGTATATTAATATATGCATGCAAATGAAACTCATCGAGAAGAGAATGGGAGAGGAACTTAAGAGAGATGGTAAAAACATGCACATGGGAATATGAGGCATCAGGAAGAGAGGCACATGCTACAATTTGAGGACCGAGGAACACGCCATGCGATATCGTCAAAATACTTGTTGTGATACTGCTTGGGTGACTGGAACTACATCTCACGTGGATCGAGTAGCTGGGTTCCATCACGCCACTATTCGAGGAACATACCAGGACCGCAAAACAGTGACAATGTCTGGGACGATCTCTGGCTAGAGGAGCCTGGGCCCTGGAGCTTATCGTGCTGGTCTTTTGGGTCAGTGAATAGTTGCAAGAGTGTGGCACACCATTAGAGACCACACAAAAAGAAGATCAACAAAATTTAAGCCTCTATGTCACAACAAAGTACTATGCTCACCATTAGGGACCACACAAAAAGAAGATCAACAACATTTAAGCCTCCATGTCCGAACAGAGCACTCTGATCGTAGATGGAACCATTCAGTCCATGAGAAACAAAAGGTCTCACATTTGCCTCATCAATCATCACGGCCTACATATCGGTTAAAGTCTACTATATCTTTCATCCATTATGCAGGGCAAAACTATCAGTAGAAGAAAATGCTTGGAAACTATGTAATATGTATGATTTAGTCAGAGCGGGAATGACACAACGAGATTAACATGGTGTTACCTTGTTTACTGCATGACATTCTTTGGACCATTTTTATACATCTTTGGAGTCATACATTGTAATTGATATTACCAAATTACAAAAAGAATGGAAGATGGGAACTCAATACAGATTTAAATATTTGGACCAGAATTGAATTAAAAATCACCCAATATACACATGCACGCAGAAATAGAGAGAAGAAAAATAAATGGAAATGTAAATTCAAATTTCAGAATAGTTTTCGATACCGAACTATGAGTTGTTGAGTCAAAACATCAACATTTGAATCTTGAATTACTCCAACAGCTCCTTGCTCTTCTTTGAACTGAAGAACAAAGCATGTTTGAGATATATTTGCTCTCACGGAGTTGGACAGAAGTACAACACATGTATACGCAGGATCGCTTACAAGCAATCAAGAGTTCAAGACTCACTTGGAAATAAATATTCTTTCAGGATATTGCTACGGTTGTCTATAGCTCAAAGGGAAATAAACCAGTAGGCTTTTAATCATGTACTAATAGATTTATTTAAACCAGGTTCAGAAAAATAGATGAAATTAAACATTTTTCTTTCCTTTGCACATATGTAAAATTACTCTGAAAATTCCATAACTCTGTAACCTCGTTACTGCTTTCTAAAAAAAAGATGACAAAAAAAGAAGACCATACAGCCTCACTATGTTAGAACTCGCAGCAACCGGCGCATGCATCGATTAAGAGTTCACACTTCCCAATTCTTGAGTGAGCTCACCCGGTCTCTACCACCGCAACAAGTACTGGCTTGTCTTGTGCTTGCGCTCCTCATTTATCTATCACTCCGCCGCCGATGGGCTCCATCGATTTAATTTGTCGGCAATGACGCATACGCCTTACCCCGTGGATATCACCTGTCTATCAAGCCTATGCCAGTGCAGGTTTCTTAGCACAAAATCATAGGTAAATCTCTGACGTGGCAGTGTATTTATAGAGGAAACAGAAGGATGCTGTATGTAAGCAAGGATACGGCTCTTAGCTCGTGTACCGGTGCAAATCATTAATTTCCTTGATGCCTTGCGGCTCGTCGTACTGGTGTGGGCGCTGCTGTGGCAGCAGCGTAAGGAAAGCACGGCCAGACTTGCCTATTTTCGTTGCCACAGGTGAGCTACAGATCTACTCCCTCCGTTCGGATTTAATTGACACACGTTTTGTTACACATGGATGTATCTAGACAACATACAAGTATAGATACATCCATATTTGAACAAAACCAAGTCAATTAATATGAAACGGAGGGAGTAATACCTAGTATTGATCCAAAGCTAATTAAAATCCAGGATTTTCTACTCCCTCCGATCCATATTAGTGGGCACAGGTTTGTCTAAATTCATATGTATCTAGTTAAGTATTTAGACTAGATACATGTGTATCTAGACAAAGTTGTGCCCACTAATATGGATCGGAGGTAGTAGATACAATGTTTAACATACGAGGCATTGCAGAGGTTGGTTCTAAAACCCCACCATGCAGCAAGGAACGGCAACAAGAGACGACCCATTGGGCGCGTTTGGTAGGCTGCATCACTTTCTCGTTGTCTTGGGGGCAGGCTCCAGGGGGCAGGACTGAGTAGAGCCACCCCTAAATGCAGTTCAATCAAAAGCGCATGCATTGGCCTAATTAAATGTAGCATTAGTTAAATCGCATGCAGATTGGAGAGAGGAAGGGGTTGGGAGCATTTCTAGAAGATCATTAATGCTAACTATGCCTAATTTTTTATAAAATCTGATTTTGGAATTGTGCCTAATAAACCGAGATGGAGCGAGTACAATAAATACGTCAACAATTATTGTACTAACATTCAGGTAGACTTGATTATCCTAAAAACTTGTAGTGTACTGCCATAAATATTAAGCATATGTAAATTTAATTAAGTAAAATATGTTAGAGTTGCGGAAATGGGCTTTGGCACCCGAGCATAAATGCTCCGTTTATCCAGTCCGTACAAACTCGTCAAGATGTGTGTTCCACTGTCGCATTAAATTGCTTCTAGCTGTTTCAACTGCGGTAACTCCAGACCGATGGCCCACGGCCTTTACTCAGTTTAATGTGGTAGGTGCCGTTTTCTCTTCTGGAACAGATGGAGAAGAACAGAATAGACCGTTCCGTGCCGTCCACCAGCTGACGATGGTTCTCACCCCGCACACGGAAAAAACTAACTCCTTTTTTCTTTCAGCCGCTGACAAGCCAGCAGTTACAAACAACTAATGGAATGCCCGTGCGTTGCTACGGATTATGTTGTTTTGTAGTGTTTTGTCAATAGAATATAAGCAAAAATTCATGTGTAAGAATAAAACATCCACTGGATACTAAAACGACAATAAGATTCTAATTCAATTGAAGTGTATATCGACAAAAGTTATAATTTGACATCATTCGAACATGAAATTAGCACCCACTAATATCTACTCATTCTCATTGATGCTAGCTAGATATTGCCGCACAATGTCTGGGATGTTGTCTTGCGCTTCATTTTCTTGGTATTTGAGCAACAAAAAATTCGATCTGGTCCATGAACTACAGAATTAAAACATACATCTAAAAATAATATGAATATATAATCCATCTATATATTATATCAAACTAAAAATGCAATTCTCACCACTTTTGATTGTGTAGAACTTGTTGAGTTTCCAGTCTCCACCACCATCATTGCATCGGGGTCTATATCGTTAGATTCTTTCGAATTGTTGATAGTATATATTTCTGTCACAGCCACAATCTACAAATGCAGAGAAAATATAAAAATTAAATATGACGATATAGAATTTGTATAGAAAACACAAATGTATAACTTTCTTATTGCACCTTTTTCGACTGTGTAGAACTCGGCAAACTTTTATTTCCATCCTACACAATTGTGTCGACGCCAATTGTCTCCATAACTGCATATAATTATAATCATATATATTAAAATAAAAATTAATAATAGAAATTTCGGTAAGCACATAAAAATCAAACGGAGGCAAATATTGCACGTATGTCTAAATTAGCTAATTTGGTTTTGGAAAACGCTCACTCACTCTCTCACTTTCCTCCATCAATACTGAAGCAGGAAAAAAATAAAACAAAAAGTATCCCAGCATCACTCTCTTACTCTCTCACTCTACTCGGCTTCCATCCCCAATTGCTCAGCTCTATCTCTTCTTCCACGGCTGCACCGCCGGTTGTTCTCCCGGCCGCCCCCATATCCCCGCCGCCTGCTCCCCCACGCCCCCACCCAATCTTAACCCGCCGCCATGCGCCCACGACCGGACAGCGCGTGTTCCGGCCGCCGCTCGCCCTCGACTTGCGGCCCTCCGTCGCCGCGCCCACGACCTGCGGCCTTGCGGCGCCGCGCCGTAGGCATCGACCCGCGGCCCTCCGGCGCCGCACCGTCGGCCTCGACCTCCGGCCCTCCAGCGCCGCGCCCTGAACCTGCATCCTTCCAGTGACGCGCCGTCGGCCTCGACCTGCGGCCCTCTGGTGCCACGCCGTCGGCCTCAAATTGCGGCCCTCCGACGCCGCGCCCTCTACCTCGACCCGCGTCCCTCCGGCGCCGCGCCGCCGGACTCGACCTGCGGCCCTATGACGCCGCACCCTCGACCTCTCCATGCCCCCCTCAACCTCCGGGTCTACTTTTTTAATTTTAGCTGCTTTGTTATAATTGGAGCTGCTTTGTTTATCCACTGCGTTGACAAAACCTTTTTAATTTTACCTTTGGTTTTCATTCCATTTCCATCTGGTTCCAACTGTAGGGGTTATAGTGGCGATCTTATACTACTTCCTGAAGCAACTCGGAGGATGAAAAAGTTCAGGGTGAAGATGCAAGGAGGTGGTGTTCAGCTATGGAGCAATTGAAGAGCAACCTGAGTCTAGCATGTGATCTGCTGCCTCCATTGAAGATATGTGCAGCGTGAAGGTTTGTAAAATCTGACAAGCTCATCTTGGTCGAGTTACCTTAGTATATGCCAAAATTTGAAGTAAAAGAACTACAAGTTCAGTTCAGTCCCACGAATTGGCTTTAAAATATGTGTTCCCTTGCCAAGGATAACAAACGCAAATTAATTTGGTTATTCACAAATTAAATTAAAGCTTACAAAGTGGTAGAAAAATAGGTATGTGTGGAATTGATAATTTTTTCCTTTTAGGAGACCAGCATGCTCGTAGACAGTCCTTAAGTCAGCATACATATAACCAAGATAAACCAAACCTTCTATGTACATCCCCTATAGCAGCAGTTTTCTGTAGATCAATAGATGGATAACATTCTGATGAGAATGCTTTTCCGGATACATCATTACTGATGAGAATATTTTTCTGTGTTATATGCATAATTCAATAGAAATTTGATAACGGTCATCACTAATTTGATATCGGTATTTTTGACATGTCTTCTGTGGAGGGCTCCTGCGGTGTGTACATTAATGTTTCAATAATAAGTTCATCTACATTCTGCTTTGACGACTGCAAGTCAGAAGGTATGAACTTGAATTTACTGTTTCTGTTGTCTGCTACATACATGCACCAATTATATCACCTTTCATTCATAATCTATGCTAGACTGACAAGCTCAACTTTACATTATTATATGGCAAAATTTGAAATCAGAGAACTACGGATCTAAGTAAAAAGAAACTCCCCAAAATTCTAAGCTTAACTCTCCTGGCAAACATGAACTTCAAAACAAGGGCGTACATTCGCTATGGTGTGCAAAAAAGTAAAGCGATTAATGAGGTGATTAAATCATGGATCGCGAAATTACTGGGTTCATAGTTAATGGCGATGCTTATGAAGAGGTGGAATTTTTGTCTACTTTCTGTTATTAAACTCTGTGTTTGGGGTCAATTAAACTCTGTGTTTAATGGCCGGCTGAAGTATAGGGCGTAAATCATGGTGATTGGCTTTGCCCGTTGGGGGTGGTCAATAAATCTGTGTTTAATAGGTTACACTTACATCCATGCAATTTTTGCGCGCCTTATGATCAGAAGAAAAGAGGGGAAACTGTCACCATGATACTGCCGATTTGTGCAATATGACAAATCATGATCTAAATTGTAATTTATTACTTACATGACACCATGTCACAACACACATGTTTTATTACAGAAATTAAGTGGACACTGCACATTAAGACTCCTGGTTAGTTGTTCCCACCAAGGGGTTTATGCAACGCAACATTGGTGCGAATAATACGGAAATAACTGCTAGTTTAGTAGAAATCCTCATCTTTAAAGACACTATTTTTGAAAAAAAAAATTGAATTTCTTTAAAGACACTATTTAACTATATAGAAGATGCATATATTTCAGCCGGTACTGGTGTTTCTATCATTCTAAATGGAATGTCATATTAGAATTACTCCTCTGATATATATTTACACATGGGAAGAATATTTCAGCCGGTACTGGTGTTTCTATCATTCTAAATGGCATGTCATATTAGAATTACTCCTCTGATATATATTTACACATGGGAAGAATATGAGGTAACTTATTGAAACCAAGCACAAACCCCTCCAAAATTTGAGATCTCTTTCAGATAAAGTGATGTTCTTTGGTGCCAACGACATTTATGCGTATCCGAATGGCATAGACTGGAGTGATGTTCTAAGGAAAATAAAATGAAGTCAAGCAAAGACATGTTGTCTATTCACCTTGATGTTTTTGCGAGGCTATACTGAACTTATGGACGTCATACTTCAATTTGGCAAATGACAACGATATTTTAATTTTAGTTTTTCGTATGCATCATATATTAGCTCTCAACTTTGGATGCTTATCGGTATATCTCAACATGATTCAGCAGCAGCGGTCTCAAAATTCGTACTAGGCAGACATATTCGCTTGGTAGAGTCAGATGAGAGTTTATACATGGTTCTGTGCGTCTGCAGAAACAGAGGTAAGTAGTCCAAGCGCTTTATTTAGCCAGCATATTTTCCTCACTCTTACTGCACCTTCTATTTTATAATATGATTACAGTAGGCATGCAGACAGGTATTAAGTAAATGGATCTCGTATAAGAATTACATTAGGAATTGATTCGAATACTTTTAATACCTGCAAACCATGGTTTTTGGGTAGTGCCCATTACACTTCAGATATCCGATCTGACTGGAACGGATACATTTGATTTAAGAGATAGCAAACTCAGAATAGTACGACTTAACACAACACACGTTCGAGATTACACTCAAGATAACACATCTGACTGGATCGCAGACATTTAAGATAGCCTAATGAGTCGAAGGTTCTGGTATAACCCCATATGCACTCTTCTTCGTGCCAAGGCTCTGGCACGTGCCTTGAGCATGTTTCTTAGTGTTCCGCCAAGTGTTCGACTCCAAGCTAATAGCTCACGCCCCATCTGCATGTCTGGCTGAAAGATAATTTGGCTTTCGTCTGATGATTTTAAAGCCCCTACAGAAATTGGAAAACAATGTAAGTGATATACAGTATATAATGGGACGAAAACCATGTTAATTCATATAACTCAAAGTAAGCACACCTTGGTCCACGCTAACTTGTACGAGCGTAGCAGCTAAGGTCCACATTTCCTGTTCTGCGCGTCGCCATCTTGTCATGTGGCGTGCCATGTGCTGGTCCCACACGCGTAGGACAATTATCTCCTGCCTGTTAGAGCAACACCCATTCATCCGAGAGAACAACGAATAACTATTTGCAACAGTAGCAAGAATCATGATGGTATTTGAACTTACGCTCTGTTGATAAGCATGACATCTCGGCACGGTGTGCTCCGGCCGTTTGACATCTGGAATCTTATGGGTTCGACATGCAGAACAACCCCAATTACATCTAGAAATGTACAGCTTGCATTTTAGTAAGAAAGCATTACTTGCAAAATTTGCATATGCATCGAGCAGTACCAGTAAAACTCAATCAATAAAAAATGAATGAAAAACAAATATGCAAACCTGTCCGCATCCTGTTACGTAGTCTCGCTACGACATTAAAACTCAAGAACGTGGATGGTAGCGTAGGAATGTGTACGCTTGGTTCAGCAGCTCGAAACTCGGTGCGATTGTGCATGACGAGGTAATACTCGTTTGGTATGGTCAGTCCAGATGCTGCACGCATGTAAGTGGGCATGTCAGTGGGCTGGAAGCCCACATATTTGAACACATAAACCTGGCCAGTGTGCAGGTCGTTGTTGCAACGATATGCCGTCTGTCCATATGCCTTTGCGTCAATTTTGTCTCGCTGCAAAAATAGTGAAGTTAATTGCATGGTTAATTGTAATCCTCACAGCCATCTTGCATATGCTATTAGAGATGTGAGGTCAAACGGCGAAGATTGATAGAAAGATGTAGTATAATGTATCTTACAAACTGATCTATGAGGATGGCACAGTAGAATGTATTTCCACTCGTAGTATGTTTGATTCGACTCGAAATAACTTTTGCAGCAACCTCCCATGATATATTGTGGATGTGCATTGTTTTAATGTCGTGGAATCTCACTTCGCTGCGCAAAATTTTACATAGACAGTTAGATAGTGCAAGATAATTAGATATGCAAAACAGTAAGATCATTCAAGAAAATGATGCAGGACATGTTGTCAGTGTTGATCGAAGGCCAGACGGCGGGAGCTGGGACTGGTGGAGGAGTCATCACCCTCATGGAGCCTGGTCGTCCCATATTGCGTCGAGTCGCCATCTCTCTGCTAGCAAAGGGCGATCAAGCAGGAGGGAGACTGTTTCGAGCTGGAGATTGCTGGGTTTAAGTAGTAGAAAGTTGGCATGAGGAAGCGATGATGTTGGCTCATTATTTCCGCTAATTTGGTTGACTGATGTTTAGGACTGGTAATAATTGGCTCAGGCTGATGTTTAGGAGCGAGTTTAATTGGCATGGAATTTCTTTCCTTCGTTGAAAGGGTTTCCGTTGATTGCTGTAATTTATTTCTTTCCTTCGTTGAAAGGGTTTCCGTTGATTGCTGTAATTTATTGGCATGAAAGCCCGTTTCCGTTGATTGCTGTAATATATTCGCATGAAAGCGTACTGTAATTTAGTTGGGCCGGCCCATGTTAGCGCGTTGGATGATTGGCCGAACGATCGTAGCGATCGTACCCATGTTGGACGAGTGATCGGCAGAAAATTCTGCCAGAGCTACGTACGTACGGACTCCCATTTAATAGTAAAGACTATGAAATTTCTTCAAACCACTTCTGTTGCGTTCCACTCAACTGTCCGAGTACAAAACTGAAAAGCCACAAGTGCACTGAACGTTCATTACCAGGTGTTAGACCTGGTGTAGCGAAACAAAATTTCCTGCCAATCACCATGTCTATGTTGGACAATTTGGAGCTCTTTTACGGTGATTGTCCGGTAATTTCCAGTACTTCCCAGTACTACTGGTTCAATTATTCTCGCCCGTCCGATCTGGCCTGGTAGTTATGATAGTAATCATTTTATATTTATGTAATTAGGGGTATTATGGTAACTTCTATGCTAACACACGCTGCTCGCGAGTAAAATCTGAATCCCGCGAGGCAACCCTCTGTCCCTTGCCGTGCCGCCGCTGCTGGTCACCGGACGCACCGCCGAATCGGATCTCCGCCTCCGCACCAAGGAGCTCGTCTGCGCCCGCCTCGCCGCCTCACCAAGGAGCTCGGTCGTCTCGCCTGCTCGCCCACGAGTTTGACCACGTCGTGTCATTTTCAGCTGAACTCCTTGTACAGCAGTATGGCGAGGCGCCGTGGGGGCGGCTGCTGGCCGGGTCGGGCCGGACACTCGGACAGCCTCCTCGCACTCCTGGAGCGCCTCGGCGAGTCGCCCGAGCAGGCGAGAGCAGTGACGCGGTTACCGCGGCACGCACGCTGTCCGGGCAGAGCACCAGGCCCCCTCGTAGTGTCCTAGTGCGTCGACGCCCTTCTTGTACCACTCGTTCACGGGAAGCGCGAGCACGCCGGCCGCCGCGCCCTCCCCCATCGTCGAGTCTTGAGAGGCCTCTCTTGTCGGTAAGTTGGAAGCTGTGGTGGTAGTCCGGGCCGACGTACCCTACGGCGCGGTGGAGACGTGCGAGTGCGAGGCGTCCTCGGGGCGCCGCCGTGGTAGAGGCTGAAGTTGGAGACCTTGGGGCGGAGGCGGCGATGGGCGGTTACAAGGTGCAGGGGGAACCTAGGCCGACGAGGCGTTCCGGAGGCGTCCAGCCGTCCACCGTCCGCGGCGAGGGCGTGGCAGGCAATTTCTTCCGGCGGGTGCCGTCGCCGGCAGACAGCCTGCTCTGACTCTGAGCGAGAAATCACACCCAGCAGTCACCAACTGGAACTCTGGAAGAGAGAGATAGACAGGTGGGGCGCCTCCTATTTCTACCCATTTTATAAATAAAATGAATCAACGTTTTTAGTACTTTTCAGTACTTTCTAGTACTTATTTCTAGTAGATCGTCTCAGAGCGGGTACGTACGAGAGAAAGACAGGAGAGGAGGCGATCGTGGCGGCCGGCTAGGGTTTCAACCCTAGCCGCCGCCGCCGGTGATATCTGCAGTTTAATCGTCGCCGCCGGCAAAGATTCGACGGGTCCTCGCCTCCTCTAGGTGCCGTTTAGGCACTAGAAGGGGTGGGACCTCGGACCTGCGCACGGCGCTTTTCGAAGATCCTTAATGGTAGAGTTTGGTTTTGGTCGTCATCTTCTTCGTTAATGGAGATGGTATCGTCTGCAATAAGTGATCTTCCACGCTTCGTTCGACGGCGAGATATCCTTCCCGATGTCAATGGTGGCTTTGGAAGATTAAGTCTGTCTAGGTATGGTTCTTCAGATCTTGCTTCGTCAGATCAATCTTGGATTGTTTCTCATGGTTGCCGCGAGGAGATTTGTCCTCGCAATATCTATCCCGGCTACTACGTCTTCGACAATGGTGATTCGTTCTCTCGGCTCCCAACGACGTCGACAAAGTGGTTCGGTTATTTGTCCCTGAAATATCAGTGGTGGTGCTCTTGCCGATGTTGCTTGATTAATTTAATGGCTGCGTGCGTGCACAAAGCTTTGGCATTGCGGCTCAAAATTAAAAAGGGAGAACCTTCGGTGGTATTCACAGGTCTGTGGTTTGGTGGTGTTGGCGTTGTTCTACGGCTGCCTTCAGAAAAGTACAAGATTGTGTCATGGATGAAGAAAGAGCTTGAAAATCTCATAGATTTGCTAGTCTCTTTTAGTTTTGTTTTTGTAATCGATGTAATCGTGTACTCTTTGCTGGTTTAATATACGTGGAAAAAATCAAAAAATAGTACTTATTTCTAGTACTTTGCAGTACCTCCTGTTTTTTCATCCGTTGGATTGATTGGTTGGACGGTTCCTAAATTCCCCAACCATGTGAAAACTTGTACCCGAGTTAAAAGAGCTCGTTATTTAGAAAAAATAAATCAAAATCCGTATTTTTATCTTTCAATAAAATTGGAACAAAATCCTAAGTGTAGATAATGTCGAGATACACCACCATGTGAAAACTTGTACCCGAGTAGTCTATTTCCTTATAATTAGTGTCCTCTCGGTCCATAGTCTTAATAAAAGGAAAAACAATTACTATCAAAAGAACTCGATAGTCAACCACACGCTAGCCGTTTTTATGACAAGTGTACGTGCCACGTCACCGGGCATAATTAATATTCTCTTATTTTATATTCACTCTTATCCGTTTTAAATGACGTGGGGAATGAACTAAACATGTACATATCCTTGTATAACTTACAACATTCAATTGGAATCGCAGAGAGTTCTACAAATAGACTACTCCCAAAAATACTTGCGATCATCATTTCTTCTCTCTCATGAGATTTGAATTTAAAATGGGTGGTGCATACAACTCAGTATTAATTATCGACACACATGTCAGTTGTGCATTCATCTCATAAAAAAAGTTGAATGCTCCAACAACCTTCATTTCTGAGGATGGTGGTTTCTCTTTATATATATACCACTCGTCGATGTTCACCGGATAGAATCGATCAATTTTCTCCGTTGTTTACTTGTTTTTAGTTGGTAGCACTATCTTATTTAAATAGATAGCATGCACTCGAAACAGACCGAGAAGAGAATGAAAGAGGAACTAAATTAAAAGAGATGAAAAAAAAAAAAAAAACGTGTGCATGAGAATATGAGGCATCAGGAAGAGATGCACATGTTGCAAGTTGACTACCTGGGAATGCGCCATGTGACAACGTCAAAATAGTTGTTGTGATAGTAATCAGGTGATTGCAACAACAACTATGATGGACATGATGGCTATGTTCCATATCCCTTACGTCCCTGTGCAAGCGAGACAGCCGGATCACAAAACAATGACAATGTCTGGCACGGCTCTGGCTAGACGAGCCGGGGTATGGAGCTTCTCGTCCTCGTCTGCCGGGGTATGGACCACAGAAAAGAAGATTAACAATATTAAAGTCGTTGTGTCACAGCAGAGCAGTCGGCTCTTAGATGGAACCATGAGAAACGTTTTCCTCGTAAATCATCATGGCCTACAAAGTTGGTTAAAGTCTCATATCCGTTTCATCCATTAGGTAGGGCAACACTATCAGCATATGAAAATGCTTGGAAACTATGTAAGATTTAGTCGGAGTGGGAATGATACAACGAGATTCAAATCCTTTGTTTACTGCATGACATTCTTTAAACCACTGTTATTAAGCTTTGGAGCACATACTTTGAAGTCGATATTACGAAATTACAACAAGCATGAGATGGGAACTCGGTACAGATTTAACTATTTGGCCATAATTGAAATAGGGTTACCAAAATAAACATACAAACAGAAACATAGAAAATAAAAATAAAGAGAAATGTAAATTCAAATTTGAGAATAGTTTTCCATACCAAACTATGCGTTGTTGAGTCAAAACATCAACATACGAATATTGAAGTGCTCCAACAGCTCCTCGCTCTTCTTTGAAGAAGACCAAAGCATGTTGGAGATATACATTGTGGTAAATAGCACACAGCTTGCACGGTGAGTAAAATGGTACAACAACTTGAAAAATGGTGTCATCTAGTCCTAAAACTGGGAACACCGCGCAAAACTAGTCTAAATGATGGTGGAGCCGACACATGACATCGTTTATTTTGCATAAAAGCCTCTACAATTTTTTTCTTGCATATATAACGGTAGTGCGGCCCTACCATGTTGGTCAAGCATGTCAGTTGTGCGAAGAAAAGGACTAGTGGCGACCCACCCGACCCACCCTAACCCTAGCCGCCGCCGGGCCGCTGCCGGCGCGCGCGTCCTCCCTCGGCCTCCCCCCTCTCCTCTCCGTCCCCTGCCTCGCCCCCCCGCGCGGGCGAGCAGGGGATCCCGGTCCCGCGGTCGCCTCGGGCCTCTTCTCCCATCCCCTCTCCTCGCCGCCGCCGGACGGTGTCGCCGGCCGAAGGCCGGGCGCTGGCGGCGGCGAGGCTCCTCCTCTCCCTCGCTCGTGGATCCTGGCGCAGGTCGGGCAAGACGGCGTGGGCGCCGCGTTGACCTAGGGCGCGGCGGCGTGGCCGCTCCGGCGGCGGTGTGGATACTGGTTGGATCCAGGGCGGCGGCCCTTCCTGGCGTGGCAGCGGCGCCCTTGCGGCTGGCGTCGTTGCGGGTGGCTCTAGCCGTCGGTCTCGTCCTCATGGGAGACGCGTCGACTGCGGGCGGCGACTGCGACATGGATCTTCAAATCTGAGGTTTGGGCTCCTCCCTTCTGTTCTCTTCAAGGTGGGAGCTTGGGACCAGGGGAAACCCTAGGCCGGCTTGTCCGACCCGGTCACGGCGACGCCATTGGGTGTCGTTCTACCTCCTTGGAGGCGTGCCTGCGGTCCCTCCTCTCCACCCCCGACCCGGCCCCGGACGAAAGTCCAAGATCCTTGATTGGGCGGCGTCGACGCCTTGAGCGCCATGTCCTCCTTGGAGGCGCCGCCTGGGGAGCCCTTGGGCTCGGGTGAGATGAACAGAAGGTGCGAGCTTTGGGTGGTTCCTGCTACCCTTTCCTCCGCAGTTGCGCTCAGCGCTTTCCTGTTGCTCTCTGGTTGCCAAGGGCAGCGATGTCGAAGACGGCGTGGTGCTCAGTGTCAAGGTATGGCGTGCTCTGGGGCTCCTTCAGATTTCGAGTCCTGCATCTCTCCGCTCTCGGGGGAGCGTCTCTCATGGCCGACGGCGCCTTCGTCAAGGCGAGAGGGTCGGGGCCCTCTTCGGCATGAGAGCAGGAAGATGTTGTTCTGCTCTAGCTCTTGGTGTTCCTCGCTTACGACATGACCAAGGCAGTGCCCTTTTGCCTCTCCTACGTGGTGGTCTTGCCCTGGAGTTGCTGCAGTCTTCACTGCGGCAAGCAGTGCTTCATGTTCTTCGTCTTTGTGCTTGCTGTTTAGTGTAGAGTTGTAAGCTGTTCAGAGTGCACCCTTGTATCGTTCGGTCGTGGTGGTGTTCGGTTCTTGGATGTAATGGTGGCCTTGTGTAATCCCCGGCCGGTTGATGGCTTCGTTAATTCAAAGCCGGGCTCCCCTCGAGCCTACGTTCTTAAGAAAAGGACTAGTATTATTGGACGCTGCTTCGGCAAAAAAAAAAAAGTACGCTAATGTGATTCAAGAACAAAACCTACTTTTTTTTCCATCCCAAGTTAATTACCAATACATCACAAGCAACTTAGTATTATATACTCCAAACTTTTATCTAGGACGACACGCACACAAGCAGAAGCTCGAGCACACCATTCATAAAGTGGACAGCAGATGCCATGCAGTTATGTCGACAATAGCGCAGGGAGCCAGGGACAAACCTGAGCAGCCTATTCACCGATGGAGCAGACCAGCTGATGATCATATCAAGATAAATGTGGATGGGTCCTTTTAAGCTGGTGAGCGGACAGGCGGGTGGGGTTTTGTGGCCCGTGACACCAATGGTTTGATCAGGGCCTCTGGCGCAGGTGCCCTCAAGCATGTTGCTACGGCTATACAAGTGAAAGCACAGGCATGTACTGAAGCAGCGCAGGTTGTCGCTGAATGGGGGAATGGGGAAGATCCATCTTCAAACTTGCTCCCAGACTTTGGTCCGAGCACTGACGGATGGGACCAACATGGGTAGGTCTGCACTACGGTTACATGTGCGAGAGAAAAATGGCTAGGGGCTTTTTTACAAAATAAATGGGGCCACGTGTCCTCTCCACAATCATTTGGACTAATTTTGCATGTTGGTGTAAGTTCTAGGACTAGATGGCCTCTTTTTCAAATTGTTTTACCATGTTACTCTCACAATTCAAGTTGTTTTTTTAGCTAGTGCTATTACCTCATATATTTGCTCTCACAGAGTTGGGAGCAGTTCAACACATGGATATGCATGATCACTTACAAGAGTTCAAGATATAAGCGATCTAGGGTTTTGCGGAAACGATGATCCCGTTAGGGACCTCGGGTACGTGTTATATAGAGGTGGGAAGAGCCCCCACCGTGGCATGATACACGGGTGCACCGTATAGGGTGGTGTACTACACCATGCCTATACGGTACGGATACATTGTCTAACACCCTCCCTTAATCTAAACCTTCAGAAAGGTTGAGATTACGCTTAAACTCATCTAAGTTTCTTACAGGAAGAGCTTTTGTAAAACCATCAGCTATCTGATCTTTACTAGAAACAAAACGAATATCTAGCTTCTTTTCTGCAACTCTCTCACGAACAAAGTGAAAGTCTATCTCAATGTGTTTTGTGCATGCATGAAAAACAGGGTTTGCAGATAAGTATGTGACACCTAGGTTATCACACCATAGACAAGGTTTTTGTTGCAGTTTCACACCGAGCTCACCCAGCAGGGCTTCAACCCATATCATCTCAGCAGTAGCATTGGCTAGGGCCTTGTATTCAGCTTCAGTACTTGACCTTGAAACAGTGACTTGTTTTCTAGCACTCCATGAGACCAAGTTTGGTCCAACAAATATTGCAAAGCCTCCTGTAGATCTTCTATCATCAATACATCCTGCCCAATCAGCATCTGAAAAAGCACTAAGAAGAGTAGATGATGATTTTCTAAAAGTGATTCCAATTTTCCGAGTATCCTAAACATAGCGTAAAATTCTCTTCACTGCTGTCCAATGTGTAGCGGTAGGGGCATGCAGAAACTGACAAACTTTGTTCACAGAAAAGGATAAATCTGGACGTGTGAGAGTAAGATACTGTAAGGCACCAACGATGCCGCGGTACCGTGAGCTGTCCTCAGGGCCTAACGGCATCCCCTCCATGAGAGACAGCTTGTCGGTGGAGGAGAGAGGCGTGGGTAGACCTTTACAACCACGCATGCCAACCTTGTTGTGAAGATCTGTAGCATACTTTTCTTGTGTCAACAGTAGACCATCGCGTATGTGTTTAACCTCTATACCCAAAAAGAAATGTAAGTCACCAAGATCTTTGATAGCAAAGTTGTCATTGAGATCACGAAGCAAGGCCGAAATAGCTTGGTCAGAAGAGCTTGTGACTATGATGTCATCAACATAAACAAGGACATATATAGTGATACCTTCCCGATTATAAAGAAACAGGGATGTGTCGGCCTTGGAGGGGGTAAAGCCAAGAGCATGCAACTTGGAGCCAAGATGAGAGAACCATGCTCGTGGTGCCTGTTTCAGTCCATACAAAGCTTTATCAAGTCTGCAAACATAGTTGGGAGCATCAGAATTTTCAAAGCCAGGGGGTTGTTTCATGTAAACCTCCTCTTCCAGAACACCATGTAAAAACGCGTTCTTGACATCTAGCTGCCGCAATTTCCAGCCACGAGATACAGAAACAGCAAGAACAGTACGAATGGTGGCTGCTTTAACAACAGGACTGAAAGTATCTTCATAGTCAATGCCATACGTTTGCTTGAAACCTTTTGCAACGAGCCGTGCTTTATAACGATCAATGGTACCATCAGCACGTTTCTTTATACGATATACCCATTTGCAGTCAATCAGATTTCTGCGAGGACTAGGTGGTACAAGGTGCCATGTTTTGTTTGCAATCAAAGCATCATACTCTTCCTGCATTGCTTGACGCCAGTTTGTATCATCAAGAGCCTCAGTCAAGGACCGAGGTTCACCTGCCACAGTAAGCATACCATACTTGCCATAACGTATAGTGCCATCCTTAAAAATTCTGGGTTGTCGGATACCTTTTTTAGTCGTGTACGAGGTTGTGGTGCAGGCTGTGGTGCAGCTGGGGTGACAGAACCGGAGGGAGCAGAGGATCCGGAGGCCCCAGGAGCCGGCATGCAGACAGCATCCGAAGACGTCGCTGTCGAGGATGATTGTGAGGGCATCGTGTCCCGCACAGGCGATGTGGCGCGAGTGGACGGGCCAGCCGCGTGTGGCGGACGCGCGCCTGGCGCAGGAGGCGAGGCAGGTGATACGTCTCAAACGTATCTATAATTTTTGATGTTCCATGCTGTTATTATATCAATTGCTACATGTTTTGGCTACACTTTATATCATTTTTATGCATTTTCTGGGACTAACCTATTAACAAGATGCCACAGTGCCAGTTCCCTGTTTTCTGCTGTTTTTGGTTTCAGAAAATCTATTAAGGAAATATTCTCGGAATTGGACGAAACAAAAGACATCGTCAATAATATCACGAGGAGATCACGGAGTCCAAAGGGGAGTCGGAGCAGACCCACCAGGGGGCCACGCCACACTAGGGCGCGGCCCAGGGTGGGCCCGCGCCCCCCTATGGCGTGGTGGCCCCCTCGGCCACCGACGCCGCCTCTTCGCCTATATATTCTCCGCGACGCGAAAACCCTATTACGGTCGATCATATTCCACGAAAAGTTCCGTCGCGGCCGTCATCGTCAATCTCAGATCGGAGGAGTTCTGAAGCTCTTCCCGGCACCCTGCCGGAGGGGAGATCATCACCGGAGGGCTCTACATCACCATGCCTGCCTCCGGAGTGATGCGTGAGTAGTCCACCCCTGGACTACGGGTCCATAGCAGTAGCTAGATGGTTGTCTCTCTACCTTGTGCCTCCATGTTTAGATCTTGTGAGCTGCCTAACATGATCAAGATCATCTTATTGTAATGCTAGATGTTGTGTTTGCTGGGATCCGATGAATATTGATACCATGTTTATTCAAGTTGTTTATCTATGTGCTCTTGATCTTGCATGCTCTCCGTTGCTAGTAGATGCTTTGGCCAAGTAGATGCTTGTGACTCCAAGAGGGGGTATTTATGCTCGATAGTGGGTTCAGTCTCTAGATATCTGGATCAGTGACAGAAAGGTCTAAGATGGTAGATGTGCTGTTGCTACTAGGGATAAAACATTGGTGCAGTGTCCAAGGGCACTTGTATTGATTACATTACACACTTTACTTCATGCAATAATCTGTTGTTAGCAACTTAATACTGAATAGGATGCGGATGCTGCCTTGAAGGTGGATTATTTAGGCATAGATGCGGTTGGAATAACGGTCTATGTACTTTGTTGTAATGCCCAACTAGATTTCATAGTAGACATCTTGGCATGTATTGCATTGTTATGCCCTCTCTATTTGTCAATTGCCCAGCTGTAATTTGTTTACCCAACATGCTAGTTATCTGTTCTGAGAGAGACACCACTAGTGAACTGTGGACCCTGGTCCAATTTCCTCATACTGTTTACACAACCTGCTGCAATCATCTGTTTCCTGTTACTTGCTGTTTTTCCTGCTGTTTTCCACACCATACGTTTAACTCTTTGTTTCTGCAAGACCGGAGAGATTGACAACCTCTCTGTTTCGTGTTGGGCAAAGTTCTGGTTTGTGTCTGTGCAGATTCCACGTTGGTGCAAGCTCCCTAGCGCCAGGGGGAGTCAACATCAACAACCTTCCAATTGATCGTCAAGTCCTACTGGTGATAAACCTTGGGTAGATTATTCAAGGGAAAACTTCTGCTGTCTACATCATAACCTTCCTCTTGGGGTTCACCAACACGTAGCCATCAAGCTGTTTTCTGGCGCCGTTGCCGGGGAAGTACTCATCATCACCATCATCATCATCCTCAAATACTCTCCCGTCAACCAGGCACCAGCTGTTTTCTGGCGCCGTTGCCGGGGACTTGGAGGCTATTGGAAAGGGGAGTCTCTCAGTTCCAATCTCTTTACTTTGTTTTTGTCTTGCTTAGTTTATTTTATTTTATCTTGTTTGCTTTCAATATTCAAAAATACAAAAAAATTAGTTACTTGCATTTAGTTTATTTTCGGTTTTGTTTCTTGCTGAGTTATTATGTCTAGCTCTTTACTTGCTATCACTAGTTACTTTCCTTGAAACTAGTCCTATGGCTGAAAACAACATGAGAGAGCTTTATGAAATTTATCTTGAGTTGGGACATGAGGTGTTTGAAGAGAAAATTAAAAAGCCTATGGAACTTTATTTGCATAACAATCATGATAGTAGCAATGTTATTAGCATACATTCTTTGAACACCATTATTGCTAATGCCATGGAAAGCTCTAAGCTTGGGGAAGCTGGTTTTGATAAAAATGATATTTTTAGTCCCCCAAGCTTGGAGGAGGAAGAATGCTATACTTTTGAATGTCATGATTCTATTGAAATATCTCCTTTTGATAAATTTGAAGTAAACATCCTCCTTGACTCAGTAAAAGAGGAAATTGCAGAAAGTAAAAATGTGCTCCCTAATGTTATTTATGATAATTCTCTTGATGATGGTCCTATATTGCCTGATGATATTAATCTTGCTACTATTGTCAAAAGTGAGTTTAATGACTCCACTGTTTTTGAGCTTAATAAAAATTATGTGTTTGAAGATCATGAAAAGCATGCTTCATGTGATAGCTATATTGTTGAGTCTATTCATGATGCTACTGAAAATTATTTTGAGAGAGGAAAATATGGTTATAGAAATCTTCATGTTATTAGATTTCCTCTCTTTGTGATGAAAGTTTTGAGCTTTCTCTTGTGTTGCTTTTATATGATGGTTTCTTTAAAACCTACTGGTCATTATGTGAGAGGGAGACATAGTTTCATATATCACAATAATATTAAGTCTCCTCTCTTTATGTTGAAAATTTTGAAGTTGCACTTGTTTTGTCTTCCTATGCTAGTCACTTTGTGCTTCATTTACTTGTTTTCTTACAAGGCTCCTATGCATAGGAAGAGTGTTAGATTTAAACATGTTTTATATATGCTTCTTGATGCTCTCTTTTACGTTTCAACTCTCATCTTTATGTGAGCATCATAAAAATCACTATGCCTAGCTAAAAGGCGTTAAAGAAAGCGCTTTTGGGAGGCAACCCATTATCTTTTATTTTCAGTATTAGTCAAGGATGTTTGTTTACCTCTGTAGCAACTCCTTTGTATCTTTTATTTGCTGTTTTGTTGTGCCAAGGAGAGTTACTAATGCAAAGTTGGTTTTATTTTCGGGACTGCATTGGGACAGATTGCTGTTCGTCACCGTTTAATTCAGTAGAAAATCAGAAAAAATCGAAAAATGCTGAAACTTTTTGTGCATGTTCCTGATGATGTTACGCAACTTTCATTATTTCAAAAGTTTTTCATCTGAGCATCGTAAGTGCCTCGAAAAAATTCGTCATTACAGACTGTTCTGGTTTGACAGATTCTGTCTTTTATTTTGCATTCTCTCTTTTACAAGTTTTTAAGTGGTTTCTTTTCGTGTAAAAGTGCCCACTTGAGCCTAGTAACAGTGGCTAATGTTTAAAATAGTTGGCTTGTGAGTTTTGTCTTTGCTAGAACTTTGAAGTATTATCTTTTAGTGCACTAACCTGCTAATGAGAAAAGCTGTTAAGTTTTGGTGTGAAGGAAGTTTTCAAGTGTTGATAGAGGAGAATGATATTACATGATCAAGAAGAGTGAAGAGCTTAAGCTTGGGGAGGCTTACCTCCCCAGCATATTTCAAGAAGACTCAAGCATCTAAGCTTGGGGATGCCCAAGGCATCCCCTTCTTCATCTACAAATTATCAGGTCATCTCTAATGGTGCTATATTTTTATTGCTTCATGCTAGTGTACTCTTCCTTGGAGCGTCAGTGTGTTTTTGTTTTCAGTTTGTTTTGTTTTGTTTGCTGTGCTATACTTGTTGGATCCTAGTATTCATGTTTGGGAGAGAGACACGCTCCACTTTTTCATTAGAATACTCTTGTGCTTCACTTATACTTGTTGAGTATTCCTGTCTAGTTGCTGTTATTGCTGTTAGCTCTCAGTTTTTCATGTATCTCTTGTTAGAGCTTTCAGTTTCTTTTGAAGAAAGTACTCTCTTGCTTCACTTATATCTGTTTGGAGAGTTGTCAAATAAGTTGATTGGTGTTTGGTTGGACCAGAAAAATGCTATGCATGTGGTAGTGGTATAAAATGCTTACATGAATCTTTTTAGATCGTTGTCTTGAGTAATTTGATGCTTGCCAATTGTTTTGAGCTGTCAAGTAATTAATGTTTAAGCTTGTGCATCATGTAAGTAATGGCTATTAATGAAGAACTACTATAAGGATTTTCTGCTATAATAATCTGTTGCATAATTGGAAGTCCATAGTAGTCTAGATAATTTTTGGATGAAGGCTATGTGTTAACAAGGAAGACAGTGGGAGTCTATGGTTCGTCAAACCTTGTGTTTTATGTACACTCTTGCTATTCCAGTTGATAATGATGTTTGCTTATAATAACCTTGCTAGCCTAAACTCTGTACTAAGAGGGAATGCTTCTTGTACATCCAAAACCTTGAGCCAAATCCATGCCACCTGTGTCCACCATACCTACCTATTATGTGGTGTTTTCACCATTCCAAGTAAATTTCTTCATGTGCTATCTACTAACTACTCAAAACAATTTCCTTTTTGTGTCACTACTTGAAAAGCTCATAAGGACGTAGTAGTGAGATTTGTCATCTTCCATGCTAATTAATTTACAAGGATTGGCAGCTTCATCTGCTTCTCCACCTTTTATTTTGCATTAAAGAGCTGGTTAGTCCACCCTATAAATAAATAAATAGACACTCCTCCATGGTGAATGTTGGTGGGCACCCGAGGATTCGGTTAGCCATGGTTTGTGGAAAGTAAATGGTTGGGAGGAGTGTCACCAATAAGTGCTTGTTACAAGTGCAGTCCTAAAAACTCTCGGAACCGCTCTAAAAGTTAGTTAGCCATGGAAGATGACAAGTACCTGCTATTTGATTTGTTGACACCTGTATACACCATTACCTTACAAAACAATATTTTATGCTCTCTATATGCCTTCGGGAACTACAGCTCTAGCACATGATGTTAATCCCTGCTTCCCTCTGCGAAGGGCCATTCTTTTACTTTTATGTTGAGTCAGTTTTCCCACTTCTTTCTGTCTACTTAAGCAAACATCATTGTCAACTCCAGTATAACAGTTTTTACATAACTTTGTGTTTGGTTGATCATATTCTTTGCATTGACATTATCTATATGATATACATGTTGAAAGTTGAAGCAAAAGCTGAAGCTATTATCTTCCTTTGTGTTGATACAAACACTTTCATGTTGAGAATTATTGCTGCTGTGAACTAACTATTATGTTAGACTATTATATCTCTAAATGTTTTATAGTTATTCATGAAAGTTTGCACTTGTGTGATCACTTATGTTTACTCTTTATTTACTTGCTTGCAAACTATAGACCATTGGCTTGGATCACTTCATTCAGATCATGTGCATTACATTGTTATTTGATCAAAGATTGTGTTGGTAGCATGTCACTTCAAAAATTATCTGTTTTTATCGTTTACCTACTCGAGGACGAGCAGGAACTAAGCTTGGGGATGCTTGATACGTCTCAAACGTATCTATAATTTTTGATGTTCCATGCTGTTATTATATCAATTGCTACATGTTTTGGTTACACTTTATATCATTTTTATGCATTTTCTGGGACTAACCTATTAACAAGATGCCACAGTGCCAGTTCCCTGTTTTCTGCTGTTTTTGGTTTCAGAAAATCTATTAAGGAAATATTCTCGGAATTGGACGAAACAAAAGACATCGTCAATAATATCACGAGGAGATCACGGAGTCCAAAGGGGAGTCGGAGCAGACCCACCAGGGGGCCACGCCACACTAGGGCGCGGCCCAGGGTGGGCCCGCGCCCCCCTATGGCGTGGTGGCCCCCCTCGGCCACCGACGCCGCCTCTTCGCCTATATATTCTCCGCGACGCGAAAACCCTATTACGGTCGATCATATTCCACGAAAAGTTCCGTCGCGGCCGTCATCGTCAATCTCAGATCGGAGGAGTTCTGAAGCTCTTCCCGGCACCCTGCCGGAGGGGAGATCATCACCGGAGGGCTCTACATCACCATGCCTGCCTCCGGAGTGATGCGTGAGTAGTCCACCCCTGGACTACGGGTCCATAGCAGTAGCTAGATGGTTGTCTCTCTACCTTGTGCCTCCATGTTTAGATCTTGTGAGCTGCCTAACATGATCAAGATCATCTTATTGTAATGCTAGATGTTGTGTTTGCTGGGATCCGATGAATATTGATACCATGTTTATTCAAGTTGTTTATCTATGTGCTCTTGATCTTGCATGCTCTCCGTTGCTAGTAGATGCTTTGGCCAAGTAGATGCTTGTGACTCCAAGAGGGGGTATTTATGCTCGATAGTGGGTTCAGTCTCTAGATATCTGGATCAGTGACAGAAAGGTCTAAGATGGTAGATGTGCTGTTGCTACTAGGGATAAAACATTGGTGCAGTGTCCAAGGGCACTTGTATTGATTACATTACACACTTTACTTCATGCAATAATCTGTTGTTAGCAACTTAATACTGAATAGGATGCGGATGCTGCCTTGAAGGTGGATTATTTAGGCATAGATGCGGTTGGAATAACGGTCTATGTACTTTGTTGTAATGCCCAACTAGATTTCATAGTAGACATCTTGGCATGTATTGCATTGTTATGCCCTCTCTATTTGTCAATTGCCCAGCTGTAATTTGTTTACCCAACATGCTAGTTATCTGTTCTGAGAGAGACACCACTAGTGAACTGTGGACCCTGGTCCAATTTCCTCATACTGTTTACACAACCTGCTGCAATCATCTGTTTCCTGTTACTTGCTGTTTTTCCTGCTGTTTTCCACACCATACGTTTAACTCTTTGTTTCTGCAAGACCGGAGAGATTGACAACCTCTCTGTTTCGTGTTGGGCAAAGTTCTGGTTTGTGTCTGTGCAGATTCCACGTTGGTGCAAGCTCCCTAGCGCCAGGGGGAGTCAACATCAACAACCTTCCGATTGATCGTCAAGTCCTACTGGGATTAAACCTTGGGTAGATTATTCAAGGGAAAACTTCTGCTGTCTACATCATAACCTTCCTCTTGGGGTTCACCAACACGTAGCCATCAGCAGGGCGCATGGGCTGCGGGGTCCGGAGGGGAGACGTGGCGCACGGAGACAGGCGGGTCGCGCGTGGCGAGCGTGTGCCTGGCGCAGTGGGCGCGGAGACAGATCTCTCGGATCGTGCGCCACAGGGGAATCGGCAACAGGATCCGCCTCGGGATCGGAGTACGCCTGATCCGAGGCTGAAGGAGAATCTCATGTTTCGTCTTCTTCTGAATTTTCTGAAGCACTTGTTTCACCATTTTCTGGCTCATTTTGAGCGGAATTTTCAGCAGGAGATGCATGGGATGAGCCAGGTACATCTGTAGCAACATGCTCTGCATTATCTTGATCATTAGTAGTCACAATTGGTATGAATGGTAAAGGCATATAATCATCACCATTTGCATTCCCGGAAGTGGTGGATGGAGATGAATCCATGGAAGGTAAAAGAAGGATGTCTTGGCGAAGACGAGAGCCAGCATTAGGATGAAGTGACGAAAATGGGAAGACATTCTCATCGAAGACAACATCCCTAGAGATATAGACACGGCCTGTTTTTGTATCTAAGCATTTAACACCTTTATGACAAGGGCTATAACCGAGGAAAACACATTGTATAGAACGGAAAGCAAGTTTTCTTTTGTTGTATGGGCGAAGATTCGGCCAGCACGCACAGCCAAACACACGGAGAGATGCATAGTTGGGTTTTGCATGTAAAAGACGCTCAACAGGAGTATCAAAGTTAATCACCTTGCTAGGAAGTAAATTAATGAGAAAAGTGGCTGTGAGAAAAACTTCATCCCAAAACTTTAAAGGCATGGATGCATTAGCAAGTAAAGCTAGCCCAACTTCGACAATATGGCGGTGTTTACGCTCAGCAGAACCATTTTGTTGGTGTGCATGGGGGCAAGAAACATGATGTGTGATGCCTATTTTCTGAAAGAAACCATTGAGTTTTTCATACTCTCCACCCCAATCAATTTGCATAGTAATGATTTTCCTTTGAAATTTGCGTTCAACAAGTGCTTGGAAATTAAGAAAAACTTGATACACTTCTGATCTATTCTTGAGCAAATAAATCCAAGTAAATTTACTGAAATCATCTATGAAGCTTACATAATATGAGTGCTTGCCAACAGACTGGGGAGCAGGACCCCAAACATCAGAAAACACTTGTTCCAAAGGAACAGTGGAAACACTAGTGGATACAGGATATGGCAACTGATGACTTTTGGCTAATTGACAAGGATCACAAATGTAAGGATTTGTTTCAGGGGTATATGAAATATTATTTTTCCTAAAAACTTGTTGAACCACAAATGAAGAGGGATGTCCTAAGCGACGATGCCATGTGGATGAGGATGGCTTTATTGTAACGAAAGCTTGCTTGGCCGAACCGGTGGATATGGGCACGAGCGGATAGAGGCCACCACGACATGGTCCTTTAAACAGAGTTCTCCTTGTTGCCTGGTCCTTGATCAAAAAGAAATATGGGTGAAACTCAAGAAAGACATCATTATCAAGTGTGAGTTTATGAACAGATAAAAGATTCATGGAGGCATTAGGAACATGAAGGACATTTTTGAGATGTAGAGAATTATGAGGAAATGCAATGTAGAATGACCAATGTGACTTATATTCATACCGTTACCATTTGCAGTGTGCACTTGATCACGGGCACGGTACTTGTCGCATGTGGTAAGCTTGTTCAGCTCGCCAGTGAGGTGGTGTGTTGCGCCTGTGTCGGAGTACCAGTTGGTGTCGACGCCGTACGAAGCAACATGAGCGTCCTTGCGATCACGATCTCCACCATCATCATCAGAGTCGTCTTGATAACGCCACCAGCATTCACTTGCTGGGTGACCATGGATCTTACAGATCTGGCAGGTGATGTCCACATACGGTGTGGGAGCGCGGCCACGGCGATCGCGGCGGCGGCCGCCACCACCACCATCACGACGTCCTCCATCGTCGCGGCGCCCACCAGTGTCACGGCGACCACCTCCATCATTGCGGCGGTCTCGACCACCATCACGGCGCCTGTCATCGCGCCTGTCGTCGCGGCGCTCGCGATCTGGAGAGCGACCGCGGTCACCGCGGCCGTCACGGCGCCTGGTGTTGTAGTTGTCGGGGGAGCGTCCACGGCCGCAATCCGGAGACCGGCCATGCCGTCCAGCATCAGCACGACCACGGAAGCGGTCATCACGGCCGCGCTGCGCGGCGTTGGCCGACGAGATAAACTCATCAGCGGCTGGGCCAGAGCTTTGGTCGGCGGCAAGCATCTGCTGCCGCATGTCGTGAAAGTTTAGCTGCCCGTACAGATCGGACAGCGTCGTGCCTGGGTTCGCATTCACCGAGTGCACGAGGCCGTTGTAGGAGCCGTCGAGGCCGTTCAGGATGTACCCGACAAGCTCAGCATCATCTATCGGTTTTCCGGCAGCAGCAAGTTCAGATCGGAACCCCTTCATGATGGTGAAGTACTGCGCCGTGGTCATGTTGTGTTTCTTGGTTGTATTGAGCGACGTCCGCAGATGCTGCACCCTGGAGATGGACTGGGGTGCAAACATTCTGGTGATGGCGCTCCAGATTTCAACAGATGTCTCCAAGCCGAGGACATGCGCAAGCACATCCGGGGAGAGCGAGTTCACGAGGTAACTCGCCACCTGCTGGTCTCGCTCAAGCCAGGCGATGTAGCCCGGGTTGGTGATGATCTTCTTTTTCTTCGGATCTTGGTCGTCCTCAACCTCCAGGGTGTAAGCCGGCACGGCATCAGTGCCGTCAAGCAGGCCAGTGGCGTGCGCACCGCGCAGCGTCGGGAGCACCAGTGCCTTCCAAAAGAGGAAGTTGTCCGGCGTCAGTTTTTGCGATGGGGGAGATCCCAAGGCAGGCACGGCAGAGCTCGATGATGAGGATGCCATGGCGAAGGAGGGAGCTAGGGTTTTGGTCGTGGTTTTGAGGTTTTCTTGTGTAGATCGAATCGGCGGCGGCTAGGTCATGAAAGAGGTAGGCTCTGATACCATATAAGCGATCTAGGGTTTTGCGGAAACGATGATCCCGTTAGGGACCTCGGGTACGTGTTATATAGAGGTGGGAAGAGCCCCCACCGTGGCATGATACACGGGTGCACCGTATAGGGTGGTGTACTACACCATGCCTATACGGTACGGATACATTGTCTAACACAAGACTCGCTTGGAACATTCACATACACCTTCTATCACTCTGCCGGTGATGGGGTCTATCGATTTAATGTGTTAGCAATGACACATACATCTTCTCCCGTGGACATCACCTACATAACCTTCTCCTGTGGACATTACAAGTGTATGTGAGAAGGTGTATGCGTCGTGCATCATGGGTGGCGCTTTTTTGTGTTGACGTAAATATTTATCCATGTGCATCGTCAATAGCTTTCCATGTGCTTTGAAACAATGTTGTCACAGATAAGGTGAATTTTTACTTATGTTTCAGTTTCAATGTGTGCGTCCTCAAAGTCTCTCAGCATGATGGAAACATGCATGGAGCATAATTACTAACATGTTTGCATAGCCGGCGGCTCAGGGCATGGACAAAGCACTTTACGTTCTTTGATGGAAGAAGAATTCACCGAAACAAATCGAGGAGCGTCAGTATCGTACACCGTACATGTTATTCCTTCCAGTGCAACACTAGCACATAAATAGACACTCCCATATAAGTTAGCAACGACTTAATATTGGGCCTCTCAAATACTCCACCATGGCAAGGCCTTTTAGCACTCCAAACAGGATGTTTTCTTAAGTTGCTCATAGTTAACAAGGACAGGAGAGGATGAAAGCATATTTGTTATCAAGAAACTGTCTCTACTTGTAGTACAATAAATATGTCATCAATTGTTGTACTAACATCGGCTAGACTTAATTATCCTATAATTTGGAGTGTACTGCCATAAATATTAAGCATACGTATATTTTAATTAAGTACAATGTGGTAGGGTAGTTGTATCTATCACATCAAAACAAATGTTGCTAGCGGAAGATGTGTTGGGAGTGACCTCACTTGGCGCTTAACTACCAGCACGGCTATCATAAGTCCAAGGTATTCACGTGCCCAAAAAATCACCAACATTGGTTGTGAGTGGTGTTTTCTTCCTTACATATACCACACTATGTTCATCTGATTATAGATAGCAAGTTTCATGTTCCGACTATCATTCCACGCGTGCTCACTGGATCATGTAGCAAGATTTTTCTCTCACTGCAGTTTGCATGTATAGGAAGACTTCACTTTACATTTTCGTACCACTAGCTTATTACATAAAAGAATTGACAATCACATGAACATATCACGTAGTGAGGATGGGGGCACAGTGAAGAGATGTTAGAAAGAGATTGGAGTGGGAGGCCTCGGGAACAGTGTCGAAACCATAACAGCACTTCGCCGTGTGAGACCAAGTCGTTCCGGAGCAAGCTAGATCCATGTCTACGTGAGACGAGTCGGCTCCGTGGGTAAGGATGGGAACAACTTGAGGAGCAGAGCAAACTAGACCCAACTTTAGCTTTGGCAACCGGATCAGCTTTCCATCGGTCGGTGAAGGTCATGTCGTCTTTTTCTCCGCTCGGATACACAGCCGAGTAAGTGGAATTGACGGCCATATACACAAAGATGTGCTTCAATCTTGCTCAAGAGCACGAGAAGATCTGACCGTAGAACCGGGGATTGACATCAACATTGCCCGCTAGGAGGTCGATCGATTCAAAGTCGAGCTAGCTATCCTAGCTTCATGTACGTACACGTCATGGCGAAAACAATCAATTAGATACATCTAATTTGCATGTGCATCTCACTGGAAACCATGCGCGCGTGATCTGATGCAACGCCTCAAGCCGACTTTAACTCCAGTCAGTGTGCCTGACTTCCTGTCTGTTCATTCTTCGACTCGTCCATGTCCGCCATCTCGAGTATCATGCTGCACCGTCGCAACCACGCTCCGCCGACTTCAACTCCGCGCCGCGACCGACCGGTTCCCGTCCCTGACAGGCCAATCTAAAGAAAAACAGGCCGGCTAGAAGCCCAAACTTTGTTTTCAGCCCAGATAGTAAAGGCTGGACGCGGGAGGGCTCTGGACGGAGCTCGTAAATCCTAATCAGCGCTCGTGGGGTGTCAGTCTAGCGGAAGGGTACCCTTTGCGAAGGTAACTCGGGCGTTGCGCGAACGAGACATGTCGCTAGCTGGTGTCGTCGCTGAGATAGCGAAATCGAATTTGTTCACGTACAACAGCAGACAAGGCGAAATTGGATTTGCTCACCGATCGGAAGCCCCGCGTGGCCTGGGGCGGGCGTACGTCGCGGGGGCTGGGCGTTGCGCCGTTGCTGGTGCTGTACGCCTGTACACGTGAAGCCCCTAGTGTGTTGTACGTGTTTGATCCTTGCGTTGGGCGTTGTCGCTGCTGTACGCGTCTGTACACGCGAAGCCCCCACTGCGTTGTACGTGTTTGATCCTTGGAGACGAAGCCCCCCGCGACGTACTTGGACGAGCGTGACGGATGTACGCGAGGTAGCCGGCTGAGCAGTAAATTCAAAAAACTGAGATGTATAAAACTAGAGATGTACACGGTATGTATACCCATGTTGTTACTAGATGTACATAATGCTACTGAATATATACCTACGCACTCATACTGTATGTACATTCATGTTGGTACTCGATGTACACGATGCTACTAGATGTACACCCACACTGCTACTGGATGTACAATATGCTATTGGATGTACACTAACACGTTGCTACTATATGTACATCCACGCTGTTACTGAATGGATGTACACACGCGCTGCTACTGAATGTACACACATGCTGCTATTGATGTACACGCTGCTACTGCTACTAGATGTACACTCACGGTGTTACTGGATGTACAACTAATAGATGTACACTCATGCTGCTACTGAATGTACACGATGCTACTGGATGTACACATTGCTACTGAATGTACATGATACAACTAGATGTACAACCTTGTGTTGCTACTGAATGTACACTTGCACTGATAGCGGATGTACACGATGCTACTGAATGTACAAAGTGTGTACAGAACAGTTGTACAAAGTACGAAGAAAAAAGTTTCTCAAAACCTTCAACATGGATCTAATTCAACGTGGATCTAATTTTGAATATCTCGACGCGAGTATTTCAAATATGCAAACCGTTCATAATTTGGATAAATGGTTTTAAAGATATTTTGTTTTTAAAAAACGAATCTTAAAATAAATTCGGTACAAACTTGGGCGGGGAGAAGAAAATAAACCCATCAAAATTCTCTAATGCTGTCACTTGTCACACATGCAAGCACCCACAGGACCACGTAAAGGAGAATCTGACACTTGTCACGACCACAATGCGCTCGGGTTTACCTTCGCGAAGGGAACCCTTTTATTAGTGATTTCGGCGCTCGTAGCATCGGGTTTCAGCGTACCCTTCCTTTGGTTTCCAATTGTACATGGGTAGGGCCCATCCACTGGTTCTTTATCGGTTCGAGGTAGTTTGTGCGTGATTGCTAAAAAACTAGTTTCTGCTTTAGAAGAAAAACGTTCAATTTTGTGAAGAATCCATTGCTGAGGTAGAAATGACACTATTTATCATATACAATACATGCAGGAGCTTATGTACTGAAAATTTTGCAAAAACTTGCATACCCATGAATTAGTCTAGTTACGCCCCTGCCGACTACGACTTCGTCTCTGCTGCTACACCGATTCGTCATGTCGGACTTTGCTGTAGCAGGATTCGCCACGCTCTAGGCTGGTTCTGAGTCCTCCATTGTTGACTCGTTCGAGAAAGCCACTTCGCCTCGTCCTCTTAATCAACCAAGTCGACCGCCTCCACGGATTCACTCCTTGTCATCAACGCTTGGAGTGTAGAAATATCCAAGTCGCTCGTGGTTTAAGCTTCATTTTCTCGTCTTCATTTTCTCGTTTGTGATTAATAATAAAGCTAGTACCCCATGACCGAATATCGGGGGCTACTGTTTCAGCTCATTCGACAAGTTATTGTGTATTTGTTCTTGTTAATCCTTAGGCCACCTAACATGACTTACTACCTCGAGCGTTGTCAAACATTGGGTACACTGTCGACAAAGGGAATTAACTACAGCACGGGACTTAAACTTCACAATAGTTCCCATTTTAAGGAAGAAGAGCGTAACAAACCTGGCAACTCTTGGATAAGATAAGACTCGCAAGCGGATACCTTCGTTTGGTCATTTAGCACGAACATCACTGCTGGTACAGGAATGCTTTCTATTTGGGTAATGAAGACAATGCACAAAGGGATCTTTTTAGCCAAATGATAGACCTCTAACTCAGCAAACCAATTCGATGTTCGACTAGCATAAAGCTAGGGCTTTTTTTTCCTGCAAAATGGCTTAAGTAATGCATACAATGTCAAAAGATTACTTGTTAATGCATTTTTTTGCAGAATGTCTAAGAAGTGCATACGGTGCCAAAGACAAACACGAGCAAGAAACCTACTTAGTCGAGTTGGACAATAGTAACTTAAACACAAGTTAAAGAACCGCCAATATTCTTGTATTCGCATACAAGTGCACACGCAGAGTGTTGATACAACCGCAATTTCAATATATTTTCTTTGTGTTACTAGTGAACCTTGTGGGGCTCGATCCTGACTACGAAGGCTTCAACAGCTACCATCGTCACGAGAGTCTCCAGCCGACAGGTCGAGTCGACTTGAGACTCGGGATTTTTTTTTGAAACTGTGGGGCAAAAGCTTTGTCCCAACCATTTATTTAGAAGGAGGTGTCCGGTTTATTAGTGGAAGAAACCGGGCGAAAACCATACAACAAACACCAACAACCACCAACAACATGAGGCAACACAACCACACAGGGTAACACCTAAAACCAGCAACTCACGAAGCGACAACCCCACTCTAGCAAAGCAACCGCAGCAGACGACTACCCTAGGACCACGCAGCTGCCAATAAGCAGTCGCGGGCGCCTTACCAATGGCGCCACCCTTCTTGCCTATGCTCCTAAGAGCCTTTTTCACCTTTTGATTTTGCCGGTAGAAGCCTCCTCAGCTATGAGGCAAGCAATCGCCTCGCTAGATCCAGGGCTAGCTGCCTCCAAGCAAGCGAGCAAGCCACCAAGCTTGTCCACGAAGACCGCCTGTTCAATACGTGCCAAAATAGCTTCACGGTCAAAGAGGGGCGACCGGATGGACGGACCTCCACTATCCACAGAGGAGGGCAACTCGCAGGACTCAGACGGAGATGGGGATGGCGCGATGTCCACCGCCAAAGGCTCCAAAAGGCCTAGCTCCACAGAGGAGGGCAACTCGCAAGACTCAGCTGGAAGCACCACAGATGATCCCCCACAATGATCCTGCAGCTCAGGCAAGTTCTCCACAACTGGAGCCACAACCTCGGTGGCGACAACCGTCGTAAGGACAGACGACGACGCATGTAAAGCACGGGGAGAAAATTCTCCAAAGTAGCACTCGAACCCCTCATCAACAGAACCAGTATGTATCTCAGGAGGTATAGGCACAACCGACGCAACCTGGAGCTTGGCAAGAGCATCCTGAACCTCAGAGCGAAGCAACTCAAACTTCTGAAGTACCTCCATGCGTAGCAGGGCAAACTGGGACTCCACAGTAGAGACCGAATCCTTGCAACACGGCTGCACCATAGTACGCAACGACGAGTGGCCCATAACCCCAGCCCAACTCAGAGGCGACGAGGGGCGACGAGGCTGAGCGGACGGAGAACGGCTCCGCTGGCAAGGAGCACGCGCGACCGGAGAACGAGCCCGAGCCTCCGGAGAGCGAGAACGAGCAGCAGGAGAGCGCGCACGGCAGAAACGCTCCCGATGACCAGGACGACGACATCGGATGCATCTGAATGGCCCACGACATGAGCTGACCTGGTGCCCACGCTCGAGGCACCGAAAACACCTCCCTCGAGCCCAGCGAGGCTACGGTCGAGACCTTCTCGAAGCGGAGACAATGGCGCCCGGCTGGGACGGCCGCCCCGACCCACCTGGGTCCATCCTTCCTCATCATCAAAAGCGGCGGCAGCAGGCGGTAGCGACAAGAACCTGAGGCCCTCTATCAACACGGCAGGGTCAGACGAAGCGTCGAAGGCCTTGGTGGCAGCCGGCGGCGTGCAGGGGGCCAACAACTCTTCCTCATCGTCGAACTCATCGTCATCAACAGCAGAGGACCACGAAACAGGGCGCGGCGCGGTGAGGTGCTGCGGGCGCTGCTCTTGTATGGAAGACACGGGGACGAGAGCATGTGTGTAACCGGTTGTCAATCAATCGACTGACCGGTCAGTGCTTTCTGCAAATCTGTTAGGATGAGTCGGTGGTTTCTTACGATTTTTTTAAAGTAATGGTGATTTGAAGCCCCAACCCTTGATGTGGTGGTTTTTTGAAATTTACTCTTGTTTCCCTGTCACGATCTTTCAATTAAAAATGGTTGGCACGTACAGTCTCACTATGTTAGAACTAGCAGCAACCAGCGCATTCATGGATGCATTGTTCACACTGGGAAATTACAATTTGCAACTAGTTGCGCCGGCACCCTACTATCGGATGCTCCACTTTGGAGTTTAAAAAACTTATGAAATAAATCATGGACATGTTGTGTCTTGTGGACCCATAGTATTTAATAAAAAAACAATGACCATACGTGACCTGTGTAAAAACATAAATAAAGTGTGAGTAGCACAAGATACTATTCACTTAGGCATTTCTCTTTTTTGCACAAGACATATATTTTCATATGTTTGGATGAAATTTTCTAGGTGCACAAGACACAACACAATTCATGTCCATGATTTATTTCAAAAAAACGGAACACTCCGAAGTCGTTCACAACGGGAAATTCTTGAGTGAGCTCACCAGGTCTCCACTACCGTAACAAGTAAACCACTGGCTGGTATAAGGACGTGACAAGAAAAATATGCTCACTCAACATTTTTATGAGTAATCTAGGTTTGTAGTATAAGTGACTGCATAAGAGAAGATTAATTAGGCCCAGTGATGTGGCATGCACACTTGTTAAAAGGTTGGCATGTTGTTAACTATCTATCAGTGTGATAATTAGTTTCATTTTATTCTAACAAGGGATTTGTCCAACAAAATCACTCGGTCTGGCACGCACCCGGCACTATAAGGGTCGGAGGACCAACATCGTGCACGTATGGAATCTTTCCATGATTCAAAATTTTAGAATAAATTATCTTTTAAGAATTTAATCAAATGCCAAGTAATATGTGGCAAATTATAAAGAACCAAGTAATGTGTGGCAAATTACAAAATCTCCCTGCCTATGACGCCGTCTCCTCACCCCTTCGCCCCCGATGGAAAGAAAAAACCGCTCAGCATATATAGATGGCATCCAGCCGAGCTTGGCGAGATCTACCTCTCCCAAGTTGGGCCCATCCTCGCCCTATCACCCTCTCTCCGCCCGCACCTCTACTAGTACAGAACGACACATCGGAAACGGGCCAAAAACCCCATCGGAAACGGAGAAAGGGTCTGTGTCCCCGCCTTTGTCACTGATGTAAAGGAGCTCATCGGCAACGGACAAGAAAAACCATCACCGATGAGGTTAGTTTTTTGCAATGGTTTGTCTTGATCTCTGTTGCCGTAGTTTGACCTAATCAGTTACGGACATCTTGGCTTAACTGTTTGCATTGAGATGTTTTCGTAAGTGGTTTTTATTTATTTATTTCGTGCCACATTTGATCTCACACGGCACAAATAGTAAAACGGTAACATATTTCATTCATATCACAATGTAACCTTTACATTTCCATGACAATTTCACCTTTACATTTGCATCACAAGATGTGACAAATATAAGAGGTAAAACGATAACAGATTTCATCTATACTAAGCCTAGCATGTCAAAGGACGGAAAGAATTAACGATTTCTTCCCTACATCCTATTCCACACTCCTCGCAGGTGTCACTCTAACAATCTCTTCTTATCTCAGCTTCCTGAGAGAAGGATGTTGAAGTTTTGGACCCTATACATTAGTAAATGGAAAACTCTATTCTACAACCGGCTGTAGCTATAGCCGGTTTGTCACGCGCGCGCGTCGCTATTCCTCCTCAGCCCATGCGCGTCCTTTCCCGTCGTCCATGCAACCGCGATCCGTGGTCTGTGCACAGCCCAGCAAATACGTGCGCGCGCTCTCTCTAGCTGGCTAGCTGCTGCGCGCTCTCTCCTTTTAGCTAGCTAGCTGCTTCGTCTCTCTTTGCTAGCTAGCTAGTGCACTGTCTCTCTTTTACCTAGCTACTAGCTATCCATCTCTTTTTTAATAGCTGCTGTTCTTTATGTTACATGGTGCATCAGTTTGCGCACTCAAACAAAAATAGCTAGCCAGCTCTCTCTTTTAATTAGCTGCCTCTGTAAAATGTTGCAACCGTTTGTCTTTTTTATGGCAAACGCTAGTCGACAAACGTTTGACTTTTAACTAGCATCCATCCAGGTGCTTGCTAGCTAGCGTTATACGTGTCATGTCCAAAATGCTACATTTTATTTTTGTCACGTCACAAGTTTTTTACATATTTCTAGAAAAATGTTGCAAAATAATTTCGCATTTTGGTACATATATTGTTAGTTTTTGCTACATGGTCATGTCCAAAATGCTACATTTGATTTTTGTTACGTCGCAAGTTTTTTACATATTTCTAGAAAAATGTTGCAAAATAATTTCGCATTTTGTTACATATATTTGTTAGTTTTTGCTACATGGTCATGTCAAAAATGCTACATTTGATTTTTGGCACGTCGCAAGTTTTTACATATTTCTAGAAAAATGTTGCAAAATAATTTCGCATTTTGTTACATATATTTGTTAGTTTTTGCTACATGGTCATGTCCAAAATGCTACATTTGATTTTTGGCACGTCGCAAGTTTTTACATATTTCTAGAAAAATGTTGCAAAATAATTTCGCATTTTGTTACATATATTGTTAGTTTTTGCTACATGGTCATGTCCAAAATGCTACATTTGATTTTTGGCACGTCGCAAGTTTTTACATATTTCTAGAAAAATGTTGCAAAATAATTTCGCATTTTGTTACGTATATTGTTAGTTTTTGCTACATGGTCATGTCCAAAATGTTACATTTGATTTTTGGCACGTCGCAAGTTTTTACATATTTCTAGAAAAATGTTGCAAAATAATTTCACATTTTGTTACATATATTGTTAGTTTTTGCTACATGGTCATGTCCAAAATGCTACATTCGATTTTTGGTACGTCGCAAGTTTTTACATATTTCTAGAAAAATGTTGCAAAATAATTTCGCATTTTGTTACATATATTGTTAGTTTTTGCTACATGCTCATGTCCAAAATGCTACATTTGATTTTTGGCACGTCGCAAGTTTTTACATATTTCTAGAAAAATGTTGCAAAATAATTTCACATTTTCTGAAAGGCTACGTGCACAAGGAAAAATGATACGGTAACAGAAAACATTAGCTTGTGTTTGTAACCGGTTAACCGATCAGCTAGCAGGTACAGTAGGTGCTACGGGCAACCATGCATGCAATTAACGAATCAATATGCAGCGAGGCTCCACATGATCACATCCCCTGGCTAACATGCATGCAGCAGCCCAGCAACCGGTCAACAAAGTGTGAAAAGTACTAGTACGCGTAGAGGATCCGATGGAGTGGAAAACTGGAAAGCAATCTCTCGCGTGCAGGTTGAAAACGACATGTCGCATCGCGTCGCGCACGGAATCAGATCAGCTGTAGCTACAAATGTTGGACATGTTGTTTCCGTAATGTTGGTTGAGTTGGTCACAAATGTTGGACATGCTGTTTTATTTTGCTCCAAAAATAACACACTTTACAGACATTTTGCTACAATCAAACTAAATTTGTTGCATCTTTCGTCGGGTTTTGCTACATGGTCATGTACAAAATGCTACAATATTAGATTTTTTGCTACACGTCACAAATTTTTACAATTTTATATGTGAACAATGTCGCATTTTCTGAAGTGATACACACAGAGGAAAATTTTAGAAAATGCTACACACACAGGAAAAAGTGTTACGGTAGCATTTCTGTGTACATTTTGTGTTGATTTTTTGTTGTACAAGATTATTTGGTGGGCCCACACATGTGGGAAGCATAGTAAAATAAAGGCGTTACGTTTTTCTGAAAAATGCTACATGCATAGTAAAAAATGTATTACTTTCGGAACTTTTTTGCTACATAACTGTATTTAAAGAGCTACAATGTTTTTTTAGTACACGTTATTGTTCTCCATGCCATCAGGTTCAGCGAGAGATTTGATCCGTGGAGGAAAAAGGTGTTGGGCTCCACCACGATTGAAAGCAGCGTTTGGTGACTTTTACAGGAGCCAAGCGAGGGATGGTCCGCGGTGCACGTCGCTGCTCCAAAAGTAGGAAAGGGATAGCGACGTCTCGTGCTGTTACGTAGTGCTAGGAAAGCGACGTTTCTGATCAACTCATCCGACGGCGCGTAGGGCGGCTGTAGCGAGGCGTTGCTACAGCCGACTGATGCGTAGCGTTCGCCTTAGTAAATAGAGTTACAATTGTTAAGTACATATGCTAAAACAAGAACACCATGAATTTAAGCGAAACTGAAATAATATCTTACCTATGTTTTGAGGTGGCTCTTATTGATGAACCGGAGCAGGCAACACACGGCTTGTCAACAAGATATTGCGATGTCAGCAGCTTCATAGAATGCCTGACAGTGATCATGCTTTCCATGGAGGCTACCACCGGCTCTGGATTTTTTATGCGGTGTCACCGAAATCTAATCTAATACGTCACCGATGTGACATTTCGGCGACACTGTATAAAACACTCTTACTTAAAAAATATTTTATGCAGTGTACCAAAACGTCACAATAGCGACGGTGGATATGTATGGTGGGGTTTGAAAGGGAACAACTTGATATCCCTAAATGTAAATAAAGATTTATGTTACTTCTAACACTACTAGATAGAACGAACAATTTAACACAATAATATGAAGCATATAGTGTGTACTGACCTGTCTATATTTTTTAAGGCCATTATAGGAAAGTTAATAAACAATACTGTCTTGAGTATTGTTCGTTGTTTTTTCTGTGGCTTTGAATTTTTTATGCAGTGTCACAGAAATAGACTCCTGTTTTCACATGATCTAGACAAATTAGCTAAACTGCAACCGGTTGCAAGGGCACAATAGGCAAGTTAAATACATCATAACATGAACAAGTTAGCAGGTGCACAATACGCAAGTTAGCTACATCAAAGAGTACACAATAGGCAAGATAGAACTATTGGAAGTGAACTGAACTACTATCAACAAGTTAGCTAAACTACAACCGATTGCAAGTGCACAATAGGCAAGTTAACTACATCAAGAAATTATCTAGATCGACCTACTGGATGTGAACTGAGCTGCTCTAGCAGGTGCACAATAGGCAAGTTAGCTACATCAAAGAGTGGATCTGATACCTTCTTCCCGTCGCCGTTGGATCGATCTAGCAGATCCGAAGAGGTGGAGGCAGAGGAAGCGGACACAGCGACGACATCGCCGTGTCGGGGGAGATGGCGAAGACCTCACCATGTCGGGGGAGATGGCGAAGACCTCGCCGTCTCTGGGGTGACGGCGACGCCGGTGACAGCCGTCGTCTCGGTGGAGACGGTGCCGCCACGGCGCCAGCGATGGCCGCAACGCCAGGAGCTGCCGCCACGAACAGATCTAGCATGGTGGGGCAGTGAGGAAAAGAGTGAGTGTTAGGTTTGCTCTGTACGCCATATATATAGGTAAAACATTGGAAACGGTTCTTTGGAAACACCGTTTCCTTTGTGTTTCTTCCACTGAGGAGTGGGGCCTACGCGCCGACTCTGTGGAATTTCTTCTACTCTCTGGAATAATATTTTCCTTAATCTCTACTATATGGGGAAAACCACTTAGGATACTTATATTATTATTAGTGATTACTACATTACATACGCAGTACATATTAATAATAAAAAAGTAAATTAAAACTTATAGAACTACTACTAGCTACTTCTTGTTTTTCTTGCGCCCTGCTTCTGCGCAATCCTCCTCCTTCTCACGACCTCGCTTGTTGGGGGCCATCGGAGGTGGTGGTGGTGGCGACGGCGGCAGCATATTGGAGGCGGTGGCGGCGGCTTTCTTCACCGTCGCCGGGGTTCCCTTCTTCGGGACCGGCGCCTCCGCCTCGTTCTCGTCCTCCTCCTCCTCCTCCTTCTCCTCTTCGGTTGACTCCTCATCAGAATCAACCTTCGCGGCCAGCATCAAGGTGGGATCATGGAAGTTGGCGTATTCTTCGTCGTCGCTCGTCTCCGCGTCGGTCCTTCAACGGACTCGCCGCTGACGGGGGACTGTCCCGCGGCGACGGAGTGTGCTCCTGTGTGTCGTTGCTGCGAGGCATCTTTGCTAATCAGTAGCGGGAGTGAGCGAGAGAGATGGAGAGCAGATTCTGTGGCTTATTGAGCTAGCAGGGATTGGGGTTTTTAAGGAGTAGTGGGCGGTGCCACTATGCCATGGCATTTACTCGCCTCACTTCGAATTCCAAGAAGATGGAACGTGACCACATTGCAAACAGACAAAGCAAAATGACCGTTGCCATAGAACCACATATCAGAAACGGAGCCGAATTTATAACCGTTGCCCATAATATGGGTAACGGAGGTACTACTTTCTCCGTTACCTATGTTGACGGGCCAGCCGCGGCCCAGGTCAGGTATGTACACACCGGCCGCGCGGAAAGCGCGATTTTCCATCACCTATCTCGTGTCGTTTCCATAGAGGGGTATCCGATGTGTCGTTTTGTAATAGTGCTCCTTCCATTCCCATGTAGATCTGCTCCGACGGAGGCACCTTGGCCTCCCCTACTGACCACCGCCAGTCACCGGTGTCTTCCCTTCGGTGGTGCCAATCCCCAACGGCGTTATCCTTCTAACCTCCATCGCGACCGGTGCCTTTCAAAGTTCCCCATCTAGAAGCTCAACAACCCGGAGCTTTAAGGTGTACTGTGTATATATACGGTCAGTACGACCATGTCGCGGGCAGTGGCGAAGCCAGCGGTGAGAAGCTGTGTGGTTAGGCAGCTTAGGTATTAGGGATTAAGTCCTAAATATCCACAAATTGAAGAGGATTTACAGAAAAGCTACAGCTTACATGTAGCTCCGCCACTAACCGCGGGCCACGAGCACGCAGATAAGTGATTGTTGTTGCTTCCTTACTCGTCGTCGATCATGCCTCTCTCCCTCGCTCGCTGCCACCGGAGACTGAGTTCATCGCACGTGGTGCGGTTCTCTACCCCGAATACAATTCAATCAGATAATCAGATGGCCATTTAAACTGAATTTTGGAAACTAACAAATCTCGGGATTTCATCTAGCAATATCGTGCACAACCAAAGAACGAAATTAGTATTACATCTCAGTTCAATACAGAGGTTGAGTTGGCATTGAGTCCAATTTAATACCAAGCCTCTAAATATAGACATCCAAAGAGAGACTTAGATCCCTGAGGACCCATACGCCACTAGATCATCTCCCCATTCTGGACCAACAACAATGAAACCACGTCAAGTTTTTATTGATGCCGCCATCACCAAACCGTAGCCGAGCGACGACAACCAAAACCCTAGAGACTATCCTACGTAAGAGTTCTAGAAACACATGGGAGTCTAGTAAAAAATCAGGAAAAATTAGAAGAAAACAAAAGGTATAAAAAATGTGTACAATTGAGTCGAGATAATCTACGCATTAGCGATGCAGTTGCGTCCTCTCATGGGTTGCTTTTGTAGAAAAATCTCAAGTCCAAAGATATGCTTGAATGACGAACACACGGCACCATATATATATATATATATTAGGCACACATTTGACAAACTATCAAACTCCAGGGAAACAATGTAGACATTTCTTATTTAAAAGACAACCTGATATATGAACAAGAAAGTTATGAGCCAACAAAAAAAATCAGCCACACTAGCTCGGAAAATTATGCACTTTAGTTCCTCGATCTGCTTTGAGGTTTCAGTAAATCCTTATTTTTCATGTTTCAAATAAGGGAAAAGATGTCAGCCCATCGATAGTTCACCTTGTAAGCAAGACTACCATAACTGACTTGTGTTCTTCACTAATCACTAGTCGTGCACGGTGCTACCAAGGTGCATGCCCCATTCGATCTTGAAGGTGCTACGATAGCGTGTCTAAATACAGCATATTATAAAGTGAAGCACTACTACAGAGTAAAAAATCACTTTTATTTATATTAACTATATACACCAATCGCATACAATTCAAATGCAAGACTTAATTCCGTCGGACACGACAGACTTATTCAAGCATCGCTTATCTGCAGCTTGCGGGCCGCATCGGTGCTGAATTCCACACTAGATCAATCATCGTTCGAAAGCAAATGGGTTTCAGTCCGATATAGATGCAAGCCAGACAGTACGACAGACCGATTTCATAGTTTGTACACTGCTCCCGACGCCTCCCACTCCTGCATTTTTCTTATATCTCTTCAGTTTGCCCCCATCCTCATTATGCTCTATGTTCATGTTATAGAATTGTTGCATTAACCATCTATCCCAAAAGTCTGAACTGGTGGAAAGGAGTTAGGCATATATTTATATTTTAACATTCCTTCACGCCTAGGCTATTTTAATTCTTAGTGCAATTCCTTCATGTAGTAAGATAGTAGTACTAAAATTGTAAACTGAAGTGTTCCTACACGCAAACTGTAGCGAGAGGAACCTTGCTACATGATCCAGTGAGCATGCATGATGCATGGAATGAAATTTCGGGCAAGAATATCGAACTTGCTATCCATAATCAGGTGAACATAGTGTGGGGTACATTAGTATATGTAAGAAAGAAAAAATCATTCACAACCAATGTTGGTGCTTTTTTTTTTTGGCAGGTGATCGAACACCCTGGACTTATGATAGCTGTGCTTGTAGGTACGCGCCAAGTAAAGCCACTCCCAATGCAATATTAATTAGCGGTGCACATGCAGCTCGTGCATTTATCTTTTTAAAGTGTTGAATACTCCACCAACCTTCGATTTTGTGAATGGTGTTTTCTCTTTATATACCACTCTGTCGATGTTCACTGGGTAGATATCAAGCAATCTGCTGAACTGTTCAAGCTTTTTTTTCAACTGGCAGAGCTAACTTAGTTAGTGTATTAATATTCATGCACATGAAACTGATTGAAAAGATTATGAAATAAGAACTGCAGAGCGATGAAAAACAAATGTACATGGGAATGTGAGGCATTAGAGCATCTCCACCGGGGGCCTCCAAATGACCCCCAAAAGGCCCATTGGGGGTCCGGACGCCTAAAAACGCCACCAGCGGCACCCCCAAAGGGTCGCCCTTGGAGGCCCTCTCGGGGGTGCCGGACATGGAGGCGGACATGCTTCTGACAGGGCTGGCCCGCCCGTCATACGCATAGCACCCCGCCCCGTGTTAACTTGGGCTTAGCAGGAGGCCGTTGCCCCGCGTTTAATGGCGAGACGACGAGACGGCGGCTCACCTGTCAGTGCGCCTCGCAATAACGCTCCGCCCGTTTCCCAGGCGGGCGCAGAGCGAAGCGACGCCTCGCAATAACGTCGCGCCCGTTCCCATGGCGCAGACGGAAGCGACGCGTGCTGCAGTCGCAGCGGCTGTCCGCGGCGGCGCCCTGCGCTCGCGTCGTCGGCGTCAATGCGTGGCCAGGCGAACCGGTGGCCGCGTTAATGCAGGCCACCCAACCCCGCTCCTCCGGCCGCCTTTAAAACCCGGCGCGTCGCAGCCCTCCTCTCCCCACACCACCACTTCTCCCCTCTCCCAACACGCCACCAGTAGATCGGCCGCCGAGCATGGTGAGCAACCGCGAGACGCCGGAGGAGCGCGAGCTCCGGCGTCATCGCGACATCCTCTCAGCGAAACGCGAGCGCCGCGACCAGCAACGCCACGAGCAGATGTGGAACGCCGTTGCCGCAACGAGGAGACGGAGATGGCTAGGGCGTATCAGCGCGAGCGGGTGGCGCCGCGGCTCAGCGGCAAGGAGCGCGGCGACTTCATCACGCGGAAGTGGCAGGCGATGCCGTATGAGCAGAAGCTCGACCCCAAGTACTCCATCTCGGCGCCGTACTGGCACGCCGTGGTGGACGCGGAGTACGAGGCGCGCTGTGCCGGCGACTTCCTCCCTACCGGTGTGCGGGAGCCAACGTCGGAGTTGTCTACATCGGACGACGACGACGCAGCCGAGGACGACGACGACAACCCCGAGCTGCCCGATCTACCTATAGAAACGACAGGCGCATCTTGGTCAGCAGCGCCGCCGCCACCGGAGAAGGGGGCGCAAGGTGAAGCCGGCGAGGCTTCCGATCAGGCGGCCAGGCGGTAGATGAAATCCCACCACGCGCCGGCCGCAAAACCAGAAGCCTCAGCCACGGTGAGGCTTCGTTTCTAAAGGCCGTAGCCGATGGGAATAGCAGATGAAACTTCCGGCGCCGGATCATCGAGACATGCAAGTCTGTTGATGATTCCGGCGCTTGGTTCGCATCTTCTTCCCCTTCGCTAGGCCATGAAGCGGCATCTCTCCTCGCCGCCGGCGCGTGTAGTGGTTGGCTAGACGCTGTAGTTTAGGTTTAGTTTGTTAAATCTCGTTTAGATTTTAAATTGTAAGTTTGTTAAATTTTGTTTAATAAAATCCGCCGCCCGCAAGGTGTTTGTTGTTTGGTTGGCATGTCGGACCGTTTGGGGGGCGGACGTTTGAGGTGTGCCGCTGTGGGCGCGGTCGAAAACGTGGGCGGACACATGTCCGGCACCCCCCAATTGAGGCCCAATTGGGGGATGCCGGAGACGAATTTGGAGGCCCCCGATGGAGATGCTCTTAGGAAGAAAGTCATGTTCGAGAAATTTAGGGTTGGGGAAATGTGTAACCGTGACCGCGATCCAACCCCAGCCTGCACACGAACGGTCCGCTGAAACCAATCATGGTGCCTTGCAACCTTCACATCAGGATGAGGTTGTACTACGGATCGCCGCCGCCGCTAAGCAGGCAAGCATGGTGTCTCAAGAGACGATCTTTTTGCCGCCACCAGACCTGTCGCCGCAAGCACTGTTGCAGAGCTGTCCACTGTCGGCCGCCAATAGGTTTTGGGGCCGCCCCGTTTTCTGACCTCCTCCAAACGCCACGCCTGGCCGAAGATCTCCGCCGTCCATCGAGCGGGCTTTACCCGTCGACAGCCTTCGGCGGCAACATAATGGACGAGGGAGACGCGTGGCAGCAACTAGGGTTTGACCCAAGCCCTAATTAAATTTTAGTACAATGCCTTAGGTTAGCTGTATCTAAATGTCTATCATGCCTTATGCGTGTTCTGGAAAAAAAATGTCTATCATGCCCAAGCTGACCGTGCAAGCGGAAGATGCATTGGAAGTAGCCTTACATAGTCCCATCACAAAGTTGTGGGAGGCGTTGAGAGCAATATTCTGGAATCTGCAGTTACTGAAATTCAAGAATCTGCAGCGTCGGTGCTGAAATTTCAGACTAGTTCAATCATTGTTCCGAAGCAAATGAATTTCACTTCCATACAGATGGATCAGCTGGCATGGTTGGTCCGGGAACAACTCCCCAGTTGAATCTCCTTGCTTTTTTCACCCGCAAAAAAAAAAATCTCCTTGTTTCGACATTGCAGATAAGTGGTGCTCACGAATTTGTCTGCCGTGTCCGATGGGATTAGGTTGTTCGATTAGTGCGAGGATATGGTAAATAACTAAAGTGATTATGACTCCGTAGTTAGAGCATCTCCAACAGTCGCTGGAAAAACGCCGCGCGAAAGAAACCGTCACTATAGCGCGTGCAGCTGAAATCACCGCTCCAGCAGCCACGCTATCATCCCGCAGGCGGAAAAAAGCGTCCAGCGCGGTGGTGGAAGCGGGACTAAAAGCTGCGTATTTGGTGCGTTCGCCCCAGCCCGTGAGACACAGAAAACTTGCGCGCGAATTGACCAACCGCAATATCTGAAACCTCCTCGCGCCCACGCCGCCGCCCGCACCTCTCCCCCATCCTCCGGCAGTCGGGCGCTCGAATACCTGCCATCGGCTCTTTCCCCGCTTCTCCACAGCGCGCCGCCGCTTTCTATGGACGCGCGCAGGTCACTGCATCGGTGAATTTGGCCCCGCCATTGCCGACGCCGCCAGCGCTTCCCCGCTTCTCCCGGCGGTCGCCGCTGCCGCCCCTCCAGCGCGATGTTCGTCCGATGAACAGCGCCCGGCGTCCGTTTGCATCTCGGCACCCACAAGGTGTTTGATTTATTGCCTTTAAACCTTTATTTTTGTAGATAATTTTTTTGCATTTTGTTTGTAGTTGTAAGTTTAAATTAGTGTTTGTAGATGAGTTTATCCTATGATTCTTCCGATGAAGAATTTGATCTTCAAGAGGAGGAGAACGTCGCAATGATCCTAGCTATCCACGCGAATAAAAAGCAGAAGCACGGTGGGTCAGTTTTCGGGGTCGTCAAAAATTGTGGAGGGAAAGGATCGGTGTTCACGACAGATTGGTGAGGAACTATTTTGTGGAGACGGCCACATACCCCGAGTCCTACTTCCGGCGCCGTTTGAGGATGAGCATCGAGTTGTTCAAGCACATTGCGAAGAAAGTGGCGATGCATGATCGGTTTTTTCAGGAAATGAGAAATGCCTGTGGAGAACTCGGGCATAGCACCTATCAAAAGGTGACCGCCGCTTTGCATATGTTGGCCACTTGGCCATGGGCGAGAGTCAAGCCATCATGTGTGTCAAGCGCTTTGCAGTTGGAATTGTGCAAGTGTTTGACCCAGAATATTTGAGAGCTTCCAATGTTGCAGACACGGCTAGGCTTTCGGAGTTCAACAAAGCTCAAGGGTTCCCAAGTATGTTTGGCTCTATAGATTGCATGCATTGAAGTTAGAAGAACTGTCCTACGGCATGGCATGAACAATTCCAAGGCCACAAAAAGGATCCCATTATAATCCTTGAAGCGGTGGCCGATCATGAGACTTGGATTTGGCATGCTTTTTTCGGAATGCACGGATCTTGCAATGACATCAATATTCTTCATCGCTCACCACTCATGAATAAAATTGCAAAAGGTGAAACTCCACCGGTGGAGTTTGTAGCAAATGGCCATACATACAAATATAGCTACTATCTTGCGGATGGCATCTATCCAAAGTGACAAACATTTGTGAAGCCGGTTCAGAAACCGCAAGGTAAGAAAATTCTTAATTTCCACAATGCTCAAGCGGCGGCTAGGTAAGACGTGGAGAGAGCATTTGGGATTTTGAACGCCCAATTTGCTATTATGAGAGAACCGGCTAGATTTCGGGATCAAGACATGCTTTGGTACATCATGAACGCTTATGTGATCATGCATAACATGATCATCGAGAATGAGTGCGGGCAAGATTTAGATTATACTCAGTATAAGTTGATGGGACATCCCGTACAAGTGCGGAGGAGGGCTGAGAGGGTGGCCCGCTTTGTTGCCTCTTATCATGTCATTCGACATGCTGAAACGCATGATGATCTTCAAAAGGATCTAATCGAGGAGTGGTGGACATGAAATGGGCAACAATGAGTTGATGTTGTATGTTTGTTCCATTGTTGATGAACTATTTGGTTTATTATTCATGAACTACTTGTTGTATTGAAAAACAACTATATGTTTGTGTTGTAATAATAATTAAACTATTTATTGTTGATTTATTTTGTGTGTGTTTGATCTTCTTGGTTCTATATTTGAGTGCAAATGTTGTTTGTGTTGTTCGCGGGTGCTGGAGTTTAGCGTGCCTGGTGAAGTGCGACAGCGTCGCACAAAAATATAGCGCATTTGTTAAAGCAAAACACTCGATCGACGCTCTAAAACACTATTCCGGCGCTGCAAAAAAAAATTAGCGCGCGGCATCGTAGCGCTTCTGTTGGGATGCTCTTATGTGCTTAACTTTATATGTTAGGTTTGACGCTTTGAGCACACTAGCGTAGCACATGCAAGATTGAACGGAGTGCATGCACATTCGTAGATGCATGGAGCGACGACTGCAAGACGCAAGTGCAGTTATCGCAGTCTTGTTTAGAAGGTGGACTCTCGATGGGCTAGCCTCTTTTTCACACTGAGGTTTTGTGAGACCCCAAAGAACTGCACAACAGCTGAAGTTGATGATTTTCCAACCTAATGGGGCTTAAGATTTTAAGCTTTTGTGCGGGAAGGCTAAATATTTTCTTGTTCATATACACGTTGTTTATGAACTATGAAATGTTTACATCCCTTACTAGTGTTTGATAGAGCCTACTTACTTTCTAATAATTAAGGAGAATAACTGCTAGTATACTTCCAACTAGAGAATAAACACTAAATAATTCCAATTACTCTTATGTTTTGATATTTTTTCAATTGGAAACGAGTCTTCTTTTTTTCAATTGGAATAAAGTGTAACATGACCATGCCTTCTCCATATGAGTTAGCCAGTATTTCATTTGTGGGTGATTTTCTTATTTCAACCTCATTGCCCAGACCATAGCACCATAACCAGGCCATCTATTGAGACAGAGAGACATTAATAAATTACAGGATAAGGAGCGCATCATATTTACTAAACCTATTTTGAAAAGCTGCATACTCTTCTGATTCATAATATAAATTATTTAGAACATTAACATGGTCAATAACATGGCGATTGTACCACCATTTTATATGATTGTATATTTTTATGTAAGAATGATTGCACATCATGACAGTATTTCATCATTCGATTTCCTTTATTTCAAATATTAATTAATAACCTATATGTACTATGGGTCACATGTTAAAAGATTTGACTCATTCATATCTTTTAACTATCTAAACCATTAATAACCGCACCCTGCGCATCCGCTCCCTAGGGCGACACCAGGGGTCCCAAACCCTAGCGCCGCCAGCCCCTCAATCTGCTCGTCCCCTACCGCTGCCGGCGATGGCCGTGGTGGCGGCGGGCCCTGCTCCGATATGCCTGGGCGGGTGGATCGCGGGGGTGTCTCCATGGGGATGGTGGGGCGGAATCAGGGGAGGTCATCGAGTGCGGTGGCTGGGGTGGCGACCTCAGTCAGGCGATGGTAGCCTCCTTCTCCCACAGTCACTCCTGCATGCGGGTGATCGGCGGGCGGTGGCGGCGGTTGTGGGATTGGGCGTCCATTTTTCTGTCGCTGGTGTGGCTTTTGGATGGTCGGTGGCGCGTAGAGGGCTGTTGAAGGGCTGCTAGATGGCCTCTATCGTTGTTCCGTCGGCTGTGTGCGCCTCCATGGCGCGCGTGGCTCCACAGAGATCCAATTAGCTTTGAGATAGGTGTGATAGGACTGCTGGTGAAAACCGAGCCGACTACGGTCATGGCGGATGATGGCGGCATGTATGCGTCACTCCCTTGTCAAACGGATCGTCATATCAGCTCTCGCCCCTTTGTTCATACTACTTCGAGAAACCCTTGATCTGGGTCTACTGGATCGGACGATGACGATGTTCTGCGCCGTTCTCCCTCCTGAGGGCATCATTTTTTGATCAAGGCTGTCTGGGAGGTCCAGGAGGCGACGTGGCATGGCATCTACCACGCCGACGACGGCGGGTCTCGGCAGCGCTGCGCAGCAGGGTCTCGGCGTTGGTCGTGTTATGATAAAAGCGCGCAGATCGAATGTGTTGTCTAGCGTCGTGGCGACGTCGACGGCAGGCCTAATTAACAAGGTCTCCGCGTTGATCTCTCCAAGGTAACCGGTGTGATGTAGTGTCATCCAACTAAACTCTATCCTAATAAACTAGGGCCTACTGTAATAAAGATTAAGCATATGTAAATGAAAGTGCAATATATTGGCCTATCCATATATAAACATCTATCATGCAATGGGAGTGGCCTTACTTGGCAATTACTACCTCCGTTCATGAAAAAAGGCTTGTATATAATGGGTCTCTCTAACGCTCAATCGAATGAGAACTAGCTTAGTTCTCATTCGCATGACGTCATCAATCCCAGTTGCAAGTCAAGTTGCAACTCATGATTAGCACGAATCACGAAGCAAATCGAACGGTGTGGAGCAGTTGCAAGTCCACTTGCAACTCAGGCGAATGAGAACTAACTTAATTCTCAATCGCATGACGTCATCAAATCCCAGTTGCAAGTTGACTTGCAACTGATGCACGAATCACGAAGCAAATCAAGTGGTCCGAATCAGTTGCAACTCCACTTGCAACTGATGATGTCATGCGATTGAGAACTAAGCTAATTCTCATGCGATTGAGAATTAGCAAAACCGATATATAATATTAAAGTAAAACTATGTAAGGTTCGACAAGTTTTAGAAAAAAAAGCCATTAACATAAAAAACAATATAGTTAGATACATCATGGAATATACTTTCGTATGATGTCTGAGTCTTACATTATTTAACTTTTGAAAAAAGTTATAGTGCTTCTTTTTAGGAACAGAGGGAGTACGTAGAAGCACACCTACTATAAGTAATGGGTATTCACTTCCTGAAAACAAATACTCACCAAATATTGCTTGTGAGTGTTGTTTTGTCCCTTACATATACCAAACTCTGTGTTCATCGGACTATAGACAACAAGTTTTATGTTCCATCCGGACATTTCATTCCATGCATGCTCATTGGAATATCATATAGCAAGGTTCATCTTTCACAAAGTTTACGTGTATTTGTATTGGAACACTTGAGTTTATGTGTTAGTACCACTAGCTATTACATGAATTTGTCGTGGTCAGGATGATGGCAGCAGCAGAGAGATGTATGAAAAAGTTGGAGTGGGAGACATCAGGAGGAGTGTCGAAACAAGAAGCACCCTCAATGGCAGTGGTAGAAAATGTTGTTGTCGTACCATATCAGTTTTGGTGCGAGTGGAATTTACATGCTTGCCAACGCTTTTTTGAACTACTCTGTAATTTCAGAACCAGTCAATATAGTATTTTTCCTTTTTTTCTTCTTTATTACTATTATTAAATGGGAGTTGTGAATGATGTGCCGTCCCTCAACACTTTCGCAAGAAAAAAGTTTTAGCCTCTACTCGTGGAAAACTATGCAATGATGCTATCAGTAATACGCACCACATGAGGCAGCCCATCTTGATCCCAGACTCGACCCGATCCACCCGCACTCGTCTCTTCTCTCTTGCGGCGATTTTAGCCATTGCTTCCTTCCATCATTCAACGTGGCGTCGCCGATTTTCCGTGTGTCCTCTACATCGCTCAACGTGGCGTCGCTGATTAATAAATCAGCCGTATGCATCATTTTGATGCAGAGGTTGGAACTGCCCCTTTTCGAAAAAAATATCACTTGTCGCCGTTGCAGCAGTCCACGTGAAGCTCTCCGTCTAGAGTGAAGCCCGCCGCCACCACCTCTAGAGTCTAGAGTGGCATGTCTCCCGTCCAGTTTGTTGTTGTTGCCTCCCAGGCCCATTTCGGCTTCTCGCGGCCCAGCCGTCCGGCACATGCGCAACAAGCCTCCTCCTGCCACCGCTCCCTCGCATAATCCCCTCCTCCCATCACCTCGTCGTCGGGATATGCAATATACCTAGGTCTCTAGGGTTCTGACTCTCGCTCGCGACGGCGGCGGCGAAAGGCGATCTCTTCCGGCTCCGACCCATCCCCGTTCTCCCTCCGATCCTTGCTCCGCTCGGGCTGATCAAGGGGACGTCCCTGCACATCTGCCCGTCCTTGGGAGAGTTGAGGAGAAGAGGAACGGCGAGTGGAAGCGGATCCGGCTGACGTGGCGGCTAAGATCCCGAAGGAGGGGGGGTCCTCCAGCCCCAAACCTGCAATGGATCTGCAAGATCTGCTGAAGAAGCTAGTGTTGAAGGATGAAGAACTAGATGATGTTGTCATGCCAAAGGAGGAAGTCGTCAATCTGTGGGAGAGTGCCCGCTGGATGGCTGTGGTGAAAGTGCATACCACTAAGCACTTTGGAAACCAACCATTTTTTTAGAAGATGGATATCGCATGGGGTTTTGCGAGGAAGTGGACGATCCGTCCAGTGGAAGACAACCTGTTTGTACTCCAAGTTTTGTGCCTGGGAGATTGGAACAGGGCGATACACGAGGGGCCATGGCTTTTTAGGCAGCAGGGAGTGATGCTGGAACCTTATGGTGGGATCTCTGATCCTAAATCGGTAGTGCTGAATCGTATCCAAGCCTGGGCGCAAGTGCGGGGTGTGCCGACGTTGTTTCGCAAGGACGCGATTGTGAAGGACATGGCTGCCAGGATAGGTGAGGTGCTGGGCGTGGACCTCTACGCCTCAGGAGCAAGTGGCACTAGCTTTGTGCGTGTGAGAGTCAAGCTTGACGTGAACAAACCCTTGACAAGAATAGTTGGTCTGCACCCGGAGGGAAGCGAGAGGCTCTCTTTCCAAGTGCTGTATGAAAAACTACCGAGGTTCTGCTCGATTTGTGGACTGCTCGGGCATGGGCTGCTGGAGTGTGGAGATGGTGTTCATGAGCCAGAGGACGAGCAGTATGGGTCGTGGATGACTGCTCCAATGGAGGATTGGCACCCTCAGACTACTGGCGTGCGGAACACGGAACAGCCGAGGGGTAGCAGCCGCGGAGGTTGTGCAGGAGGCAGTGCAGGAAGGGATGCTGACTCTCGTAAGCGCTCGTCCGCTGAAGCACCGTCAGAGGCGCAACACAAGGACAAGGCGAAGGGAGCTGTGAATGGCATGCTGGCTATCACAGATGGGACCGATCATGACATGCTTGCGGAGGCACAGGAAGAAAATCTGAACAACGGTCTGTTGGCCGAAGCCAATGGAAAGATCGCACCTATATCACCGGTGAAGCCGCCGATGCAGAAGAAGCTGAGGAAAGGTGACGCGCAAAACATCTCGGCGGGCTCCAACGTGGAGCGCCGCCAGGAGCAATGAGTTGCCTCAGCTACAACTATCGCGGTGTGGGAAGCGACGCGACAGTTAGGGAGCTCCATGAGCTCGCGAGACGCTTCAAGCCTACCGTTCTTTGTGTAGTTGAAACTCAACTTCATAAATCACAGGTTGAAGGACTAGCTAATAGGCTAGGCTATGATAGAAGTTTTGCTATAAGCAGTTCGGGGCGTAGTGGAGGCCTCGGTTTCTTTTGGAATAATGAAATAAACATGGAGATTTTTCCATATTCCCAGTATCACTTGATGCGATCATAACTGAGAGGGGGAGCGAACCCGGAGGTTGACTTGCGTTTATGGTGAGGCTCAGATTTCGGAGAGGTTTAAGACGTGGGACATGCTAAAATTTATCAAGTCTGCGTCTTCGATGCCCTAGATGTGTATAGGGGATTTCAATGAGGTTCTGCACCAACATGAGCACGTTGGGGTGGGGGTTCGGAGTGCTACTCAGATAGCTGGTTTCCGAGATGCTGTCGATGTTTGTGAATTGGCAGACCTGGGGTTTGAAGGGAACAGCTGGACCTTCGAGAAGCGAGTGGCCGGTGGCTCGTTCTGTAGAGTGCGCCTTGATAGGGCCCTGGCTACAGCAGCTTGGAGCACACGTTTTCCCTTAGCCACTCTTCGACATCTAACGGGGACGACGTCGGATCACTACCTGATTCTCTTGAGTTGGCGTTCTTCGGCACAAGAGAGGTGAGCTACTGAAGATAAGATCTTCAGATATGAGTTAATGTGGGAGTCTCACGAAGATTTTAAACCACACCTAGCAGAGGTGTGGGGTGTAGATGGAAAGGCTGCAACGATGGATCAGCTAAAGGATAAATTATCCCGCGTTTCAGGGTCACTGGAAGGCTGGGGGAGGAACACTTTCGGACATGTTCGAAGGGAGAGTAGACTATTGACCGATAGATTGACAGAGTTGCGGTCAGAAGCATTGCGCCAGAGCCCATCGTATGAGGAGACTAAAATATCACAGAGGCTCGTGGAGCTGTACCACAGGGAGGAGGTTATGTGGCGTCAACGATCTAGGGTTCAATGGCTCGCGGAAGGTGACAAAAACACTCGTTTCTTTCACTTGAGGGCTAGCCAAAGAAAGAAGAGAAACAAAATTGATAGGCTCAAGCGGCCTGATGGTGTGGTTACCGAGGATGACCAGGAAATGGCTAACCTAACCAAGGAGTTCTATGAAAACCTGTACCGATCTGAAGGGGTGTCACAAATGGAGGAAGTAATTAATGTAGTTCCTACAAAAGTCGCAGCCCAGATGAATGATGCGTTGCTTAAGACTTTTGAGGAGCAAGAGGTTAAGACGGCGCTGTTCCAAATGTTCCCGACAAAAGCCCCGGGACCGGATGGTTTCCCGGCGCATTTCTTCCAAACTCATTGGGAGATATGTGGGGAAGAGGTAACCTTGGCAGTTTTACGAGTGATCAAGGGGGAGGATGATATGCAGGATATAAATCAAACTTTTATTGTGTTAATCCCGAAGGTGGCCAGCCCAGAAGAGTTGGGGCAGTTCAGACCGATCAGCCTATGTAACGTGATTTACAAAATTGCATCCAAGGTCCTAGCTAATAGACTGAAAGAGGTCCTACCGGAGATAATTGCGGAAGAACAATCGGCATTTGTCCCGGGTAGATTGATCACGGACAACATTATTACCGCTTATGAATGCCTTCATTTCATGAAGCGGAATCGAGCAAAGAAAAATCGATTTTGTGCCTTGAAGCTTGACATGCGGAAGGCATATGATATGCTCGAATGGAGATATCTGGAGGCCATAATGCTCAAGCTTGGCTTCCACCGGTTATGGGTGCAGAGGGTGATGAGGTTAGTCACCACTGTGTCCTTCCAAGTGCTCTTTAATGGAGGGTAATTGCAACAGTTCATACCTTCCCGGGGTGTCCGGCAAGGGGATCCAATCTCCCCATATCTTTTCTTGTTAGCAGCAGAGGGCCTCTCGTGCCTTTTAAAACACCATAGTTTATCATCAGAGCTCCATGGATTAAAGGTGGCACCGTCGGCCCCGACGGTTAGCCATCTCCTTTTTGCCGATGACAGCCCGCTTCTATTCAAGGCGGATGTGGAGAGTGCGGCCAAGGTGCAAGATCTTTTGAACAAGTATTGCATGGCGTCGGGACAGAGAATTAATCGGGACAAGTCATCCATTTTTTCAGCAAAGGATGCCCGAATAATGTGCGGGAGGGCATTAAAACCACTCTCGAGGTAAATAATGAATCTCTTAATGAGAAGTACTTGGGAATGCCATCTGATATTGGTAGATCCCGAGGAGGAGCGTTCAAGTACATCAAGGACAGGATCTGGAAGAAGATCCAAGGCTGGATGGAGAAATTGCTATCGGCAGGGGGTAAAGATATCCTTATTAAATCTGTTGCCCAAGCAGTTCCAATCTTCTCAATGGCATGCTTCCTTCTACCGAGGGGCTTATGCCATCACATAAATTCTATGGTGAGCAAGTTTTGGTGGGGGAGTAATGAGGAGGGAAAGAGGAGACCAAGCTGGGTGTCATGGCGAGATATGTGCAAACCAAAGCAGATGGGTGGTCTTGGTTTCAGAGATATCGAAATTTTCAACCTAGCCCTGTTGGCACGGCAGGGGTGGCGTATGCTGCAAAATCCTGAGTCTCTGAGCTCAAGGGTGTTGAAAGCAGTATATTTTCCTGCGTCGGACTTGCTTCGAGCTGAGATCGGCACGAGTCCATCGCAGGTATGGAGAGCAATATACGAGGGTGTGCAAGTTTTAAAGCAAGGTCTTATCAGACGGATAGGAACGGGGGAGGCGACGGATCCGTGGAATGATCAGTGGATTCCGAGGGACGGCATGCTGCGACCGATGGCTTGCCTTGTGGATGAACCGCCAAGCACAGTTGCTCATTTCATAGATGCGAGCACTGCGACGTGGAATGAAGAGAGACTCACACAATGCTTTTTACCGATGGATGCTGAGCTAATAAAGGAGATTCCGATTTGTACCAGAAGATTTGATGACTTCTGGGCATGGCATTATGATCGGAGGGGGTTATTCTCGGTCAAGTCAGCATACAAGATGTTGATCAGTACCAGGGAGAGAAGAGAAGCGTGGTTGGAGAGCCGAGCAATGGGTTCCAATGGCGAGCGTATGGCCAAGGAGTGGAGCTCCTTGTGGAACACGAAGGTGCCGTCGAAGTTACATGTTTTTCCTGTGCGGACAATCGTTGCCGACGAACACGGTTAGGCACCACCGGAGAATGGCGGACAATGACCGCTGTCAGCTGTGCAGGGCGCAAGACATTGCGCCACGCTCTACTCGACTACACCATGTCGAGGAGCGTATGGGCACTAGTGGATGAGGATGTTACCGAGCATCTCTGCTGCTCGGGGAGGAAGATGCACGAGCTTGGTTGGCCTCGTTAATTGATACACTCAAGCACGAGGATCAAATCAAGTGTTCGTGACGTTGTGGGCGATATGGCATGCACGAAGAAAAGCAATCCATGAACAGGTCTACCAGAGCCCTCTGACGGTTCACCATTTTGTGGAAACCTTCATTGCTGATCTGGGTCAGATAGGAGACAAGAGGAGGAAGGTACCGGCCGTTGGCGTACCAGCACCCGCGTCGGCGTGGTTTCCGCCGCCTAGCGAAAGGGTCAAAATCAACGTGGATGCAGCCGTGGGGAAGAACACGGGCTGCGGAACCGTGGCTGCAGTGGCACGGGATGAGAAGGGCCTGTTTCTGGGAGCATCCTCCATTGTTTTCCCAGGAAGGTCTGACGCTGAAACCCTAGAAGCCTTGGCATGCCGTGAGGCGTGTGCGCTAGCGCGGGATATCAACGCTCGGAAGATTAGGGTGGCAACTGACTGCCGCAATGTGATCATGAACCTGGAGCAAGGGACGATGGGGAGCTATGCTCACATCATGAACGAGATCAGGGAGTCGAAGAAGGTTTTCGAGGAGCTTACGTTCTGTCATGAGCGTAGGAGTTCTAATAAAGAAGCACATGTGCTTGCTAGAAGCGCTGTGTTTGATGTCCAGGGCCGCCATTTGTGGCTTGTAGAGCCGCCCTCTGGTTTTTGTACCAAGTTATCTGTTTCTGAATAAAGTGTTGTAAACCCCTCAAAAAAATCACCTTGTCGTCGGGCTGGGGCTTCTTGCCGTCGCCACCGAGGTCGAGGGACTCGACATCGCCGAAGATGTAGCCAGGTCCCAGATGGCAAGATAACCAATCACCTCCGCACTCCTGTTCCACTGGCTGACCAGTAAAGGACCTAGGGTGATAGGATCGCTCCAACTTAGGACTGATTGCCTAGATTCACTGGACTAGCAACAAAGATCTACTAGCCCTCCTGTTGCCGCATGTTGCATGGGTTTATTTCTGTTGAATCTTGACAGGTATCTCATCCGTATATGCCAATTGTGTACCTCAAAAAGGTCGTCAAGGTTTGTGTCACAAACATCGCCGCCAAGCTCGAGATCATGGAGCCCTGTTGCATCGTCAAGGATAGGTTGCATCAACTATTTTCTTCCTCCTCATTTCCAATGTTTCATTTCGTTTAATGTTTCTTGATGCACCTGCCGACCAGCTGAATTCCCTTCAGGATGAATTTTTAACTTGAGGACGTCTGTCGATTCCCGGCTAATGGGAGATTGCTTGAGTAGGCTCAGTAAGGGATTACCCGCGGGCAGGGTGAAAGAGCTTTCATTAATAGTATGAACTGGTGGATCGGCAAGATAGCTAGAGCTCCTTAAAGGAAAGCAAAATCGAATTCTATACTATATTAGAAAGCCTCAAACTATAAAGCAAAGATGAGGAAGCTGCGCCTTTACTCGCTCGAATTAGAGGAAAAAGGGGAAGTAACAGCTTTTCTTTCAATAGTAAGCAGAACTGATGTCAAGAAGTAAGAAGAGGTAAAACTCCTAAAAACAACTTGTTCTATGTTGAAAGTTTATGTCAGCAAGCAAAGAGATTGCCTAGGGCGAAAGCAAATCAAAAAGATAATAAGAAAATAAGTGTTTCAAGCCTAAGCAAAAGATAGAATGTTGTATTGCCATAACCTATGTACTTAATCGAACTAGCGAAGAAAGGCGAAGAATGGCTTTGTTCAAGCCCAAGTCAAAATCTATCTCTGATAAAGCATGCCGCTTTATTTCTAAAGGACATATTGATTTACTTGGGAAAAAATAACACGCCTACACCAGGATTGGATCTATACTTACCTGCAATAAATCATTATAATCTATGGTAGCCAAGAGGACAAAGCCATGTTTGTGATATTGATCAATTTATTGATGCCGACAAGTATTGAGCCTTATAAATTTGTATTTACACTTTACAGTGATTCCCTTTTATGTATTGATCCTTTATGTTGCCCATTGTTTATTATTGACATCGCTTAAATTTTTGTTTGTCCATATGTTGGAGACTGTAATTTACTAGGTCATGGTCAAGTGTTTATAGATATATGGATGTCAACTTGTATTACCGGGCGTACGTAAATATATTTAAATTATGATTCATGTGGTTTTCAAGTAATTACTTATTTGAGAATCTATGCAGCCATTTCTTATTATAGATATCTATTAACAAATTATATGTCCACATGTTGGTGACTATAGTTATTTTGAGAGAGATCTGGTTGTAACTCTCATAACTAGATGGATGTGAGTTTTAAATAGTGCTCAATAGATGATGTTATAACATACCTATTGCAACTCATGATCGTTATGACATAGAAAAGCAATAAATAATTCACCAACCTTTACACCTAGGTGAATAATGCATTCCACCCCTATATATACTAATCCATATTCAGCTGAATAGGTATCCCTCTCGTTCTTTCCAGTTACATTTTGGCAGGTTGAACGACCTTAGAAACACATGTAAAGGAATCACCTAAGCAACAAAGACAACATAAAATAGAAGAATCGAAAGAGAGCAGAATACATGGGAACCGGAGGCCTCGGGAGCATGGGCAGTGCCTCATATACTTGATACGCTAGATGGAAGAAAAGGAGATCCCTCAAGCATTAGCCACAATGTTAATGAAGTAAAGGAGATGTTCCTCGAAGCTCGTGAACTCGTCCTACGGCTATAGATCCTCCGGTCCGTGCATCCGCTGTGCGGAGGTCGCTGTTAGGGTTCGTGGTGGCGGTCCAGGTGTGCGGGCAGACGAGGTGCTCCTCTCCAACCATATGTGTCCCTCGTTGTTAGGTGTTGCCCTCCGCCACCAACCCGACGCAGGTATGTGCACATGATTATTAAATCTCATCTTTCGCACAATATTAAGATGAACTAAACCTAGGAACACAGACCTGTTATTGTTCCTTGAGATTCTTTATTACCTCCATGCTTTATTATTCTATATACATGATAATGTCTGTTCTGAGGCAGCACACTTGAACACTTCTCCTAAAAGAGCACAACTAATAATAAGTGTGTTATATGCACTTGGGTGTTTACCTAAATAGAAGTTAACAAAGTCAACTAAACTGAATGACCATTTTTTCCTTCGATTGGACAAACTTTAGGTTATACATAAGTAGCAATTTCTCTTGGACCAGAACCTTGAGGTTTCAGTTGCGCATCTATTTCCTAGCTGTGTATTATAGAAATCCTGCCACTAGTTCATCACTAGAATCAGCATACCAGACCACAGATCAGGCACATCCAACTCATAGCTTGGCTAGTGATGTTAATAATTAACCGACTTAATTCAGATTTATCTAGTGTTTTGCATTTAGACCAATGACTCAAGTGCATAGCATCACAAGATAAACCATCAAAACCCAATGAATCTTTCATGAACAGAAGTATCATAATTATTTTGATATTTGCTAGTAACCCGTCCGTTCTTGTGTAATTCATGTTCATTGTTAATCCAATGTGAACTTATGTGCAGACTTGCTCCAACATTAGGATCGGTGCCAATGCCGGCACCGGCGTGTCGGCAACATCGAGGAGGTCGAGGCAACGTGAAGCACTCAGCTGAGCAGCGGCATTGCAGAGGGTGGCGGCTCGAGTTTCTGTCCTGACATGGCATATTTTTATTATTTAGGTAACATTTGTCAAAAGGTCACAAATGGAGGGTAAAATGTTACAGAAGAAAGTAAATGTGATAAATTAGAGATAAAAAGTGGACTAAAATCTTAATTTTACATGGTATGTGGTGTTATCACAGTACACATTACTAGAAAGATAAGTAATCACAGCGGACAGTAGAGAGCAGACGCAGCAAAGCGACTAGCGAGCAAGATTAGGGCCCTCAAAGCCCCTGTTTCTAACTTTGTATCCCAGTTGTCGGCCGATCAAGCATGAGGTCCTACTATGTATTCCTATTCAAAAAGGCTCCAACTATATATCAACTTTTGCAGTTGATGCGTCTATTCCATTGCCTCATCTTTTAGCTTTGCATGTACTGTACATATTTTGTGGTGCACAACCAGTCAACTGTACTAATCAACAATGTTGATATATGATAAAAAGAAGATTAATACAATCTTGGGATTTGTTCAACGAATATTACATAATTCTAGCATTGTACAATCTAACTCATCGGTGGACACCGGTGCTACACAGGTTTATCAGGTCCATCAGGGTAGAGTACAGCACTTCCAGAGAGAGATATCCGAGAAACCTACGCTTCTCAAACTCGGGGTTGACTGTCGACATCTTACCTTCCTCCACCGGGTGATCGATTGTTAGGTACCAAGAAATGCACCCGTATGCGTCGTCTGGGTCAACGTGTGCCACCAGGCCAAGCGTCTCTCCTTGGTCAAGATCAAAGTAAAGGCACAGGAAATCTCTGGTCACGTTCATCCCGAGAACCAATGCTTCTTCGTGAAGCCAGTTTATTACCTGACTCGCAACCTGCAGATGCAAGCATACATGTTACAATGAAGTGGGTCCCAAAGCAATGCATGTGAAGACAGTCAGACACTCAATACTATGGCGAGGAAGACAACGCCAGTCAGTGCATCCACACTAAAATTAGTTGGGAACTTGGAATATAAAGCACCTTACTCATCCTGTTCCACTCTGTGAAGTGATATCATATTTGTACTACATAGTTGATGTTTTTAGCCTCTGCACTTTTCTTATAGTGTGGTGGCATTAACTTCTAAAGTAAGGAAGCATGGCAATTAGCCTAAAATGTGTCATCATAGGTTCTCTGCACTGAAGTCATGCTGAACTCAACATTTCGACTAGTTAGACAAACTATTCATGTAGAATTAATAATGGACACAGTGGACGGTTTTCCCTAGGAAAATATAGTAACGAAGTGCAGAGACTGAACAATGAACGTTGCTCTGAATCATAGGATACTGCATTTACTAAATCTTGGTTAAAGTATAGTCAAGTGGTTCATGCACTATCCTGGCACAAATGATGCTTAAATCTTCTGAATCGTAAATCCTTCTGACACTAGTAAGGTTGGTAAAGAAGAACTTAAAGGTTTCATCACAAGTTTACCTGCTGAAGAAGCATCGTCGGGAGGTCTTCCAAGTCACAGTTGTAACTGTTTATCAAATACCCATCAGAGGTCTTCCTAGTTAATGATCCAGCAATGCTCGGAGAACCTTCACCCAACAAACTTATCTGGTCATCTTTCAAGATAATCTTCGTATTGAACTGTGACCGGGATTTGTACTTTGGTTCGTCATTATCTGAAGGCTTCGTGGGTCGATCAGCAGCCAAAATAGGCTGCGGGACTCTTAAGCAGAGAGACCAGGAAGAAGTTCGAGAATGCCATGTAGGAAGAGACCGTAAATGAAGATAAGGAACCCTGCTAACCTGCAACAGTAAAAGAAAGTTAGAACGATAAAATACACACATAGTTCATTGCATTTATAAACAGGAAAAATAGTAATTATACCACACTCTCCAGCTCCAGGTGTAATTTATTTGAAAACATCCTATGAGCCACTGTCATGCAGAAATGACTTAGCAAGCCAGAATCATCAGCTACAGTCTGAATGGGACTTGGGTAGCGGACAATATTACGATATTTCTCCCTGACTTTCTTAAGAATATTCTCATGAAACATATGTAGCAAGTAAATTTCCAGACTTTTAGGGTTAAGAAACCCTGAGGCATCCCTTTTTAAAGGCTCCTGCTTCCCATTGGTGGTGGCTAACACAAGATTCGCAGCATCCTCTGAATTGGTGCGCTCTTCATGGCCTGCCATTTCTGAGTCACTGTCCTTTGCAGAATGCACAAGCGAAAGGCACAACAAGCTCTCCTGGCCAACCGCTAGCTGGAGAAAATCCTCACGCATTCCAGTTACGTTAATGCCTTGAGATTGGACAAATGTCTCACGGATGACCATATCAAATACCTACAAAAGACATACACTAAGCTAAGCACAAGGCGGTATAGGTAAATAACGATGAACACATTGGGCCTAATCTGTCACAACAATAAACTTTCATGGATCTCGTTGGTGAAAAAGGCGAGTTTGCAATAATTTATGAGAATTTAGAAAACCTGCTCCTCAAATATTGACTGGTGGATATTGCGGAGAATGGAATGTGCCTCTTTGACAGACTTATTGACATCATCATTCTCCAAAGGATCATTTTCCTCATCAGAAGTGGTGCTCGAGACACCTTTCATTTTGCAAGTGTAGCTTTCCACACCGTTGTCACCATCCCCACGAAACTGAAGACTCAAGAAACGGCATGACCTTTGCGGGGCTTGTACAGATAAAGTACCCAATGAGTCTTGATCGATTGGAATCAAAGACATTGACGATAACCGGGGCATCACTGCTGTGTCCAACTGAGAAGTGTCGATGACATCAAACATGAAGCTTTCGCTCCCTGGACCACTCCCACGCTGCCTCTTAACTTTCCAGTTCTGCTGCAGCCTGCCAATCCAACAACACCACCGCTTATGGTACAGAACTCAGTGAACTAACACCTGAAGTTGACAAATTCCTGCAACAAGACGAACCTGATCAATGAGCCGTAGAACCTAGCCTCCTTCTGGAACTGCTGCTCCATCGTTTTGGCGGATTGCTTGAAGTACCGTCCCAGATGCTGGAAGGCACCAACAAATACAAATTAAGATTGCAGAAGGAGGCATAATCAGGTCCATGTGTGTGTAAGTTCAAACATGGGAACATTATCTATTGCATGTTATTTCAACTCCATTTTTCTTACAACTAAGCTGAGGAATCACAATTGGATGGAAAATGCTCTAGTAATTTCTAGTCCAGGGGCTACATACAATCGGTACACAACATACCCGAAGTCGCTGGAGCTTGGTGGCCGCGGAGACTGCCATGTCGACTAGGGCTTCGTTCGGCGTCGACTTGGGCTTACTCGCCGTAGCGACAGTCACAGCATCATTTGCTTCGACCTGCATTGCATTATCACGGGGCACATAATTAATCAGGAACATCACATCTTATGAGGATGGCGGGTCGGTATACTGTACGAAGGCGTGCACGGACCGTGGTGATGAGGTCGAGGACAACGGTGAGCTCCTGCTGCGCCTGCTGCAGGCTCTCCATGAGTCCCTGCCACGGCCACGTCTGCTGCGCGGTCTCCTCCGCGGCCTTCTTGGCCTTCTTGGCGTCCCTCTCGATGACCCAGGAGAAGTCGATGCGCCGGATCGCGGCCAGCCTCTGCTCCTCGCTGCTCGTGTCCCTGCAGCTCGAGCAGCGTGAGAACTACGCGATTTGGATGGGCAGGGGGGGGGGGGGGGGGGGGGGGGGGGGGGACGGGAGGAGAGAGCGGCTTACGGCGGGTAGTGCTCGTTGCCGGCCTCGTCGATGGCCTCGAGGCGCTTGATGGGGAGCTTGTCGAGGTCCAGCCGCACGTCCTCGTCCATGGCCGCCATCTGCCCTTCTCCTTGAGCGAGCGGTGGGATAGATTGGGAAGAGGAAGGGGGCGGGGCCTTCGCCTGGGGACTGGGGAGTGGGGGCTGACGCGGCCTTGGGGTTCCCGGCTCCGGGCCTAGAGTGGTAGGTCGGTATCAGCCGGCGGTGAGCGGCGGCCGGCGGGATCCGGCGACGAGCAGAGGCAGGAAGAGAGTCGAGGGTTTGGACACCCGAGTTGGGGTGGTTGTATAAAAAAAAAAGTTGGGCCACTTGGGCCAGGGTGTGGGCCGGCCCGTTAGCATGCGAGGGCCCGTCAGGCTATTTTAATCTAAAAACTTTTTTTTCTGGTATAAAAAGGGTTCCTACCGCTCTCATTTCACAACATGGTGAACCCTAGCAAAACTAGATTCCTGGAAACCCTAGGCCTAGAAGAACCTCCTAGGTGTGGTAACACTTTGATGAAACAGTTGTCGAAGTGCATGGTGTGGAGACGCTCAAAGCCAAGTGCAAAATGTGCTCGAGCTGTTGTCCGTGAAGAGAGGAGGAGGAACCGGCCACTTGCAGAGGCAGTACCAAGCTCACATCAGGAGAGACTGGGAAGGAAGAAATCGACAACTAGTAAGTTAGACTTTTAGAGCAAAGTTGTACTCTTTTTACTCACTGGAGATAGGAGGTTTTAATGAGGCAGCTAATAATAAAGCTCTATTTTATCATGTATCACATTTTACATTTTTCTATATTTATTCTGAAATTTTCAGAATTTTCACAATCTTTTAGCAAAAATAGGCATGCGGGCCAAATTTGGCCCATTAGTGCTAAACGTTCCCGGGCCGGCCCGTTTACTTGATGTGTCCTGCTTGGACCTTTAGGTCAGGCCCATGTATCTCCTCGACAGGTCGTGTCGTGCAAGAAAGCACATATTTTTACCACACGGCCAAAAACATTTATTGGCGTGTGCAAGAAACGACAACCATGGTCAAGGTTAGGGTTAGGGTTTGAGGTCAAGGATGCCATGAGTGAAAGCGCCCAAAACAAGATATTTTAGTGAGGGTATACAATGTCAAAGATGAACGAGTGCTTCCAACCCTAGGATTCGAGGGGTGGCCATCAGGTGGGGAACACTTGTCACTTCTTATAAGCAAAACACCAAGATAAATGCATATGATAGGTTGTAGCGAATTAGTCGTAACATGTGGGTCAGTTCGGTGTTATTTACTCATCTTACCATAGATTCGTCTTTTAATAAATAAATTCTATGAAAATACATAAAATATTTTACATATACCAGAAACATAGTTAAGCTTGATGAAATTCTAAGTAACCACAATGGACATGTTTATAGAACTTAATGTTCTCCGTGGCTCGAGTAGTAACTATTTTATCAATACGGGAGATATGGAATATGCTATTGAAGAAAACATGATGTATTCACCTACCACTCGCGAGCATCTTATTGAATGGACTGATGAATGACATAGTTCAGTAACTTATGATGATTTCTTTAAATAGAAACACACTTATCTCCAAATATCTCATCTATTATGAGGACCCATGGGTCGTGAAGCATATGGATTCGGTGGAAGGTCTAAGTGACCACTATGGGCATGTTCGAATGAGTAACCCTAGCACACTCACTATTGCATCACATACGATTACGAATATGCTCTTGACATAGAAAAATTGTGTATTTGCCTTCCACTTGGGAGCATATTATCGTATGGAACGCGAATGTCACAGTTCGGCATCTTATGATGATCTCTTCAAATAGGAGCACACTTATCGACAGATATCCCATCTATCCTGATAACCCACCGGTCGGTGAAGCATATCAATTCGATCGAAGGTCTAAGTGACCACTATGGGCATATTCATATCTGTAAACTTAGCATCCATAGTGTTCCATCACATACGATTAATTTTTTCTTGCAGAAAAGAAATAAATAAGGATTATTAGTTGTTTGGAGGCGATAGGCGGTATATATATAGAAGAAGAGGGGACTCTTAAGTTTAGATTTTAGGTCAACTATTTTCTTGAGAAGGAAGAAAAATGGCGTATTCACATGCCACTTGGGATCGCGAATGACACAATTCAGTTTCTTATGATGATCTCTTCAAATGGGAACACATTTATCGCTATATATTCGATCTATTATGGTGACCCACTATTTGTGAAGATATCAATTCGATGGAAGGTCTACGTGACCACTATGGGAATATTCAAATGTGTAATCCTTGCCCAACCGGTGTTCCATCACATACGAGTAATTGTTCTTTTTTCTTGCAAAAAATAAAGAAACATGGATTACTAGTTGCAAAAATAAAGAAAGATGGTATAGATGGAAAAAGAGTTGACTCTAGGGGTTAGAGTTAGGGTAAGTACTTTATAGAAAAGGGAGATGTGGAATATGCTATTGACGTAGAAAAAACAACGATGCACCTGCCACTAGGGATTATCGTATGGAGTGTGAATGGCATAGTTCGGTAACTTATGATTGTCTCTTCAAATAGGAAAACACCTATTCCCAGATATTCCATCTGTTATGATGACCCACCGGTCGTGAAGCATATCAATTCGATTGAAGGTTTAAGTGAACATTATGGACATATCTGAAAGTGTAACCTTGGACCCCTCGGTGTTCCATCACATAAGTTTTTGTTTTCCTGAAAAAAAGAAACAAGGATTACTGTTTGTTTGGAGGAGAGATACGGTATATATAGAAGAAGAGTGGACTCTGGGTTTAGAGTAACTATTTTCTTGAGAAGGTTGATACGAAATATGGTAGTGACATAGACAGCATGGTGCATTCACCAGCCACTTGGAGTATCTTATCGTATGGGCCGTGAATGGCATAGTTTGGTAAATTAGGATGATCTCTTCAAATAGGAGCAAACTTATCGCCATGTATCCCATCTATTATTATGACCCACCGTTCGTCAAGAAAACCAATTTGACGGAGTGTCTAAGTGACAACTATGGGCATATTCGAACGTGTAACATTCACCTACTTAGTGTTCCATCGCATACGATTAATTGTTGTTTTTCTTGCAAAAAGGAAAGAAACAAGGACTACTAGTTGTTTGGAGGAGAGAGACGGTATATATAGAAGAAGAGTCAGACTTCGGGTTTAGAGTTTAGGGTAAGTATTTTTCTAAGAAGGGAGATATGGAATATGCTAGTAACCTAGAAAAATGGCGTATTCACCATTTCACCTGCCACTTGGGACCATCTTATCGCATGGACCGCGAATGGCATAGTTCGTTAATTTATGATGATCTCTTCAGATAGAAACAACATTTATCGCCATATATCACATTAAAAATTGTTGTTTTTTCTTGCAAAAAGGAAAGAAACGCAGATTCTTGGTTGTTTGGAGGAGACTGCGAGTATATATCAAATAAGAGTTGACTCTAGGGTTTAGGGTAAGTACTTTCTTGAGAAGGGAGATATGGAATCCTACTGGCATAGAAAAATGTACTTGAGTAGCTTATGTTGATGTCTTCAAATAGGAACACACCTATAGCCAAATATCCCATCTATAATGATGATCCACCATTCGTCAGCATACAATTAGATGGAAGGTGGGCTCCAGGGTTTAGGTTTTAGGGTTACGAAGAACAAAATGCTAGACAACTTATGTTAAAATGTTTACATTCAATTGAAGTTCTAGATTTGTCCTAAGTCAACATCTACCACAATTCTAGTTCTATTAGGTTCATCATACACTATCCATACAATATGCATTCATATTATATTTTACGTTATAGATATTGACACATTTTATTATAATTTTTGTCAAACATAAAAACGTTTCACTAAGGACAAACATAGAACTCCAATTATTTCGGAATGGAGAGAGTACTAGTACTTTTTAACCATGACTCTAGATGCTATGGGAACTGCTAAAGGTTCTACTTCACCTAGGTTCTTGAATTATATAGAAAAACATATTTCCGTGATTGTATTGGAATTCAAAAAATATACCATAAGTTTCAATAGTTTTTCTCTAGTGTGCATGTATACTTGTACCAACATCTATCAATAGAGACAGCGTAGGAAACACATAAATCCACCCAAAAGAATAAAAATATGACGGATCCTCAAAACAGACATACAGCTTTGCATGAATATACAAACCGATCCCAAAAAAAAAGCACGAGGAAATCTTATGCTGCTCCTCTGAATTTACATGTTCTCATCTCCATCACACAAGACAGGTTCAGGCACCCCAGATAAGACACCTTGAAAAGTATCTCAGAATCACAGACCTGCCTGCCCTCTAAAGAAAGATACCTCGAAAATTATGAAAACTATTTGATCTGCCAAAGTATTGCATTGGTATTAACCAACAACGAGCACCAGTGACTCAGTGAGATCCCTTTCCTCATATGAGCTGCTGAATTCGACTGGATGTCACAACAACGTCCAGTTCTCCCAGACCAATGTACGCAATTCAGGTCCAGGATGGAAAAAATCCTACTGCTGCGATGTTAACCCCAATGAAACTACAGAAAAAAAACATAATTTTGATGCTAAAATGATTTGGAGATCCGATGCACAGAAGCAATGACACGACAAAGTCTACCATTCACATTTGTTCCAGACCATAGCTGCCGAACCGGTCCACAGGTCTAATGTATCATAAACTGGAAATAAGCAGCTCTAATGAACAAAAGACACAGCCAGCATAAAGAAAAAGTTTTCACTAACTAGAGAAGCCAGCCAGCCAGAGCGACGAAATCATAGAGTAGGGCTTATGGAGGACCACTCGCGGAGCTAGAAGGCGGCCCAGCTTGGATATTGTCAAGCTTCGACAGGAGCTCCTGCATCTGGCCCAGGAGATACTCCGGGGCAGGCTTCGTTCCAGCTGATGACGAGGTTGCCGCCGCCTGCTTACCAGCCAGGGACAAGATCATGTTCTCCACGTTTTTCCTCATGTCAGCAACACCAAGCGGAGGTTTCAGAGCAGGTGGAGGCGGAGGGATGCTCGGCGTGAATGGAGGAAGGTAGTTGAGTCTCCTCAGGGTAGCGAAAGGAGGCCCAAACTGGCCAAAGATACCAGGAGACTCTTTCTTGCTGTAGACTGCTTCAGCATCGACGCTTCTCCCGAACACGACGCGCGCACCACGGATATCTTCTAAGATGTCAGACACAGACTCGATCAGGATACCAAACTTGCGAAATGCGAAGAGCAGTTCCTCTTTGGAAGGGAGGATGACACCATCTGTGAACTCCAAGAGAATTTCTGCTGGATTAGAGAAGTACTGTGGAGCTTTCTTGTTCCTTCTCTTGGGAGTAGAGTTAGGTGGATCGGAGCATATCCCATTGTCATAAACTGCAGGGTCATGATTTGCAATAGCTTCACCAGCTGTCTTCTTCTGGCTAGTCTGTTCACCCCTTTGACCCTCAGCTTTAAACGCATGGCCCGTTGCATTGGCATTTATACCAGTAGTGATCTCATCCACTTTCTTATACATTTGCGGCACCATTGCCTCCAGAGAAGCATAAGATTCTTGGACCGTACGCACTTCTACATTTGCAGCATCTGTAATTCCAACTGCAGGCTCAGATATGCCTTCATGCTTATCAGGAAGAAAACCAGTTATGTAAGGCAGATCTACCACAACACCTTGGGCTGCACGCACTGCTACATTTGCAGTATCTGTATTTCCATCTGCGGACACAGATATGCCTCCATGCTTATCAGGAAGAAAACCACTTACAAAAGGCAGATCTACCCCAACACCTTGGACTGCACGCACTTCTGCATTTGCAGTATCTGTATGTCCATCTGCGGGCTGAGAAATGCCTCCATCCTTAGGAAGCAAACCACTTCGAATAGGCAGCTTTGTCACAACACCTTGTTCATTTGTATGTACAGGAACATTAGCTTCCAACTCCATTGCTTCGATCTGGACGCTTGTGATAGGCACATCTACAATACCACTTTGCACATTCATATCTACCTGAATACCCATTCCAGACTTTGTCTCTTCTGCCTGGACACTTTTGGCAGGCAGATCCGCAACAACACTTTCCACATTCATATTGGTTTCAGGTATTGTTGCTTCAACAGTCACAGGTGTCTTCACAACAGATCCACCATCTCCTTGGTCCTGCTCCTCACCCATTTTAATTCCACCCGGCATTGCAGATGAAATAGGACTCCTAAACACAAACTTGTTCTGATCCAGAATCCCAACTCCTATGCCTGCACCAGCTCCTGATTTCACTTGGCTTAGTATATCTTCTGCCCTCATTTGCCTGATCGGAATAGCAGGAGTAATTACTAAGCCAGAGTCAAGAATAGCTGTTGGAGAGGTTTTCTTCATCCTCTTCCTCTTGACAGGAGAGCCTCCACTTCCATCCTGATCCTTCTTCTTTCTGCCCCTCTTCGTTACACTCTTCCCCTGCTCAAGAGTAGCACATGAATGGGGAACCAAACCAGTACCTTCCACACTGGCGCTGGCAGAAACATTCTCCGCTGGAAGTGTAGCCTTAGGAGAGGTTTTCTCCACCTTCCTCTTGACAGAAGAACCGCCACTCCCATCTTGGTCCTTCTTTGCACTCCTCTTTCTTCCACCCTTCCCTTTCTTCACAGCAGCACTTGAATCAGAAACCAAACCAGCAACATCCACACTGTCTTCTGCTGCAACAACATTCTCCGCTGGAATATCAACATTCTCTGCCGGAAAATCAAGCGTAGCCGTAGGAGATGTTTTGTCCATCTTCTTCTTCCTCTTGATAGAAGACCCACCTTCATCTTTCTTCCTACTCCTCTCCAAAACACTCTTCCCTAGCTTCAGAGCAGCACCAGAATCGGAAACCAGACTAGCAACATCTACACCGGAGAATGTTGAGCTTCTAAGCAAACCCAGAAACCGCTCCGCAGCCTTCGGAAACTCACTCTCAAGGAAGAAGCCCTCCCCAAAGCTATGCACAAGCTCCAAGACCTCTCCCACATCCACATTGTCCCGCAGCACCTTCTTCTCCTCCTTAGCAGCACTGGGCAGCGATTCCTTTGGGGAAACAACCACCTTCTCGTCGAGAACAGACGACTTCAGATCGGTGTAGGGCCACGAAAGGTACTTGCTCTTCTTCCGCTTCCGCCCCGTGGACAGCGCCGTCTCAGGGCTCTCCTCCTTATCGTCACCGTCCTCCTCCTTCTGGTCGGCATCCTCCGCTGCATCATCAGCGTCCTTCTTGACGGAGGCGTCCTTGCGCGGGCGTCCCTTGCGCCTTCTTGGCGCGGGCGTCTTCAGCGGCTTGTCCAACGCCTTGTCCGGGTCCTCATCGGCAGCATCTCCCTCTTCTCCGGCCGGCTCGTTGAGGTCGTCGAGGTCAATCTTGTCGACGAGCTCCTCCACCGAGCGGCGCGGGTAGCGCCCCGGGCCGGCGGGACCCCATCCGTGGGCGAGCGCGCGGGCCCAGCTCTTGAGCCTGGCGCGGTCCACGAGGCCGACGGCGGGGGCGTCGAGGGCGGCGCGGCGGATGGAGGCGAGGAACTCGGACGGGGACAGGTTGTCGACGCCGGAGACAACGACGGCGGTACCCTCGGCCGCCGTTGCCCCCGCCGGAGGAGGAGCGGGAGGAGAGGCGCAGGCGCAGGTGAGGCCGGTGCAGAGGAGCGCGACGGCGGCGGCGTGCGCGAGGTCGAGGGCGGCGTGGAACCCCGGGGCCGCGCAGGCCCGCGCCATCTTGTCGGCGGCGGGGTCCGCGAAGCGCCTGAGGCTGGTGGCGCGGCGGGTTTCGGCGTCGGCGGCGGAGGAGGGGTCGTCGGCGAAGATGGAGACGGGGGCGTCCTTGGATGCGGCGGGGCAGGCGGCGGGGAGGCGCGCGGGCCACCAGTGGTGGCGGCCCTTGGTCTTGGCCCAGACCAGCTCCCCGGCGGCTAGGGTTTGGGGCTCCTCCATCGCGAACAAACGGGGGCTGGGGTTTGGGGGAGAGGAATAATGGGAAGGGGGAAACGGCAGGAGGGGTTGGGTTTTTGTGGGCGGATCGGTCGGGCTGGATATGGAAGGAAGTAACGGCAGCGGAAGAGGTGGCGGCGGGGCTGGGTGGCTGGTATATCCTAGGCGGCGGCCGGCCGGAGAGAGCGGCGTCTTCTCCGGTCCCGGACGCCGGCGGCGGCGCGGAGGGTTCTCGGTGAGAGGGCTGGGTCACGGTATCGGTGTGACTGTGAGTGGGCTGGGGAGTGGAGTGGGAGTCTGGGAGTACTTCGACTCTCCTCTCCTCTCCCTCCTGGAGTGTGGAGCTAGGTGGCCTGCCTAGGGAGGTACTCCACGCACAGTATAGGGAAACGGATGCGAATGGCGACAATGGATAGAGAACGGCAGTCTGGCTGGAATCCAACGTCGGCTTGCCGTCGTGTGCCGTGCCGCCTCTGTGGCGTCTTCTCCGTTACGCCTCGGGCGCCGCGCACCACCTGGACGGGCGGCTGAGCGCCTGCCTGCCTACTCACCGTTCTAATCATCACCAGATCTCTCAGCAATCGGTGGTCCAAAAATGAATGAATGCAACTTTTATTGCTAAATAAAAAGCTATAAATTCTGATATTCCTCAAAACTTTAGACCTAGTATGTGCCTTTGATGATTTCTAGTGTGTGGTTTTGCGGTTTTTCTTCGTAAATTAACCGGGCGATGTATAGTTTTTGGGGTGCGGTTTCCCTATTAACCGGATGAATTCTCTTCTTGTATAGTGTAATGTGAGAGCTCCCCACCCTCCGACGAGGTTTTTTCCTCGAAATAGTATCTCCCTTTGCTATGTTATATTTATGGAGTAGTCATGGTTTTTTGTTTGCTAATAGACTTAATCATCGTTTGCTCTTAGGGGATTACCCTTTTATTTCGGCTCTCTCCTTGACATCGGGATTTGATGTTAAAACTCCCACCAATTTTTTTATGGAACGGAATGGAACCTGATGTCTAGGGTTCTCGTACGTAAAGGGCTGCATGGTAATTTCATTAGTCATATTAATGAATGTACGACAACTGATTCCTTTTACGTTAACATTAACGGACAACGGTTTGGTCGCTTTGCGGAAGCTAAGTTATCCGACAAGGTTGTCCTTTATTGTCGTACCTTTTTGTATTCGCGGTAGGTATCCGACAAGGTTGCCCTTTATCGTCGCATATCTTCGCCTTTGCCGTTAGTGAGTTTGTCGATTTCTCTTCATGGTGTCATGGCGACTAATAATTTAACAATCAATTCAGATGGATCCTTCTTGTCCCCATATCCACACTCTCATGTTTGCAGATGATTTGATTTTATGTGGGTCGACTTTCAACAATGATGCTACAACAATTGCTCAAGTACTAATAATTCATGTTCTCTTTGGGCAAACTCCAAAGGAATAAAACTGCTATCTTATCCAGCAAGCATATGAATATCTTTCTAAAGCAGCAATTAAACATATTTTCCATGCTTCGGACATGGATTCTCGTACTACTCATTAGGCCACCCTCTTATTCTTCCAGGTATAGATATGTCTGTTGCTTATGCTTTTGTTGCGGATTGGTTTAAATGAAATACTTGTGGGTATAAATTAAGCAAGTGGGCTTTCTCATGTTGTGAGCTTAATTGTAATTAAGTTATTTTTTGTTTATGACATGTCCAACATTCTTCTTTGTGAGATCCTGGCTCAGGGCTTAACAGGATTGATAGAATACTCATATCAACAAGTTGCAACTTCTTTTCCGGAAGCTCATCTGGAAAGAACTCCGAGGTGAAGCGTGCTTGGCCCGGAGCACTCCAAGGATGGGTGACCGACCGGGAACTGGTTCCCGGGTGCGCACGAGTGAGGACAAAGTGCGCAGAAAAGACCAGTGTTGATTTGTGGGGCCAGTCTAGAGATCCTAGAGAGCTGCCAGGGGTGACAGGCCCGGCCCGGGGGTGGCCGGGGTGTTACAATTTGGTATCAGAGCCGACCCTCGCGGTAACTCGGGCGTGTGCGGGTCAGTGGGCGGACATGTGGACATGTGCCGGCACTGGACGCATGGACGGGTGCCAAGGGGAAAGTTCCTGGACTGGGGGGTTGACCGACGAGGGCGTCGGTCTTCTAAGGGGGGAAGGATGTGAGATCCTGGCTCAGGGCTTAACAGGATTGATAGAATACTCATATCAACAAGTTGCAACTTCTTTTCCGGAAGCTCATCTGGAAAGAACTCCGAGGTGAAGCGTGCTTGGCCCGGAGCACTCCAAGGATGGGTGACCGACCGGGAACTGGTTCCCGGGTGCGCACGAGTGAGGACAAAGTGCGCAGAAAAGACCAGTGTTGATCTGTGGGGCCAGTCTAGAGATCCTAGAGAGCTGCCAGGGGTGACAGGCCCGGCCCGGGGGTGGCCGGGGTGTTACATTCTTAATAAGAAGTTACTTGCCAAGCTTACTACTAGAGTTAGAAAGTTTTGGTGGAGTGGTATTTAGAATCAACACTCTTCTAGATCCACTTTCTGAGATCTTGGAAAGATATAAGGAAACCTTTTAAATATGGAGGGTAAGAGATCATAGATTTGCATGTTATAAACAAAGCTTCAGTTGCTATGTCATCTTGGTGCATTTGGGAAAGAGTGATAGTTCTTATAGTGATATTCATAAAAAATAAATATTTTCCTAATTCTATTGTTTGGAGAGCTTGCAACTCTATCCTTACTTTTGCCTTTTGCTACACAATTTTTAAAATGTTTCCCCAAATGCTTTGTTATGTGTGTTATAATTTGTTGGGGGAAACTCGAGCATTCGGTCTTTCCCTTGGTATTGTAGTTGGGAAAGTGTCTATGATTATCTGGTCTCTCATCCTGGTATTGTTGTCCTGCAATTATCAAAGATACAAGGCACAATATATAGTACAAAAACTTGGGATCCTCCAAAAAATATCTAATTATTTTAATGAGAATTTCAAAAGGCAAGTCACTGTTGTTCCCATTTAAAATGTGAACTTTCATGACGATCTTTGTTGGATTCCTACCCCTAATGATCCGTGTTCCACCAAAAGTGCATATATGAGTTTTATGTGGGATTCTTCGGCAAACTCCTAGCCTTGAAATAGATCAAGTTATCAACATGAAATCAGGTTGCTTAAGGAGGTATGGAAATAGAAAAGGAATTCAACCTCCGGGGGGGTGGGGGGCAGCTCCATGCTTGGTACAAATTTATCTACTAGCAAAAGTGATCGACTGGAATGGTATTGCTCCTCACCATGCATAAATTAATCTATTTATGCTTGTCCAAATACATCAAAGCAGTGTAACTGAAACTACTTTATCTTCATTCAATATTAGTTAGTCCACTGCCAAGACAGATGCCTATCTCCTTGGGTGCAACCGGGGTAACTTGAGGCCACGTTGTTCCTAACATTGTCCAGAACAGTATGGCATGCTCACATTCAATAAAAGCATAAAATAATGTCTCTTCTATATCCACCAAGCTTTAAGAGGTTATATCCATCACATGCCACCTTGCCAAAATACAATAGCAGGGAAGGAGCTCTTTTACCACAACCACCACCAAAATACACGAATTTTTGGGACCATTGCTAGTCTCCACAATTTCTTCCAAACACCTTATTATCAGAGTTTGAGAAGTTTGCATCATTTGGGCCCGAGACCGGGTTCCTAACGAGCATCTTGTATGATGATTTGTCAGACTATTATTTCCTCAAACAAGGACCAAATATCTACAAAATTAACCATTGGACAAGGTATACTTAACACAACATTGCCATCCAGACCTAACAAATGACCCCCTTATTTTTGCCCCCTCTCAGTCACCAATGTTTGCATCAAATAAGTTATGAAATTAATTCCATACCATCCTCAACATCGCTAGTTCTTCCTATTGGTTTGTATGATGTAATATTAGAATAAATTTATCATTCCATCTTATATATCCATTACCAGTATGCTTGATCAGTCCCTCTTCGAGTACATCACAAACACATAGTATTGCCTTTCAAGTTCTTGACGCGATAACGAGCCGATATGATAGCATCATTAGGAAAATATTTTCCGAGCATGAAGGCATTATAGATTTTTAAGCAATATCCACGCATGTTCCCCCATGATTGCCAATGCATCCCTCATTTATCTAGTGATCAACTCTACCTATATTTAGACACAAAAGTACTTGATTTAGACCATAACCCCTAAGTGAGTTTAAAGTAAATCATAGATGAGATTGGTTGAGATTGCACCATAGATTTTAACACTGGTTCCTTACCACCATAGTTTTAAGTTTCAAGTGAATTTAATTGATATGCTTTGGATATTTGGAAGACAACAAATGATATTATTTTTAAATCCTGGACGGTGTCAGGGGTCCATTTTTTATTGCTGCCCATATTAATGTAAGAACTAAAGCTTGTTTCTCTGATTAAGACTGAGCAACTATGTCTAACTCCACTGCCAAACCAAACTCCTTGTAGGTGTTTGATACGTCCATTTTGCATCACTATTTTATAGCATAATTTACTGTTATTCAATGATATATTTCATATTAAGAGGAGTTACTTATGTTATTTTGTCTTATTTTGCATGTTTGATGATCATTGGATAATTAACTGCCGGAGTCAGATTTCAGCTGGAAAAAGCACGTCAAGGCACTATATTTCTGGAGCACTAAAAATATTTCCAAGAAGACAGATGTTCCTATTTTATCAGAAGATGGACTAAGCCAAAAGGGGAGGCTGAGATGGGCCAGGAGGGGCCCACACCACCCCTGGGCGCGGGGCCCACCTTGGCCGCGCCCTAGCCAGGTGTGGTGCCCCTGGCCCACCTCAGGCGCTCCCCCTTCGCGTACTTCATCCCCCAGAAACCCTAAGACACGGGGAGTCCGAGAGAAAATATTCCGCCGCCTCCACGAGGCGGAAACAACAGAGAGAGAAAAAGCTCTCCGGCAGGGAGAAATCTGCCGGGGAAATTCCTCCCGGAGGGGGGAGATCATCGCCATCCTCATCGTCATCGCGCTGGACTTCATCGGGATCATCATCATCATCTCCACCGCCATCACCACCATCACCGCTGCACCATCTCGTTCCGCTGTAACATCTAGGGCTATACTTTGTTTAGTTCATAGGGGAAACTCTCCCGGTGTTAATTACTCCTTGTGGTTGATGCTATTGAGTTTTATCGGTGAATTAAAGTATATGTTCAGATCGTTATCCATCATTATATCACCTCTGATCATGATCCATATGATGTCTCGTGAGTAGTTCGATTAGTTCTTGAGGACATGGGAGAAGTCACGCTGTTAGTAGTGGAATTATGTTGAGTAATATTTAATGGTTTGATATTTAAGTTGTGGTGCTATTCTTCTAGTGGTGTCGTGTGAACGTCGACTACATGACACTTCACCTTTATGGGCCTAGAGGAATGCATTGTGTATTTGGTTGCTAATTGTGGGGTTGCCGGAGTGACAGAAACCTAAACCCCCGTTAGTATACCGGTGCACAAGGGAGCGTAGGATCTCAGAGTTTAAGGCTGTGGTTAGATTTATCTTAATTACTTTCTTGTAACTGCGGATGCTTGCAAGGGTATAATCACAAGTATGTATTAGTCCAAGTAAGGGCGGTGCATTAGCATAGGTTCACCCACACAACACTTATCAAAACAATGAAGATTAATCAACTATGTGAAGCGAAAGCACTTGACTAGAATCCCGTGTGTCCTCAAGAACATTTTGTCATCATAAGTAAACCAACCGGCTTGTCCTTTGCTCTAAAAAGGATTGGGCCACTCGCTGCAATTATTATTACTGTCTTTTACTTACTGCATTTTATTTACCTGCTATATCAAAAACCCCTAAAAACTTGTCTGCTAGCATTTACAGTGAAACCTTTACCGAAACTCCTTGTCAGCACCTTCTGCTCCTCGTTGGGTTCGACACTCTTATTTATCGAAAGTACTACGATACACCCCCTATACTTGTGGGTCATCAAGACTATTTTCTGGCGCCGTTGCCGGGGAGTGAAGCGCTATTGGTGAGTGGAATTGGTAAGGGAAACTTTTACTGTAGGTGCTATTTTTATTTCTGCTTGCTACTTTATTTTATCATGGAGAGATCTCCATTTGAATCCCTGTTTGGAAATACTACTACCACTGCTACGGTAGTAGAAGAGGAACCACCTGATCAAGTAATTCCATTTAAAATACCTATGAAAATTGTTGAACGAGTTACGAATAACCGCTATGCAGGAGATGGAACTGTCCCTCCTGGGGATCATTTGCTATTTATTCATGAATTATGCGAGTTGTTCAAGTGTGCAGGTATTTCAATGGAAGAGGTCAAGAAGAAATTGTTTTCTATATCGTTGACTGGTAAAGCTGCAAAATGGTATAGGATGCTGAAAATGGGCGTTCTATTGGCTGGGAGGAGATTGTGCCTCTCTTTTATTCTAAATTTTATCCTCCTAGTGAAATTCATCAAGATCGGAATCATATATATAATTTTTGGCCTCATGATGGAGAAAGTATTGCCCAAGCGTGGGGGAGATTGAAATCATTAATGCTCAAATGCCCCATTCATGAGCTTCCTGGTAATGTGTTATTGATAACTTCTATGCAAGGCTTTCTCTTCAAGATAAAACTCTATTGGATACCTCTTGTGCTGGATCATTTACGCGTAATAAAGAGGAAGTTAAATGGGACCTTCTTGATCGGATTGAGGAAAATACTGAAGGATGGGAGAACGACAAAGGTAGAGAATCAGGTATAAAGTATGATTACGAATGCATTAAAACTTTTATGAATACTGATAATTTTCGTAATCTCTATGATATGTATGGTCTTGATTCTCAAGTTATTGCAAACTGTTACAAGGCTTTTGCCTCTTATCTTGATGTTCCTAAAGAAAGTTGCAATAAGTATCATTTGCCTTACAAAGATAATACTAATTCTGCCAATATTAAAAACATTGAAGTTCATACAGTTGATCGTATCTTGCCAGAACCTTATATTGAGAAACCACCTTTTCCTGTTAAAATTAGGGAACATTCTATCATAGCTAGTGTGGTTAATAAAAGTGCAAAGAAAGCTTTAGAACCTGCTGAACAAATAGCGGTTGAACCCACAATAGCAATAGTAAAGGATTTGGTAACTGAAAATGTAGAAGGAGGACATATTATCTTTTGTGAAGATGCCTCTAATATTGTTTCACATCCCAGTAGAGCTAGGAAAACAAGTGTTCCTGTGCTTTCAGTCAAAATAGGAGAACATTGCTATTATGGTTTATGTGATATTGGTGCAAGTTCTAGTGCTATTCCTTTTGATCTTTATAAAGAAATTATGCATGAAATTGGTCCTTGCGAACTTGAGGAGATTGATGTGGTTATTCAGCTTGCTAATAGAGAAACTATCTCTCCAATTGGTATTGTGAGAGATGTTGAAGTTTTATGTGGTAAGACTAAATACCCTGCTGATTTTCTAGTACTTGGTTCTGTTGCTAGTAAAGCTTGTCCCATTATTTTTGGTAGGCCTTTCTTGAATACATGTGGTGCATTATAGATTGTAAGAAAGAGAAAATTTACACTAAATTTAATGGAGAATCTTATGAGTTTAATTTCTCTAAGTTTGGTAAACAACTTTATGAAACTGATTGCCTAATGAGACTCGAAAATGAACAACTTGCTCTATTGCTGTTGCTCCTAACAATGCCTTGCAGCAATTCATGGAGGAACACGAAAGTGAAGTATTTATGGAGGAGAGGAATGAGATTGACAATGCCTTTCTTCGTCAACCACCAATACTTAAGCATAATTTGCCTGTGGAAGATTTGGGTACCTCAGCGCCTCCTAAGGAAGATCCTGTCTTCGATTTAAAACCTTTACCTGATAATCTTAAGTATGTTTATCTTGATGAAAGGAAAGTATATCCTGTTATTATTAGTTCTAAACTTTCAGGTAATGAAGAAGCAAGGCTATTAGAAGTACTAAAGAAACATCGAGGAGCTATGGGATACACTTTGGATGATTTAAAGGGGATTTCTCCTACTATATGTCAACATGCCATCAACATTGAACCCGATGCAAAACCTGTTGTTGAGCATCAGCGTCGCTTGATCCCTAAATGAAAGAAGTGGTAAGAAATGAGGTATTAAAACTTCTTGATGCTGGTATAATTTATCCTATTGCTGATAGTAGATGGGTAAGTCCTGTGCATTGTGTCCCTAAGAAAGGAGGAGTTACTGTTGTACCAAATGAAAATGATGAACTTATTCCTCAAAGAGTAGTAGTTGGGTATAGGATGTGCATTGATTTTAGAAAGGTCAATAAAGTAACTAAGAAAGATCATTATCCTTTGCCTTTTATTGATCAAATGTTAGAAAGGTTGTCTAAGAAAACCATTTTTGTTTCCTTGATGGTTATTCTGGATTCTCACAAATTGCTGTTAAAGCACAAGATCAAGAGAAAACTACTTTTACTTGTCCTTATGGAACTTATGCTTATAGACGTATGCCTTTTGGTTTGTGTAATGCTCCTGCTACGTTCCAAAGATGCATGTCTGCTATTTTTCATGGTTTTTGTGAAGAAATTGTGGAAGTATTCATGGACGATTTTTCCGTCTACGGAACTTCCTTTGATAATTGCTTGCACAATCTTGATAAAGTTTTGCAGAGATGTGAGGAGACTAATCTTGTTCTTAATTGGGAGAAATGTCATTTCATGGTTAATGAAGGAATTGTCCTAGGGCACAAAATTTCTGAAAGAGGTATTGAAGTGGACAGAGCTAAAGTTGAAGCAATCGAGAAAATGCCCTGTCCAAGGGATGTGAAAGGTATCCGTAGTATTCTGGTCATGCCGGTTTTTATAGGAGGTTTATTAAAGATTTCTCTAAAATTTCAAAACCCCTCACTAATCTTCTTCAAAAAGATGTACCTTTTGTTTTTGATGATGATTGCAAGGAAGCTTTTGAAACTCTAAAAAAGGCTTTAATCACAGCTCCTGTTGTTCAACCTCCTGATTGGACTTTACCTTTTGAAATAATGTGTGATGCTAGTGATTTTGCTGTAGGAGCTGTTCTTGGACAGCGGGTAGACAAGAAGTTAAATGTTATTCATTATGCTAGTAAAACACTTGATGCCGCTCAAAAGAATTATGCTACTACTGAAAAGGAATTTTTAGCAGTTGTTTTTGCTTGTGATAAATTTAGACCTTATATTGTTGATTCAAAAGTTACTATTCACACTGATCATGCTGCTATTAGATACCTTATGGAAAAGAAAGATGCTAAGCCTAGGCTCATAAGATGGGTACTTTACTGCAAGAATTTGATTTACATATTGTAGATAGGAAAGGTGCTGAAAATCCTGTTGCTGATAATTTGTCTAGATTAGAAAACATTTCAGATGATCCTATACCTGTTAATGATAGTTTTCCAAATGAACAATTGGCTGCGATAAAGGTAAGCTCACGCGAAAGTCCTTGGTATGCTGATTATGCTAATTTTATTGTTGCCAAGTATTTGCCTCCGACCTTTACAGCTCAGCAAAGAAGAAAGTTCTTTTATGATTTGAGGCATTATTTTTGGGATGACCCACATTTGTATAAAGAAGGAGTAGATGGCATTATGCGAAGATGTGTTCCTGAGTATGAACAGAAAGAAATATTGAGCAAATGCCATGGAAGTGCTTATGGAGGACATCACGCTGGAGATAGAACTGCGCAAAAGGTTCTACAATCAGGTTTTTATTGGCCTACCCTTTTTAGAGATGCTAGAAAATTTGTTTTATCATGTGATGAATGTCAAAGAGTAGGTAACATTAGTAGACGTAATGAAATGCCTATGAATTATTCTCTTGTTATTGAACCTTTCGACTGTTGGGGATTTGACTTTATGGGTCCTTTTCCTCCTCAAATGGTTATACTCATATACTTGTTGCTGTTGATTATGTTACTAAATGGGTAGAAGCTATACCAACTTCTAGTGCTGATGGTGAGACATCATTAAAAATGCTTAAAGATATTATCTTCCTAGGTTTGGTGTGCCTAGATATCTCATGACTGATGGTGGTTCTCATTTTATTCATGGTGCTTTTAGAAAAACTCTAGCTAAGTATGATGTTAATCATAGAATTGCTTCACCATATCATCCCCAAACAAGTGGTCAAGTAGAATTGTCAAATAGAGAGATTAAGTCTATTTTGCAAAAGACTGTTAATAAATCTAGAAAAAATTGGTCTAAAAAGCTTAACGATGCTTTGTGGGCTTATAGAACTGCTTATAAAAATCCTATGGGAATGTCTCCTTACAAAATGGTTTATGGAAAAGCTTGTCATTTGCCTCTAGAATTAGAACATAAAGCCTATTGGGCGGTGAAAGAACTTAATAGAGATTTTAAACTTGCCGGTAAAAAGAGATTGCTTAATTTGAATTCTTTAGATGAATGGAGAAATGCAGCTTATGAAAATGCTAGGCTCTTTAAAGAGAAAGTTAAGCAATGGCATGATAGAAGAATTCTTAAGAGAGAATTTAACGTAGGTGAAAAAGTTTTATTGTATAGGTCTCGTCTCAGATTTTTTGCAGGAAAATTACTTTCAAAATGGGAAGGACCTTATATCATGAGGAGGTCTATCGCTCAGGTGCGATTAAAATCAATTCACTAGATGGGGACAGACCACAAGTGGTTAATGGTCAAAGACTCAAGCATTACATTTCTGGAGATTCTTATAATGAAGATGTTGATTTATCAAAGTGGTAACTCCAGAGGATTTTATAAAAAGTCAAATTCAGACAACTGCAAAGCTGATTTGGAATAGGTAACAGTTTCGGTAAGAAAAAGTTCGCGATTTACTTTCAACTTAAATATTTGTTGTTTTTACATAATATGGAAAATTATGAGTCGGAAAAGGGTAGGAAACGGTGCCCGAGGGCACCACACCACCCCTGGGCGCGGGCCCCACCCTGGCCGCGCCGTGGGGCGTGTGGGCTCCTCGGAGCCCGTCTCCGACCCCGTTTCGTCCTGTACCTTCCTTTTGTGTAAAACTTTTTGCTATATATCACCCGGATCTCCCGAGGTCCGTATATCGTGTTTTCGTCGAGTTTTGTTTCGAGCTGTTTTCTGCCAGGAACTATTTTCGGATTTAGAGCGCCATGGTCTTCTCCAACGACAACGAGACAAGGAGGCGTGGAGGACATCATGGACCAGAGGATCGAGGAGGAGGTCAAGAGCGAAACCGATGATGAAGTAGAGGAAGACTCAACTCCACGTCCTCGCGCTACTATTGCAAGCATCGGGGTGACTGCCAACCCTTTCAATCCTGTGAAGAACCTGAACATGGGTGGTGAGGCATCGCGTCATGCCTTTGCACCCAAGACACTCGCCTCAAACTCCAGTAACCCTTTCATACCCTCATCCATAAGTATCAATTTGAGAGAGTTCCGGAGATGGAGTTGCCTACTTGTTGGGATATAGATCGATCTAACAATGCAGGAAAAGAAAGCCCTAAGTCCAGTGAGAAGTGGGGAAACAATTCCAAGAGCTGGGATTCACCTTCTGACCAGTTCATGAACCGCATCGAACACAATACGGAGATGATCCGCATCCTCACATACAAGATAGATGAATTGAAGGATTTGGTCGAGAAGCTCATTAGGGAGTCGCCACCAAGAGATCAAGCCTAAATCGTCAAGGGGTAATGGCACTCCCTTGGCTTGTTCCAAGCTTGGGGGAGTGCCCAGTATCATCTTTATCCTTTCGTTTTTATAATTTCGTGGTCATATCATGAGTAGAGAAGTTATCTTATAAGATGGTTTGCGATGTGGAGTGTCAATCCTTTAGTTATCCATGTATCCGTTGGTTTGAGTGTGTCTTTGTTCAGAATATTAATGAGAAGTTCCACCTTTACTTTCGGTACATTTTATTTTAGCCTGCAATCTTCTTTATGTGCTGATCTTGCCATTGGTATTGACGCCACTTTTGGGTACATTAAGTAAATTATATTAGTTGTGGCAAACTTAGTATTGGTCATTAGCAACATACCATGAAAACTTAAGTAGAAGGAGGGAATTACATGCAAAAATATTATCCCTTTATCTTTCTTTCTTGCTAGCCAATAAGATTAGTATTCTTTGAGTTAAAACATTTGTGCACAAGGGAGCGTAGGATCTCAGAGTTTAAGGCTGTGGTTAGATTTATCTTAATTACTTTCTTGTAACTGCAGATGCTTGCAAGGGGTATAATCACAAGTATGTATTAGTCCAAGTAAGGGCGGTGCATTAGCATAGGTTCACCCACACAACACTTATCAAAACAATGAAGATTAATCAACTATGTGAAGCGAAAACACTTGACTAGAATCCCGTGTGTCCTCAAGAACATTTTGTCATCATAAGTAAACCAACCGGCTTGTCCTTTGCTCTAAAAAGGATTGGGCCACTCGCTGCAATTATTATTACTGTCTTTTACTTACTTGCATTTTATTTACCTGCTATATCAAAAACCACTAAAAACTTGTCTGCTAGCATTTACAGTGAAAGCTTTACCGAAACTCCTTGTCAGCACCTTCTGCTCCTCGTTGGGTTCGACACTCTTATTTATCGAAAGTACTACGATACACCCCCTATACTTGTGGGTCATCAGTGTTTCTTCAATTTCTACAGGTCCTAAATCTTTATTGGATGAAGGTTTAAACCCTTCTATGGCGAGATATATGGCGGCACTTGGAGTTTTCTTACAAGACCCGAAAGCCAACATCAGTTTTTTAGTTTACATATTGCCTAATTGGGTAATATGCAACCTTTGTGTTTTTCATGTCATATATGGTGCTTTGAGTCCAACGTCGCACTGAAGAATGACATTTGGTGGAAAATATATTGATTTTCATATGTCCCCATAAATGATATAGAATCTTACCCTATTGCTTCCTTCACGTCAAATATTGTGCATTATGACCTTAGCCATGCCAGTTGAATTACTTCTGGTGGAAGAACTGAGGAACTTGGTGACTTTGCATATTTCCCTATTGAATAACTAAAAATGATCATCTTCCTTATTTCATATCATATATGGTTGTTTGATCTCAATGCCACTTTGGGTGAATGCCTTTTCGCTAGGTAAAACCAAGGTAGCTGATTAATTTGAATGTTGCCTAATTGAATATTATACCATCTTGCTTCTTTCACGTCATATATAGATCTTTGAGTCTCATCGACATTCGCACAATATCATGAAGAACATTATCACATCCATGCCTCATAGATCAAATATATTATTGCATTCCATTCTTATAAATATTAGGGTTCCTATATATCGTCAAGAACTAGGAAAACTATTATGAAATAGGGGCACAAGACATCATTGAAGTGATCATATGAAAAGAGGTGAAATTAAGGCAATACAAATATGAATCGACAATAGGTTTTGGCGGGGTTACGACAAGATGAATGGGGGAGTTGATGACAAGGGAGTAGATAATGATGGGTGCTGGTGGATATTGTTGTCGTATCCTCCTTGTCCGAAACAATAGCGTGGTGGATGCCTTTCAGCTGATCCCCCTTCAGACCCTATGGAGTTGATATTTCTGGTACTGTTTTGAATGGTTTTTGTTCCTTTTCATCCCTTAGATCCAATCGCACATGCCAAAAATACTTGTCCATGTGAATGCGGCGTCATGCAATCCTACCACGCACCGACTTATCTTATGTAGACTCAAACGAATTTGAAGTTTCTTCCCAATTGTTTGTCTCTTCGTAAGAAAGGTTTTAATGATATCCAATCAACACATTTTCTTCCCCAAAATAGGGATTTTCCAAGAATTCTTCAAACCTCTTGATTCCGAGGATCCTGGTGAAATCAAACAAAAATAGGCGAGTGCATGCGCTAAAATACTGCAAAACCTAGGTTTATAGTGCAAAAATTCTTAGTAAAAAGATGATAAAAATGCACTCACCGGTGCTTCTGGACAAAATCCATGTTGGGTGACTGATTTTTGGTATTGTGCCATTTGATGATAGTAAATTTGACATCTTGATTCTTTCATATCTCAAATAATGTTTTGAGACCTAATCCACCTCGTTAATGGATTTTGGTGGCAAAAGTGTGGTAGTTAGATAATTTGATATTTGCCTCGTCAGATGAGATGAAATTACCATCTTGCTTTTTTCACGACACTAGCATAACACTTGTGGCGCTGTGACAAAGCCACTAAAAAGGCGAATGTTGGGGACCAACTTACAATGTCGCGAGAAGAATCAGTTTCCTATGACCGTTGCTCGATTTGTCAATGATAAAAGAGATTGAAAAGACGAGTAAGAGTTATAGGCGGGGAGGCATCAGAACATCTCAAGCGATCATGAAAGGGCCCTTGTAGGATTGAAATGAGACAACTTCAAAATTTCGAGACTAGGAAAGATGGGCATTAGGGTCGAAGACAACAATCACGTAGGACAAATTGAATCATTCGCTCCTTTATGCTATGATACAAACATCTCAAGCGATCATGAAAGGGCCCTTGTAGGATTGAAATGAGACAACTTCAAAATTTGAGACTAGGAAAGATGAGCATTAGGGTCGAAGACAACAATCACGTAGGACAAATTGAATCATTTGCTCCTTTATGCTCTGATACAAACATCTCAAGCGATCATGAAAGGGCCCTTGTAGGATTGAAATGAGACAACTTCAAAATTTGAGACTAGGAAAGATGAGCATTAGGGTCGAAGACAACAATCACGTAGGACAAATTGAATCATTCGCTCCTTTATGCTCTGATACAAACATCTCAAGCGATCATGAAAGGGCCCTTGTAGGATTGAAATGAGACAACTTCAAAATTTCGAGACTTCGAAAGATGAGCATTAGGGTCGAAGACAACAATCACGTAGGACAAATTGAATCATTCGCTCCTTTATGCTGTGATACAAAACTTGGGGTTGGGAGAAGGAATGTAAAAGCTAAAGATGAGTTTTAGTTGGAATCTCAGTGTACATTTATTTCTTTGTGGTTTTGTTTGTTTCCCAAGAGTATTGGTCCCACATTTTGCATTTGTTTATTGACATCGTCAAGCTTTCTTTGACTTCAAACTTCCAAAACCATTTATATTTTCAACCGCTAATCGGATTCGTTTTAACATTGGCCATGCTAAGACTAACTGACCCTAAATTTTGCAAAGATTGCCCATAATGTTCCAATAATCTATGGAGGCCCCATCTTTCCTCTTTTCCTCCACCAAAAGTAAAATCTGTCATCTAAAAAAAAAGTAAAATCTGCCAAAAACCAGCCAGAAAGCAAGCACAAATATTGAGAGTCAGGAGGCACAAACTCTGACAAAACCCCGACCAAAAGGCACGAATGAAACCGGATCAGATATTCCAAGTGTACCCGCCATGGCAAACAAAGCAAAGGCGCGCCGAGCCTACGCACGTCCTCGCTTGGAAAGCAACCCCCGATGGAGTGCACGCAGAATCAGATGCCATGCCTGCCTGCCGCCGCCGATGATCATCCCCTGCTTTCCCCTGGCAACTGCGATTTCTCCCCTATAAATCGGAGCGCGTCGCAAGGCCGAGTAATCAGCAAACCAAACACATTGCGATCGATCGATACATCGATCACTGGTGTCAGCTTGTTTCTTGGCGCGCGCGAACTTACCCGAGGCGAATCCACCGGCGTCGCCCTCGGCCATGGCGGACGACGAGCAGAACCAGCAGCCGCCGTGGTACTGGTTCCCGTACTGGAGCGGTGCCCCGCAGCCGCCGCCACCCTCCCGCCCGTCCCGGCCCCCGGTCCGCCAGCAGCAGTCCCGGCGTCTGTCCCCGCCGTCGCCGTCCGTCGCGCCGTCCTCGCCACGACGACCGTCGCCGTCGCCTCAGCACCGCCAGCAACCGACTACAGCCACGGCGACGAGAGGCCCCGCTCCTCCTACTCCTCCACAGAGTCAGGTGTCCCGGCCGTCCCCGTCCAGAACCTCGCCGCTCGCGCCCATCGGAGCGCCGGCGCCTCCGTCCAACAACTCCAACGCCGGCTTTGCTGCCACGCCGGCACCCCCGGCCATGGTGGCTGCCAAGCCGGTTGTTGTGCTTCTGCCCGCTGCGCCTGAAGCTGCTCCAAGGCAGAAGGACGTGGACGTCGTCCTGCCCACGGAGAGATCCATCGCGCAAGTGCAACAGCTAGCTGCTGCTGCTGCTGCTGAGACCAAGCCGCACGGCGGCCACGGCAAGGCCGGAGACAAAGAACACAAGGCGCACCATCACAAGGATGAGCACAAAAGCAAGGAGAAAGAGAAAGAAAAAGATCACAAGGAGAAGAAAGATGAAACCAAAAGCAAGGAGAAAGAAAAGGATCACAAGGAGAAGGAGAAGAAGCAGCAGGCCGGCGAGGACGGCAAGCACAAGGAGGCCAAGGCCGAGCACGGGAAGCTGCACAGGGAGATCAAGGCCGGCGTGGCCGACATGGTGCACAGGGCGAACGGCGCCGCCGCGTCCGGGTCCGGGCACGGGCAGGGGCACGAGCGCGGGGCGACGAGCGTGATAACGCTGGCGGGGAGAACAAGGGCGCGTCCATGAAGGTGGGCGGCGGCAAGAGCAAGGGCGGCGGGGAGTGGCATGGTGGTCATGGCCACCGTCTCGACGGCGGCAGCGGCAGCGACGGGAAGAAGGCGGCGGGCAAGGCGGGAATGATGACGGCGCTGATCAACAGCAACGTGCAGGTGATCAACAACTCGCTGCTGCTGCAGGGCTCCTGTAACGGCGGGGACCCCGGCGTGCACCTCAAGCTCTCGGCCAAGTCCGCCAGCAAGGAGAAGCAAAAGCACGGAGGCGGCGGCGACAAGGCTGCTGCTGCCGGAAAGAAATGAGCGCCATCGCCGGTCGACCGGTGGTGTATGCAACAGGTCCTTGTCTCGTTGACAGATCGCTCCGCGTGGCGCGCTCCGTACATATGCAAATAAAACAGAGCTCACTGATCATCCATGTCCCCTGAGTCCCTGTCAGGACGACCTACTGCAAACTGTTCCAAATGTGTCTCTGAGTATGGTTTCGAAAACACATGAAAAAAATCTGGCTACAAGATTTGCCAAAACACATCTTTTGATTGTGCATTTGCTAGGTCTCGTTACAATTTTGCGACAAACAGAAAGCTTGACGATTTCCCTTTGACCGGTTCTGAACTCTTCTCGTTTCGGCGCAAGAGGACATCTATACATTTGAGTTTCGGACATATTACATTTACATACGAAAAGAAAAAAATAGACAACATTTACCTCAACTTCAATCATAGATCTGAGTAGCAGGAACATTATTGACGTGTTCAACGAGACACTTCGCACAAAGAATTGGGCAGCAACAAATGAACGAACAGATCGAACAAGAAATACTCCCAAGTACAACGAGAAACTTAACACAAAGATTATTTTATAGAAAATAGGGGTCGCCCCTGTTCCATTTTTAAAAAATGAAACAGAGCGCCAGAGCACTCATCCGTCAGTTTACAGCATCCAGGGCCCTATTGCGTACGGGCGCGGATTCGCTGACTTTGCTCCCGCTGACTTTGCCTGACTTTGAGTCACTTACATGTGGGGCCCACCACAAAGTCAGGCAAAGTCAGCGAATTTCAACCCATTGCGTACAACGTCCAGGACTCCAGGTATAGAGACTGAAAGAGACTATTACAGAAAGAACTTTTAGTTCAGCATCAAGAACTAGATCACTCCTAAACCAAAAACAGCTAAAGCTTCTTTCATGGCGAGACGGCCCAGTTAGTGTAGCGAGCGAGATTGCGACGACGTTCAACGTCGGACAGGGAGGGGGAGAAGAGCTTCGGGTCCGGCAATTTTCAGCAGTTCCCCACGGGTGCGCTACAACTTCCTCATAAGTTCTTCTAGCAGCGTTGGAGCTTTGCACAGCGGCCGCCATCGCAACAAGTATCTGATCACCAGTAATCGCACCATGTTTGTGCTTGACCAAACTGCACCCTGAAAACATAGAGAATTTCGAAGATTCCATAAGCTCCATAACAAGGCCGAGGTTGGCATGTTACTAATTTGTCGGCTCATAACAAGCCAGAGGCTACTCACTGCTGCCAGATTGTTATCAATATCGATATGAAGCAATTCAAATTTTTCTGCCAACAAATTTGTGGAACTACGCATTCAAAGAATTGAGTAATCATTTAACACAAAGAATTGAGTACCAGTTATAACCAGTTCAACATGACTGACCAACAGGGCAAAGAAGCTTCACGGTAGGCATATAGAAGGTTTAATGCACAACATGCTCAACATAACAAAGCACAAAACAACGAGATATGAAGAAATAAGGCTTCAACTTCCAAGCAACAGGTTCTGCATATATTACATATCACATACAACATTTAGCACTACGTTTTGGCCTTTTTGATATCCAACCCGCGAGCTAATTTCTTCATGGATTTAGGCATAGCAGCAACTTTTGACACCTTACGCATATAGCAGCATTCAATTGCTTCTTGTGGCTGCAATAATCACAAGCATGTAAATCACATTGAGCAAAAACTAGTCATGCAAATAATGTAAGAAACTTGCGGTTTTGCTTACTTTCTTGGTCAAGTTCTTCGTAGAAATTTTTGAAATTGACACAATCTGTTAGAGACCTACACGAGAACGTGTTCAAGTTCTATACGAGAACAAGCTCCTGGCTGATCGGTTTTCCTTGTATAGTTTACAAACCGATCAGCCAGGAGCTTGTTCTCGTATAGAACTTGAACACGTTCTCGTGTAGGTCTCTAACACAATCCATGTCTACAGTTTTCAGTTCATCTTTTATTGGATGGCACACTTGTGTGCCATTATCACCAAACTCGCCATATGCACACACCCGGATATAGATTCTGGTAGCTGAATTCCGACCCATCCTATGCAATTTTATAGGGCATAAATAATTTCAGTGACTAGACTAAAAGAAGCAGGACCACATCTACGTTCTACTTAGGAACCTTTTGTTTGGGGGGGGGGGGGGGGGGGGGGGGGGGGGTGTGTGGAGGATTGCTTACCATCAGAAACCAAAGCTTTTCAAAAAAATACTTTGACGTGTTTGCCTCTAACCGATATTGAGGTTTTGCAAACCAAAGTATCTCTCAAAGTGTTTTTTAGAGTATTGGAGAAAGAGGTCTGACCCTCTTTGTTCAAAAAATGAGAAAGGAGAAAAAACAGTGTTATTCCTTTGCGAGGTATTGGAATACTTTGGTTTTATAAATACGAGCTAAGATCTGTCGGGTTTACTAGAAAAAATAAAATACGGAGCTACCAAACAGAACCTCAATGAAAAATTCTTTGTATTATGGCTACATTGAAATATGCTCCTGCCAGATTTACATCATTGTCTACATCCATTATTATTATCTTTTAGTTTTTCCAAAATCTTTGAAATATGATTTTCGAATGTAAAAGGACCCCGGACTTTATTTGAGATGTATAAAAAAAGTATGGGGCTTTTATATTGTCGGGCCGTGCAGCCGGGTTTGGATCCAGGATTGGTACAGCCTGACCGGCAGAAGTCCCAAACCCACTACGCCGCCGGCTGCCTGCCCTACAAATTGCAGTATTGGGCTGTGGCCATGGACGAGGCGGCCCAAACGCTTCCATTCGCACCCCCCAAATTCCCAACCGACGCCTAAAAACCCTAACCCTCCACCAGAAAACTCAACCAGCTCCCCCGACCCGGCCGGCGGCGAGGCGATGAGGGCGGTCACCGGAACCATCACCTCCCCAGGCCGTCCCCGATCGCCAAGGCCGCCCACATCCTCCTCCGCTTCGAAGAGGTGACACCCTCTGCCCTCCTCTCCTCCGACGCCGCCACCTACCTCCGCACCGCCATCGAGGCCGTCGCCGAGCTCCACCGCTTCCAAGGCAACCTCCGCCGCCGTCAGCAGCGTAAGGGCGGCGGCGAGAGCGAGAGCAAGAGGAAGCATAGGCCCCCGCCGGTAGACGAGGACGGCAGGCGTCAGCAGCGTGAGGGCGGCGGCGAGAGCGAGAGGAGGCATCGGCCCGCCCCGGTAGACGATGACGGCCGGCAGGGGCGTCAGCAGCGTGAGGGCGGCGCCGAGGGCGAGAGGAGGCATCGGCCCGCGCCGGTAGATGATGACGGCAGGTGGGAGCCCAAGGTGGAGGCGGAGCAGGATGAGTACAGCAGGTGGGAGCCGAAGGTGGAGGAGGAGGAGGAGTACCGCATGACGATTCCTGCTGCTGGTGAGAAGAAGAGCAGCGAGAGGAAGGGGTCGAGGGATTTCCCTAGTCCTGTCAGTGAGAAGAGGAGGAAGAAGAAAGAGAAGCGTGTGAAAGAGGAAGTTGAAACAGGGGATGCAATTGAGGAGCAGAGCAGGAACACCCTTGGTGATGCTTTCCAAGGAATGGTGTCCGAAGAAGGAATCGACAGTGGCAAGAAGGCGGAGAGGAAGAAGAAACACCTGAAACAGGAGGATCTGGGTGCCAAGGAGGTGGAACAAAAGATGGTCCATGTTGGGGTTGCTGAGAATGGGCTGGCTAGCGAGGAGAAGAGAAGAAAGAAGAGGAAGCACACTGAAGAGAAAGAGGTGAAGAAAGAAGTTGTTGATGATGGTGATTTGGGAAGCGACAAGAAGAGGAAAAAGAAGAGAGACAGAGATGGCGATAATGGTAACGATACGGAGCTAGGAGGGCATACGAAGAAGAAGCAGCGGAAGTGATCTGGGAGGTTAGGTTTAAAAGAACCGCATACTGTTTTGAAATGTGCAAGGATTTTTGAAGATTGGGACGGTGAGGTTGATCTAGCTGTTGTATCTTAGGCTTTATTGTACAATCGAGGCTTGTGGTCTTTTGACCATTTTGGTAGACCAACAGTTCTGTTTTGTGACATCTGATTATTATGCCATGCTATTGATGCAATGAAATTTACATTATTATTGTCCCTTGAGATGCCTCTGTTTCATATTATGTTAACTCAACTGTTAGTGCTTACTATCTTATATCAGTACTTACGAAAATATGTAGAATCTTTTTAAATGAAATTCCTTTATTCTAACATGTTGCTTATATGGATAAAACTTATTATCTTGAAGCTAACATTTGAAACACAGTGTCCTCTGTATATTAATAGAAGTGGCGATGCAAAGAAAGAATTATCAGAAATATTGAACTGATGTGCTGAGTGCAGCATTAGTGTTTTTCTACTTGAGTCTCTAATCAAGTGTGCCGTTTGTGAACCTGTAGTATGAGACTAATGTATGGCAAATGATCATAATTCCAGGTATTCATAGTCTAACCCATGAACCAGCTCTGATGCAATCCTGTCTTCCAGCTGATGATGTGTCCGATGTTCATTTCGTGTTTTCCTGCAATAGTCACAGAGTTCTTTTGCCTGACATGAAACGATCGCCATGGACCAAAGCTGCTGCTAGACAATAAAGATAGGTAAACTACAAGTAGAGATTTTTTGCTCCCGGGCTCCAGTGAACCCTCTAGTAAAAAAAATAAAAAATCATATTTATAAGTTTCAAAAAAATCTAAAAACAATTCTGCATGTTGTCAATGATATATCCCACAAGCGTGTAAAATCTCGGTTTGAAATATTTAATATTCTGCTCTACACAAAAATGACAAATGTGTGGATCTAAATATACATACTTTCAAATCTTCAAAATATACAAGATTTGTTATTTTTGTGTAGCCAGAATATAATGTATTTCGAATAATTTTTTTTACGTTTGTGGGATACATCATTATTAACATGCATGAAATTTTTCAGATTTTTTTAAAACTTGAAAATATCATTTCTGATTTTTTTTTTCCAGAGGGAGCACTGGTGCTCGGGATCAAAAGGTGTTTTCCGGGTAAACTACACCTATCTTAGTTTAGTCAACATTCACTTTTTATGTCCTATGTTCCACGGGGATTTTTGTGTGCCAAAAATGTCTCAGTTTAGTTAACCATCGCCTTTATATCCTATAATGGCTCTTATTTGTTCTCGCTGGATTGTTTTGTGCCAAAAATGTCGATGTTACTGTTTCAAGAGGATGATATATTGGACGGAAGTTTGCGTGAAGATTCTCTCTTAAAAGTGTTTTCTTTCAGTGTGATCTACTGGTCTTTAATTAAATGTAAGGTATAATCATACATTATTTTTCTTCTAAGATACAGAATCACCGGATTGAACAAAAGCTAAAAGCACCTTCACAGATGAACTAGAAGCGCAATAATTGTTGACATGTGACTAAGGTCCTTCTATGTTGGTGGTTGTGGTGTCCCTGACCTGATTAGTGCCCACAAAGTTAGATGAATTTAATTAAATGGAAGGTGAGGGTTGGTGAAACTTGGCAATCAATTCTTGTGTAGGATGGAAATTGTAAGCTTTATAACAGAACATCGCAGCATATAATTCCATCCACCACTTGAAAGCACAACAAGACCCTGCAGCCTGCAGCATACAGAAACTAGTCGAGCATTCGATATTGGAATTGGGGATATGGATCCAGATGAGGAGAGGAGCAGGGTCCTTGTAATTGGTGGCACAGGTCACATTGGCAAGCACATCGTTGCTGCGAGTGTATGCCATGGCCACCCAACATCTGTCCTCATCAGGGATGCCTCACCGTCAGATCCAGCTAAGGCACAGCTACTCATGAGATTCGTCGATTCCGGTGTTGCTCTGATCAAGGTACACGTATATCACCCCCTGTTGTCTGTTTTTTCGACTACTCTTTCCCCAATTTTTTGAATGATTCTGATTTTCCCTTCTATAGGAAGAGACAAATATTGTACTGCTGGTGGCTTTGACATCCAGTTCTTTTAATATTAATCATATACTCATGCATAGTATTCAATTGCCAACTGAAGTTCAGTGATAAAAGCATCGTGCAATGGAGTTTAACAATGCAGGCGATTTTTCTAGCATATCATTAACTTGGTAGTACTTTGTAAAGGTGCTCAAGTCACATACATCTCAAGGACATGATCAAAATTTAGGCTGACTTTCAAAGTTGTTCCTCCCTTTTCTCACTTGTTATCTTTTTTATGCTCAGGGAGATTTGTTTAATCACGAGAGCCTTGTTAAAGCCATCAAGAGTACAGACATCATCATCTCGGCTGTGGGGCCCGTCAACTCGCCGAGCAGACAAGGATTGTCACAGCAATCAAGGAGGCCGGCAATGTCAAGGTCAGGTTATCTACTTGTTTTCTTATTTGATGATGGGTGATGGCTTGAAATCACTGAAAAATTGCCGTACAGAGGTTCCTGCCATCTGAGTTCGGCTCTGATGTAGAGCGGGTTCACACGGTGGATCCAGCGGCCTCATTGTATGCTGGAAAAGTCGACTTCCGCCATCTGATCGAGGCGGAGGGTATACCTCACACTTATGTCTCTTGCAACGGATTTGCCGAAACCTACCTACCAAGCATTGGTGATGTTACAAGAATTTTGGCTGGTCCTCCGTCTGACAAGATCACCGTCTTAGGTGATGGGAATGCAAAAGGTAAGTTGACATCCTTTTCCTGCTACCACAAATCTGCAATGTCATAAATCAGTGGTTGTATGAGGGTCACAACCTGCACTAATCCTGTAATTCTTGTTGCATGCAGCGGTGTTTGTGGTGGAAGAGGACATCGCTGTCTACACGGTGAGAGCGATTGATGATCCGAGAACCCTGAACAAGATCCTCTACATGAGGCCGCCAGCGAACATCGTATCCCATAACGAGCTCATTTCAATGTGGGAGAGGAAAGTGGGCAAGGCTTTTCAGATTGTGCGCATCCCTGAGGTGGATCTCCTAGAGTGGATCAAAGGTACATCGTTTATTGTACACCCAGTCACCCAGACACATGGTTGTTGCAACTGCATCTCTGACCACTCTCGACATTTGTATGCAGAGGCGGCGTTCCCTCTGAACATATTGCTGTCCCTCGCTCTCTCCATCTTCATCAGAGGTGACCAGACTAACTTCAAGATCGAGCCGTCCTTTGGTGTCGAGGCCACTGAGCTCTACCCTGACGTGAAGTACACCACTGTCGACGAGTACCTCAACCGCCTTCTCTAACTTGCCTAGAATGGAACCCGGCCACAGTTGACATCCACAGTGAAGATGATCGAACAGTTATCTCCAATTGTTTTGTGTGTTTCTTCTGTAAATTCAGCAGGAAGAACCTGTGATTTTGGTCTAAAAGTTAAATAAGTTCAGGAGAGGAAGACTATGACCCCCCAATTGCGAAAGCTATACAGTATACTTTTCAGACTATGGATGCGATCTAATCCCGTATGCTTGAATAACAAATGGCACATTATACTAAATTTTCAGTTTGGCCACCAAATTGATACAATGTTCTTGAGACTTTTTCTTACTAAACTAGCACCAACTCTTCAGAGTTACAGCTTCGCATGCAGCAAAACCCAATAATTTCCATTGCTTCAGATACAAGTATATGGTTCAACAAATATGGACAGGTTGGTGGCGTGTTATGTCGTCGTACAATGAACTTTTCCATTTGGTCACCTAATAACTAGTTAAGTGTAAGCATAAATAGCACTTGGATTACTAGTGCGGGCGGTCATGGTCTTTGTGAAATATACATGTGAATCAGGGTTCCTCAGAACTTCCTTGCTTTTTAGTTACACGGACCATTTGGTATATCATGCACTTAATCATGGAAGGAGAGACTACAAAAACTAAGACATGATTATGGTTGAGGAGGTGTCCTTAGAGAGGCTACACAGGCAATACGCAGATAATTCTCAGATGTTTTGATTAAAGAAGAGACATCGTGTGGCTAAAACTCAAAATTGCGAAAATATAACAGGAATCGTAGAGTTTATCAAAGACAAACTCTCTAGGCCATCATCATTGTAATTGTGATTAGGATATATACTGGGAGTATAGAAGAAGAGAGGTTAACTAGGTGTCCCCAACAGAGAATAACATATGGGGAATGCGATATCTACAATCAACGGAAGTAACACGATGTCGATTCCCTGAAAACAAGAGCGCGTGCCTTTGCTTCGTTCTATAAAACTAGGCAAGATGGCGCGGCGACACGCCGCGCCCGTGTGTTTATTAATTGATATAGAACGGAATGAAAACATTAAAGCAACAAAAGTAACATTTAGGTAAATGATTTAATAAATGTTTGAATAAATCAGACATTACAATTAGTATTACAACTTATTGAATTCTTGCAAAGACAAACCAATAATTTTACTGATTAAACACAAATTACACTGTTTTTACAACTTTATTACAACAAACTGAAATCCAAAAAGGGAATTTACAATTGTTTCCTAAACTAAAATGTCTTGTAGTTATCTTTCTTCTTCTTGATAATCATTCCACATATATTCTTCCTTTATATCCTTATATTCTTCCTTTATATCCTAAAATACCAGAATGAAGAGTGTAAGGGGGTGCTGCATTGGCTGGTACAGTGAGCTACTGAGCTCTGTGTAAATAGAAAAATCACCAGGCAGACTCACCAATATTTTGTTAAAAAACATCCTTGCATTTCTGACACTGAAGTAAATGAACACAATTAATATTGCAGAGCCAGCAGATCGTTGAAACACCCGATTCAGCACCATATCTGAAAGGACATGAATCATAAGACAAAGGATTAAGGAGAAATGGAGAATTGTTCAGAACCTATTAGTGTAATTTAAACCAGGCAATTACCTAGACCAAGGACAATAATATGGGTTCATTGTAATAGGTAAAGTTGAGGCTATTAGAGGAAGCAGGTATATCCGTATATGAAATAGGTAGCCTAGACTTAAACATGGAACAAAATTTAATAATGTAATCGCTGGAAGAAGACTCGTGCCAACAGATACATTTCTACATGTATAGGGGAATACATCAGATACATATCTAAAATAATTAGAATAGATGCAGTATGCGTCTTTGCGATATGCATTGCAGCGGATGCTTTCAGAGGGCAGTGGCAGAAGCATGGAGTGTTCAGTTCGGAGTGAAGAATGCATGCCTTCCCTAAAAATAATCCTGATCTACTATTTGTGTCGAACAACGTCATACTTACAGAATTTCGGTGGTGTACAGTACAATCATATTTAGAGAATTGAGCTCATCGGAGACTACATTCCACATTAACAAAATGGACAGTCATTTACTCCAGGGTAGATCAGGCAAAGCAATGCATCATGACAATCAAGTAAACCGAAAATTGCAGTGGTATAGTGAACGGCCGCGATGGCGGGCACGGTTTCCTTGACATAGAATCTGTATGCCGCAATTTTAGATTGACTGCATTTTAGGTTGCATAATTCAGACTGAATTCAGCACGCATCACATTGAATGTATTTTAGGTTGCATAATTACAATGTATATGCACACTACTCTACTCGTGCAGCTATTGGATTGTTGGTGCACAATAAAATCACTGAATAATTATGTCTGGAAATGACTGTAAAGGCAAAAAATCTCCGTCAATATCATACATTACCAATGATATGCATAGCATCAAACAATTTTAGCACATCGATGAATAATTTGATCACAACCAGCATGCAGTGGGCAATATCAGTGCAGATATTCAAACTTGTTTTTAGCACAAATACTATAACCGAGAAACTACATGAAACCACACTGAACCATAATGTGTAGACAGATAGTCGCACATCTTCCATGCTGGCATGTTTACTCCACTCTGTATGAGAGTCAACACGAAACCGAGCTAAACTACAGTATATATGAACAAATGGTTGTGCATCATACATGCAGGAGAAGTACTCATATGCTTCATCACAACTGTTGTGCATAGAAAATGCGAAATCGTTAGCCTAAGAAATAACAGCTTTGGATGTATTAGGAATGCAGTGGTAAATTAGCAAAGCACGGCCCATCTCCATCAAGCAAAACCTGTTTATTAGTAAACACATATGGTACAGTCATCCACTCAGGATATCACCATAATTTGAACAGAGAAACAGCAAAAGTGTTCCCTCCCAATGACAAAACCCACTTCGATTAAGGCAGAGATTGTTCTACCATGCACCTAATCCATCTAGCTTCACAACAATTATTCATACCTACAAACCCGACCATACCAACCATGTAAATAGTAAATTTGACAGCTACATCTTTGCAGAAGGCGACATTTATGCAGCCAGTTCTAGTTTTTTGCAGACAACAACAATTGAACTCAAATGTCAGTTTGAATACGGTTCTCATGGCCTGCAAAGCCTGTGCAATTCAGAAGTTAACTAATGTTAACGGGGAGCATTTTTATTGGTGCATTAACATTTTTTTAGTGGACAGAACTTAGTAAATTAAATAGCAGAGAAAGGAAGTAAACACGTGATCCACCAATCATTATATTAGTAGAAATCTCTACACCTGGATCAGAAGGGCGAGAGAAATTTAACAATTCGTTGGATTACCATTTTGTGCAGATATTGCCCCGCAGTTTTGCGAACGCAGTAGAGGGATGACGCAAGCGGAGGGCAGGGAAGAAAAGATAGAGAGGAAGACGGGGGAAAGGGAAAGGGGGGCTCACCGGAGCGGCCGTAGTCCCCGCCACGGCCGAGTTGCTCCACGTCGGGCATCGGGACAAAGATGCGCGGACGATCGAGACGGCGATGCACGGGCGGCCGAGTCGGAGATGAGGCTGGCGAGAGCGGCTGGAAGGCGAGGGCGAGCACGGCGGAGCCGCGCCGACGGCCGAAACCCTAGCCTAGGGTTGGGTCGCGCGCGGCCGCGCCAGGCGGGGAAAATCAAATCGAAGATGAGGAGAAGGTGTAGCGTCGACCGCCGCGTCGACCGGCCCACATAACAGCGGTGGAGGTGGCCGGAGCACGCCGAAATCAGTCGGTGACGGCGAGGCGGCAGAGGTCGCCGCGGGAGCGAGAGCGAGGGGAGAGAGGAGAGTGCGAGTGAGAGTTTTTGGGGGACTTATTCGCATTTTTTTTGGAAAATTCAGGGTGTTTTTTGAAAAAAAGGCGGGTTGACCGGCTGGAGCCGGCGGAGGCGTGCGTCAATTTTCGTGCGCACGGTGGGCAACCGGTCGCGACCGGTTGAGTTGCGCGCGCCAAAATTCGTGCAGCTGGACGTGACCGGTTAACCGCGGTCATCCGCGCGCCAACATTCGTGCAGCTACAGTAGCGCGCGGCTGTTCATCGGACGGGGTTGCTGTGAGCCGTTGATGTACGATCGGACGCCCAGGATTCGGTACTGTAGATACTGCAGCTAGCTACAGTGCTACAGTATCAAGTACGCTGAGAGGCCGTTTTCTTGTCCACCTTTTATATATAGTAGTGATGATGTTTTTTTAGCAGACGTTCTTTAAATGTTGAGATGCCTAATTTTTTTGAAATGGCCCTGCTAAAACCCTCCAGCCTACAAAATAAACAGCCGAAATAGGATATAAGCCAGTAAATCTACTACCAACGATCGGTCGCCCCTAGCTTCCAACCACAAATCAAGAACGCACGTATGTCCTAAGGCAGAGGCAGATCGATGGCACCATCTTCTAGCGTCAGCCTTTGCCTGCTTTTGGCTCAGACGTTCGAGTCTACTTGTCCTCTCTACTATTGCTTGCTCTGTCCTTGGACAAGGAAAACACGGTTCTATCTAGTGCATGCGTCTGTCCTTTGACATAACATTTGGTTGCTGCTAGCCTGTAGGTAATTTTTTTTTTGCGAAAAAATCACCGATCTATTAATCATCCTCAGCAGCAATACAAAAGACCAAAAAAATAATAAAAATTAAAAAGGTCATTCGATCACCTAGTGATGACTACGCGCTAGCCGGTAGGTCTTGAACACATGTATGTCTTACGCAGAGGTAGATAGATGGCTCCATCGTCTAGCCTTAGCCTTTGCCGGCTTTTGGCTCTACGGTTGCTTGCTCCGTCCATGGACAAGGAAAACACGGTTCTAACTAGCGCGCCTGATCAACTTTGCACAGTATCACTCTCATCGAAATGAGACAATAAGGTTTTGTCATGTGTCCATCCGCTACGAAGTTGCGTAACTGCTCCCGATGCCTTACATTCCCTCATGTTTTCACAGTAGTTCTCTTGTCTTCTCCATGAAATGTGTGTGTGAGATGTTCCTGTTTGAACTGAAGTCGAACGGGTGAACGCCGAGTATATATATAAGGGGCAAATCATTTTCGTCCTCCACCATAGCACATGAGCGCGGTAGATAATGTACACTTGACACGCGATGCAATCAACAGCTACTCAGTTAATGTGTGGCTGGGCTGCCGCTTGATGTACACTGGACACGTGATGCAATCAACACTCACCCCGTTCTTTCTTCCTCTCTGACCAGACACGCTTGATGTACATCCATTATCGTACACCCAGACACATGGTAGTTGCAGCTGCATCTCTGGCCACTCTCAACATTTGTATGCAGAGGCGGCCTTCCCTCTCAACAATTTGTTGTCCCTCGCGCTACTTCAAGATCGAGCCATCCATTGGCGTCGAGACCACCGAGCTCTACCCTGACGTGAAGTACACCACAGTCGACGAGTACCTCAACCGCCTTCTCTAACTTGCCTAGGATGGAACCCGGTCACAGTTGACGTCCACAGTGAAGATGAACAGATATCTCCAATGGTTTTGTGTGTTTCTTCTGTAAATTCAGCAGGAAGAACCTGGGATTCTGGTCTAAAGTTAAATAAGTTCAGCAGAGGAAGATTATGACCCAAGTGTGAAAGCTATACATTATACTTTTCGGACTATGGATGTGATCTATTCCTGTTTGCTTGAATAACCAATGGCACATTATATAAATTTTCAGCTTGGCCACCAAATTGATCCAATGTTCTTGAGGCTTTTTCTTGAGATTTACTGTGAACTTCTCCATTAGGTCACCTAATAATTAGCGAAGTGCAAGCATAAATAGCACTATGATTACTAATGCGGTCATGGTCTTTGTGAAATATCCATGTGATCAGAGTTCCTCACAACCTGGAATTCCGGCAAATTAGTGTCGATGATTCTAAGATGCACATGTTTTTGTTTGGATCCGGTTTTAACAGGCTTGGAAGATCTGGATGTGTCTTTGTAGCCACAGTTATGTTTCCATCTACCGGTATCAACATAACTGGCAGTATATAAGAAGAGAGGTTAATTAGGTGTCCCCAACAAAAAAAAATAACATATGGGGAATGCGACAATGTACTATCAACGGAAGCAACACAATATCGATGATCACAAGATGTCTATGGAGCTAGTTTATAGAGATTCCTGAAAGCAAGAGAATATGCCCTGTTTCGTTCTTTAAAATGTTGAGATGACTAAGAAAGGAACCAGTAGAGCTACGACCAACGGATTGGTCGCCTCTAGTCTAAATCATGTATATCGATGGCTACGTCTTCATAGTCTGAGCCTGGTTTTGTCTCGTACGTTGGAGTCTACCCCTCCTCTCTACGGTTGCTTGCTCTGTCTTTGGACAAGGAAAACACGGTTCTAGCTAGTGCCAATCTTCTACGCCACACAATATCAATCTCATCGAAATGAGGCAATACGGTTTTGTCATGTGTCTAGCCGCTACAAAGTTGCGTAACTGCACCCAATGCCTCACATTCCCTAATGTTTTCACAGTTCTTTTCTCGTCCTCTCCATGTCATGTGTGTGTGAGATGCCACCTATTTGAACTGAAGTGGAACGGATGAAAGCTGAGTGATATATAAGGGGCAATCATTTTCGTCCTCCACCATTGCACGTTTTTTTTAGAAAAAGGGGGGCCCCAGCCTCTGCATCGATCGATGCATGCGGCTTTTATTTTTATTGAAGGAAGTCTGTCAATCGTTACAACCGAATTACAACCAGGATCGCACAAAGTGGCAATATGAATCAGCCACAAAAAAAGAGAAAGACAACAGCTAATGACTCTGCATCAACATGCTATCCTCAAATCAGAACGCCAGCTGAAATGGGAATATAGATCCGACGCGATCGATTCCAGGCGGCTGCACCCAAAATCCATTGCGCCTTGCTTCTCCGTTGACTGTAGGTAGGACCACGTACGGATCCAATGAGTAGCCATCGGGATAACCTGCATAAAAGTAGTTTTCTTTGCTCTGTTAAAAATATAGTCATTGCGAATATTCCACAAGGCCCAAATCAAGGCACAAACACCCACTCTAATTTGAACCTTCTCAGTTTTAGATACTCCCTCAACCAATTACCAAACAAGTGTCTTACGTCATTTGGTGGTTTAATATTAAAAGCCATGTGTACAGTGCGCCATGTCATTTTTGCAAGTGGGCACGCAAAGAATAAATGTTGAATTGTTTCATCTTGATCACAAAAGCAACATTTTTTGCAGCCATCCCAATTTCGTTTAGCTAAATTATCCTTTGTAAGAATTACCTTACGGTATAAGAACCACATAAAAATCTTGATTTTTAGAGGTACTTTCATTTTCCATATAAATTTACGAAGAAATCTTGTATGATCACTCATGAAATCCAAATACAGAGATTTTACCGTAAAAACACCCGTGTTTGTGAGTCCCCATTTAAACACGTCAGGCTGGTTCGTAAGATTAATTTGCATAAGACGGTGTACCAAATGCAGCCATTTCGTCCATTTATCCCCCGTCAACGCTCTCCTGAAACCTAGGTTAGGGGAGGTGCCTGAGATAGAACATCAGCCACCGTAACTTGTTTACGATAGACCAAATTGTAAAGGGCGGGATACTGCTTAGCAAGGGGCTTGTCCCCAAGCCAGGTATCTTCCCAGAACCTAGTTGTCTCTCCGCTCCCTACCTCAAAAGAACCACGTTCAAAAAAATCATCCTTAACCTTCATTAATCCCTTCCAAAAGGGCGAATCATTTGGCTTACTTTGTACTTGAGATAACGATTTCGAATGTAAATATTTATTATGAATTAGCTCATGCCAGACCCCACCGTTTTCAGACAAAATTTTGAATAACCATTTGCTGAGCAATGCTTTATTTTTAATCTCTAGTACCTCTATCCCCAAGCCCCCTTGATCTTTTGGTCTGCACATTAAGTTCCATTTAGTGAGTCTATATTTTCGTTTATGCCCATCGCTTTGCCAAAAGAACCTCGACCTAAAATAATCTAATCTTTTCCGGACCCCTATAGGTACTTCAAAGAAAGATAGCATGAACATAGGCAGGCTTGATAGGACCGAATTAATCAGGATGAGCCGATCACCATAGGATAATAATTTGCCTGCCCAACTCGCTAGTTTTTTCTCAAAACGATCTTCTATCATTTTCCATTCACTATTTTTTAATCTGCGGTAATGTATCGGGATACCCAAATACTTGAATGGGTAGGACCCAGACTCGCAACCAAAGAGCAACCTATACTGTTCTTCAACTTCCTTTGCTTTCCCAAAACAGAAGATCTCGCTTTTGTGAAAATTAATTTTTAAGCCGGATAGTTGTTCAAAAATACATAAGATAAGTTTCATATTAAGTGCCTTTTCTAGATCGTGTTCCATAAACAAAATTGTATCGTCGGCGTACTGAAGAATCGATACCCCCCCGTCTACTAGGTGAGGAATCAGACCATCTACTTGACCATCCTCCTTGGCTCTCGTAATCATAACGGCCAGCATGTCGGCTACAATATTGAACAAGATCGGTGACAAAGGATCACCCTGTCGTAAACCCTTTTGTGTTTGAAAATAATGACCTAGATCATCATTTACTTTGATACCCACACTCCCTCGGCTAACAAAATTTTCTATCCATTTACACCATTTAGGATCAAACCCTTTCATTCGCAGTACTTGTTGTAAAAAAGGCCATTGAACTTTATCATATGCTTTCTCAAAGTCGATTTTTAGTAGTACCCCATCCATTTTCTTCCTATGAAGTTCATGGATCGTCTCGTGTAGAATTAGCACGCCCTCAAGAATATGTCTACCGGGCATAAAAGCAGTCTGTGTTGGTCTAATCACCTTATGTGCCACTTCAGTAATTCTATTCGTTCCCACCTTGGTGAAAATTTTAAAACTAACATTGAGTAGACAAATAGGTCGGTATTGTTGAATCTGAACTGCATTTTCTTTCTTTGGCAGTAGAATAATGTTACCATAGTTAAGTTGGAATAACGGTAGGTCACCAGCCTCAAAAGCTTTAAACAAATTCATTAAATCAAATTTAATAGTACCCCAGAATTTTTGATAGAACTCAGCGGGGAACCCATCTGGTCCAGGTGCTTTGTTCTTTTCCATTTGCATTATCGCATCGTACACCTCCTTTTCTGTAAAGTCGGCTGTGAGTATGGTATTTTCCTCACTCGAGATTTGAGGAATATCAGCAATTCGGGTCTCCACTAGTGTTACCGAATGCTGCATCGAATCACCAAAGAGTTTCTTATAGAAGGTCGTTATATAATTCTTAATATTTTCTTGTCCTATAATGGTACCCTCCTCCTGCTCTAGCTGAAATATTCGTTTCCGTCTATGTTTCCCATTCGCAATCAAATGAAAGTATTTAGTGTTATCACCCCCTTCCTGAATGTGTTTAACTTTAGCTCGTTGTGCCCACTTAGCCTCTTCCTCTCTTCTTAGAAGGGCTACTTCATGGTTTGCTTTCCTAAGGGCCTCCCTTTCACTAGCATTTAACGGGACAGTTTCGGCCTTAACATCTAGTATGTCAATAAGACTGAGTAGTCTTTCTTTTTCTTTCTTGTATATACTGCTAATATTTTTTGCCCAACCGCGAAGAAAAGCCCGGAGACGGCGAATCTTGTTTTGCCATATCTCCATTGGTGTATTACCAACCGAAACCGAATTCCACTCTTTAGCTACCATCTCGGTAAAACCCTCTTTCTTTAACCAAGAGAGCTCGAAAGAAAAATGTGTTTTATTTCCCAGATGAGCTTGTTCCCCTGAGTCCATAAGTAAAGGTGTGTGATCTGAACCAACCCTAGTTAGAGCTCTAACACTCACCAACGGGAATTTCTGTTCCCAGGACACACTTGCCAGGATTCTATCTAATTTTTCATAAGTAGGATTAGGTCTGCGGTTTGCCCAAGTATATTGCCGACCTGAGAGATCTATTTCTCTGAGGTCAAGACTTTCGATGATTGCATTGAAAATGAAGGGCCACCTATCATTATAATTGTCGTTATTTTTTTCACTTTGTCTCCTAATTATATTAAAATCACCCCCCACCAAAATTGGTAATGTTTCAACTTCACATATGCGAACCAACTCGGCCAGAAATTCACTCTTTTGTGCATCCTGAGCTGCCCCATAAACAGCCACCATGACCCATTCGAAGTTATCCGAACGAGAGACTAGATGAAACTTGACACATCTATCTCCAGGAGTAATATTTTTAACCTTAATAGTTTGTGCATTGAAGCCAACTAAAATTCCTCCCGACCTCCCTTGTGGAGGTAGACAGTACCAAATGTAATCAAAACCCCCTGCCAAGTTCCTTAGGAAAGGTGCACTAAAATTATCTCTACCAGTTTCTATGATAGCAAAGAAGTCAAGCTTGAATTCCCTAATTGTGTCCGAAACCACCATGTGTTTTGCTGTATCCCTAAACCCCCCACTATTCCAAAAGCTGCCTTTCACCATTGTCTAGACTTCAATTTTAATCGAATGCTACGTCTGACCGACGAATGATCATACTTCTTTTTGTTATATACTCTTTTTTTCTTAATTATCGTGGAATCAAGGTCCTTGTGACCTTCAGAGTCCGAAAAATCAGTTTCCGCGAGATCAGTACTCAGCTCTAGTGCTTCATCGATAACCCTCTTACCCGACGATGGATCTAGGTGTTCTGTTTCTTTCTCTTTCTTCTTAAGCATAACTAAAGTGCGGTTTAAGTCTATTTCTTTAATGTTAGCTATGGAAGACAAAATTTTATTAGGTGAAGCCCCCAACGAAACCCCCAAACTCGAAGCTCTAGAAATAAAAACATCATCTGAAAAAGAAGCGATTGTAAATTTAGAAACGGCGGATGTACCTGGAGTCCCGAGATCATTACGCTCCTGAGCCCTCTTTTGGGCCCTAGCCAATTGTGTGTCATCCGCGTCAGCTTGAGCACGAACGCGCGAACTTGTACGCACCTCCTTGCCCCGAGCCTCTGAAATCCCCCGTAAGCAATGATCTCCTCCCGGGAAAATCTTCCGCCCAAGAACACTCCTGTCCCTTGACAATGAGTTGAAACTGAGCCACGGTACGAGTCCCCCACTGGTGTGTGTGGTGAACGAGCAGAACCATCATCGGCTGCACGCCTAGGTGACCGAACAGGTGACAGAGTGGCCGCTGTGTCATCCTTTGCTGAAGCAAGCAGAGCTGCCGCTTTCTGTTCCGCAGTCTGCATCATGCGATCACCATGTGTAGTGCTGCTCCGAGGAGAACTAGCCTCAGGCGTGGCACTCTTTGGTTCAGAAGCAGGAGACGGCGATCTAGATTTCCGCCTGCCGCATGTAGTATGCTGCGAATCAGGACGCAGCTGGGTAGGAACCGAAGCAGCCAATGGTGAAGGTAAGCTTTCTTCGTCGTCCTCCACCCTGTCACTCCATAGCCGTCTCGGAGCTGAAACACAAGTGCGGACAGCCTTGACATTTGGAGATGAAAAGTAGTCTACTGTCCCAAACTGAATCGGAGGTGACTGCTCTAACTGGACAGCATCCACCACGTGAAGAGGTAGCCGAGATGGAGAAGGGAAAGACCCAAACTGCATGTGGTCTTTGGGTTCGGAAGACTTGTCATCCGTCTCCATAGCATTTGATTTATTTTCCTTCTCGTCTGCCTTCTTAGTTGCATCACGGCCATCACCCAACTTTGCATCCTGCAACTTCTTTTGTCCTTGATTATCTGTGTCTTTCCCGCTGCTTCCATCATCTGCATTCGGGTCATTCATCACAAAATCCCCGGCAGCGACCACTGAGCCATCCCCAGCTTCAATATCGAAGAAAACACCATACCCTTCACCTTCATACATGAAATCAACCGATCGTGGTATCCCTTCTGGATTAGCACAATCGATTCGTGCCCTCACAATGCCATGCTCCCTAGTGAACCTCATGTCGATCTCCTTAGCCTCGCCAATCAACGAGCCTACTGCAAAAAGGGCCAAGTAATCCCGGCAAAGAGTGTCAGGGCAACCAGAGATACGCACCCAAATATCATATAAACCCCATTTGTCAAACATCTTAGAACTCCAGTCCTCAAAATGCAAAGAAATTTCTGTCCCTTCAACATCAATACACTTAATCCTCTTTAGCCTGGATAAATCAGCTTTGGTTGGGAACACCACTCGAAAATCTGTGTCTCCTGCAGGATATATCTCCCATGCATGATCACCTGGACCAACCAGTCAAGCTCTTTTAAAACTTGAGGAGCTGATAGTTTCCCTCCTGATACTGCAATCCTCCCCACCTTTCCACTCTCATTTTTCAGGCGCAGATTATCAGACCTGTCGATCTTGAAATACATAAGACATTCCTTGGCCATCCCATATAAAGTCGCTGTAGGTTTCTTCATCTTTGGTAATGGACAAGCATCATCCCCATGCAAGGCCGAATCACAGAAGACACAAAGAGTTGTTGTGCAGTCTGTTCCAATATGTCCTGTAAGTTTACATCGAAGCAAAGGGACTTGTCCTGTTTGTTTTTTGGTTTTTCATGTGGTAATGGAACAATAACATTAGCAGCCTCTTGAGTCTTTGCTTGTTGATCAGACTTGTCTGCTTCTTTGGGTTTATAGACAGCGATTTGTGCAGTCACATTACCCTGTTGATCCAGCTCCATACTTGCATTGCTAGTAGTTTCAGATTGCCCTCCAGGATGACCTCGCCCACCCAGTTATTGACACGGCCCCTCCCCTGAGCATCGCCGCGGACTTGTCCTACGGCCCCAAAGTTGCCATGATTATTTCTATATCTCTGATTGTTGCTATAGTTCATGTTCCCCTGAAAATTTCTATTGTTTCTCTCATAAAAACCTTCATTATAGTTGCCAAAGTTACCTCTGAAATCCCCTTGTTGCATAGCTCCACTGCCCTCTCCATGCTCATAGTTGCTTGGCCCCGACGCCGGAAATTCTGCCGCGGGTACCCTTGCGATCCCTGAACGCCATTGCCAAACCTGCCCATCTGCCTATCTTGCCCACCATCGCTCGCAAACCCACGGCCATCACGGCTACCATTGAACCTCCACGCCGGAAGCCTTGTCCTCCGGTGTTCTGGTTGCCATAGTTGTTTCCTCCATTGGGCGGATAGCCCCCGCCCGACGCTCCCCTTCCCGCCATGAGGTCCGACGCAAAGCTACGTCATTCCTGCGGCGCTGACAGGAGAGCACGGTTCTCTGGATGAAAACGTCTTAAACCTAAAACCCCAGTTTTATTCTCTGACCTGGGCCTTGTGCCCTTTGTTTGTGCGATTGTTGCAACACAACTGGGTAGGGCCTTGTGCCCAAGCCCTAGTTGTACACTCCTGACCGGGCCAGCTTGGGCCTTGTGCCCAGGTTGCGGCGCAGGTGACCGGTAATTTGAAATCGAATTTGAATCGTGATCCACTTTTTTCGGTCTTACACCGCCGCTCGTCGCCGGCGACCTTCTTGGCCTGGATGATGAAGACCTGCTCACCATAACCGATGCCACCTTCGTCTTCTTCTTCTTGCGACGTGCCACCGTCCAATCAGCGGCGTCGAGAACGTCATCCAATGTGAACGTCGTGGGTTGCAGCACCGGCAGCTTGGTCGCCGGGGAACCTGCAAGACAACTTGCGGTAGATTGAACGTTAGCGCATACCTGTGAATCGAGTGAGACAGCGAGCTCCGTCGCCGCCCAAGCCATTATGCTGCGCTTGTTTGCTTTCTTCTTTCTCTCCTTGCGAAGGTCCCGTCTAGGCCTCTCCTCCGGTGTCCGACACCGGTACTCCCAGGACCGGGATCTTGCAGAGGAGATCGGAGACGCCGGGGTCTCATCCTCCTCCGAGCTCTCCGACGATGTCTCCCAGAAGCGGCCGGCCAGGCGCGCGCCGTCGCCAGAATCGCCTCCCAGGTCGCGAGACCTCATTCTCTCTCTCTTGTAATAATGACTTTACTTGTGTAATTAGAACCTCCGGCCAGGCGCGCGCCGTCGCCAGAATCGCCTCCCTATCTTGCACGTGAGCGGTAGATAAATGTGTGGCTGGGCCAGCGCTTGATCTACACTTTGACACGTGATGCGATCAACACTCACCCCGTTCTTTCTTCCTCTCTGACAGAAGTCGTGAATGCCTCATAAAACCTTTAATTGGAAACGAGTTCATCCCTAGTTTTTTGACGTGCATACATCAGTTTTCACCTCAATTGCTGTTTTTTCTGTGTAAGTTCTTGGGCTTGTATAGCCCAGGAACCCTGCAGAAGCCCCACAACAACATAAAGTAGCCTCGAGTGCATCTCTTCAACGATTGTATAGCCACGCTTGCTCTTAGAGAGATTGAACGCACTGGAGTGTGCTACACCTGGACTAATAACCAAAGGAACACTATCAGACGTGTTCTTGACAGAGTCCTAGTTTCGCCATCATCGGACGCTCACTTCCCCCTCGCTACGCTTCATGTGGAAACGAGGATTGGATCAGACCATACTCTCTTAATCTTAGATACAGGAGAAGCGCTCCCACCCCCAAAAGTTAGACGGTTTTTCTTCGAAACAGGATGGCTAGAGATGCCAGGTTTCCATGACATTGTGACTGCAACATGGACAAACCTGTCGAATAACAGATCAAACTGCCGCGACCCTCTAGACCTTTGGCAGCTCCTCTCTACGGGACTTCACAAATTTAATGAACAAGAGCTCTATACATATAATTAACCGAGAATTTACCATTTTCATGTAAATGCCAACGAAATACATCAACCTCTTGCGATAGCTGGATCATAGCTAGCCGCAAATCTGGGGCTAATTAAATCACGTCTAAACGTCACATTAGGTGGAGATGTCTCGAAAACCGTAGCGATTGTATCATTCTTGTGACGTACAATTGAATATTGTTCTTTGAGAGTGGTGTTTACTAGCCACTTATCCTCCCATAATCTAATATCAGATCCATCTTTAATGGAAAAGGATAATTGAGATTAATATATACCGTAATTTAGAAGAAGAGAGGTTAATTAGGTGTCACCAACACAAAATAACATATGGGAAATGCAATAATCTCCTATCAACATAAGCAACACAATATGACGAGTATAAGATATTTATTGAGTTTGCTTGTAGACATTCCGTGAAAACAAGAGCACATGGCTTACTTTGTTCTATAAAATGGGTTTTTTAAACTTTCTAGATAAGCTGCGCCGTGCATTCTTATGGGCAATTTCAGATAAGGTCACTGGTGGTAAATGCCTGATGAGCTTGCCAAAATCTTTGAGGGGGGGGGGGGGGGGGGGGGGGGGGGGGGGGGCAAAGCAAAGATCCAACTAAACCTTGGGCTGGATTACCTCTGCCAATTGATAAGACTGTCAGAGCACTCTTTCAGGCATCAACTTCTATCACAATTCATAGTGGTACTGCAACTGCCTTCTGGTTAAGTCATTGGGTAGAGGGCATCCCACTTGAAGATCGATTCCCAAACTTGTACAAGCACTCCAGGCAGAAGAGGATATCTGTGAGAGATGCCTTGAACCAGAGGGCTTGGGTTTCTAACATAAAACTTCACCCCACAAGGGCTATGCTAACAGAGTATCTGAGTCTTTGGGAGCTGCAAGAAAGATGCACTCCCGCCCAGTTTGACAAAGAAGCGGATAGCCTGGAAGGGAGACTGAATGCTAATGGGAAATATACAGCTTCTTTGGCCTACCATGCTCAACTGCTTGGTCACATTCCAGCACCAACTCTACTGCAAGTTTGAAAAACAAAAGCAATTCCAAAATGTCGGCTGCATGCATGGCTTCTTTTGCACAACATGATTTTGACTGCGGACAATTTGGCGAAGAGAGGTTGGCCTCATGACCCTATCTGCAAGCTCTGCTCTATTCATCCTGAGACTGCAGTCCACATCTCGGCCGCCTGCCCCTATTCTGGGCATGTGTGGCATGAACTGCTGAGAAGATTATCGTTACCGCTAGTGCTCGCACCTTCTTCTTCCTGTGAACATCTCGAAGACTAGTGGAATTACTGTACAACTGTTGCCCCTGCCAAGATCGTCGAGCGGTGGCGCACCCTTGCGCTGCTAACCTGGTGGTTCCTCGGGAAAGAACGCAATAACAAAGTCTTCAATAACAAAGCAACTGCTGCAAACTCCATTGTGGAATCCATCATTTTGGAACTAAAACATTGTAGCACGGCGGGAGTCCTGGGCGCGTCGAAGCTCACGGGAGATTGAGAGTTCTTTAACTAGCTCTAACTCTCTAAGAGAGATTACTTACTCCTGGTTCTAACTAACTTATTCTTTCATTCTTTGTTAACTTGTACTCGGACCGGCATTTGATCCGGTTTCTCTTAATGAAATGAAGCAGCGCTCGTTGCCTCCGTAAAAAAAAACGTTCTTTAAAATGTTTGTGATGACTAATTTTGCCAAATGGCCCTGCTAAAGCCCATTAGCCTAAGAATAAGACTAAGCCCAAGTACATAAGGCAGTAAAGCTACGACCAACGGATCAGTCGCCCCTAGCCTCCAAGTAGAAGTCGAGAGCGCATGTATGTCGTATGTAGAGGCGGATCGACGGCTCAATCTTTTAGCCAGCCTTTGCCTGCTTTTGTCTCGTATCTTGGAGTCTACCCCTCCTCTCTACGGTTGTTTGCTCTGTCCTTAGACAAGGAAAACACGGTTCTAGCTAGTGCATGTGTCTTATGCGGCACAAGATCACTCTCATCAAAATGAGGAAATACGGATTTTTCCTGTGTTTATCCGCGAGAAAGTTGCGTAACTGCTCCCCATGCCTCATGTTCCCTCATGTTTTCACAGTTCTTCTCTCGTCGTCTCCATGGAATGTGTGTGTGTGTGTGAGATGTCACCTATTTGAACTAAAAAAAACCTATTTGAACTGAAGTGGTCAAGTGGAACAGATGAAAGCTGAGTAGTATATAAGGGGCCAATCATTTTCGTCCTCCACCATTGCACATGAGCGCGGTAGATAATGTGCACTTGACACGTGATACAATCAACACGTACTCAGTTCTTTCTTCCTCTCTGGCAGAAGTCATGGGTGCCTCATAAAACTGTTCATTGCGAAAGAGATCATTTTCTCCCTAGTTTTTTAACGAGCAATACATCAGTTTCCATCTCAATTACTGGTTTTTAGGGCAACTTCATGGACATGCAAATTTTGTTTACGTTTCTGAATTCCAATTGGAGGTTCCACGTCATTAAACGTGTGTTTTGAATCAGGAAGATCAGCAAAAAACTATTTGATTCTAGCCCAGAGAAAATGAAGAACCTGATCGTATGAGATCAGCAAATAACTCAGCTCGTCATTGTATACAACACTAAGGATGACTTCAACATTTTTAGGACTCTTAGACTCACACTCACACCCATAGTAGTATTGTCGTGGAATGCAAGGCTCATACCTAACATTCTAACTATAATCTCTTTGCCACAATACACACTACAAGATCATTAGGAAAATTAAGCTAATATCCATGCCCCAACTGTTTGGTCGTCGTTGATCAGGATTAGCCTTGAGAGCATTATGCCCTGCCGGTTATGTTAGAAACATATATATACTCCCTCCGTCCGGAAATAGATGACTTAGATTTGTCTAAATACAGATGTATCTAGACATGTTTTATCTAGTGTGCACATACATCCGAATTTAGACAAATGTAAGACATCTATTTCCGGAAAGAGGGAGTACTACATGTTGAAAACCCATTTGAGAAGCTTTGATCACTGAATGTAGTAGAGATTTTGGCAAGGTGCAGGATGACGTCATCGGTGCGCCGTGGAAAGCTTATTTAATAAAGCTAACTAAAACCACATGTCACAGTAAAGTTCAGAGAAACGAGGCAATAACCTAGTGACGAACTCCTCGCTCGACTGTAGGATGCAAACTAACCGTTCGAGTTGAGGGCCTGGCGGCGAACTCCTCGCTCTACCGTCGGCACACTCCATCCGGACAAGGTGAGGCCGCTCGACCGTTAGCAGTGTTCGAGCGTCGCAAGAGACATGGATGAAAATGATAAATAAGGAAATACCAGGGGGCAAAATTCCCAATATGCTTCTTGTCTGGTCCTTATTCTACGTCATCAGTGCCGCCAGGTAGGCGAAATACGGGCACTTGGCTGCACATTGGACCGTATATTTCAGCACAAAGCCAAGTATAAGGTGCTGAGTATTTGACTTGAGAGATGATGGACTAATTGCTCTCCACTGACAGTTTCAAGGACTGGGACGTCATTTACTTTATAGCTATCAGAAATAAGTAAAAGCTATCACTTTAGCAGTTTAGCTATAGGGGTTTTCTTGTCTATTCATAAGTTGTCTAAAACTATCTTAGATTTTTTGGATGTACCGTCACATTCGGCGGGGAGTGCAGTGTGACCAATCCAGTCACATGGCGCTCGACTGAACCTGGCAGTGGAGAGGCCGTGCATGTGCACCTACCCGGGCAGTTGCCCGGCATAATTGAGTTGCCATTTCGGAGTCTGCTTGATTTGTAAGAGAGAGCGAGAGTGCTGCCCTATTTTCAGCTTTGATTTCATGTGCTCTTCAATTTCTCATGGTTTGTTGGCTGCTGGCGCAATTCACTCTCACACTTGTCCATGTCTGACGCTTGTCACTAGGGCCATACGCGGTGCTAGTGCTTTAGGATATGACTAGCGACGCGTATTCATTCATACTGATCCAGTTTTTCTTTTTTCTTTTCACACCATCGACACCGGCTTCTGCATTGCACAATTGCATTACCATCCGGCTTGTCTCTGTCCGCTATATATGACGGCATCAATCGAAGCCAAGAGACCGTGGCAGAACTCTTCGGTCTCCTCTTTTTCTTTTCATCAATCGTCTCCCTCGGTCGACAGCTACCTACCAGCAAGAGGATTCTACCGGCGGTATGCTCTCTCCAAGTTTCTTTCTTCCAAGATTCAGCATGCACTTCCTTTTGTTTGTTGCCTACGTTTCTGTTTCATTCGATCATAGAAACTTCAGTCCAAGCTTGTTGATATGGCTATCAATTGAACTGCAGGTGGCTTCTGCGATGAGCAAGAGTTCTTCGATGGACATCGAGATTGGGCGTCGACCGAACGCCAATCCTTCTTACTTCCAGGAGGTTATCGACTTTGGAATGTTCCTGGATAACACGGCGAAACTGGTTCTTAAGATCAAGGTAAAACATATATATTCCAATCGTTTGGTTAGACAAGTTTGTTTTTCCAGTATTTTGGCACCCAAATCAATAGCTTTTACCTTGTACCACTTGAAATTCGTTCTTTCTGTCAATCTGTCCCTGAACCTGCAGGAAGCCAATCAGGAGTTCAATTCAGCCACTGAATCTGCTGCAATGAAAGGTTCAAAGTCCACCAGTTGAACTGCATTTATAGGCTTTCCTTTTTTATTTCACAAAATAGTGTTCATTTGCATTCGTATGACACACCTTTTTGAAATCAAGGGGCGCATGGATAAAGATATTGATGAAGTGGGGAAGATGGCACATATCATGAAAGAGAAATTAAGGAAAATGATAACAAAGGTACTGATACGAGATTAAGATGTTCAAATCTTCAAAAGATGAACTCGCCTCACTCTTCCTTTGTCAGTTTGCAGAATATTGAAAACAGAAAGAACCCAGGTTGTGAGAAGGGCACAGCCATCGACATATCAAGGATTACGCTCACCATGTAAGATCTTAATCTATCTCTCAAGTGTTCCTTTTTTCAAGGAAGGGTTTCTGATCTCTCAGTCTCTGCATCGTTCAATCCATTAATTCCCTCTCTTGAGTAGATAATTTATTTTTTGACGGAGGCAAAAGATTTGCCTCTTTCCATTAAATAAGAGAGAGTTTTGACAATAAAGTAACAGGGTATCAAAATGGACTTATTTAGTAGATAAATTACGTAGAGCTGTAAAGTTAATACTGTTAGTGTAGCAGATAATAGATGCGAATTTCGCTAGCCACGGCCTAGCCGCTTTGGGTAGAGTGCAGGGTAGAACTGAACTGTGGTTGCGTGATTACCCGCCAGACATCACTGATGCTATAAAGGCTGAATGTACTCTTCCTACTGTTTAATGAAACTCCTTTTTCCCCCGCAAAAAAAGTGTAGCAGATAATAACCCTTAGCAGATAATATGTTGGGCTGGAGAAACACTACCAGCTAGTCCAAATTTATTTGATGCAGCAACAAAACATCCATTTTTTTTGTTTATAGCGAAAATGAGTGAATTCTGACTAGTTTTGGTGATTCCAGATATGTTGGGCTGGAGAAATACTACTAGCTAGTCCAAATTTATTTGATGCATCAACAAAACATCCATTTGTTTGTTTATAGCGAAATGACTGAATTCTGACTAGCTTTTGGTGATTCCAGATATGTTGGCTGGAAAAACACTACCAGCTAGTCCAAATTTATTTGATGCAGCAACATAACATCCATTTGTTTCTTTATAGCGAAAATGAGTGAATTCTGACTAGCTTTTGGTGATTCCAGAGCACTGAAGACAAGGATCAAAGAAAGAAAGAGAGATTTCCAGGCATGCTTACCTAACTCGGTATCCATCTTCCGTGCCAAAACAAATTAAAGATCTTTCGGGGTAGTAATGCACTCTTGTTACAGAATCTGGCAGAAACTATCCGGCAAGAGTACCTAAATGTCATTGAGAGGAGGATTCTCACAGGTCAGCAACTGAACTTGTTCAACTTTGTTACTCCCTCTGATCCGAAAAGATTGTCGCCAGTTATACTACCAACTTGTACCATCTCAGTTATTTTCCGGCGACAGATAAACGGATCGGAGGGAGTACTTTATTGACTATCTATCTGGTCCATAACATTAGTATATGATCTTCTTTGTGTACCCTGTTTTTGTGACAACCCTGATCCTTGTACTTGGAACAGTCACCGGAATAAAGCTTTCTGATGAGGTGAGTGTGCTAGTTCTACACTAGATACAAAAAATAATACATTGTTAGTTTTGCATCCCAGTACTGTCGCACTCACAATCCATGTCCAGGTGATTCGAGTGATTGACACCGGCAGCGTGGTGCAGATTTTGAGAATGCAGTGCAGGGAATAAGTGCAGAGCAGGTCAGTTAACACACGCGTTTCCTTTCACTAATTAAGTACTCTGAATCCATGTTAATTTAATAAACTTGCTCCTGGTTTGTTCACAGATGGTCGCAGCGGTGGACGAAATCAAGGATCGGCATGTCACGGCCACTGATTTCGACAAGAAGATTCTCGAGGTGCAAAAGGTATTGTTGGCTTCATGTAAATTAATTGTGTGTGCTTAATCTCTTCTGATGGTCGATTGATTGATGTAGCTAAGCAATTGCGCATCTACTATCTTGTTCTCAGAATTTCGAACAGATGGCAGCACTAGTCGAGGTGGGACAGAACTTTGACAAGGAACTGGACGAGGTCGATCCTTGGTTCTCTTCCTCTCCTTTTTTGCTTGCAATAGTTTCGTTTATTTCGTCTACCGATGTGTGTGTGTGCCAGGGAACTAATGCTTGTTTCTGTGCTGCCAGGTTCAGAAGCTTGCAGGATCTACCGAGATGGAGCTGTGCGATGAGATGGATAAAAATGACCTACTTCTTGCAATTGTGATCTGGCTGGGGCTGGTGCTGTTGTTCGTCTGTGCGTACGCGATCTATGGTGTTGTAATCTCGGGCTAACTACATGGCCTGGAGCCCCGGAAACATGAACTCCTGCATGCTTACATATGGGCAGGCAGCTTGGCGAAGCTTTTCGTATGTGATATTTTAGGGTGTGAGCACTTTGTTTTTAACTTGGTATATGTTTATTTGATGTCATTGGGCAAGCAGCAGACCGTGGACCACATCGTCTTCCCTCCATGGATATGCCGTCTTCCAAACCATGTCATGAAAATATTTTCTTTTGCGGTGAATAAGGCATTTTTGTTTGGTAGGAGAAGATATTGAAGCCTTGAAGGCCGCGTCGGCCGAAGGTCTAATATGCATGACTTTGTGCATGGCGATGTTACTTAGACGGTGTAGCCTACCAGCATTGTGTGAACAGGATCTCTGCGCCATAAGATAAAACACAGTCACATCCCTAAGTTTATAACGACGTCGTTGCAAAATAGTAGTATGTCAGGAAAGACATGAAATGTTACATATATAGATATAGACTATACACTCACCATTTAAATCGCGACGAATGCTAGTAGCTCCATGGTAAGCAATTTCAATGGGTGTTTGTGTAGGCTTTTTTTTTTGGCTTTCCACGGGAATAAACATATGAAATGAACTAAACGGCTCGGCTTGCTTTTCCAAAGCCCCCACCGCACAATACACAGGCGAGGAAAAGCACTTCCCGCAGCTTTTGACTTAAATCCCGAATTATCTAAAAAAACTTAAACCCCGAATAGGTATATATGTTTGCCCATTTCGTTCGCAGGAATTACGAGAATCTGCCACTGCCGGCGAGGGACCCCAAACGAGCAGCCTTTTCCTCCAAAACGTCATGCAGGGAGCCGAGAGCAGAGATCCCCGCCGCCCCCTTCACTGGCGCTGCACGACCTTTCTCTGGCAGCCGCCTCTAGGGGTGAGGAGGGGGTGGCGGCGCAGGGGGGTTAGGGTTTCGCCCTCGGTTGCCCAGAGGGAGGCGACGCAAGGGACGCGAGGCTTCCCAGCGTTGGAATGGATAATAACGCAAGCAAGAAGACTCCAACCCAACTGATGTCAATTTAAATGAAAAAATATAATATCGATGATTATAAGATGCACATATTTTTGTTTGTATGTGGTTTTAACAGTGTTGGTAGATCTGGATGTGTCTTTGGAGCAATAGTTCCGTTTCCATCTAGCTGCAGAAATGATATTCACACCATCATTATTGTAACTGTGATTAAGATATACTAGGAGTATAGAAGAAGGGTTGATTAGGCGTCCCCTACAGAAAATAACATATGGGGAATGCGATGATGTACTATCATCGGAAGCAACACGAAGCTTATTAGACCTGTCTATGGAGTTAGCCTGTAGAAATTACTTTTTTCGATAAAGGGATATTTATTAGTTAAAGAGTTTTAATTATTACACCCGACCTCTGTATAGGTAGGATGCACACAGCCCCAACAGTTCACAAGTTTCAGAACAATAAAATAAAAAGGCGAATTACATGTCATAATGAGAAATTGTAAAGACGTCTATGGTGCTAGAGGGCAGATCCGAAAATTATATTGCCATCCATGCTGGGAAAACAACCTCCACGCCGCGAAGACACCTCCGAAAACAGGTCACGATGCTCCACAAGTTGTAGGGACGACCATGATCGGAGTGTAGTTGTGCATCGATTGATAACCTGCATAACATAAACATTTTTATTGTTAAAACCTTGTCATTTGTACATAGCCATAACGACCAGATAACGGCAATCACTCCCACCCTAATAATAAGCTTAAACCTAGGATCCACACCGTTTAGCCAATTGCTTAAAATATTAGCAACACTACTAAGGTAGAGTATATCTGGATGGCTGACCATATAGATCTAGCAAACTTACACGGGAGTCATGGTGACAAAAGACACACTTTTTACTTCCTTATCAATTGCGTTTTGCAAGGTTGTCTTTAGTAAGAATTACCCGCGACGAAGATACCACACAAACAAATTAGTTTTCAGCGGGATCTTCATCTTCCATTTTTTCTTATTATTATCAGCTAGTATGTCAGGTTGGATTAACGCTTTGTACATAGAACCAACCGAGAATTTACCATTCTTGTTTAGATTCCATTGAAACTTATCTAATCCATGCGTCCACTGGACAAAATCCAGTTTTAGTAGCAAAGCATTCCAGGATGCTTGCCTAGGGCCAAATAGACTTCTTCTGAACAAAACATTTGGTGGGGAAGTTCCCATCACCTTAGCGAGCGTATCACCTTTGTGTCACACAATATTGTACAAAGCCGTATATTGTTCTTGGAGTGTGCCTGACCCATTTCCGACCCATCCTTAATTGAGAAAGACCCATGTGGGAAGAAGAACTTCTTCGTAGCCATAAGGTCAACCTAGAAGTGTGAATCATCAGGTTTCCAAAAAACCTGAGATAATGCTTGTGAGCCCACATACTTCCTCCTAAGGAGGGTTTACCAAACCCCTTTTTCAGTGTCGCATCCCGGGAACAGGGGGTTCCCGTGAAGTCTCCCCACATGGACCGCAGAAGACCACCTCTTTGTTATGTGGACTTCGAGAAGTCCTGGGATCATCCTCCTGGGAAGGGCCTCGAGCGCTGCCTAGGACGGACGTATCCAGGAGCAGTGAAGGAGACAAGCCATGTGCAAATCTGCAAAGTGGAGCTGGGCAGGTACAACAGTCACTTGGCGTGTTCTGGCCCAACGGAGGCAGGGAAGGAGCACCTTTTTGGTAAACTAAGCTCAACGCTAGGGGTAGAAAGGTCAGACCATTGTGGTATCCCCTTAAGATAAAAGGAGGACCATGTCCTGGGAGGAGGGATCATCTTGGAAAGCAAGCTAGCTAGGCAGATCAGATCGAGAGAGCTCATCCTAGAGAGAGTGCCCGGGAACATACCTTTGTAGCCCGGATACGCATATCACCTCCATATATCTAGACAAGCAGGAGTAGAGTGTTACGCTTCCGAGCGGCCTGAACCTGGGTAAACTACTCGTGTGCTCTACTTTCTGCATCGTTCACTCGCTCGCCTAGATCCTCCTTATGCCCCTCGCCGAATCTCTAAAAGGGGGTCTCTCGACCTCTGGTGTTCGTGACTTTGGACACGACATCTGGCGCCCCAGGTAGGGGGCGCAAACGATCTGGCGAGACAGTCTTCTCCGAGCCCAAGGACAAGCATGACTTCCGGAAAGACCGAGAGTGGGTCGTCTGAGTCCAGCGTCGAGGCAAGGCCGTCGTGCAAGAGGTCCATCCTCTTCGGCCGTCCCACCGGTGAGGGAACCGGGCGCCGAGCGACCTCTCCTGAGTGGCGCCCGGTCGACGTCCATTATCTTCCTCGTCTTGGGAGGCCTCGCTTCCTGGCCTCTCTACCCGGAGGTGGAAGTACTTCAGATCCCGGCTCGGGGGCTCGCGGAACTGTGGTGCCGCATGAGCGAGGACATGGAGCAAAGCGCTCATGTGAGGACACACATGACGGGGAGCAAGCCCGACAGGCTCGCGGGCTGGAGGAAGTTGGCAGGTTCCGGAACCTTCCTTCCTCGCGAATCGAGAGGGTCACCCAGGCTGAGCTCCAGGAGGGAGAGTGGGTTTACCCCGTGCACAACGCTCGGGAACCAGAACTGGAGGGAGCTCGAGGCCCGCGCGAGCCCGTGCTGGAGGTTGAAAGGCTTCCTCGGTCTCCGGGAAACCTGCCTCCACTTGGTGGAGAACCGGTCGACAGTTTCATCACCAGCCTCATTCAGAGTATCAAGACGGGCCAACCGTTCTAGTTCGGGGATGCCCTCGCACTTCTTCCACGCCCTTATGGTTCGAAAGTCGCTGATCAGATAGTCGACGGTAGAGAATCATTCGTTGAAAGTGAAGGCCAGTATTACCCGGAAACCCTCGAGAGCTTCCACTCGGTGAGCTATGAGCAACCCACGAAGCTTTGATGGCAGCCAGGAAACTGCTCCAGACTCCACCAGATGACGTCGAAAGCTCCCAAAGCTTCCAAGCCTGGGTAAAGTAGCTGGACCGTCTGATGGGAATAGTTCAGCGTGAGGTGAGGAACGTTCCAGGGGATGGAAGATTTGAAGCTGGGGAAAGCAGTTTTTTGCTTCCCGAGAACAGTGGAAGCCAGATGAATGTTGAGGTCGAGGATGCCGATTCTGAAGAGGATGTTGACTGCCTCGCCCTCGTTCCAGGACTAAAAAGGGCGGTAAGGACATGCCAGCTCTGCCGTGGTTTGACCAAGGCGTACAACGGGAATTTCCACCCGCAAAGTTTCCTGAATGTGTTTGCCCGCGCCATCAGCCTCATTGGAGGTAACAAGCTCATGATGGCTAACTATCTCCCGCTGGCACTAAGTGGGCGCGCCGAATCCTGGATGGAAGACCTCCCTTGAGGATCCGTTGGATCTTGGGCCGAGATGAAGAAACTATTTGTGGCTGCGTTTCAAGATGGAACCGAGCAACCGTGCACCTACTGTGACCTCTTCTGCTTGGCCCAGTGGCCGGGGGAAAGCCTGAGGGAGTACGTCAAGCGTTTCCGATCGGTGGCTGACCGGATCCCTAACGTCAGGAGCATGACTGTCCTCTCCTCTTTCCACGCCAACGTCGGGAACAGCAAGATGAGGATCAAGCTCAGTACACACCGTTGGTACCGAAGAAGAGTTGTGGCAGTTGGCTGGCAGGTGCATTGAGAAGGAAGAGCGCTACCGCCCAGTGAGCCCTCCAAGGGCGGATACTCTTCACAGGGAATCTAGCATGTGAAGTGTCTCATCAGGAAACCAGTTTCAGTCAGGTATCGAGACAAGTACGGGCGGGTCAGGAAAGGTTGAGTTGGTTTGGTTTGGTTTGGTTTGTCTTTCGCCTCTAAGGTTTTTGAAGTGGAGTGTCAAGTCTTGCAAACGTTAGGGTGTAGTCCTCGTTTAGGTCATGTGAAGCTTGTTTCGTGTTTTTTAGTCCCGGTAACCTTGTTTGTTTGAGTGTTTCAGGAAAGATATGGTGCACCACAAGGCTATCAATGGTGATGAGGAATAAAGTTTTTGTATCCGGGTCGCTCCCGTGAAGCCGTACATGTTAAGGTGGGCCTGGATCCGTTCCGCCACAAATGTTAAGTGGGAAGGGTCCGTCCCTCCACAGATGTGATGGTGGGTCTGGATCCGTTCTGCCACAAATGTTAAGTGGGAAGGGTCTGTCCCTCCATAGATGTGATGGTGGGTCTGAATCTGTTCCGCCGCAAATGTTAAGTGGGAAGGGTCCGTCCCTCCACAGATGTTAAGGTGGGCCTGGATCTGTTCCGCCACAAATGTTAAGTTGGAAGGGTCCGTCCCTCCACAGATGTTAAGGTGGGCCTGGATTCGTTCCGCCACTAATGTTAAGCAGGAAGGGTCCATCCCTCCGCAAATGAGGAAATGGGAACGGGTCCGTCCCCCCATACTGGAAACGCTAACATTGGGTTTTACCCCGTGAAGTTGCTTACTGAGTTTGATGCTAACTAATCGATATCGTGGGGTATTTTGATATTATGAACATGTGCCTATGGTATTCTAACTGAATGGACATGCTTTATTCAGGTCGCAGGACGGCGATAAGGAAAAGATTGTTATCCATGGATATTCTGGGGAGCAATAATTATAAGTTGTATGCAAGGCGGCTAGATATTCAGGAATGAGGATCAATGTCAATGATCTCTTCCGCTCTCGCGAATTGATGCACCAGCTGGTCGACCACTGGGGATATCTTCTTCTCGTTTCCAGCTTTGGCTTCTTCACTGAAATTCTTGAGGATGTCTTCCACAGAGAAATTCGGGTCAAGAAGATAAACTGCTGACAAGATCTCTGTTGCAACATCTCGAACTAAGGTCTCGCCCTCCAGATGACGATGGCGTCGACCTCCTCAACAACTGTTCCAAGCTTGCTCGCCGCAGTCCTGAAGAATTGAACATAATCCCCCAGTGATGAACTTTCAGGACTAAGACCTTCACGGGGAATGAGAATCCCGAGGTGCTCCATTTCATCTGCCATCTTGACAGCGGCTTCGTGGAACTCGCTCGGGCTAGTTGAAGTGTCCGAGTATTGGTTTTTCTTCGGAGGCTCAAGATTCTCGATCACGGACAGCAGGGCAGTAACCTCCTCGTCCAGAACATTCGCCCTAGAAGAGATTTGTTGTTCCCGAGAAAGAGCTGCTTCGCGGTCCTCAACAGCCTTGGTCTTGGAAGCCTTGAGTTCCTGCAGCTCCTTTTCAGAGCGGCAATCTCTTTGTCCTTGAACACGACTGCTGATTCTCGGGCAGCAATCTCATCTTGGAGATCTTGCTCCGTTCTTGAAGCCGGAAGAGCGCCCTTGTCAGCCGAGCCGGGGGCTGAAGACGTCGGAGCTATTGAACTTTGGTTGACACCTGCGTTAAGGCAGTGCGAGATTTTTGGTAAGCCCGAGCACTTGCGCGCCGTTACCGAGGCTCCTGGGAGTGTAAGCAAGCCAGAGCATGTACCTGCCGAAGGAGAGTCTTCCCAGGTAGAATGGGTCGAGGCTCTGATAACGGCTGGCCATTCTTCCTCAGATCCGGAACGAACACCCCTGAGTAGGTCGGAGTCATCCTCGGTTTCGGAACTATCCGAGGTAACCACCTTCAGAATCTTCCTGGGCCTCTCACGGGTTACTTCTCTTGGGGCCCTGCGAAAAGAGATAAGATATAAGCTCCAGAAGGTTGGTCTCGGGAAGAAACACCACGCCTGTTGAAGGAAAATCATGAGAAGACAAATACCTCCTGTTCTTCTTTGCTTCGACCCGAAGTCCGGAAACGGGGACCTCGCTCGAAGAAGGCGACAGAGAATCGTCATCCGCTTCCCGGGAGTCAGAGGGAGAGGCATGGCCGGAACTCGAGCCTGCAACCTCTCTGCCGGTTTCCCCTTGGACAGACTGAACGACAACTCTCTTTGACCTCTGGCGACGAATAGGTTGAACTGCCTCTTCCTGACGAACTTCCTCAGTTCGCGAGGCGGGTTCTTGGTCTTCCGTTCCCAGGATTCCCGTGGGTCCGCAGACTGGTATAGACTGAAGAAGCTTGGCTTTGTTTTTCCGACGGTACGGAGGCACCACGTCAGTTGGGAGAGCTCCAGTCTTATTGGAATGAAAGAACTTCTTAATCCACCTGGCCACCTCCGATGGAGGCATATCCGCGCTTTGAAGATGAACCCTGTCTGAACCCTCCCGGTGTAATCCTAGATGAATTTGGTTCTCTCTTGTAAGGGGGCCAAGCGGTGCTGAAGGAAGTGAGCTACCACCGTCAGACCAGTCAGCTTTTGGTGCTTAAGCTCCCTGATACGCTTGAACACCTCGGTGAACTCCTCATCTCGGGGGCTGAACTCGTTCGAGTTAACGATATGTGAAGCTTTGATGGTAGGTTTGGCGTAATGAGGGTGAGAAGCTGACACAACTTGAACAGAACACCAGTTTCTTCTCCAGTTGTCCCATTTGCCGCCCGTATCCATATCAAGGTACTCCTCCGCCATGCCATCCCGGAGTTGAAGTGTGACACTGGCAGAGATTGGCTCCTTCGGGGTAAGGCGAGGAGCATAGTAGTGGCGGAACAATGCCTCAGAGGGAACTATGCCTATGAAGCATTCGCAGAGTTGCGCGAAGACATCCAGTGATAGTACAACAGTGGGATGCAGTTGCAGGAGGCTCAACCCATACACATCCAAGACAGCAAGAAAGAAAGGGGAAAACGGGGGAACAAGAACCATAGCCAAGAAGAACCAGATGATGGGGATGTAATTCTCACCCGAGGAACCGAGTGCTGGAGCTTTGACCAGCGTGGGGCCAGAGCTACAGTGGTCGTCGGCCACAACCGCTCAAATCTTGAGTAGATGTTCCTCGGTGCGAAACTTACTGTCGAAGAGCGCGTCAACCTTGTTCCGGGCAGCCATCCTCAATTTCCATGAGGGTTTCGCTTCTGGTTGCTCTTGAATCCTCGCTCGCTTAGGCGCCATGGTTCTGACGAAGGAAAATTGAAAGAAGAAGTTGATGCATATAAAATGCATACATGAACTTTGCATGTTTTTACTAGATATTCCTACATATTTGCAACTTATATGATGTTATATTCATGTTTTATAATGATTTCAGGGATTTTCTAAACAATCCCCCCTCTTTTGGTTCTAACTCTGTTTTTCAGAAAACGTCTTTTTTAGTGTTTCGGACTTTCCGGAGCTTCGGGACTCCAAAAAGGGTAAGGCCAAAGAGCACGGTTCAGAATTTTTGAGACGAACGCAATGGACTGAAAATGAAGACCAGAAGCCCAACCAGCTGGAAACTAGAGGGCCCCACGCGGTCAGATTCCTAGCCGCGTGAGGACCCCTCTTTTCCCCCTCGTGGCTCCGATGCCTTCCGTTTTTGTCTCCGTGGCTTTGTCTTGACCTAAAACCGGCTATAAAAATAGTCCCTCGGGGAGTTTCGGGAGGAGGCGGCGGAGAAACACAAAACCACGAAACAGAGAGTCAGAAGGCTGCCACCGGAGAAGATCGGAGGGGGAAACGCTGCGGAATCACCTCCGGAGGGCTCCACCCCCTCCGGCGTGTTCATCATCAACATCTACAGCAAGATCATCTCCATCTCTCCACTGTAAACTCTTGGCAAACATGATATATGATGCAATATACTATTCCCTTGATCTATTGTGTCTCCCCATCTATGTTTGAGAAGTGATTTGTTCATGGCAATAGTGAAATAGTTCGTTGATTGGTTGCATACAAGTTTTGTTATCTTTTATGATTGTCTTTATGTACAATATATGAGTGCACACATATGTTGGGGAATGCATGTAAGGTGATCACCGGTAATGTAATGGAGTGAGGGAGACTTGGAGGACATGTAAACCTGAGACCGAGTCATGAAGTTACTTTATTGGGGGATATATATAGGGGACCTTAGAACTTCAGGCAATGGTGGGACTTTTATGTCTTAATAATTCTTGTGTGCTCATTTACTTGGCCATGAGATCCATCATAAGGGGTTTTAGTTCATTTAATTGGCTACACCTATTTATGGCTCCTTCCTAGAAGAAACAATTAAGACTGAAACATGTGCTTCACTAATTGTGACAACCACACGAATGAAATAACAATTGCTAGAACATTTGCTCCCTTGAGATATTTGCTACTTGAGATATTTGCTACTTGCTACTTTGAGAAACTTGCTCTAAGAAACTTGCGTTTGAAACTTGATTGAGAAACTTGTTACTAGATAACCCATTCCACATCACTTGCTTTCATTAGTTAGTTCCTTTCATATTTAAACTTATTGCTTTGCACAAACGGCCATATAAGAGGGTTATAGGGCTTTAGAGAATAGATAGTTTACCTTCAGCTCCTCGTGGGTTCGACACTCAAATACTTATCGAATTGTGCTACAGTGATTCCTTGCTCTTGGGGATTATCAGAAGTCAAAATTCTAAGATCTCAGATGAGGAAGTCGAGCGTCTGAAGGAAGGAAGAAGACGGAAACTCCCGGAGAACGCTAGATCTGGACGCGGTTCCAGGGGTCAACTGGCGGAGGTATCCAGGCAACGTAAGGCCCACCTCCCACCAAAAGGGTTACCTGAGCGCGGGACCCGAAAGAAAGCCACTCTGTTTGAGTGATGGTGAAACCGCCTAAATTAATGATCCCTCGAGGAACCCGTGAACATGGAAGCACCCCGGGAACGACACTCCTGCGGCCACGCTGTTTTTTGGGCACCGTCTCGACCCCTGGCACTCTTGTGGTCGAGACAGTACCTCGGGGCTACTGTCGCATCCCAGAAACAGAGGGTTCCGTGAAGTCTCCCCACGTGGACCGCAGAAGATCACCTCTTTGTTATGTGGACTCCGAGAAGCCCTGGGATCATCCTCCCGGGAAGGGCCTCAAGCGCTGTCTAGGACGGACGTATCCAGGAGCAGTGAAGGAGACAAGCCATGTGCAAGTCTGCAAAGTGGAGCTGGGCAGGTACGACAGTCACTTGGCGTGTTCTGGCCCAACGGAGGCAGGGAAGGAGCACCTTTTTGGTAAACTAAGCTCAACGCTAGGGGTAGAAAGGTCAGACCATTGTGGTATCCCCTTAAGATAAAGGTGGACCATGTCCTGGGAGGAGGGATCATCTTGGAAAGCAAGCTAGCTAGGCAGATCAGATCGAGAGAGCTCATCCTAGAGAGAGTGCCGGGAACACACCTTTGTAGCCCAGATACGCATATCACCTCCATATATCCAGACAAGCAGGAGTAGGGTGTTACGCTTCCGAGCGGCCTGAACCAGGGTAAATTACTTGTGTGCTTTACTTTCTGCATCGTTCACTCGCTCGCCTAGATCCTCCTTGCGCCCCTCGCCGAATCTCTAAAAGGGGGTCTCTCGACCTCCGATGTTCGTGACTTTGGACACGACATTCAGCAAGAAGCTTGAAGATCCATTTACCAAGGAGGGCCCTATTCTTGATCTCAAGATCATGAATTCCGAGTCCGCTTTGATCTTTGGGACGACAAACCACACTCCACTTAGCCAGTCGATATTTTCTTTTCTCACTATCACCTTGCCAAGAGAATCTTGTTCGGAAGTAATCCAAACATTTCAAGACTCCTTTTGCGAGTTGTAAGAAAGATATCATATAAAGTACCATGTTAGTTAGTACTGAATTAATGAGAACCAATCTTCCTCCCAAGGATAATAGTTTGCCTTGCTAGCTATTTAACCGAACTTGGAGTCTCACCTCCACCAGTTTCCATTCAGTATTTGTAAGCCTCCGATAATGAATCGGCATACCTAAATACTTAATAGGAAAATGGCCTTGCCCGCAGCCGAACAAGTCAGCATACAACGAGGCATTTCTTGAGCCTCACAAAAAACAAAATAGTTCACTTTTATGGATGTTTATCTTTAGACCCGATAGTTGCTCGAACGTTGACAAAATTAACTTTAGTTTTCGAGCTTTTTGATGTCACGTTCATAAAGAGAATTGTATTGTTGGCATATTGAAAAATGGATAAGCCACCATCAGCTAGATGTGAGATCACACCTTTAATTTGGCCATCAGACTTTGCACATTTAATCATGACCGCCAGCCTATCAGCCACTATATTAAATAGCATTGGGGATAATGGGTCACCTTGCCTAAGCCCCTTTTTGGTCTGGAAGTATTTACCAATGTCATCATTGATTTTAATGGCTACAATTTCTCCTGAAACAAAGCTATGTATTAACGCACGTCACTCATGAGAAAAAACCGTTCATTCTGAGGGTCCGCTGAAGGAAAGACCATTTACCTTATCGTAAGCTTTCTCAAAATCATTTTTTAATATCACCCCATTCAACTTTTTCCGATAAAGTTCGTGAACTGTTTCATGCAAGATCACCACCCCATCCAGGATGTTGTGTCCTTGCACAAAAGCAGTCTGAGAAGGACGAACACATGTTCTACCACAATTTTCAGCCGTATCGTAGCAAATTTAGTGAATATTTTAAAACTAACATTACGAAGACAGATAGGTCTAAATTGTTGAATCTTTTCTTCTTCATTAATCTTAGGTAATAAAATTATTTCACCAAAATTCAAACGGAACAATTCTAATTGTCCGTCATGAAGACAGCTGAACAATTCAAGGAGGTCTGACTTGATAACATCCCAAAAGTTCTGATAGAACTAGGCCAGGAAACTATCTGGATTAGGGGATTTGTTGTGTTCTATTTGGAAAACCGCATTTCGTACTTCATCCTCGATATAAGGAGCAGTAAGTAAGCTATTTTCCGCATCTGTAATCTGGGGGATATCATCTGTTCTAGACTTATCCATAGAGAAGTTTTTTCCTCGGGTTCCCACAAACTTTATAGTAATTAGTCATGTAGGGACTTAAGTTGCTCATGGCTCTCAATCGTTCCCTCATCATGTACAAGAGAATGAATGCGTTTCTTTTTGTGTCTGCCATTGATAATACTATGGAAGTACCTAGTATTCGAATCTTCTTCCAGGAAGCGGTGAATTTGGTTTCATATATGCGTATCTTTTGTATATATATTACTAGTTTCTAAAAAAATGCTGATATGACTAATTTTGCGACATGGCCCTCCTAAAGCCCATTATAGCCCAAGAGAGAGACTAAAGCCGGCCAGTAGATGTACGACCAACCGATTGGTCGCCTCTAGCCTCCAGCTCCAAGCGCAAGTTTGGCATGATGTATGTAGAGGCAGATCGATGGCTCCATCTTCTAGTCTCAGCCTCCTTTTGGCTCGGATGTACGACTTACCCCTCCTCTCTATAGTAGCTTGCTCTGTCCTTGGACAAGGAAAACACGGTTCTAGGCTTCTAGCTAGTGCTTGTGTCCTACGCGGCACAATATCACTCTCACCGAAATGAGGCAATAAGGTTTTGTCCTGTACCAGTGCGCGGGAAAGTGCCTTAACTGCTCCCGATACCTCATGTTCCCTCATGTTTTCACAGTTCTTCTCCCGTTTTCTCCGTGGAATGTGTGATTGAGATGTGACCCATTTGAACTGAAGTGGAACGGAATGAATCCTGAGTGGTATATAAGGGGCCAATCATTTTCGTCCTCCACCATTATCGTGAGCGGTAGATAACGTGTGACTGGGCCGGCGCTTAGGACACGTGATGCAATCAACACTTCACACGGTTCTTTCTTCCTCTCTGGCATAAGTCATGTATGCCCCACAAAACAGTTCATTGCGAAAGAGTTCATTTTCTCCCTAGTTTTTAACGTGCATACATCAGTTTCCATCTCAAATACTCCCTCCTATCAGAATTTTTGTCGCCAGCCTGTACAAATCTGAACTAACATAGGTCACTTTCCACGACATTTATTCCGGATCAGGGAGTACTGTTTTTTCTGGGCAACTTCACGGGCATGTAAATTTTGTTTAGGGGTCTGAATTCCAATTGGAAGTGCCACATCATTAAACAGTGCTTTGAATCAGGATCATGGGAGATCAGCAAAAACCTATTTGATCCTAGCCGAAAGAAAATGAAGAACTGATAGGAAAGAGAGAAATGAGCCACAGTTTGGGTAACTCAGCTCGTCATTGTATACAAACAGTAATGATCAATTCAACATTTTTAGGACTTTCGTTGGACTCACACTCACATCCAGAGTAGTATTATCATGGAATGATAGGCTCATACCTAACACTCACTGTAATCTCTTTGCCACAGTACACACTACGAGATCATTAGGAAAATTAAGCTAATTATATCCATGCCCCAACTGTTTGGTCGTCATTGAGTGTTAGCCTTGAGGTCATTATGCCCAGCTGGTTATGTTAGAAACTTCTATTACATGTTGAAAGCCTATTTGAGAAGCTATGATCACTGAATGTAGTAGAGATTTCAGCAACATGCAGGACGACGCCACTGGTGCGCCATGGGAGAAACGAGGCAATATCATAGTGAAAAACTCCCCGCTTGACCGTAGGATGCAAACTAATCACGAGGCAATAGCATCTCCACTAATATTAAAGAGAGAGTCTGTCAGATCCGGAGGATCTGAACCGTACAACTGCCTAGATCCAACGTCTCATGTAAGCCCAATGTTGTATGATGTGCACTCATCATTAACGGAAAAAAATAGACGCAGCCCGCACCCCCGAGTCTGATCCCCTCGACGCCGCCGTCCTGCGATGGGAACCGCTGCTTCAACACCACGACGCCACCTGCCTCGCGTCGCCTCATCTCCAGGAGACACTAGTGGAAAACGGGGCACTAGTCCCGGTTCCATAGGGCCTCTAGTCCCCGGTTGGGCAACCGGGACTAGCCAATCGGGACTAGAGGCCCCTGATACGTCTCCAACGTATCCATAATTTCTGCTGTTCCATGCTTATATTATACCATTTGCTACATGTTTTATATACACTTCATATCACTTTTATGCATTTTCTGGGACTAACCTATTAACAAGATGCCACAGTGCCAGTTCCCTGTTTTCTGCTGTTTTTGGTTTCAGAAAGTTACTTCTGGAAATATTCTCGGAATTGCACGAAACAAAAGGCCAAGTCCCTATTTTTCCAACACGTACACGGAGTCCGAAGGAGAGACGAAGAGCCACGAGGTGGCCAAACCACCTGGCGGCGCGTGGGCCCCCGCGCGCCAGCCTGTGGTTTGGGCCCCTCGGGGGTCCGCCGACATCGCCCCTTCGCCTATTTATTCCCCGAGACGTGAAAACCCTAAAACACCGAGCCTTTCATCCAGAACATATTCGCTGCCGCCGCCGTCGTCAACCCTAACTCGGGGGGTTCTGAAGCTCTTCCCGGCACCCTGCCGGAGAGGGGAATCATCACCGGAGGGCTCTACATCGCCATGCCCGCCTCCGGAGTGATGCGTGAGTAGTTCATCCTTGGACTATGGGTCCATAGCAGTAGCTAGATGGTTGTCTTCTCCACTTGTGCCATCATGTTTAGATCTTGTGAGCTGCCTATCATGATCAAGATCATCTTATTGTAATGCTACATGTTGTGTTTGCTGGGATCTGACTTATATTGATACCTATGTGGAGCTGAATATTATATTATCATGTCTATGTCATTTGTGATCTTGCATGCTCTCCGTTACTTGTTGAAGCCTTGGCCAAGTGAATACTTGTGACTCCAAGAGGGGTATTTATGCATGATAGTTGGGTTCAACCTCTATTTAACCTGGGATAGTGACAGCAAGTTCTAAGGTTGTAGATGTGTTGTTGCCACTAGGGGTAAAACAGCAATGCTTTATTCAAGGATGAATGTATTGTTTACATTACGCACATTACTTAATGCAATTGTCTGTTGCTTGCAACTTAATACTGGAAGGGGTACGGATGTTAACCGGAAAGTGGACTATTTAGGCATAGATGCATGCTGGATAGCGGTCTATGTACTTTGTCGTAATGCCCAAATGAATCTCATAGTAGACACCACAGCTCACACATGCATGTTATATGCACTTATCAATTGTCAATTGCCCAGCTGTAATTTGTTTACCCAGCATGTTAGTTATCTTATTGGAGAGACACCACTAGTGAACTGTGGACCCCGGTCCATTCTTTTACATCTGAAATACAATCTACTGCAATCATTGTTCTCTACTGTTTTATGCAAACAAACATCATTTCCATTCGATACGTTTAACCCTTTGTTTTCAGCAAGCCGGTGAGATTGACAACCTCACTGTTAAGTTGGGGCAAAGTAATTTGATTGTGTTGTGCAGGTTCCACGTTGGCACCGGAATCCCTGGTGTTGCGCCGCACTACACTCCTTCACCAACACCTTCGAAGCAACCTCGTTTTCCTACTGGTTCGATTAAACCTTGGTTTCATACTGAGGGAAAACTTGCTGCTGCACTCATCATACCTTCCTCTTGGGGTTCCCAACTGACGTGTGACGTACAAGCATTGTTTCTGGCTGTTGCCGGGGAGATATTCCCTCGTCAACTTAGCGCTAGCAACACGTTTTCTGGCGCCGTTGCCGGGGAAAACCGAATTGCTTCTGCAAGGGGAGTCTCTCACACCCAATCTCTTTACTTTGTTATTTGTCTTGCTTAGTTTATTTTTATTTAGTCTTGTTTGCTCTCTTTATCAAAAACACAAAAAAATTAGTTACTTGTTTAATTCGTTTGATTTTGTTTTTCAAAATGAATGCTCCTGAAGTTGAAGTTCGTTCTTTTAGGCAACTAGGAGGTGAAAATTTGAAAGATGCTTGGTATAGAATTAGTGATGCTCATCATAGATGTACTAAGAAACACTCTACCACTATCCTCCTTAGGAACTTTTATGTTGGTATCTCTAGTTGGTATAGGTATGTTCTAGACACTCTTACAGGTGGAAATTTCTTGGGTACTCCTGCTTTAGAAGCCTGTAATATTATTGAAAGTTTGGTAGGAACACCACCCACTAAAGATATTAAAATTGAGATCACCTTGGAGGATGTTATAAATAAGTTAGACTCTATGGAGAATTTTTTTCCAAATTTTCTTGATTGTATTGGTAAGACTAATGAATCAATAGCCACCATCAATGAAAGAATCACTGTTCTTGAGGATAATAATATCCATGACACCCAAAATCATAGAATTGATGAGTTAGAGGAAGCTATTGAAACCTTAAGTTCAACCTTTACTTCTCTTAAGTCTAAAAAGGAGAAAGTTTATGTGGGTAGAGAGCAAAAGTTTATGTATGTTCCTAAAGTGCCAAAACCAAAGACTCATTATGAGCTTAAAATTGATAAAACTTTTAGTACGGTTAAAGGTAATGAAACACCTCCAGGAACATCTAAGATACCCATTGTTACAAGCTGTGTGTTGGAAGAAGCTTTTGATGATTTGAATGATTTGCCACTTGACAACACTTGATTTTCACTTTCTGCGCCTAGCTGAAAGGCGTTAAAGAAAAGCGCTTATGGGAGACAACCCATCGTTTTTATTTGCTGTTATTTTTGTTTTCTTTGAGTCAAGGAGTTTTGTTACTTCTGTAGCAACTCCTTTGTATCTTTATTTTATCGCAATGTTGTGCCAAGTAAAGTTCTATATTGAAAGTTGATGCAAGATTTGGATTTCTGCGCAGTGACAGATTTTTAGCTGTCACGGATTTGAGCTTATCTCCCTGTAGAAAATTCAAAAAATTCTGAAAAAATCACGCATATTCCTGAGATATGTACGCAACTTTCATTATTTTAGGCCAGATCCATCTGAGCAACTTAAGTGCCTCGAAAAAATTCGTCATTCCAGACTGTTCTGTTTTTGACAGATTCTGCCTTTTGTTTTGCATTCGCTCTTTTACTGTGTTTGTGTGGATTTCTTTGCTCCACAAAGCATTGGTGGCTGTAGCTAATGTCCAGAAGCTTTGGGATTGATTGTATCATTACAGAATATGAGAATTTTTGATTATGCACTAACCCTCTAATGAGAACTGTCTTGAGTTTGGTGTGAAGGAAGTTTTCAAGGATCAAGCGAGAAGGGTGATATTATGTGATCAAGAAGAGTGAAAAGCCTAAGCTTGGGGATGCCCCCGTGGTTCATCCCAACCATATTCAGAGAGACTCAAGCGTCTAAGCTTGGGGATGCCCAAGGCATCCCCTTCTTCATCAACAAACTTATCAGGTCATCTCTAGTGAAACTATATTTTAATTCTTTCACATCTTATGCGCTTTACTTGGAGCGTCTGTGTGTTTTTATTTTTGTTTTTGTTTGAATAAATTCGGATCCTAGCAATCCTTGTGTGGGAGAGAGACACGCTCCGCTTTTTCATGTGAATACTCATGTTCTTCACTTATATTTGTTGAGTATTCTTAACTAGCTACTGCAGTGCTTTTAGCTCCTGTTTTTCATGCATCTCTTCGAGCTGTTAGCACTTGTTTATAAATACTCTCTTGCTGCATTATATTATCATTTGGAGAGTTTATGTTTAAATAAATTGATTGGTGTTTGTTTGGAAGAAAGAAAATGCTACATGTAGTAGTTGGTATTGGAAAAGACATATGCATTCTTGTAGATCATTGTCTTGTTTCGATTTGATGCTTTGCAATTGTTTTGAGCTCTCAAGTAGATCATGTTTAAGCTCTTGCATCATGTAGTTAAAGCCTAGTAGTGGAGAACTACCGTAGAGCTTGTTGAGACTTGGGATGCATATTTGTTCTCTCTAAGGTCTAGATATTTTCTGGTAAAATGTTTGAGCAACAAGGAAGACAGTGTAGAGTCTTATAATACTTGCAATATGTTTTTATGTGATTCTTGCTGTACCGGTTTATACTTGTGTTTGCTTCAAACAACCTTGCTAGCCTAAACTCTGTACTGAGAGGGAATGCTTCTCGTGCATCCAAAACTTGAGCCAAAACCCATGCCATTTGTGTCCACCATACCTACCTACTATGTGGTATTTCCTGCCATTCCAAGTAAATATTTCATGTGCTACCTTTAAACTATTCAAAACTTTATTACTCCTTATTTGTGTCAATGTTTTATAGCTCATGAGGAAGTATGTGGTGTTTTATCTTTCAATCTTGTCATTTACTTCTGACAGACTTTCACCAATGGACTAGTGGCATATACATCCGCTTATCCAATAATTTGCAAAAAGAGCTGGCAACGGGGTGCCCAGCCCCAATTAATTACAACTTTCATTAATAATTCTCTTCACATGTTTTGCCCTGATTTATCAGTAAGCAACTTAATTTGCAAATAGACACTCCTCCATGGTATGTGAATGTTGGAAGGCACCCGAGGATTCGGTTAGCCATGGCTTGTGTAAGCAAAAGGTTGGGAGGAGTGTCATCTATAAAGAAACTAAAATACATGTGTAAACAAAAGAGAAGAGGGATGATCTACCTTGCTGGTAGAGATAACGTCCTTCATGGGAGCCGCTCTTGAAAGTCTGGTTGACAAGGGGGTTAGAGTGCCCACTACCATTCGTTGACAACAACAAACACCTCTCAAATACTTATTTTGTGCTCTCTATATGCTTTCGAAAACTTAAAAAGCTCTAGCACATGATTTAATCCCTGCTTCCCTCTGCGAAGGGCCTATCTTTTACTTTATGTTGAGTCAGTTTACCTACTCCTTTCTATCTTAGAAGCAAACACTTGTGTCAACTTTGTGTGCATTGATTCTTACATGTTTACTTATTGCACTTGTTATATTGCTTTATGTTGACAACTATCCATGAGATATACATGTTACAAGTTGAAAGCAATGCTGAAACTTAATCATCCTTTGTGTTGCTTCAATGCCTTTTACTTTGAATCTATTGCTTTATGAGTTACCTCTTATGCAAAACTTTTTGATGCTTGTCTTGAAAGTACTATTCATGAAAAGTTTTTGCTTATATGATTCATTGTTTACTCTTTATCTATTTGTTAGCAAACTATAGACATTGCTTTGAGTCACTTCATTCATGACATGAGCCTTGCAATATATTGATCAAGATTGTGTGAAAGCATGTCTCCTCAGAAATTATTTGTTGTTATCGTTTTACCTACTCGAGGACGAGTAGAACTAAGCTTGGGGATGCTTGATACGTCTCCAACGTATCCATAATTTCTGCTGTTCCATGCTTATATTATACCATTTGCTACATGTTTTATATACACTTCATATCACTTTTATGCATTTTCTGGGACTAACCTATTAACAAGATGCCACAGTGCCAGTTCCCTGTTTTCTGCTGTTTTTGGTTTCAGAAAGTTACTTCTGGAAATATTCTCGGAATTGCACGAAACAAAAGGCCAAGTCCCTATTTTTCCAACACGTACACGGAGTCCGAAGGAGAGACGAAGAGCCACGAGGTGGCCAAACCACCTGGCGGCGGGTGGGCCCCCGCCGCGCCAGCCTGTGGTTTGGGCCCCTCGGGGGTCCGCCGACATCGCCCCTTCGCCTATTTATTCCCCGAGACGTGAAAACCCTAAAACACCGAGCCTTTCATCCAGAACATATTCGCTGCCGCCGCCGTCGTCAACCCTAACTCGGGGGGTTCTGAAGCTCTTCCCGGCACCCTGCCGGAGAGGGGAATCATCACCGGAGGGCTCTACATCGCCATGCCCGCCTCCGGAGTGATGCGTGAGTAGTTCATCCTTGGACTATGGGTCCATAGCAGTAGCTAGATGGTTGTCTTCTCCACTTGTGCCATCATGTTTAGATCTTGTGAGCTGCCTATCATGATCAAGATCATCTTATTGTAATGCTACATGTTGTGTTTGCTGGGATCTGACTTATATTGATACCTATGTGGAGCTGAATATTATATTATCATGTCTATGTCATTTGTGATCTTGCATGCTCTCCGTTACTTGTTGAAGCCTTGGCCAAGTGAATACTTGTGACTCCAAGAGGGGGTATTTATGCATGATAGTTGGGTTCAACCTCTATTTAACCTGGGATAGTGACAGCAAGTTCTAAGGTTGTAGATGTGTTGTTGCCACTAGGGGTAAAACAGCAATGCTTTATTCAAGGATGAATGTATTGTTTACATTACGCACATTACTTAATGCAATTGTCTGTTGCTTGCAACTTAATACTGGAAGGGGTACGGATGTTAACCGGAAAGTGGACTATTTAGGCATAGATGCATGCTGGATAGCGGTCTATGTACTTTGTCGTAATGCCCAAATGAATCTCATAGTAGACACCACAGCTCACACATGCATGTTATATGCACTTATCAATTGTCAATTGCCCAGCTGTAATTTGTTTACCCAGCATGTTAGTTATCTTATTGGAGAGACACCACTAGTGAACTGTGGACCCCGGTCCATTCTTTTACATCTGAAATACAATCTACTGCAATCATTGTTCTCTACTGTTTTATGCAAACAAACATCATCTTCCATTCGATACGTTTAACCCTTTGTTTTCAGCAAGCCGGTGAGATTGACAACCTCACTGTTAAGTTGGGGCAAAGTAATTTGATTGTGTTGTGCAGGTTCCACGTTGGCACCGGAATCCCTGGTGTTGCGCCGCACTACACTCCTTCACCAACACCTTCGAAGCAACCTCGTTTTCCTACTGGTTCGATTAAACCTTGGTTTCATACTGAGGGAAAACTTGCTGCTGCACTCATCATACCTTCCTCTTGGGGTTCCCAACTGACGTGTGACGTACAAGCATTGTTTCTGGTGCTGTTGCCGGGGAGATATTCCCTCGTCAACTTAGCGCTAGCAGCTCACGAACCGGGACTAAAGGGCCTCCACGTGGCCCCGGAGGAGCCGCGGGGCTGGAGACCTTTAGTCCCGGTTTGTAACACGAACCGGGACTAAAGGTAGGCCCTTTTTTTTCTTTTCGATTTTTTTTTAGGGTTTAGGGTTTAGGAGGGGTTTAGGGGTATCAGATGGTTTCATCATACGGGATCACGTCGATGCGCCAAAAACGTGTTTTGGTATATATAAATTATTACTACATGAATACCAAGTTGATGCATATATATATAACAGATACAATTACATAAGATCACGTTGATGCATATATAAAACACATACAAATTAAGTAGTACATGAAGATCACGTTTTCGTATAAAGTACTTAATTACATGGAGATCACTATTACATGGAGGCATACTATTTTGCATCATAGTGGTACTCTCCGAATTTAGGTATGACCTCCGCAAGGAAAAATCCCACCAATTCCTCCGCAATTGCTTTAAAGCGGTCCTGTATTGGGAGCGCGTTCCGCTTTCTTGCCAACTTTAAAAGAATGAGATAAAAATGAATACATGAGTTGTGTGTGTATATATCAAATCATAATAAAACAATTATGAATAAAACTTAGCACAACTGATGGTAACAAAATAAATTTGTGAATAATGTTTACGTACATCTTTATTTCTTCGGTTGTTGAATCTCTCGTTGGTCCTCATGTGAATGTACTCGCAAACGTAGAATCCACATAAATCAGTCCCCTGTGGCTGTTTATGGCAAGACTGCACAAGAATAGAATTCAATCAAACAATAATCAAGTATGATAATGGTGCGCGGACCTAGGTAATACTACTTACGTAGTTCGAATGCCATGTCAGCTTCGGTTTCTATTTACCGGGTTCTTCTTCCTTGATGAACGATTTCCAAACGCTGCCCGACAAAGAAAATGAACAAAGGAGTTATTAATTACTTGATATCAGGAAATGAACGAAAGAGGCGATAAGAATTGAAATTACTCTGTGAGCATATCAAAACAGGTCTTGAATTCTTTAGGATCTCTCCTTAATGAGTCAAGGACTTCAACTTCTCCAGCGTGAATGTTAATGACGAGAAGAATAAAGTGGAACCTGCGCACGTTTATATACGCAGTCATGAATAACTCATCAGTTAAAACTTAACATCTGGCATGTGAGCAAAATAGAATGTGTACAAGACAGTAACACTCACTTGAAGTTGTAAGGAAAAAATATTTCTTTTTTGTCACGTTGTCGCTTCAAAAACCTTTGCAAAATCTCTGGTGCGTCCTTGTTATAAAAGGGATTTTCTATGGCGACTTCATGAACTTTATCCGGGTCAATGAACCCAATGTCCGTGATTTCATCCCTTTTGCATTCGAGAATCTTCATTCTGCATAATATAGCGCACAAAAGATTATAGTGAGGATAATTACAGACAATGAACGAGCTGAGTTAAAGACTTAAATTACAGAAATAAATCACTTACAGACAGTAGCAACTGATGATATATTTGTCGAGGGCCCGGAGATTGTATAACAGAAAAAGTTCGGTAAACTTAACGCACACAGCGTATTCTTGGAAGTAGTGCTCTTTCTTAACTGCCACCATGATACTGATTGTCCGTTCCTTTGTGACTTTCTTGTACCAGTTATGCAGCTGACGCATTTTTGTTGTTAGGGACTTAACCCGCAGGACCAAATTTTCTATGTTGGTGGTTGTGGTGTCCCTGACCTGATTAGTGCCCACAAAGTTAGACGAATTTAATTAAATGGAAGGTGAGGGTTGGTGAAACTTAGCAATCAATTCTTGTGTAGGATGGAAATTGTAAGCTTTATAACAGAACATCGCAGCATATAATTCCATCCACCACTTGAAAGCACAACAAGACCCTGCAGCCTGCAGCATACAGAAACTAGTCGAGCATTCGATATTGGAATTGGGGATATGGATCCAGACGAGGAGAGGAGCAGGGTCCTTGTAATTGGTGGCACAGGTCACATTGGCAAGCACATCGTTGCTGCGAGTGTATGCCATGGCCACCCAACATCTGTCCTCATCAGGGATGCCTCACCGTCAGATCCAGCTAAGGCACAGCTACTCATGAGATTCGTCGATTCCGGTGTTGCTCTGATCAAGGTACGCGTATATCACCCCCCTGTTGTCTGTTTTTTCGACTACTCTTTCCCCAATTTTTTGAATGATTCTGATTTTCCCTTCTATAGGAAGAGACAAATATTGTACTGCTGGTGGCTTTGACATCCAGTTCTTTTAATATTAATCATATACTCATGCATAGTATTCAATTGCCAACTGAAGTTCAGTGATAAAAGCATCGTGCAATGGAGTTTAACAATGCAGGCGATTTTTCTAGCATATCATTAACTTGGTAGTACTTTGTAAAGGTGCTCAAGTCACATACATCTCAAGGACATGATCAAAATTTAGGCTGACTTTCAAAGTTGTTCCTCCCTTTTCTCACTTGTTATCTTTTTTATGCTCAGGGAGATTTGTTTAATCACGAGAGCCTTGTTAAAGCCATCAAGAGTACAGACATCATCATCTCGGCTGTGGGGCCCCGTCAACTCGCCGAGCAGACAAGGATTGTCACAGCAATCAAGGAGGCCGGCAATGTCAAGGTCAGGTTATCTACTTGTCTTCTTATTTGATGATGGGTGATGGCTTGAAATCACTGAAAAATTGCCGTACAGAGGTTCCTGCCATCTGAGTTCGGCTCTGATGTAGAGCGGGTTCACACGGTGGATCCAGCGGCCTCATTGTATGCTGGAAAAGTCGACTTCCGCCGTCTGATCGAGGCGGAGGGTATACCTCACACTTATGTCTCTTGCAACGGATTTGCCGAAACCTACCTACCAAGCATTGGTGATGTTACAAGAATTGGGGCTGGTCCTCCGTCTGACAAGATCACCGTCTTAGGTGATGGGAATGCAAAAGGTAAGTTGACATCCTTTTCCTGCTACCACAAATCTGCAATGTCATAAATCAGTGGTTGTATGAGGAATGAGGGTCACAACCTGCACTAATCCTGTAATTCTTGTTGCATGCAGCGGTGTTTGTGGTGGAAGAGGACATTGCTGTCTACACGGTGAGAGCGATTGATGATCCGAGGACCCTGAACAAGATCCTCTACATGAGGCCGCCAGCGAACATCGTATCCCATAACGAGCTCATCTCAATGTGGGAGAGGAAAGCGGGCAAGGCTTTCCAGATTGTGCGCATCCCTGAGGTGGATCTCCTGGAGTGGATCAAAGGTATACATCGTTTATTGTAGACCCAGTCACCCAGACACATGGTTGTTGCAGCTGCATCTCTGACCACTCTCGACATTTGTATGCAGAGGCGGCGTTCCCTCTGAATATATTACTGTCCCTTGCTCTCTCCATCTTCATCAGAGGTGACCAGACGAACTTCAAGATCGAGCCTTCCTTTGGCGTCGAGGCCACTGAGCTCTACCCTGACGTGAAGTACACCACTGTCGACGAGTACCTCAACCGCCTTCTCTAACTTGCCTAGAATGGAACCCGGCCACAGTTGACATCCACAGTGAAGATGGTCGAACAGTTACCTCCAATTGTTTTGTGTGTTTCTTCTGTAAATTCAGCAGGAAGAACCTGGGATTTTGGTCTAAAAGTTAAAAAAGTTCAGCAGAGGAAGACTGTGAGTCTATGACCCAAAGTGCGAAAGCTATACAGTATACTTTTCAGACTATGGATGCGATCCAATCCAGTTTGCTTGAATAACAAATGGCACATTATACTAAATTTTCAGTTTGGCCACCAAATTGATACAATGTTCTTGAGACTTTTTTTTTACTAAACTAGCACCAACTCTTCAGAGTTACAGCTTCGCATGCAGCAAAACCCAATAATTTCCATGGCTTCAGATACAAGTATGTGGTTCAACAATATGGACAGGTTGGTCGAGTGTCATGTCGTGGTACAGTGAACATTTCCATTTGGTCACCTAATAACTAGTGAAGTGTAAGCACTAGGATTACTAGTGCGGTCATGGTCTTTGTGAAATATCCATGTGATCAGGGTTCCTCAGAACTTCCCTTCTCACTTTTAGTTACACTGGACCATTTGGTATATCATGCACTTAAATCATGGAAGGCGAGACTACAAAAACTACGACATGATTATAGTTGAGGAGGTGCCCTATGTTTAGAGAGGCTGCAAAGGCAACACACAGATAATTCTCAGACAACCTCTCTAGGCCACACATAGCTCTCTGGGCCGCAGGTGGCGGCATCAACAAGACTTGAGTGTGCTTGCGTCCTTTGGCAAACGATGCAGATGCACATGTTTTTTGTTTGTATGCGGTTTTTAAGTGGGTTGGGAGATCTGGATGTGTCTTTGTAGCAGCATTTCTGTTTTCATCTACCTACAGAAATGGTAATCATGTTGTTCAAAAAATAAAAATAAATGGTAATCACACCATCATCATTGTAATTGTGATTAGGATATACTGAGGGATCGGAGTATAGAAGAAGAGAGGTTAGCTAGGTGTCCCAAACAGAGAATAGCATATGGGGAATGCGATAATCTACTATCAAGTTTCTGGTCATTACATCATGGACGAACTCAAAAGGTGTTGTTACTAGCGGCCAGGAACGAACCGTGGCTATCCCGAATGACCGCACCTGCGTGGCCAAGTTTCTTCGTCACGGGTATAGGTAACCTAGTGAAAAAAAAACCCTAGCCCTAGGCGCCGCCGCCGCCGCCGGCGACCGGCCCGCGGCCCCCGACCGCCCTCCCTCCTCCCTCACCCCCTCCTCCTACCCACGGTCTCGCGTCGCCCCCGCGCGGGCGACCGAGACCTCCCCCAGCCCGCCGCCTCCTCTTCCCCCCATCTCCTTCCTCTCCCGGCCGCTGCCGGCGTGTGTGCCGCCGGGCCGGGCCCGTGCGGTGCCGGCGGCGGCCGGCCGTCCTCTCCCCGGCGCAGGGAGCCCGCGCGCGGTGGCGGCTCTCCTTGGCGGCGGTGCTCTTCGGGCGGCGTTGGCGTGGCTCCGGCCGGGTGGCGACGGCGCGACGGCGTCCTTGCGGTGCGGCGGGGCGGCGCTGCACAGCGGGACGGTGGTTACCAGCGGGGCGGCGCCCCTGTCCTCGGCCCAGATCTGGGCCCTACGGGCCCCATCTGGGTTGGACGTGCGGGCCTGGCTTGCGGTTGACTTCTCTGCAGATGGAGATGGGGGTGTTCTTGCAGGGTTCCAGCAGCGACGGCGCCGCCCTTGTTGCAGCGTGGTTGAGCTTTACGGGCCCGCTTTGGGCACGGCCGGACCTGATTGGGACTGGCAGGTGGCCGGACCTGATTGGGACTGGTGTGCTCGACCGCGTCTGGTCGACTACCGTCGAGGCGGTGGAGCAGTTCCCTCCCGCGCGATCGCAGTCCCTGTTGACCCGGTGTCGAGCTATCCCTCGCCTCCGTCTTGTGGTCGTTGTTCCGGTTGCTTTGGTGAGACGACGATGGCGACTTGGTAACCGTGGTGGCGCAAGTTGGTGGGCGTTGAGTCTGAGATGGCGTGGCTTCGTCCTCGCAAGGTGCCTATGTCTCGGATCGTTCTTCGAGGGCGGTGGATAGGATGTTAGCGGAGAAATCCTTGTCGGCTCGCTCGACACTGACGCGGTGCCATCTTAGGTGGCATGATACCTTCCTGAAGGGCGTCGTGGCTTCTCCTCGTTCGCCTCCCTCAGTGTGCCGGGGGAAACCCTAGAACCAGTGTGCTGGTTCGGCGGCAGCGCGAGCTTTCCTTCTTGAAGGTGCTGCTTGGTACTTGATGATTCACGCTAGGAATGTGGTGGTACATCTTCGGAGAGGGCGCAGCGGTTGCGGGTCACCTTAGTTTAGTCGATCCGCCTTTGTCTTATTTGTTTTTGTTTTTTCCTGTCTTTGGGCGTTTGTTTGCTGCTGCCCCAGCTGTGCGTGTGTGGTGTTGCGTTTGTACCGTTGGTTGCTTGGTGGTCGGTGCTTTATTTATAAAGCGGGGCGAAAGCCTGTTTCGAGAGATAATCTACTATCAAGGGAAGCAACACGATGCCGATTCCCCGAAAACAAGAGCACGCGCCTTTGCTTCCATCTATAAAACGTTTTTTAGAAGACGTTCTTTAAACGTTGAGATGACTAAGTTTTTGAAATGGTCCTGCTAAAACCCATCAGCCTATAAAAATAGACAGCCGAAATAGGATAAGCCAGTAAAGCTACTACTGTTGGAGCTAATCTTGTTATTAGCTAAATATATTGTGTTAGTTAGTTGCATGTGACAGGCTGAGAGGAGTCCGAGCGGCCGAGTTGTGTAGCAGATAAGAGATGGAGAAAGAAGCGGGTGCAGTTAGTTGTGGCATGCACCAAGAGAGGTCTTATCCAAGTGATCTGCAGAAACTTGCAAGCGACTGTAAGTCTGTACGTGTGTGTACATGTAGAAAGATGTGGCCTGCATGCACAAGTGTTAGCGGTCAAGTTAGTTATAGAGATAGCTACATGCATGTTAGTTTTGGCCTGGTCGTGTGGCCGTTTGAGAGGAACGGCTGCATAAGTGCTGGACGTGGGTGCGTGCTAGAGTGATTAGTGGATCGGTGGGTTAGTGCGTGTGTGTTATGTTAGGCTGGCTATATAAGCCTATGTAATCAGCTGAGTTTGTTGAGTTGAGAAATACAGAGAAAAGGCACAAGTTGTGCGGTGCCGCAAAAAACTCATGTGTGCTTCTTCTTCTCCACCGTGTATATGTGTGTGTTAATCCTTGGGCAAAGCTATCAACTACCAACGGATTGGTCGCCCCTAGCTTCCAACCAGAAGTATGTCCTAGGCTCGTAGGCAGAGGAAGATCGATGGCTTCATCTTCCAGCCGCAGCCTTTGTCTGCTCTTGGCTCAGACGAGTTCGAGTCTACTTTTCCCCTTTATTATTGCTTGCTCTGTCCTTGGACAAGGAAAACACGGTTCTAGCTACAGCACGCGTCTGTGTCCTACGCGGCACGGTATCACTGTCATTGAAATAGCATAAGGGGGAATGTGATAATCTCCTATCAAAGCAAACAATACAATGTCAATGATTATAAATTATCTATCGAGTCAGTTTATAGAGATTCCCTGAAAACAAAAGCACATGCTTTGTTTGTTCTATAAAGTGCTTTTTAGTAGACCTTCTTTAAAATGTTGCGATAACTAATTTTGCCACATGGGCCTGCCAAGCCCATTAGCCTAAAAAAGAGACTAAACCCAGATAGCTTACAGCATCTCCTGTCGGGTCGCTCAAAAGGCTGCCCATAGTCAGTACCGCGGCGGACGAAAAATCACACCCACTCACGGCGTCCAAATGCAATTTTCGGCCGGCGCGGCCAACCATTACGTCCGACACACCAGCCTACGCCCTCCCCATGGAGAGCCGCTGGACTGCGTCGGACGAAGCCGCGCGAGCCGCCAAGTAGGACTCCGATGTGCGGGCCAACCCTGTCATTGGGACAACGCATTCCACGACGGTCAAACCGAGTTAATCTCCTCGGTTTCCTATCCGGCCGCGTTTGCACGACGACGACAATTCGGTGTGCCTTTTCGAGGCAGCAGCGTTATTTCCCACCGCCCTCCTGCGATGTTAAAAGGTGATCGCTCGCTGCGGTAACGCCACAATCCTCATCTCGCCGCACTCGCACAATCGCCGCCGCGAAACCAAGAGAGAGAGATGGCTGGCAGCTGGAGGCGCACGAGTGCAGCGTCGGCGAACGACTTTTAGGGCCGCGTACCCTCCTCATCAAGCAGGCGCACACGCTGCGCGACAACGGCTATCCGGCGCCGCCGGACATGCCTGCGCCAGGGAAATGGTCCCTCTCCGTCGGCGCATCCCTGTGTCGCATCCGGTGACGCGCGCGAACCCTGACTTCCACGCGGCCGCCCTCGGCCACTACTGGAGGGAGTTGACACCGGCGCAGCGCGAATATCTCCATTGGGATCCGTCCAACACGGTGAACTTATACGCGCTACAAGGCGGCGTTCAGGGGCGGAGCCAGGATTTAGACATGAGGGGGGCGAAAAAATTCTCCCACAAAAAGTACACGACTTTGAATGTTTGCACACACAAAAAATTCTCGAACTACGCGATATCTTTGGCCAATGAAAAATTATGTTCTTACTATTGTAATGTAGTTCTACGACCACCAAATTCATTGAACAAGTAGACAATATCATCAGCATCGAATTCCCAAATACATGCAATCGTATAATCCCTTAGAAAATAATCTCTAATTTCAAATGCGTTTCTATTCAGTTTTCATCATTTGGGTACCTTCCTATTTATTCTTAAAGCATAACAAAGACAAAAATAGACTGGCTTTCAATTATTCTGTTGACTTATGCCTATGCACACTTTGAGCAGATCTAATTGCAATATCCCATAAACGTACCTAGAGAGACTCAGGCATGACCGGACGAGTGTACACATGTACAGCACTCTCGCTAGCAGACGACAGCCAACCAAAGCGGAGATCGACGGGCGAAGAATTGGAGCGCCGGCTGCTAGGTCTGCCCTTGCGGGAGCGGCGTTTAGGCTGAATGGAACGATCAGTCGCATGGTGTATCGCAGTTAGGTATCCTAAAGCGATGGTAATGGGCTGTGTTGTCCTTCCTGGGCCTTGGGCTCGTACGCACCGACGAGAGAGCGATGGGAAAGTAGGAAGCTGAGCTAGGACTCTCACCCGCTCGAGAGAAAAAAAAGCTAGAACTCTCGGTAATGGCCGGACACTAACCACAATTAACATAATCTGCAGCGTTATACCTGACACAGATTATTGAGGGGGGCCGATCCTTGGGGGGGGGGGGGGGGGTCTAGCCCCCCCTGTCTCCGCCCCTGGCGGCGTTCCGCCGCATCTACGGCAAGGAGATCGCTCTCGGGACGGCCCGGAGCGCCGAGGGACAAGAACGTGGTCAGCCGCGACGCGGTCGTGGGCGTGCCGGGACGCACGCTCTAGTCCGTCCTCGAGCACATATGCAACGGCGGCGGCCGCCTGCACACCCTGGCGGTTCTCCTCCTCCTCCTCCGGCTAGCAGCCGGGCACCACGCTCCACGTCGCGCGCGGCCTCCTCGTCGCGCTCGGTCCTCCTCCTCCCGCTCCAGTTCATCGCCGCTGCTCACGCCCAAGCCCGAGCCGATGAAGGTGAAGCAGGAGCAGCAGATGTCGCCGCTGCTCCTCGAGCTGATGCAGGCGTAGGAGGGCCTGGGCGACGACGATGTCATAGGGGCCGCCCTCGCCACGTCGCGCAATGTATTAGTGCCGACACTTCCCCTGCCGGATGCCTGCGTGTGGTCGGCGAGGGAGCACGCCAAGGCGACCGGAGTCCCCTTCCTCGACCTCACCGACGACGGTGCAGGGCCGAGCGGCATCAAGGAGGAGGATGACGAAGACGGCGGCGGAGCAGGGCCCAACGGCGACGTCAAGGACGAGGTCGAGGAGGACTACAACGCCTTCTACCGTTACCGTTAGAATAGTTTAGTTTTAGATTTCCCTAAATTTCGTTCAAATTTGTAAACTTTTCTAAAATTTGAAGGAAGTCTTATAGTTTTTTAAATTCACAAATTTCTCTATGGGCGCTGCAAGTGGGGAGCGACGCCCCCTATAGCCGGCAACTCGTCCGGGCGACGCCCATAGGCCCTGTCCGGATGACCATTTGGACGCTATTTGGTCGCCAGGAGTGGAGATGCTCTAAGCCGGTAGAGCTACGGCCAACGGATTGGTTGCCGCTAGCCTCCAACTAGAGGTCGCAGAGGCGGATCGTCTAGCCTTAGCCTTTGCCTGGTTTTGGCTCTACGGTTGCTTGCTCCTTCCATGGACAAAGATAACACGGTTCTATCTAGCGCGACTGATCAACTTTGCACAGTATCACTCTCATCGAAATGAGACAATACAGTTTTGTCATGTGTCCATCCGCTACGAAGTTGTGTAACTGCTCCCGATGCTTCACATTCCCCCATGTTTTCACTGTTCTTCTCTCGTCTTCTCCATGGAATGTGTGTGAGATGTTCCTGTTTAAACTAAAGTGGAACGGGTGAACGTCAGTGGTATATAAGGGGCGAATCATTTTCGTCCTCTACATTGCACATGAGCGGTAGACAATGTGTGTCTGGGCCTGCGGTTGATGTACACCGGACACGTGATGCAATCAACACTCACCCCGTTCTTTCTTCCTCTCTGACCAGACACGCTTGATGTACATCCATTATCGTACACCCAGAAACATGGTAGTTGCAGCTGCATCTCTGACTGCTCTCAACATTTGTATGCAGAGGCGGCCTTCCCTCTCAACATTTTGCTGTCCCTCATGCTCTCCATCTTCGTCAGAGGTGACCAGACTAACTTCAAGATCGAGCCATCCATTGGCGTCGAGGCCACCGAGCTCTACCCTGACGTGAAGTACACCACAGTCAACGAGTACCTCAACCGCCTTCTCTAACTTGCCTAGGATGGAACCCGGTCACAGTTGACGTCCACAGTGAAGATGAATAGATATCTCCAATGGTTTTGTGTGTTTCTTCTGTAAATTCAGCAGGAAGAACCTGGGATTCTGGTATAAAGTTAAATAAGTTCAGCAGAGGAAGATTATGACCCCAAGTGTGAAAGCTATACATTATACTTTTCGGACTATGGATGTGATCTATTCCTGTTTGCTTGAATAACCAATGGCACATTATATTAAATTTTCAGTTTGGCCACCAAATTGATCCAATGTTCTTGAGGCTTTTTTTTTAGATTTACAGTGAACTTCTCCATTTGGTCACCTAATAATTAGCGAAGTGCAAGCATAAATAGCACTATGATTACTAGTGCGGTCATGGTCTTTGTGAAATATCCATGTGATCAGAGTTCCTCACAACCTGGAATTCCGGCAAATTAGTGTCGATGATTCTAAGATGCACATGTTTTTGTTTGGATCCGGTTTTAACAGGCTTGGAAGATCTGGATTATTTTCCGATGGAATGAGCCTGTGACACGGAGAAACTCTCTCGTCTCGCACGCCCCCCGCGGGCGTCGGGGCGAGCTCCCCGACCCAAACCGCCAAGCCCTCCTCCCCTCCCCTCCTCCCGCCGCCGCCGGCGTGCGTCGCAGGGCAAAGCCCGTGCGGTGCCGGCGGCGGCGGACTTCCTCTACCCGACGGTGGCGGCGGATGCGCGGGGCTCCCCTGCTGGCGGCGGTGCGTGATGGTGGTGACTTCAATCTCGGCCTGGGACGGTAGCAGACGACGGATTGGGCTGCGGGCTCGTCGCCCAGATCTGGGCCCGATCTGGGTAGCACGGGCCCTAGCTGGGGATCGCGATGGTGGGCGCCTGCGGTGCCACTCGACGCAGATTTCCCTCCTCCTCGCTGAAGCAGGGCAGGGGCGCTAGACCGGGCCAGGCGGGCCTAGGTCCGGCCGCCGCCTCCTGGCTGACGAAGAGGTGGAGCGCCAGACCTTGGCCAGGCGGGTCTAGGTTCGGCAGCCGTCTGGTAGAACTGGTTAGGTCTGCAGGTTGCGTCTTGCGGGCGACACGGAGGCGCCATGCTCGCTGCTGCGCGTCGCGCCTCTACCTCCTGTGTGTTAGCGTCGTCCTACCCCTTTGTGCCGGTGGACTCGTTGTGGTGGTGTCTATCGCCTCACAGGTGCGAGATCAGGTATGCCGGGGCGGGGGCCCTGGAAGGTGGACTGCGCGGGCGACTCTCCGGCGAGTGACGTGGCGGTGGTGATGGTTTTCCTCCTTGGCCATGAGGATGGCGAGGAGGGTGCAGCGGGAGATCCTGGTGTTGGCGGCGACGGCGGCTCCCAGATCGCGTCATGGAGGCCTCACTTGGTGACAGCGGGTGGTCTGTGCTACCGGCATGTTGTGGTGTGAAGGTGTTTCCGAGCGAAAGCTTAGTGCTTCAGCGCGAGCGGCGGCGATGCCTGCGGGTGTCGTAACCCTCTTGAGGGCGTCGTTGTGGAAACCTTCCCCGCACCTCGGCTCTGGGTGAAAACCCTTGACCGTCTCGGTCTTGATGACGGCGGCGCTCTGCGTCGTCACCCTCTTGGGGGCGTCATTGTGGAGCTCCGGTACCCCTCAGTCTCGCTCTGTTGGCATCGGTAGGCAAGTTCGGATCCTCTCTCGAGGCACTTCCGGCACTAGCTTCGGGCGTTCTCGACGACCTTCTATCTTATACACGTGACTGTGTTATCACCACTCTTCGTCCTCGTCGTCTGCTGGCAGGATCGGCGCTCCACGTGCCGGAGCGAGAAGGCAAGCGGCCATCTCCGGCGACGACTTGGTGGGTGCGGTGCGACGTAGTCCGGTGGTTTCACATGGAGGCGTGGTGACATCTTTAGTTAGTTGTTTGGAGTGCTTATGCAGGGTGTGGCTACTCATGTAATCTTGTTTATCTTTGATCTGCTTTGTAAGAGGATTTCCTCATCACTTTGTATCGGTTCGGCCGTGTGGCTTTATTTATAAAGCGGGGCGAAAGCCTGTTTCGTGAAAGATCTGGATGTGTCTTTGTAGCCACAGTTATGTTTCCATCTACCGGTTTCAACATAACTGGCAGTATATAAGAAGAGAGGTTAATTAGGTGTCCCCAACAAAAAAATTAACATATGGGGAATGCGACAATGTACTATCAACAGAAGCAACACAATATCGATGATCACAAGATGTCTATGGAGCTAGTTTATAGAGATTCCTGAAAGCAAGAGAACATGCCCTGTTTCGTTCTTTAAAATGTTGAGATGACTAAGAAAGGAACCAGTAGAGCTACGACCAACGGATTTGTCGCCTCTAACCTAAATCATGTATATCGATGGCTACGTCTTCATAGTCTGAGCCTGCTTTTGTCTCGTACGTTGGAGTCTACCCTCCTCTCTACGGTTGCTTGCTCTGTCTTTGGACAAGGAAAACACGGTTCTAGCTAGTGCCAATCTTCTACGCCACACAATATCAATCTCATCGAAATGAGGCAATACGGTTTTGTCCTGTGTCTAGCCGGACGCGGATTTTGCGAGCTCGGGCTCGCTCGCACCCGGCAGACGTGTTTCGCTGGTACTGGATGGAAGGTCTGGCGTAAGGTGGGTCCGCAGGTACAGGAGAAATAGCATACGACGCGTGCGTGTATGAGATACGTGACCTGTACCGAGTAGAATTCAGGGGAGTTAGTGCTGATGAATTTATTACGTACAGGAGGCAGGGGATTCGGTGAACCATCGTTCTTAAATGCATTTTTTAACCGCAGCTGTGCAAGTGGCGGGGACAGCATGTTCCATGCGGCGAGTAATGGGTCACACGACGGGCCCCACTGTGACTCCCGGAAACGTCTTTACTAATTCTGGTTCCGAGGTGATCGATGCCGAGACCAAGAACCAGAAGCCGTAATTAATGTTCACTCAGCCTTAACCTTTTTCTGAAATTCCCATTTTCATGGTTCCAAAGCATTAACATGATTCCAAAAAATGCTAAAGGTCTAATTAATATTTGTGGGTTTGACAAAATGTGCATGGTTTCTAAATTTTTTGTTCATGGTTCAATAAAATATATGCATGGGATTAAAAAATGTTCTAGAGAAAATCATGCGGTTTCTAAAATATACTAGTGGGTCGGAAAAAAAATCAATGGGTTCAAGAAACATTAGTGGGCTTAAACAGATACTTTCATAGGTTTCAAAGAAAATCACTGTTCACAAAAATATTTGCATAGAATTAAAAAATGTTGGAAATAAAATCATGAGTTTTCTAAAATACTCTGGGGTCTCAGGAAAAAAATGGGTTCAAGAAAGATTTCCAGGCTTCAATATTATTTCATAGGTTTCAAAAACAATGATGGTACGAAAAAAAATCTTTGCACGGGATTAAAAAACATTCAAAATAAAATCATGAGTTTTCTAAAATATTCTGGGGTCTCAGGAAAAAAATGGGTTCAAGAAACATTTCCGGACTTCATATAGATTATTTCATAGGTTTCAAAATTCAATCATGGTACGGAAAAAATATTTGCACTGGATTAAAAAACGTTGGAAATAAAATCATGAGTTTTCTAAAATATTCAGCGTCTCGAGAAAAAAAATTGGGTTCAAGAAACATTTCTGGGCTTCATGTAGATTATTTCATAGGTTTCAAAAAAACAAGCATGGTACGGAAAAATATTTGCACGGGCTTAAAAAATGTTCGAAATAAAATCATGCGTTTTCTAAAATATTCTAGGGTCTCAGGAAAAAATGGGTTCAAGAAATATTTCCGGGCTTCATATAGATTATTTCATAGGATTAAAAAATGTTCACGTCTAAAAATAATGTCCACCGGTTCCAATCAAAATTTCACTTCTATAAGGTTCACTGGTTTCAAAAATATCATCGCTTCTAAAAAATTGACTAGTGGTGCGGCTGGGATTGTGATGAACGGGCCACCTTGCTCGGTGCTATTAGGTGGGAGGTGGTTGGGAGGTTACCGTTACATATTTTTACCGCAGCCGCTGGTACATGTTTTTACCTCATCCTTCGCGAGCAAGCCTCCAGGGGTGACCCACCTAGATATTAACTGCGACCTGTTCGAAGTTGGTATGAACGGTACAGGTATTTCATACGAATCCAGCCTTGAAAAATACGTACATGCCTTCCTACTACTCCGTATGTCATTAACTGCTGCTGAGTGGTTCCGTAGTGCAAACTCCAGGTGCAAACGCGCTCGGGATCTCCTTCGAGTTTTCGCTACAAAGTTGCGTAACTGCTCCCAATGCCTCACATTCCCTAATGTTTGCACAGTTCTTTTCTCGTCCTCTCCATGTCATGTGTGTGTGAGATGTCACCTATTTGAACTGAAGTGGAACGGATGAAAGCTGAGTGGTATATAAGGGGCAAATCATTTTCGTCCTCCACCATTGCACGTGAGCGGTAGATAAATGTGTGGCTGGGCCAGCGCTTGATCTACACTTGACACGTGATGCGATCAACACTCACCCCGTTCTTTCTTCCTCTCTAACAGAAGTCGTGGATGCCTCATAAAACCGTTCATTGCGAACGAGTTCATTTTCTCCCTAGTTTTTTGACGTGCATACATCAGTTTTCACCTCAATTGCTGTTTTTTCTGTGTAAGTTATTGGGCTTGTATAGCCCAGGAACCCTGCAGATGCCCAACAACAACATAAAGTAGCCTCGAGTGCATCTCTTCAACGATTGTATAGCCACGCTTGCTTAGAGAGATTGAACTGGAGCGTGCTACACATGGACTAATAACCAAAGGAACACTATCAGACGTGTTCTAGACAGAGTCCTAGTTTCGCCATCATCGGACGCTCACTTCCCCTCGCTACGCTTCATGCGGAGACGAGGATTGGATCAGACCATACTCTCTTAATCTTAGATACAGGAGAAGCGCTCCCACCCCCAAAAGTTAGACAGTTTTTCTTCGAAACATGATGGCTAGAGATGCCAGGTTTCCATGACATTATGACTGCAACATGGACAAACCTGTCGAATAACAGATCAAACTGCCGCGACCCTCTAGACCTTTGGCAGCTCCTCTCTACAGGACTTCGCAAATTTCATGAACAAGAGCTCTATACATATAATTAACCGAGAATTTTCCATTTTCATGTAAATGCCAACGAAATACATCAACCTCTTGCGATAGCTGGATCATAGCTAGCCGCAAACCTGGGGCTAATTAAATCACGTCTAAACGTCACATTAGGTGGAGATGTCTCGAAAACCGTAGCGATTGTATCATTCTTGTGACGTACAATTGAATATTGTTCTTTGAGAGTGGTGTTTACTAGCCACTTATCCTCCCATAATCTAATATCAGATCCATCTTTAATGGAAAAGGATAATTGAGATTAAGATATACCGTAATTTAGAAGAAGAGAGGTTAATTAGGTGTCGCCAACACAAAATAACATATGGGAAATGCAATAATCTCCTATCAACATAAGCAACACAATGTGACGAGTATAAGATATTTATTTAGTTTGCTTGTAGACATTCCGTGAAAACAAGAGCACATGGCTTACTTTGTTCTATAAAATGGGGTTTTTTTTAAACTTTCTAGATAAGCTGCGCCGTGCATTCTTATGGGCAGCTTCAGATAAGGTCACTGGTGGTAAATGCCTGATGAACTGGTCCACTGTTTGCTTGCCAAGATCTTTGGGGGGGGGGGGGGGGGGCTCGGAATCCCCAACCTGCAACTTCAAAGCACCGCTCTTCGGGTCCGATGGTTATGGCAGCAAAGCAAAGATCCAACTAAACCTTGGGCTGGATTACCTCTGGCAATTGATAAGACTGTCAGAGCACTCTTTCAGGCATCAACTTCTATCACAATTCATAGTGGTACTGCAACTGCCTTCTGGTTAAGTCATTGGGTAGAGGGCATCCCACTTGAAGATCGATTCCCAAACTTGTTCAAGCACTCCAGGCAGGAGAGGATATCTGTGAGAGATGCCTTGAACCAGAGGGCTTGGGTTTCTAACATAAAACTTCACCCCACAAGGGCTATGCTAACAGAGTATCTGAGTCTTTGGGAGCTGCTAGAAAGATGCGCTCCTGCCCAGTTTGACAATGAAGCGGATAGCCTGGAATGGAGACTGAATGCTAATGGGAAATATACAGCTTCTTTCGCCTACCATGCTCAACTGCTTGGTCACATTCCAGCACCAACTCTACTGCAAGTTTGAAAAACAAAAGCAATTCCAAAATGTCGGCTGCATGCATGGCTTCTTTTGCACAACATGATTTTAACTGCGGACAATTTGGCGAAGAGAGGTTGGCCTCATGATCCTATCTGCAAGCTCTGCTCTATTCATCCTGAGACTGCAGTCCACATCTCGGCCGCCTGCCCCTATTCTGGGCATGTGTGGCATGAACTGCTAAGAAGATTATCGTTACCGCTAGTGCTCGCACCTTCTTCTTCCTGTGAACATCTCGAAGACTAGTGGAATTACTGTACAACTGTTGCCCCTGCCAAGATCGTCGAGCGGTGTCGCACCCTTGCGCTGCTAACCTGGTGGTTCCTCGGGAAAGAACGCAATAACAAAGTCTTCAATAACAAAGCAACTCCTGCAAACTCCATTGTGGAATCCATCATTTTGGAACTAAAACATTGTAGCACGGCGGGAGTCCTGGGCGCGTCGAATCTCACGGGAGATTGAGAGTTCTTTAACTAGCTCTAACTCTCTAACAGAGATTACTTACTCCTGGTTCTAACTAACTTATTCTTTCATTCTTTGTTAACTTGTACTCGGACCCGGCATTTGATCCGGTTTCTCTTAATGAAATGAAGCAGCGCTCGTTGCCTCCGTAAAAAAAAACGTTCTTTAAAATGTTGTGATGACTAATTTTGCCAAATGGCCCTGCTAAAGCCCATTTTTTAAGATAAAGAGCATATATTAATATCGAGATGATACCAATTACACCCAGCCTCTGCAACAACGCGTGCCCTAGCGGCCCCACGGATGCACACAACCCAGAATAAAAAGAAGAATTACGAAAAAAAGTCCCGCTACAGTGATCTATTCCTTGTTACAGCAGACCTAACTCCATCAAAACAGTACCAGAAGTCCAGCTACTCCAAAAGCGACGCCTCCAAGAAGGGAACAGTGCCTAAGAATAAGACTAAGCCCAAGTACATAAGGCAGTAAAGCTACGACCAACGGATCAGTCGCCCTAGCCTCCAAGTAGAAGTCGAGAGCGCATGTATGTCGTATGTAGAGGCGGATCGACGGCTCAATCTTTTAGCCAGCCTTTGCCTGTTTTTGTTCGTATCTTGGAGTCTATCCGTCCTCTCTACGGTTGTTTGCTCTGTCCTTAGACAAGGAAAACACGGTTCTAGCTAGTGCGTGTGTCTTATGCGGCACATGATCACTCTCATCGAAATGAGGAAATATGGTTTTGTCCTGTGTCCATTTGCGAGAAAGTTGCGTAACTGCTCCCGATGCCTCATGTTCCCTCATGTTTTCACAGTTCTCCTCTTGCCGTCTCCATGGAATGTGCGTGTGAGATGTCACCTATTTGAACTGAAGTGGTCAAGTGGAACGGATGAAAGCCGAGTAGTATATAAGTGGCAATCATTTTCGTCCTCCACCATCACTACAGGAATGGCGAACTGTGCCGACGGCCATTATCTGTGCCGACGGCTATTTATCGGGGCCGTCGGCACAGGGGCGAACCAGGACCAGCCGTCGACAAGTCCGTCGGCACAGAAACGGCCGTCGGCACAGACATTCTTTCCCGACGGCCACCGTCGGGACACAGGAGGCCGTCGGCACAGCATATGAGGTGACGTCGACGGCACTCTGTGCCGACGGCAAAGCCGTCGGCACAGGCGTCTACCATTTTTATTCATTTTTATGTACATAGATGGGTGTCTATTGCGTCGTCCAATTGGTGGGTGTCTATTCACAAAATTTGAGAAACAATCCTTCACAAGTTGGCTTGAGTAGAATTTTCCCTCACGGTAGAGCTGCAGACCCACAAAACCAAGTTGTTGAACTACTTTTGACACCGAGTAGTCGCTCTTTGGGTCAATAAGAAGACCAAGATGAGAGGATTTCATCTCTATAGGTCAAACAGTCTCCCTTGTCAACAATCTCTTGCAATTTGTTAATGTTGATGTTTGTCACCTTCCCATGGCCTAACCTAACACAGCCAAGCAAAAAAGTCCACTGGGCTACCCCTTTCGACGCACGTCTATGGGGGTAGACGAAAACGTTAGGAATTTTTGCTTCTGCATGGTTTTAGTGTAAGTTTGCAAGATTTTAGCGTGCCCAAGATTCTGTTGATCTCGGGACTCCGAGGTGTGACCGGCCTTTCGACTACTTTTCTACCCCCTTTGAACTACTTTTCGCATTGATATTAAACAAACCATGCAAATTACAGTGACAACATAAATTACACAGAGAACATTCTTGAACCGCCGATACATAATTGACTAAGAAACAAGTAAACATGCATGTAGAACAAATTACAACAATCACGAACAACTAACAAATTTCTCCACCCTATGCCGTGCGTGTGCTGCCACCCTTGCCCTTTGACGAAGATTCTGCCTTCTTGCCTTTGCCCTTGGATGAAGATTCAGCCTTCTTGCTCAGTGCTTCAACCCTCCTTTCCTTTGACGACGGCATGAAATCGTCGTCATCATCGCTGTCAACTACCCAGAGACAGGAACGACCGTACGAATTACGGTCAGCTTCAGTTCGGTAGAACGGACTATTTGTAACTTTCCTGTCAAACTTATCTGCAAGCCTGAGCATTTCTGCACGAATTTGGAGCGGGGTTCTATACGGAAACCCATCGCGGCATAGCTTCGCCCCGAGTGAAGCGAGATGACTCTCAGTGTGCAAAATTTCTTCAATTGGAACTACCCTACCATCTACCTTCAAATTGCTTGACAGCCTAGCGAGATGCTCGGATGCGGAAATGTGAAACCCAGACACACACTTCTCGCAAGGACCAATACACACCATGCTTGCGCTCAAGTGAGTACCATGCCTACCTTCGACTGGGTTATATAGAACTACCGGTGGCGGGAAATATTTGGGCGGGAAACGGTGGCGGGAAATATTTGGGCGGGAAACGGCTCAGAAGCACACGAAGGAAACACACGATCCGTGTGCTTCTTCTGGATCCAACGGCTCACAAGCGCTCGAAAGAAACACACGATCCGTGTGCTTCTTCCTGATTGGGCAACAAAACACACGGTGTCTCCTAGCTACAGCCCGACACTGATTCACGGTCGAATGTCGTTGCATTCAGTGTCGGGCATAGCTAGGGAACCCGAATGTTTTGTGTTTGAGGGTCACTTCGATCCGGCAAGACATCTCTGATGATTACAACCGTCCGGCAAGACGTCTCTGATATTCTACAACCGTACGGCAAGACATCTCTGATGATCTGCAACCGTTTGGAACGGTCACAGGTCATCAGAGACGTCTTGCCGCTGGTTGCCCAAAGATGCCTCTCCGAGTGACGCTGGAATGTTTTGTGTGAGTGAGTAACCTGTCTGAGAAGGTGGGCTATATATAGGGTCGCAAGCCCTTTCGAGTGACTCCCTCCAGCTAGCCAATCAGGAACAAGTACGCGGATCGTGTGTTTTCTTCGAGAGCTTGGGAGCCGTTGGATCAAGCGAAAGAAACACACCGCTGATCCAACGGCTCAGAAGCGCTGGGAGGAAACACACGATCCGTGTGCTTCTTCCTGATTGGGCATACTACAGCTCACAAGCCCTTTCGAGTGACTCCCTCCAGCTAGCCAATCAGGAACAAGTACGCGGATCGTGTGTTTTCTTCGAGAGCTTGGGAGCCGTTGGATCAAGCGAAAGAAACACACCGCTGATCCAACGGCTCAGAAGCGTTGGGAGGAAACACACGATCCGTGTGCTTCTTCCTGATTGGGCATACTACAGCTCACAAGCCCTTTCGAGTGACTCCCTCCAGCTAGCCAATCAGGAACAAGTACGTGGATCGTGTGTTTCCTTCGAGAGCTTGGGAGTCGTTGGATCAAGCGAAAGAAACACACCGCTGATCCAACGGCTCAGAAGCGCTGGGAGGAAACACACGATCCGTGTGCTTCTTCCTGATTGGGCATACTACAGCTCACAAGCCCTTTCGAGTGACTCCCTCCAGCTAGCCAATCAGGAACAAGTACGCGGATCGTGTGTTTCCTTCGAGAGCTTGGGAGCCGTTGGATCAAGCGAAAGAAACACACCGCTGATCCAACGGCTCAGAAGCGCTGGGAGGAAACACACATCCGTGTGCTTCTTCCTGATTGGGCATACTACAGCTCAGAAGCCCATTTCTCACTATATATATGTAGTCATGGACTCCATTGGCATAGCACATCTAAACTGATATCTGATCCCTCATCACTCTCCCGTGGCGTCACCACCGTGTGTGCCCTCTCCCTCCCCTACGTACCTAGGTTGCACGCACCTTAGTTGTTTGATCAAATTCCCCACTCATTTTTTCAGATCTCGGCGGGAATCGATGATGACAACCGGCCATTTGTTGGACACGGGCAATGTCCGGGACTGGGCTCCGCCGGGGTGGCACTGGGAGGTTTCTTCCGGGACGCGTAGTTTGGTGAGGAATCCGGGTGACGTCGTCGACCCGGATCTTGTTTGGTGGCCGTCGCGTGGGCCAGCCTCGGTGCAGAGGCCGCCGGCCCCTGAGGTGGAGGTGCGTCGCCGTATCAGAGAGGAGGACGAGCATGTCCGTCGCTACCTGGTTAGGTTGGATACGCAAGCGGTGCATGACAATATGTGGTATACACTTTATAGGGATCCTCCTCATGTGAGTATTGCCCCAGTGATGGTTCCTTATCTTTGGGTGCAAGCCGCCGGCCGCTCAGCACCTCGCGGCTTAGGACCCGGCAAAAGTTAGTTACATTATTTGTGATGTATTATGGATTAAATAAAGATGTAGACTAGTGGCTATAATTTCTAATAAATATGAAAACTTCCTCCATAAACATTGTTCATGCTTCCAATATGCATGTTTGTGTGGAAGATGGGCACATTTTAGCAAACTATGCCATGGATGTGGCCAAAACACCCGTCATTTGGCCCGAAACCCTAGAATGTTCGTAGGAGATAGCTCGTTCCTTTGAAAACATTTTCAACAGAACTTTGGTATTCCAAGTCTATTATTTTTGGTGGATACTAGGTCATATATAATGACACCACGCGAAGGTCTTACACCATTTTGATTTTTCGTCAATTTTGTAGAATTTTCTATGCCGGTTTCAGGAAGAAGTCAAGATGGCGGGCACGACCGTTCGTAGCTAGGGGTTGAATATTGAGAAACTCTTTGTATATCTCTGATGAAATAGGTAGTTGTGTACCTAAAAATGATTTTTCCCAAAAATCATGACTAAACTACGATGCACCTGCAGTTCAAATTTTACCCGTTTCCAGCTGAATCGGCAGGAATTTGTCATTTTCAAAAGAGGAGCATGGAAACCTTTTCACAGCCAACACTTTGGTTATTTGTGAATATAACATGGTCTAGTGTACTCAAAAAATGCATGACCCAATTTTTGCAACATATTTGTGGTTGCTGCTTCACAAAAAAACCCATTTTTCGCACTCGAAAAATGGAAAATGGTTTTTTTTTTCTAATAAATATGAAAACTTCCTCCATAAACATTGTTCATGCTTCCAATATGCATGTTTGTGTGGAAGATGGGCACATTTTAGCAAACTATGCCATGGATGTGGCCAAAACACCCGTCATTTGGCCCGAAACCCTAGAATGTTCGTAGGAGATAGCTCGTTCCTTTGAAAACATTTTCAACAGAACTTTGGTATTCCAAGTCTATTATTTTTGGTGGATACTAGGTCATATATAATGACACCACGCGAAGGTCTTACACCATTTTGATTTTTCGTCAATTTTGTAGAATTTTCTATGCCGGTTTCAGGAAGAAGTCAAGATGGCGGGCACGACCGTTCGTAGCTAGGGGTTGAATATTGAGAAACTCTTTGTATATCTCTGATGAAATAGGTAGTTGTGTACCTAAAAATGATTTTTCCCAAAAATCATGACTAAACTACGATGCACCTGCAGTTCAAATTTTACCCGTTTCCAGCTGAATCGGCAGGAATTTGTCATTTTCAAAAGAGGAGCATGGAAACCTTTTCACAGCCAACACTTTGGTTATTTGTGAATATAACATGGTCTAGTGTACTCAAAAAATGCATGACCCAATTTTTGCAACATATTTGTGGTTGCTGCTTCACAAAAAAACCCATTTTTCGCACTCGAAAAATGGAAAATGGTTTTTTTTTCTAATAAATATGAAAACTTCCTCCATAAACATTGTTCATGCTTCCAATATGCATGTTTGTGTGGAAGATGGGCACATTTTAGCAAACTATGCCATGGATGTGGCCAAAACACCCGTCATTTGGCCCGAAACCCTAGAATGTTCGTAGGAGATAGCTCGTTCCTTTGAAAACATTTTCAACAGAACTTTGGTATTCCAAGTCTATTATTTTTGGTGGATACTAGGTCATATATAATGACACCACGCGAAGGTCTTACACCATTTTGATTTTTCGTCAATTTTGTAGAATTTTCTATGCCGGTTTCAGGAAGAAGTCAAGATGGCGGGCACGACCGTTCGTAGCTAGGGGTTGAATATTGAGAAACTCTTTGTATATCTCTGATGAAATAGGTAGTTGTGTACCTAAAAATGATTTTTCCCAAAAATCATGACTAAACTACGATGCACCTGCAGTTCAAATTTTACCCGTTTCCAGCTGAATCGGCAGGAATTTGTCATTTTCAAAAGAGGAGCATGGAAACCTTTTCACAGCCAACACTTTGGTTATTTGTGAATATAACATGGTCTAGTGTACTCAAAAAATGCATGACCCAATTTTTGCAACATATTTGTGGTTGCTGCTTCACAAAAAAACCCATTTTTCGCACTCGAAAAATGGAAAATGGTTCTTTTAAATGGAATTAAAAAAATGGAATTAAAATTTATAGCAAATAGGTGCTGTCTCTTTTTTAAATGGAATAAAAAAATGGAATTAAAATTTATAGCAAATAGGTGCTGTCTCTTTTTTAAATGGAATTAAAAAAAAAGGAAAAGGCTATGCCGACGGCAAAGCCGTCGGCACAGGTTCTGTCTCTTTTAGACAGGGCACGCGCCGGCCGAAACGAAATCGAACCCAAATCCAAATCGACCGCCCGCTGGCTCCAGCGCACCACCGGCGACCCTCCCCCCTCCCCCCTCCACCGCACCACCGGCGACCCTCCCCCCTCCACCGCGGCGGCGCGGCCGGGCCTGCTCGCCGGCGTCCACCCTCCACCGCATCCCCCCATTCCACCTCCTCCTCCCTCCACCGCATCCCCCCTCCACCGCGGCGGCGCGGCCAGACCCTCCCGCATCCCCCCTCCACCGCGGCGGCGCGGCCAGACCCCGACGGCGGACGGCCGGACCTGCTCCTCCAGACCTCCACTGCCACGGCCAGAGCCCGACGGCGGACGGCGGACGTCAGGTATGATTCACCACTACCTCTCTTCCTCTCCTCTCTCTGGATTCCTCTAGCTCTCGGTATAGAAATGATTAGGATTTATTCCTAGAAATGATCATGGTACTGCTCCAGTTCATCCAGCTGATGAACTCTTGCATGGAATCATGTGGATTGTTCATTGTGGTGCCACTGGTGTTGTGGATTTTAGTATAGAAGATATCCAGATCATGTAATAAGAATAATTTGATAGATTTACTTGTTGTCTTACTAGGTAGAATAGCTTGGATTAGCATGTTTTCTTGCTGTTTTAGGTGGTATAGATTATTTCCTTGCTTGTTCTCAAGCTGTAGATGGACAAGAATTATTTTGGATGTGTTGTGCTTGCAGGTATAAATGATTTAGAAGTTTCTAGGCAGCACCAAGTAGCTGTCTAGTAACATAAGAATGATTTATTGCATAATTTTGTGCTTTAGTCATTTATAGATGTATTTCTGGATAGATTTGAGTGGTATAGTGATTTCTGGACAGATTCAAGTTTTAGAAGTGCAAGTAAATGAATTTGGAAGCACTTTATTTTCCTCTCTTTTTCTCTTTTTCTTCCTCTCTTTTACTTTTTTGTTCTTTAGTTTACTATTTGCTTCAATATTAATGTTGTCATACTTGTGTGCTAATATTTATTGTTTCTCAATGCAGTTGATTGAACAATATGAGTCAGGGCAAGGAAAGCGCAGCTACCTTGCTTAGTACGCTGAAGGCACAGAAGTCTAACCTTACACGGAGTGGACGACCTACCACCTCGCGTTACGCCGCGGACGAGGGTGCACGAGGTGGAGGACGAGGTGGAGGACGAGGTGGAGGGCGAGGTGGAGGGCGAGGTGGAGGGCGAGGTGGAGGACGAGGTGGAGGGCGAGGTGGAGGAGACGTGGAGCACCCACCCTCCGCTTCTGGCGACTTGGATTCTGAGTTGCCCTCCGCTTCAGGCGACGTGGCTTCCCAGAACCAGCTAGAGCTGGAGGTGGAGGACGAGGTGGAGGTGGAGGTGGAGGCGGCGCCGAAGCGGAAGAAGATGCGTGGCGAAGCAGGAGTCCCCGAGGAAAAATACTGGCCTAAGACCGAGGAGGCGAAAACCCTCATTGAGCCTCATGGCGTTGAGTAAGTGTACTAGTTTTGTAATTTTGAACATGAATTTCATTTTGGTCCTCACAATTTGGCATATGTACTAATGTTTACTTATTGTGCAGTTCATGGACATGGACATGCCCTAAGATTTTTCGCACTCCTGGCAGCATGCTTGGAGCTCTGATCAGGAAATATTGGCCAGGCTTGTACCAGACAGGGCCCGACGACGAGGCGAAGTTAGCCACGAAATGGGCGGACTACGAGGCTGCGCCGTCCCCACCGTTCGAGACAGCTGCTGACGCCGTGATCACCACTTTTTGGGTAACACATATTTTCCGAATTCCGTTCATAGTTAATGACCCCACCGTGATAACTCATGACTCACAATTTTTTTATGCATGGTTGAAGCGGTTTTATCGTGTGCTGGACCAGCAAGCTGCGTCTAGCATTTTGCATGCTCATTGTGTGAGGTTGACACGGCAGCAATTCTACAACCAAAAGTTTACATCCGCCAATGACTTTGCCTTTGAGAAGACGGGCAAGAGGGCCAAGAAGGCGGATAATGCCAAGAATGCAGCGGAGATGACAAGGGAGGAGTACATTTCGGTAAGTACATTGTCAATGGAATTCTATATTGCTGCTAAGTTGCCATTGCACTTAGCTCTTCTTGAATTGCATTTTCAGGTTATGCCCGACTGGGCCGACCGCAAAGAAGACGCATGGGATGCGTTGGTTAGGAGGTGGGTCGGGGAAGACGAGGATTTCAGCGCCGTGAGCCAGCGGAACAAGGCAAACCGAGGCTCCGAGGGAACACACAGTGCGGGAAACCGCAACCACTTCCTCTTTAAGGATAAGATGGTATATATTTACATGGAACGACGTGCATTTATTTTTACCGCATGTTTCTACTTGGTATGAATAACATTTCTTTTCGTGATGCAGGACGCCGATACTGGGACGGTAAGCTCCCACCTGCGTGCGTGGAAGAAGATGAGGGAAAAGAAGCCCGATCTCAAGAAGCCTCAGCCACAGCTTCCTGAGTACTACGGCGGATCCGAGGAGGCCGTGGACAGCTACTGCACGACGTTCATGGGTTTGAACCCATGGGTGGATGACCCCTTGAGCGAGGAGGTCGACGAGAGGTCGGTATATATATACATGGAACAACGTGCATTTATTTTCACCGCATGTTTCTACTTGGTATGAATAACAATTCTTTTCGCGATGCAGGGCGGTGGTCCTCTCGGGGCACGGAAGGCCGCATGGCCGTAATCGCACTCTTAATAAGGTGGTTAGGCCTGCCATGACCTTCACGCAGGCAAAAGCTACTCTCCCTGACAACAGCCCACTGATCCCGCCTCGTCCACAGCCTCGTCGATCCACTTCCATCGATGTAAGTTTTTTTGCATCCTCTTTCCGACATTCGTTCTTGCATCGCTAAGTTGACGAGATTCATTATTTTCGAAATTGTAGCCCGATTTTGAGGAAGCCTACGCTGCCGCTCATGCGCAGTATGAGGTGGCCTTTGCCAAGTGGGAGGAGCAGAATAAGCCTTGGACCGAGTATCAAAAGTTGTTCCGAGCTGTAAGTTTTAACCTTTACTTTTGTCAAATATGACAAGTCCCACTTCCCTAGTTTGCACCTTCATTTTTGCAACACCTGACATCTGAACTATCTTGCAGTCGGTGCTGAACTTTTTCACCACTGGAGTGCGGGTAGCCCCTCCTATGGAGGAGCCTCCGGAGCCGGGTCCGACTCCACGGATGCCATCGAGGGACGTGTTCGCTCTCTCCTTCTACAAAAGAACCCCGGTAAGTTTGATCCCAAACCACTGGTTACTGCTTTCCTTTGCCTCGCAGTTGCTAACTCTTGCTCAAACATGTAGGAAACGGGAGGCTCGTCGGAGAACCCACACGTTGATCCTTCTGCTTCTCCTAGTTCCTCGACGGGTTCGCATCGCACCACACCGATACATAGCGATGGTCCTTCTCCCGGTGCTTCAGCTTCTCCTCGTGCTTCCGGCGATTCGCCTACTTCCGGTGCTTCTGCTGCGGTGATCCGACGCTCACCCCTTATCAGCCGGGGAGATATGGGGCTCACCCCGTCGCCGTCGCCGCCGCCGCAATAGATGTAGGGATTTTGGGCGTCTAGACTTGATGATATACTTGATGATGGTCCTATGTGTATGTACTTGATGATATACATTTTGTCATCCATTGTGATCAATAGATGGAGCCACTGTGTGATCTTGTTTGTTGTGAATTTGTCGTGATTTATTATTATTTTTTCTGCTATTTTTGCTGCAAAAAACGAGCTGCTGGATAAAAAAAATTCTGGGACAAACCTGTGCCGACGGCATTGCCGTCGGCACAGACCCCTTAATGTGACCAAATGGTCACCTCTGTGCCGACGGTAATGCCGTCGGCACAGGCTCATCCCAGGAGCGCCCAGTTGCCTCCACGTGGCAGGTCTGTGCCGACGGTTTGGCCGTCGGCACAGACCCCTACCCCTGGCCCGGCCAGTGTGGGACCCACGCGCCGCTGTGCCGACAACAAGGTGCCGACGGTGCGTTTCTGGCCGTCGGCAAAAGCTGTGCCGACGGTTTATACCTGTGCCGACGGCCAGGTGGCTTGTGCCTACAAGGCCCTATGCCGACCACCCTGTGCCGACGGGGCCGTCGGCATAGGGGTGTGCCGACGGCTTTTGGACCTTTGCCGACGGGCTTCGGCCGTCGGCACAGGTGGCCATTCCTGTAGTGCATTGCACATGAGCGCGATAGATAATGTACACTTGACACGTGATGCAATCAACACGTACTCAGTTCTTTCTTCCTCTCTGGCAGAAGTCATGCATGGATGCCTAATAAAACCATTCATTGCGAAATAGTTCATTTTGTCCCTAGTTTTTTTAATTTTAACATGCATACATCAGTTTTCATCTCAATTACTGTTTTTTCTCGGCAACTTCATGGGCATGCAAATTATGTTTACGTTTATGAATTCCAATTGAAAGTTCCACGTCATTAAACGTGTGCTTTGAATCAGGATCTTATGAGATCAGCAAAAAACTATTTGATCCTAGCCCAGAGAAAAGGAAGAACCTGATCGTATGAGATCAGCAAATAACTCATATCGTCATTGTATACTCACACACATCCATAGTAGTATTATCGTGGAATGCAAGGCTCATACCTAACATTGTAACTATAATCTCTTCGCCACAATACACACTACGAGATCATTAGGAAAATTAAGCTAATATCCATGCCCCAACTGTTTGGTCGTCATTGAGGATTAGCCTTGAGGGCATTATGCCCTGCTGGTTATGTTAGAAACATCTATTACATGTTGAAATCCCATTTGAGAAGCTATGATCACTGAATGTAGTAGAAATTTTGGCAACGTGCAGGCGTGCAGGTGTGCGCCGTGGAAAGCTTAATGAAAAAAGCTAAATGAAACCACATGAACAGTAAAGTTCAGAGAAACAAGGCAGTAGCCTAGTGACAAACTCCTCGCTCGACTGTAGGACTAATCGTTCGAGGCGAGGGCCTGGCGGCGAACTCCTCACTCTACCGTCGGCACACTCCATCCGGACAAGGTGAGGCCGCACGACTGTTTGCGGTGTTCGAGCGGCGCAAGAGATATGGATGAAATTGATAAATAAGGAAATACCAGGGGGGCAAATTCCCAATATGCGTCTCGTCTCGTCCTTATTCTACGTCATCAGTGCCGCCTGCTAAGCGAAATACGCGCACTCGGCTGCACATTGGACAGTATATGTAAGCGCAAAGCCAAGTATAAGGTGTCGAGTATTTGACTTTGAGAGATGATGATGGACTAATTACTCTCCAATTACAGTTTCAAGGACTGAGACGTCATTTACTTTATGGCAATCAGAAATAAGTAAAACTAATCACTGTAGCAGCTTAGCTATAGGGGTTTTCTTGTCTATACATAAGTTGTCTAAAAGTATCTTAGATCTTTTGGATGTACCGTCACATTCGGCGCAGCGTGTGAGCAATCCAGTCACATGGCGCTCCACTGAACCTTGGAGTGAAGAGGCCGTGCATGTGCACCTACCCGGGCAATTGCTCGGCATAATTGAGTTGCCATTTCGGAGTCTGCTTGCTTGTAAGAGAGAGCGTCAGTGCTGCCCTATTTTCAGCTTTGATTTCATGTGCTCTTCGATTTCACAGGACTTTCCGGTGAGGTTCCATGGTTTGTTGGCTGCTGGCGCAATTCACTCTCACACTTGTCCATGTCTGACGCTTGTCACTAGGGGCTAGGGCCATACGCGGTGCTAGTGCTTTTGGATATGACTAGCGACGCGCAATACGCGTTATGATGCCTTGATACTGATCCAGTTTTTTTTATTTTCACACGATCGACACCGGCTTCTTCATCGCATAAATGCCTTACCATCCGGCTTGTCTCTGTCCGTGTTGTGTGTGTGTGAGAGAGAGAGCGTGTGCGTTTCACTTGGTTGTGTGCAGCTACTGCTATATATGACGGCATCAATCGAAGCCAAGAGACCGTGGCAGAACCCTTCGGTCTCCTCCTTTTCTTTTCATCTGTCGTCTCCCTCGGTCGACAGAACCTACCAGCAGGAGAATTCTACCGGCGGTATGCTCTCTCCAAGTTTCTTTCTGCCAAGACTCAGCATATTGCACTTCCTTTTGTTTGTTGCCTACGTTTCTGTTTCATTCGATCATAGAAACTTCAGTCCAAGCATGTTGATATGGCTATCAATTGAACTGCAGGCAGCTTCTGCGACGAGCAAGAGTTCTTCGATGGATATCGAGATGGGGCGTCCGAACGCCAACCCTACTTACTTCGAGGAGGTTGTCGAGTTTGGGATGTTCCTGGATAACACGGCGAAATTGGCTCCAAAAATCAAGGTAAAACATATATATTCCCATCGTTTGGTTAGGCAAGTTTGTTTTTCCTGAATTTTGGCACCCAAATCAATAGCTTTTACCTTGTACCACTTGAAATTGATTCTTTCTGTCCCCTGAACCTGCAGGAAGCCAATGAGGAGTTCAATTCAGCCACTAGATCTTCTGAAATGAAAGGTTCAAACTCCACCAGTTGTACTGCATTATTAGGCTTTCCTTTTTTATTTCACAAAATAGTGTTGCATTTCTAACCGGCCGGAGCATTCGTATTACACACCTTTTAGAAATCAAGGGGCGCATGGAGAAAGATATTGATGAAGTGGGGAAGATGGCACATATCTTGAAAGAGAGATTAAGGAAAATGATAAGAAAGGTACTGATACGAGATTAAGATGTCCAAATCTGCAAAATATGAACTCGCCTCACTCTTCCTTTGTCTGTTTGCAGAATATTGAAAACAGAAAGAACCCAGGCTGTGAGAAGGGCACAGCCATCGACATATCAAGGATCACGCTCACCATGTAAGATCTTCATCTATCTCTCAAGTGTTCCTTTTTTCAAGGAAGGGTTTCTGATCTCTCAGTCTCTGCATCGTTCAATCCATTAATTCCCTCTCTTGAGTAGATATTATTTTTTTGCATTAAATAAGAGAGAGTTTTGACAATAAAGTAAAAGGGTATCAAAAGGGACTTCTTGAGTAGATAAATCATGTAGAGCTGTAAAGTTAATACTTTTAGTGTAGCAGATAATAGATGCGAATTTCGCAAGCCACGGCCTAGCTGCTTTGGGTAGAGTGCAGGGTAGAACTGAACTGTGGTTGCGTGATTACCCGCCAGACATCGCTGATGCGATAAAGGCTGAATGTACTCTTCCTGCTGTTCAATGAAACTCCTTTTGCCCCCGCAAAAAAAAGTGCAGCAGATAACAACCACGAGCTATTAAACACATCCAGATATGTTGGGCTTGAGAAACACTACCAGTCCAAATTTATTTGACGCAGCAACAAAACATCCATTTTCTTGTTTATAGCGAAAATGAGTGAATTGTGACTAGTTTTTGGTGATTCCAGATATTTTGGGCTGCATAAACACTACCAGCTAGTCCAAATTTATTTAATTTGATGCATCAACAAAACATCCATTCGTTTGTTTATAGCGAAAATGACTGATTTCTGACTAGCTTTTGGTGATTCCAGATATGTTGGCTGGAGAAACACTACTAGCTAGTCCAAATTTATTTGATGCAGCAACAGAACATCCATTTGTTTCTTTATAGCGAAAATGAGTGAATTCTGACTAGCTTTTGGTGATTCCAGAGCACTGAAGCCAAGGATCAAACAAAGAAAGAGTGATTTCCAGGCATGCGACCAACCAAATACTCACATAGACCATGGTCCACTAAAGTTATTCCAAAAGTGATGTTTAATTACCCGTGAAAGCAAGACTGCCACCCGCGCGGAGGTAGGTCTCGAGAGCTCCCACGCGCCCCCGGCCGCCCCGACCATGGCGGCCACTGGCCCGACCACGCTGGTCACCCGCGTTGACGGCGTGGCTCCCTCTCCGGCCCGGTCCATCGTCGTCACCCCCGGTCCGAAGCACGCTTCCTCGAGCTACCCCGGCGAGACCTCCAGATCTGGCCAACGCGGATCTTGGACCGGTCGCTCGCTTTCCTCCCCGCCCTTGAGTTCGGCGGCGGCCGGCCTGCAGGAGACCAGGATTGAGCGCCCACGCCTCAAATCGCTGGCCATCAAGCCCTCTCCAGCCCCCGTCAACGACACGTCCTCCCCTTCTTCCCCAAAATGGGAGATTGCTCAGTCAAGGCACAGCCGGCGAAACCGCTCCCCTGCACTTCCGGCGACAAGCGAGCACCGGGCCTCGGACCGCCAGGTCGAGCGCCGCCACGACCCTGCTCGCGCAGCCTTTTTAAGGCGCTTCCGTGGCCGCTGCTTCCGCTGTCTGTCCAAGTCTCACCGCCGAGCTGAGTGCCGTGATCCAATTCGCTGCATCGACTGCTGGGCTTGGGGGCATTCAGCCGGCGACCGCTGCCCGCTATCCCGTCGCCCCATCGCGGCGGACAAGAGGGCTCCGGTCCACGAGCGGATCCGTTTCCCCGCTCCGCCCCCGACAATGCAGCGCTTCATCGCCTCCAAGCCGGCGCCCAAGCGTGCGGCTCCGGCGTCCAGCCACACCATCATCATGGCCACGCGCAACATCGAGATGGAGATAGCCAAGCTGCGCACCAGGGGAGTCCTGGTCACCTGCGTCGACCGCACCCACGCCGTCACTCCCAGGGAGATGGCCAAGAAGGTGGAGGCGGAGCTCTCAATGCCGCCACACCAGATGCGCGTCACCAAGCACCAACCAGAGGCCTTCTTCATCCTGTTCGACCAGCCGCTGCACCGCGACCGAGCGGTGCGGCTCCGTCACGTCTCCGTCACGTCAAGGTCGCCGGCTCCCACTTCCTCCTGCAGCCATGGAGGGAGACTGACCACGCCGTGCTGCAGCAGTACAACCTCCATGTTCGCGTCTGCATCGAGAAGATGCCTCTGCACCTCTGGTCCATCGAAGGCGCCCAGCTCGTGCTGGGCAAGGACGTCGTCGTCAACAGGCTGGACAGCCGCACCTACGAGATGCATGACACCGAGCTTTTCAGCTGCTGGCTCTGGGCTTGGAGCCTCGAGCGGATCCCCAGCGATCACGGCTTCTCCGTCTTCCCCAGAGGCGCTGGCCGGACGGAGGAATCGCATGGGCTAGCTCCGCCACGCCGCGACGTTCCGCCGCCTCCGGAGGGAGCATGGTTCGGCGCGCTCGTCCACATCGATCTTGTGGAGGACTGGAAGCGCCCAGAGGCCAGGACGCCGTCCTCGGGGCAGAGCGGCATCCCGTCCCCGATCTCCTCCGACGAGCCGCCATACCCGTTCGTCCAGCCGTACACATGGCTGATGGGCATCCCCGACGGCGAGGAGGCGCGCTCGAATGGGCGTCGCCGCACGCTGGACTCCTGCGATGAGGGACCATCCTACCACCGCAACAACTTCGACGACGACGCGGAGGACAGGTCTCGCCGGCAGTGGCGTGACGCTGTGCTCGGCCCCTACTCGCACTACAAGGCCGCCGCCCGCAACCCCGCGGGCCTCGACGGCTCGCGCCACCGCAGCCGCACGCCTGCTGGACATCGCCAGGCTGCGGCCGCTCCTGCGCCCTCCGACGAGATTCTACCGCCGCCGCCGCCGCTTCCTACAGAGGGGCCCATGCCGCAGCGCATGGTCTCCTTCGTCGCGCCCACTGACGCCACGCCACTGGCCTCGCTGACGGTGGGACCAGAGCTCCAGTCCCGCCCAGTCAGCCCTGCCTCCGTGGACAGCATGGACCCGCTGGCTGACCTGGCCGGAATGGAGCACGCTGACCTGGATCCGTGGGGCCCAATCACCATGGACCCTATGGCTCTGGAGATCGACGCGGTTTGTCAAGCCGTCCTGAGCCAGCCTCTCTCCTTCGACACTGACGAGGGGGGCCCAGTCGAAGCAGGCCCAGGCATGGAACTGGGTTTGCGCTTCGGCAGCCCAGGCCCATCTCCGCTGGGCCCAGGAAGTACGCAGCTGGTCATGGCGGGCCAGCCTAACGTCCTCGCCATCGCCGACCAAACTGGGCCTGACCAGTTCATGCAGGGCATATTCACGGCGTTGCCGTCCTCTGTCCTGGGCTCTCCACCAACGCTCGCCCAGGGCAACCTGCTGCCAACCACGCCACAGCAAGCACAAGGTGCGCCGTCGGCGACCACGCCGATGCCGCTTCGCCGCAGCATCCGCCAGGCTGGGCTACAGACGACGATCCCGGTGGCGGACAGGGCCACGCTCCGAGTTGCGCGCGAGCTGAAGATGGTGGACAAGGACGAGCGTCGTGCAGCGGTGGCTGCGGCGGCGCTCACTGAACACTTCAAGACTCCTGTCCAGGAGACAGACATCGACGGCATCGCCATCCTCACGCGCATCGACCGCGACGCCATCCGCCGCGCCGCCGACCAAGCTTCAGCCCGGGCCGCCGCCAAGGCGCATTAGTTTCCAGATGTTAGTTCAACTTAGTGGTTGCCCGAAACTGCTGATCTTCAATTGGCAGGGGCTGTTTTCTTTTTATGCTTGGGTTCAGTGGAGTGTTCTTCCCGAGTCGACCAAGTTTGGGGAAACTAGGTTGGGTCGAGCTCGGTGCCAGGCGTGTAATGGTGGTGTACTGTCTTCAGTTCAGAAATCAATTCAGCAATTTCGTCGTCTACAGTTGCGTGCCTCCAGTTTACCCAATGAGTGACAACATCTGCCCAATCGTCACCTGGAACCCGAGAGGCCTTAACATGCCTGCTCGGCGTGATGCAGTCCGTGAGTTAGCCAATGACTCTAGGGCAGCAATCCTGTGTCTACAGGAAACAAAGCTTGATCATATCGATCGAGCTCTGGTAGCCGACATAGCCGGCCCTGCCCGCAACGATTTCTTCTTCCTTCCAGCAGCAGGAACAAGGGGAGGGGCTGCAATCTTCTGGGACGCCACGGTAGTGTCCTTGACAGCCCTTCCGTTCGTCAGTTCTCCATCACGGCTACTGTCACGATTCAGGAAACTGGGTCGTCGTTCATGATCACGAATGTGTACGGCCCGCCGACAGACGACAACAAACAAGCCTTTCTGGATGAACTGCTGGCATCCAAACCGGCTCAGGGCACTCCCTGGCTAATCCTGGGCGATTTCAACATGATCTACGAAGCACGGGACAAGAACAACACCAATCTCTGCCGCCGCCTGATGGGCAAATTCAGGGCGGCCATCAACTCTGCAGAAATCAAAGAACTTCGCTGCTGCAACAGGCGCTTCTCGTGGAGCAATGAACGGGCAGACCCCACCCTTGTCTGCCTCGATCGCGTCTTCTTCAACATCGTGGGATAGCCTGTTCTCGCGCTGCGCGGTGCAGGCTCTCTCGTCCTCCTTCTCCGACCATTGCCCGCTGCTTCTCTCCAGCTTTTCGCCTCCACCGCGAAAAGCTCGCTTCCGTTTCGAGAACTTCTGGCCAAGGCATGAGGCCTTCTTCCCCACGGTCACCACGTCTTGGACAGAAGAGGTGAGATCAACCAATCCACTTCGCCGTCTCCAGATCAAGCTGTCCAGAACTGCACGCGCTCTCCGCCTTTGGAGCAAGGAAACCTTCGGACAAGCCCGCATGCAGCTTCACATCGCCAATGAGATCATCCTCCGGCTCGACGTCGCACAAGAATCCAGACCCTTGTCCCCCTCTGAATTCCACCTACGCAAGGCTTTGAAACTGAAAGTGCTTGGGCTAATGGCAATCGAGAGAGCTCGGCGCCGTCAAGCCTCGAGGATCACATGGCTCCGTGAAGGCGATGCTTGCACTAAGTTCTTTCATGTGAAGATGAATGCGAGGAAACGCAAGAACTTCATCCATTCCCTCAACTCGTCGTCCGGCATCCACACAACCCAAGCGGCAAAGGAGGCCGTTCTTCATCAGCACTTCTCCGAGGTGCTGGGCACGACAACAACAGGCGGCTGCACACTGAACTGGGACCTGTTGGATCTCCCAACTCTCCCTGCCGCAGGACTCGACCTGCCTTTCACCATGAAGGAAACATGGGAGGCAATCAAGGACTCCCCTGCAGAAAAGGCCCCTGGTCCGGACGGCTTCACAGGCGTTTTCTACCGTCGATGCTGGCACATCATCAAGCTCGATGTCATGGCGGCACTGCATCACATCCACCAGCTGGGACACAACGGAATTGCAGCACTAAATCGTGCGTTCATCTGTCTCCTGCCAAAAAAGGATGGGGCCAGCACGGCAGGGGATTATCGCCCCATTAGCTTGATCCACTCCTTCGCCAAGCTTCTCTCCAAAATCCTCGCCCGCCGGCTTGCACCACACATGAGCTCATTGATCTCCACAGCCCAAAGCGCCTTCCTGAAAACACGATGCCTTCATGACAATTTTCTGTTTGTCAGAAATCTGTCCCGAGAGCTACACCGAAAGAAGAAACCTTCCCTTCTCTTCAAGCTGGATTTCGCTCGCGCCTTCGACTCAATTTCCTGGGGATATCTTTTCGACCTCATGCAGCAGCTTGGTTTCCCAGCCCGTTGGCGCGACATCATCGCCATGTTGCTCTCTACGGCATCATCCTCTGTCCTCCTCAATGGGGCAACGGGACCGTCAGTCCGACACCGGCGTGGACTCCGACAGGGCGATCCCCTCTCCCCACTGTTGTTCATCCTGGCGATTGACCCTCTTCACCGAGTGCTCGAGCTGGCCACGGAACTTGGCTTGCTCTCCCCTCTTCCTATTCGGGAGGCAAAAATTCGAGCCAGCCTCTACGCCGACGACGCAGCCGTGTTCCTCAATCCCATTGGGTCAGAGATCGTCTGTTTTTTTCAGATTCTACACAGTTTCGGAGATGCCACGGGGCTGCAGATCAATGATGGCAAATGTTCCGTCTCGCCCATACGATGCGAGGAACTCAACCTGGACGACATCCTCAGCCCCTTCGCTGGCACACGGATGGCCTTCCCGGTGCGCTACCTCGGCATGCCTCTTGCTCTCGGACGCCTGAGGTATGTGGACTTGCAGCATATCATGGATCGAGCGAGAGCCCGGCTTGCGGGATGGAACGGACGGTGGATCAACATTGGCGGCAGGCGCGAGATCGCTCGCTCCATCTTGAGCATGCTGCCAATTTTTGCTCTCACAGCTCTCAAGCCACCACCAAAGTTCACCAAGGACCTGGACAAGATCAGACGCGACTTCATCTGGCGCATCGAAGAAGACGCTGCCGCCGGCGGGAAGTGCAAGGTCAGCTGGCTAAAAGTTTGCTCCCCAATAGAGTTTGGCGGCTATGGCCTGCCGAACTTGGCATTGTTTGGGCGCGCCTTGCGTCTGCGCTGGCTGTGGTACGAATGGATTGCCCCAGGGAGGCCCTGGGTAGGCTTACCCTCCCCTTGTGACGACGTCGATCGTCATCTATTCAACACTGCGACCCGGGTGAGCATCGGTGATGGTAGCCGTGCTTGCTTCTGGCAGTCCAACTGGATCAACTCTTCCCCCTCAGCTCGCAATTCCCGCTGATCTTCAGGCTCTCCAACAGGAAGAAGAAGACAGTTCAACAGGCCCTGCTCAATCACAGCTGGGTTCGTGACATTCGTCTGCCGGCCACGATCACCACGGACATCATATCTGAATTCCTCAACATGTGGCGCCTCATACAACAGAGTGGCCCAACTCTGATCGAAGGAATGGAGGACTCAATTCGCTGGACACTCACCAACAACGGATGCTACTCGGCCAAGTCAGCATACTCAGTTCAATTCGAAGGAAAGCTGCGATCCATCGCACCGGCAGCTGTTTGGAAAGTGTGGGCTCCTGCCCGCTGCAAGGTCTTCGAATGGCTGCTGCTCCAGGACAGGTTATGGTGTGCTGATCGACTTCAGCGCAGAGGATGGCCGAATGAATACTTCTGCCAACTCTGCAATCGGAGTCTCGAGTCAGCGGCGCATCTGTTCTTCGAATGCCCTTTCTCCCGGCACATCTGGACTGCCCTTGCACAATGGCCGCACTGTGCTGGGCTTGAACCGCTGCGATGGGAAAGCGCTTTGGCGCCAACCGACATCTGGCAACTTATGGCGAACACATTCACCGCCAAGAACAGGCCAGCCTTCAGCTCCCTCTTCATCTTGGCGACATGGGGGATTTGGAATGAGAGAAACCGCCGGATCTTTGATCATCGAGCTTCACCGTGTGCATCTTTGGTGCACTGGATTCGTGATGAAGCTCGAGCCTGGGCCTTTGCCGGTGCAAAAGCTTTGAGAAAACTGCTTTTCGAACCACCTTGAACTAGCACTAAATAAGTAGTTTATTCAAAATTTAAATTTCATTTCCTTTTTGTTTGGGCTGCCTAACATGTCTGAGCATGGTTAGGAGTTCTTGTACTGTATTCCCTCTGCTTATATCAATATATACGCCAACCACGGTTGGATCTTTCAAAAAATTTCCAGGCATGCTTACCTAACTCGATATCCATCTTCCGTGTAAAGATCTTTCAGGGTAGTAATGCACTCTTGTTACAGAATCTGGCAGAAACTATCCGGCAAGAGTACCTCAATGTCATTGAGAGGAGGATTTTCACAGGTCAGCAACTGAACTTGTTCAACTTTCTTTCTTTATTGACTATCTATCTGGTCCATAACATCAGTATATGATCTTCCTTGTGTACCCTGTTTTTGTGACAACCCTGATCCTTGTACGTGGAACAGTCACCGGAATAAAGCTTTCTGATGAGGTGAGTGTGCTAGTTCTACACTAGATACAAAAAAATAATACATTGTTAGTTTTGCATCCCAGTGCTGTCGCACTCACAATCCATTCCCAGGTGATTCGAGTGATTGACACCGGCAGCGTGGTGCAGATGTTCGAGAATGCAGTGCAGGGAATAAGTGCAAAGCAGGTCAGTTAACACACGCGTTTATTTTCACTAATTAAGTACCCTGAATCCATGTTAATTTAATAAACTTGCTCTTGGTTTCTTCACAGATGGTCGCAGTGGTGGACGAAATCCAGGAACGGCATGCAACGGCCACTGATTTCGACAAGAAGATCCTCGAGGTGCAAAAGGTGTTGTTGGCTTTGTGTACATTAATTGTCTGTGCTTAATCTATTCTGATGGTCGGTTGATTGATTTAGCTAAGCAATTGCGCATCTACTATCTTGTTCTCAGAATTTTGAACAGATGGCAGCACTAGTCGAGGCGGGACAGAAGTTTGACAAGGCACTGGAGGAGGTCGATCCTTGGTTCTCTTCCTCTATTTTTTGCTTGCAATAGTCTCGTTTACTTCGTCTACCGATGTGTGTGTGTGTGTGTGCCAGGGAACTAATGCTTGTTTCTGTGCTGCCAGGTTCAGAAGCTTGCAGGATCTACCGAGATGGAGCTGTGCGATGAGCAGGATAAAAATTACCTACTTCTTGCAATTGTGATCATGCTGGCGCAGGTGCTGTTGTTCGTCTGTGCGTCTTTGGTATTGTAATCTCAGGCTAACTACATGGCCTGGAGCCCCGGAAACATGAACTCCTGCAGACTTACATATGGGCAGGCAGCTTAGCTAAGCTTTTCGTATGTGATATTTTAGCACATCAGCACTTAAATTTTAACTTGGTATATGTTTATTTGATGTCATTGGGCAAGCCCCACATTGTGGACCACATCATCGCCCCTCCATGGATATGTCGTCTTCGAAATCATGTCATGAATTAAAATATTTTCTTTTGCGGTGAACAAGCCATTTTCATTTGCTAGGAGAAGATATTGAAGCCTTGAAGGCCGTTACGGTGTTAGTTAGACGATGTAGCCTACCAGCATTGTGTAAACAGGGTATCTGCGCCATAAGATAAAACACAGAGCCACATCCCCAAGTTTATAACAACATCATTACAAAAGAGTACTATGGGAGAAGCGACATGTCACACATAGATTTTTTCGATAAAGGTAATATATTAGTATCAAGAAGATACCAATTACATCCCGTCTCTACACCAACATAATGTCAAGAACTATTCGATACATGAAGGATGCACACCCACCAAAATACAAAAAGTAAAAAAAAAAGACACCGCCAAGTGATCAACAAATTGCAGCAGCTAGACCTATAACCACCACCTAATATACGCTCACCATTTAAATCGTGACGATTTTTTGTTTTTTGATGTGATCATCGTTGATGTGACCCCTGGAAAATGTATTACGTCAGATCATTGTGCACAAATGGATGGAGAATATTTTTTGATAAATATTTGAGCTGGAATACCAAAAGTTTGAAATAAAAAGTATGACTTCAGGCAAATTGTGCACAGATGGATTGCCAATGCATAGTTTGGAAGAACATTAGTTTTTCTCACAACAACAATGTGTACAAATTCTATGAAACATACAATGCTAAATTTTGAACTATGAAGGAAAGGCAAAACGAAATTTCAAGCACTTTGACTACAGAACTTGGACCTTAAAGCATAATGATATGTCGTTTTATGCTTTCAAAAAGGCAAGCATGGACAGATTATACTGGATTCATGGTTAAATTAATTATAACAATAGTAAAGGAGCACGAGGAATTGCGTGTTCTCATTTGTTAAGGATATACATTAAGTGTGTTGTAAGGGATGCCTACCTTGCTTGAAAGGCAATATCGCTATGTGTGATCCTCCGGTGTGTCGCCGCCGGAGTAGAAAAGTTTGGTATCGATGACGACCTCTGTGTTCATAACTTTCACAAAGATATTCTGGATGCGTGCAAACTCTTGCTTATAGTCAAACTGATTCATCTACATCTGAAAACCATAGTTTTCTACTCCCTCCATTTTTTAATATAAGATGTTTTAGGTGTTACACGTGTTGTCTATATGCATACTAAAATGAGTGAACATTAGACTAAAATGTATCTACATACATTTGTGTGCATGTGAATGTAGACAAAGTCTAAAACATCTTCTATTAAAAAACGGAGGGAGTATGTCTTAAGCTCTAAAGAAGGCATCCTGCAATCCTACAAAGGTGTCCATATGCAAACAAAGCTACTAGTCAGCCGGGGTACTACTCCTCGGTTGTTGTACGCAACAGATATTGGTCAGTTGTATGAAGTTTCTAAGCCCTATTATCTTCCTTTTCGTTGGCCTATTTTCTCCCATGCATGAAAACTTGATGAGGGAGTAGCCCCCCCCCCCCCCCCCCAATTCCACAAGTTCGTTCTCTAACTTTGTTTGGCTTTTCAGGGAAACCTACTAATAATCCTTTCACTCTTTCGACGCGAGAACTATTGAAATCCAGTGGTTGGTTTGTAAGCATGTGAACAAATCAATATTAACCATGTATAATATTTATTCATAGGACTATTGCTTCTTATATTGTGACTGCATAGTGAAATATTCAAGCATTTTTATGTGACATCACCAAATAAGTCAACTAATGTTCCAAACATGTTAATCTATCAAAATATAGAAAATTTAAGGCATATGGCACACTAAGTCGATAGCAACATTTTGCTGAACTGTCACAAGGCAAAATAAATAAATAACCAAGTGCATGTTACCCGTATTTTTAGACCTGGCATGCATGTGAACTTCTTAAATCAGCACATGGATGTATCAGCTAGTACATGCATGTACTAGTAACTCAAAATAAAAGTTGCTTCTATTTCTATATTAACTAATATCATCTAGGTGTGCTTCCAGTAAATATATGACTCAACTGAGAAAAAAAAGTACTCCCTCCGTTTCAAATTAGATGACTTTTTTTTTTGAAAGGGAAACAACGGAGGGCGAGTCAGCCCACCTGAATTTTCAATAAAAGGCAATAGCCAAGGTATTACAAGAGCCCCAGCCACACGTGGGGTACAACGTTACAGAGAGTTTTCAGGGGGAGGAGAGGGACGCACACCAGGCCACCATCGGCTCGCAATCGAGGCGACGGGGAGCCCTACAAACCCACAAGGCAAGGTGTTGCTTGACGAGCATGAAGAGGTCTGAGGTCGGCGTGTGCACCCTATCGAAGACGAGGCGGTTCCTCGTCTTCCAGATGATCCAAAGTAGGAGGGCGGGGGCCGTCATGCGCAAGGGCAGCGGCCAGCCTCGGTGGTGATCAGAGAATGCATCGATAACATCCTCCAGAGGAGGGGCGGGAGTGTGACCGATAGAGATCCCAGCTGCGCGCCGCCAAACATCGCGGAGCCTGGGGCACCTGACGAACAAGTGCTCGACATCCTCCGCGACGCCGGGGCAAAACGGACAGTCCGACGACTCTAGAACACCGAGGCGGCGGAGGCGCGCGCGTGTCCTCGTACGCCTATGTCGGAGGATCCACATGAACACCTTCACTTTTACGGGCGCGAAGTTACACCAGTTGAGGTCGTGGAGCGGGGGGCCACACCCGGTGCTGCGCAGCAGCCGGTACGCGTCGGTCGTCCGAAAGCCGTCGCGGCGCGCACCGATCAGACAGCGTTCATCGGGCACCTCGGAAGGGACGAATCGCTGGAGGGCATCGGACAACAGCGCAAGCTCGGAGGAAGCAGCGGGCGAGAGACGGTCGCGCAAGGCAAGAGCGGCGCCGTCAGACTGCAGCACGTCGGCCACACTGCCGCGCGGAGAGGTGCAGTGCGAGAAGGCAGCGGGCAACGCTGCGGAGAGTGCGCCGAGGGTCGTCCAGTTATCGAACCAAACCGAGGTGGACGCGCCATCCCCGACGCGGACTCTTGTGATCGAGCGCAGGAGGGGGATCAACCCACCCAAGTGGCGCCATGAAGGGGTTGGCGGTGGGGCATCCGAGCGGAAGTACCAGCGGCGGATCCACACAGTCCAGGGGTTGTCGACACCCGTCAGTAGCTTGTGCAGATTCTTGAGCAGGAGGCAGGTGTTGTGCACACCAAGGTCAAGGAGGCCTAGCCCACCTTCGGAACGCAGGGGGCACGCCGTCTCCCATGAAACCAGACAATCTCCACCGGTGCAGGCCGCCGAGGCCGTCCAGAACATGGCACGCCGCGGACGGTCAATCTTAGCGAGTGTACCCTTGGAGAGAGGAAGCACTGACATGGCAAAGGAGGGGAGCGCGGTCAGGACCGCGGTGGTGAGCGTCAATCTGCTGCCGGGGTCGAGAGTGTGCAGCCGCCACCGCGGAATTCGCCCAGAAACTCTCTCAGCTAGGAAATCGAGGGCACTGGCGGGGAGCTTGTGATCAGAGAGCGGTAGGCCGAGATAAGTTTGCGGGAACGATGACACTGGGCACCCAAGGACCGCGGCTAGCGCAGCAGCTTCAGCGGGAGGGACACAAATGGGCACAAACGTACTCTTATGGTAGTTTATGGTTAGCCCAGTCGCGGCAGAGAACACGTCGAGCGCCACCCTGAGCATGGAAACTTGTGAGGGATCTGCGTGGATCAAGATCAGAGTGTCATCGGCGTACTGGATCACAGGGCAGGGGAGATCATCAACCAGCGGGTGCAGCAACCCGGAGGCACCATCGCCAAGCGTGATGAGCTGTCGCAGAAGTCCAGCCACGGTCAAGAACAGGTATGGTGACAGCGGATCCCCCTGACGGAGCCCGTTCTTGCACTCAATCCACCCACCCGGGACGCCATTGAGGAGGACGGCAGCTTTCCCGGTGCGCAGGATCGTGCTAACCCAGGAGCGAAAAAGCGGCCCAAAACCCCTCGCATCGAGGATGGCGTCAAGCGCCCCCCAGTTCACCGAATCGAAGGCTTTCCGAAAATCGAGCTTTAGGGCAATCGTGGGGGTTTTGCGCAACCGACAACACTGGATCAGCTCCGCGGCATACAAGAAGTTGTCCGAGATGCAGCGGCCGGCGATGAACCCTGACTGTTCAAAACCGACCAGACGCTCAATGAACGGCTGCAGACGAGAGGTGAGGATCCGCGTGATTAGCTTCATCACACAGTTCTGCAGCAAGATTGGTCGGAAACCATCCGCCGTTGTCACAACCTCAGTTTTTGGCAGCAGCGTGATGTAAGCTTGATTAACTCCGGCGAGGTGGGTGCGCCCAAGGTAGAACTCCTCCAGGAATGCCATAAGATCGCTCTTAACCACACCCCAGAATGATTTGAAGAATGCGGGGCCGAAACCATCGGGCCCAGGACTGCTGTCAGTACGCATGGACCAAACTGCAGTCTTCAGTTCGTCTTCAGAGAATGGGACCTCGAGGGCGGCAAGTCCAGGGACAGGAGGGAGCAGAACTGTGAGGTTTTGGTCCCAAGCAATATCAGGAACCGAGCCAAGCAGAGACGTGTAGAAGCTCCGTAGGATACGCTCTTTGTCTGCATGACTGGAGTAGAGTAGACTGTCGGCGTGCAAGACCTTGATTTGATTCCGGCGAAGCCGGGCAGAGGCACTTGCGTGGAAGAAAGCTGTGTTCTCGTCACCCAACTTACACAACCTGAAAGAGTAGCGCTGCTTCCAATATGCATCAAGCTTCCCGTACTCCATCGACAACTGACGCTTGACATGATCCCGAAGGCACGCCTCAGCCGCACCCAGCACGCAAAGCTCTTCCACCAGGTCGAGGAGAGAAATAACAGCGCGACAATTCTGAATAACGACATTGGGGCGCAATCTGCTCCTGGCCCATTTTTTCGACTCCGCCTGAGCCCACTTCAGCTTATGTGAGAGGCGCCGCCCCGCGCCGGCTTTTTGATTCGAAGGCCTACTCCATACATCACAAATCAAAGCCCGATATTCCGGGGACTGGGCCCAAATTTTTTCATACCGAAAGATGTGCGTAGCTGGGGCGCGCGAGGAAGCTTCAACCAGGAGAGGCACATGATCCGAGGTATTCCGAACGAGCGAGCGCAGCGTGGTGTTAAACAGGGCGCCACCCCATTCTTTGTTGATCAGAGCTCTGTCAAGGCGGACAAGCGTGGGAACAGCCCTTTTATTGGAGCATGTAAATTGACGGTCAAGGAGAGGCAAGTCTTGGAGTAGGAGATCGTCGATGACGGCATTGAACGCATCCGCGGTCACGACGTCAAACCCGTCGTTGTTCTTCTCGTCGCGGGAGCGGGTCATGTTGAAATCACCCACGATCATCCACGGGAGGGCACACCGAGGGGCCAGCTCGCGCAACTCGGCCAAGAATGCTTCACGCAGGGGAGCCAAGCAGGGAGCATAGACGTTTGTGATTGCAAAAGGGGAGCCGTCAGCCGCGAACTCGAAGAAGGAAGTCAGCGAGAACCTTAGCTCCAAGTCACGAATGTGGCGGACCAGGCCGTCACGCCAGGCAGTGATCAGGCCACCAGAGGCCCCGGCCGAGTTTTTGGCGGAGAAGTTCGAGAAGCCGGGAGGGAGGAACGAGGCCGCCTTTGTGTGCGAGACATCAGACAACTTCGTCTCCTGGAAGCAGAGAACATTTAGGGGCTGCGACGACAGGTTCCTTTTGACATCGATGCACTTGGAGTGGTCGTTCAGGCCGCGCGTATTCCACGAACAAAGAAGCAGCTTCTTATACATGGTCAACGTTTGGCACCTGAAGAGCAGAGTTGATGTCGCGGACAGCATCGTCGGGAAGCTGGCACGCCGCCGCCATCGTCTGGATTTCCAGCGCGGAGAATGGCGGAGGAACGGTCACAGCCCTGGGCACGCCTCCATCTCTCGCGGCCTTTAGGGACACTGCTCGGTCCAGGATAGTCTGGAACATCGCGGGCGTCTGCACTCTAATGCGCGCGCTGGTGCGCGACGGCTCGCCAGCCGCAGTCGTCGTCTTCATGCGACGCTTGCGGGCAACACCTTCAGCCGGCGGGTCCGGCTGTGCGGGTGCAGGCTGGTGCACGGCGGGCACCTCCTCCGAGAAGACAGGGGTGGGTCCACGCTCGTCCGTCGTGGCGCCATCACTCGAGGCCGCGCTAAGTTCGAAGCGTGAGATGGGCGAGGGCGGGAGGTGGCGGAAGGAGGCCATGGGAGCAGGTGGAGCGGAGTGACACTTCTTCAGGCGGTCGGGGCAGCCGCGGGCACGGTGCCCGCAGCGGCGGCACCAGCGGCAGGTGAGGGGGTCCCGACAGTCACGTACGCAATGCCGCGGAGAAAGGCAACGGTAACAGCAGCCGGCGGGATTAGCAAGGAGGCGACGGGGTGCCAGAGGGGTGAACGGCGAAGCAGGGGAATTTTCAGACGAGGCGGGGTGGACGGGGAGGGAGTTGACTTTACGACATCCGCCCACGACCTGGGCGTGCGATCAGCGACGGGCGGCGGGGAGCGATCGGGATTAGACCGAGCGGGTGGAGACGTGGGCTCCTGGGCAGACGTGGAGCGACCGCGAAGCGCGGCCTGGTGGGACGGTGTGGTTGGGGTCGACACGTCAGGAGGCTGGTTGGTTCGCGAAGCGTTGGCGGCGTCTGCGACGGAACAGCATCCGCGAACGGCCGTGGGCCCCCCACAGCAGAACGGGAGGGGCAGCGGGTCAACCTGAGCAGGGAGGCCAGGGAAAGTCAACGCTCCAAGCCTGAACACTGGGCCCGGCAGCGCTTGACGATCCGATCATTGGGGACATGGAGGCGGCGACCGGAGGAAACGGAATAGGACGCCGGCGAAAACGAACGCTCTCCGGCGAAAGATCGTGGCGGCGACCGAAGAGCTCGTGACCGAGGTACAGAACACGCCGGGCGACACCGTCTGCGCGCGGAAACGATCCGCGAAGGTGGAGAACAAGAAGGTGAGCCCGTTCGCCACGACGAATTGGTTCACGGGTCGCGGCGCTGGGTCGTGGACGACGAAGATATCCACCGGCGTGGAGGGGTGGGCCGGGGAGCACACCGCAGAGGAGAACCTCTGCTTGATGCGCGCCGCAAAGACCTCACCTGGGCGCCTGGACCAGATGCGATGGAAGGAACGGGCCGGCGAGCTGCGGGAAGCAGCGGCGGTCACCGCACGGGGAGAGGCCAGCCAAGCTGGGGGAAGAACGCGAGCCCCGCCCGGCGAGGACGCAGCAACGGGGGATCCAGATGCAGGGGACGGGAGCGGGGAGGATGCATGACTTACGGGTTCGGCGCTGGACAGTGGCGCACAGCGCCGGGGCGCGCCGGCGGCCGGCGCGGAGTTGAGCGAGGCGCCCTCGCCGGGGGAGCCGACGGGGACGGGCGGTGGACAGCTAGCGGCGTCGCGCCGGGGGGATGGCCGCGGGCGTCGCCCGCGACGGGAGCGAGAGCGAGACATCCTTCCAGTGATTCTACCGATGGAGAGATTATTAAAAATCTTTCAATTAGATGACTTTCATTTCTCCATATGTGAGTGTATCTACACATATAACATGTCTAGATACATCCACATTTGGACAAATGGAAGTCATCTAATTTGAAACGGAGGGAGTATAACTTAAGATTGAGAAGGACTTACGATGGACGGTAGACCATCAGCTGGCACGACTTATCCTTATGATTTTGCATTGAAGTCAGAACGCACTCTGTCATAATTTCCCTACCAGCCTCTAAGCTAACACTGTCCTCGTTCATGTGAAACGGAGCTTGCTATTTTTTTGAGCTTGCTATTTTTTTTCATGGATTCATTTCAAGGGAAAGGAGCCCGTGTACTCACCATGATGTCCGCACTATTTACCTCTTTCTTGCTCTCCTTTTAGGGGCAGTAATCCGTAATTTAGGATTTCAGAGTTTTGATTCTTCTCCTTCTCAGCTGCGGCCCTGTCATTTACTCTTGGTTGTCCATGCATGCCCATGTTCTGGAGATGTGCACCCCTTTGGGGGATTGCTTCGACCGATGTGCCCATAGCAGGTCTTTGCGGCATGCTCGCGATAGGGAGGAAGCGTTTCTCCAATGGTTTGCTCTTTTTTTTAAAATAATTTGTAAGCAAGGCAAAAGATTTTTCATTTTCATTGATTAAGAAGAAGATTTTAGAGTTCTTACAAGCCTAGCAGTGTCAAAAGAATTACTCACGCGGTAAAATACAACCAAGGGCTTTTGCCCCGGCGAAGCACCACATTGCCACCTCATCTTTGATCTTCGAGACAAGCATACTCGCGGTTATAAATTGGTTTCGGAAAACCGTCGTGTTTCTTTCTTTTCATATTTCCCAAGGAACAAGCATGGCAAGCGAGGCCAAGGCCTTTCGATTGGGGCTTCGTTTTGCCATCACCTCAAGCCACCAATCCTTGACGGTAAGGAAGCCATGCCAATTCATCGGAGAGAGGTCATAGAGACCAAGCCAAGACTTTAGTGAGGGCAATATGCGGCTTGTAAAGCGGAATTTGTAAAGTTGCTCTTTTTCTACGGCCATGTCATCGCCCGCCGCAGTATCATCGTCATTCTCAAAAGTTAGAGGTGTATAAATACCCAGAGGTGATAGTCTTGGTGGAGTGACGACGCTGGCCGACAATGGGGTTAATTGATTGGACGTTGCGGTCTAACACCACAAAATTGACAATTCAATGGATAGACCTAGCGTGACGCAATCCGGCTTGGTGGGTCATCCATCTATAGACAGACGAAGGGCTCGAGCACCTCATTCACTTCTACCCTCGCCATGTTTGTTGGTAAATGCACACATTGGATCTTGTTCTATGCCATTTTTTTGGTGCAGTCGGCCTTGTGTAACCACCATTGTGTTGCTGATGACTCCCAAGTGCAGGAGATCAATTGTAGTACCTTTCGATTAGAAAAGGTTGTCGAACCCACGAGGAGCTGAAGGTATTGGTTAGTAAGATTGATAAACAAAACAATGAAAGATGCAAGTGTTTTTGGTATTTTTGGTTGTATGATGCAATGCTGAAAGTAAATTGTAGCAAGTGACAGCTCTCAAGGAGAGAAAGCCCAATCCTCTTATGTGCAAGAGGACAAGCTCAAGTGATGTGTAACTTATAAGTGGAAGACGTTCCCGAGGGCGGCATGGATATTATTAGGCATAGAGATTTATTAAACAACACGTTGAATATCTTGTCAAGTTTTAATCTTCTTTGGACGGAGCCATTTTTAGGTAAAGCTAAATAAATAAACTAAACCCCTTATGATGGATCATGTGGCCAAGCAAATGACTGCACAAGAATTATTAAGACAAAAAGTCCCACCATAGCATTACACTCTAAGGTCCCCGATACTAATACCCTCATAATGCAACTTCATGACTCGGACGAGGGTTTACGTGTCCTCCCAAGTCGCCCTCAATTCACTACACTACGGTGTTCTCCTATGAGCCCATAAAGGTGAAGTGTTATGCAGTCGACGTTCGCATAACACCATCATAGAATCACATAAAAGATAAACACTTGACAAAATACCAACACATGTCATATATAAATCATTGCCAATTCATCCTATGCCCTCAGGAACATGCGGGAACTACTCACAACGTGCAAACATGATGATATTCAGTGGCATAAGTGGTACAACGCAATCTGAAAATACAACTTCACCTCCAAATAATGACAAGTACTCAATCACAAACATGAATAGTAGCACAAGACAAGTATCTAGGGTATAGCAACTCTCAAACTACGAGGGGAACGAGGTGGATCACGGAGATGATGATGGAGATGGTGCTGGTCTTGGTGGTGGTGATGATGTAGAGACCTCCTCCCACGCCAAGGAGGAGAAGTGATGACGATGGCGGTGATTTCCCCTCCTCCGGAACTCCGGAGCAGCAGAGCCTGATTCCCCCTCGGAGAGAATCAGGAGTTTCGCCGCCGCCACGGCCTCGGATGGACTTGGAAAAATTAGGGCGTAACTTTTCGGGGAGGACGAAGGCGTGTATAAAAAGCCCCAGGCGAGGAAGTGCTCGAGGCTCCATTTGGTGGGTCCCACGCGGCCAGGTACTGTGGCCGCGTGGGCCCACCCATCTTGGGCCTCGAGGCTCCCCTCTCTTCGGTCTTCTTCCCTCTGCCTTGTTCTCCATGAAAAAATAGCTGTGCAATTTTTCTTTTATTATTTGGATCCCTGTAGCTCCTGAAACATTAAAAACAAGAAAAAGGAGGTTTTCTGCCTCCCAGAAATTAAATACCAAAAATAGGGACTTTGTAAGAAAGTCCCATAAATCGTCTAAAACATGTAAAAATAATGATATTTCAATGCAAATAACATTCTAATATGATGCTAAGAGTTGTATAAATGATGATATAAAATGCACGTATCAACTCCCCCAAGCTTAAACCTTACTCGTCCTCGAGTAAGCAAGGACATAGATCATTATATGCATCAATGGACTTGTGGTTGATAAATAAATACGAGCATTGTATCATCATCATATTCAATTGTAATGTAAGATTAATGAACTAAAACTCATACACATGAGGGCAACATAAGTAGAAGCTCTAGCAACCACCCCTTACTTTTGAAAGCAAATAACCATGTATGTTGGACGATTGAATATACTCTTTTTTCACTTGCTTTTGATCTAGCATGTTGCATGATTAATTTTAAAGTGAAAGCAAATATGAGTAATGTGCTTGACAAAGTATGGGTTGAAAATCTCATGCCCCTTGAATACGAGTACCTACACCATGTGCTACTCAACTTGGGAAACAAAGCAAGTTCAATTTAAATATCATTGTAAGTAAAATAGTATCATCAAGAGCGTCAACTGGGGTACCTCTTGTCCCAGGATATGGAACAAGCCCATATCCAAACAACAAGACAAACAGACAATGAACAATCTCAGCACTCTTTTATTTACCACTTGTGTAGCTTTTTATTGTGATGTGCATCACTGAATGTTCACTATGGTACGCTGTAAATTTCCACCATGAATGATGCATGGCTTAGATTAGCGGCCCAGGCGTCTCTCTAACTATTATACAAACTCATTTAAACCTACTCCATTTCACCATTTATTTCACCATGATAAGCATCCATAAACAAAAGTGCATGACATCAACTAGATATAATGAAGTGCAATGTTGAAAGCGTTCCATGTGACAGCACATTTCTGCTAACTTTCAACCAAAGACGTTTGTCAAGCTCATAACATCATAATTTTAATCACAATGGTTCATATTTATTTAAGTGCAACATCTCTTTTTATATTTCTTTTTATAATGAGATAATTCTACAATTGTCCAACATACTCAAGTTAATTAAATTCAAGGCAAGATGTGATTGAAACTTCTAAATATGCCACGCTCATTTGCATGAGTGTTACCCATAAATCTCCAGAACAAGAGAATCATGGATGACACCATACTTTATATTAATTTGTAAACCATAAGATAGAGATACATGATAACGCTCCATGAGCTCACACAAGCCTAAAAGAGATTGATGACTAAACGATAAAAGTAAACTAAACCATGACTAGATAGATATGATAAACTAGTAAAGATAAAGGCTAGACTGAACTCCCCCAAGCTTGACGTTTTGCTAGAAGCTCTTTATTTTTCTTCCTTCTTGACCTCATAATAATGATCTTCAAGGTCTCCAACGATTTTCATCATAAGGTTGTAGGCTTCCTCAAACTTGCTTGCAGCTTTTCCCAGTTTCTCCATGAGATCCTTCTCCACCGTCTTCTTGTTAGGTTTCCACTCCGGGCTTGGCACTTTACCTTCGGAATCTTACGATCCCATTCACCAGGATAGTTATCTTGGGTGGCACGCCGAAATTCCCTGTCAATAAGAGTAGACACCACGTTTTTGCTAGCAAGTGCATGCCTCGGAGCCTTCCCTCCAGTGCTCATGCGTGCCGTCTGCCTCTTGTTTCCAAGGGGTACGTTCACGCTCACACTGGCAACGGAGATAGGAGAAGGTGGTGCTGTTGCAATAGGTGCGATGTTGACGAAGGGTTTGTATCCTTTTTCTTCCGGCTCCTCCTTCTCCATCTCCTCCTCGTCAGGATTGTAGTCTTCATCGTTGTCGGAGTAGTCCTTCCTCTTCCTATTCCTCCTCCATATGGACGTGGGGCTGTTGCCCTCGAGTTCATCATCATCATCGTCCATGGAGGAGCATTGGTAGGAGTCTCCCGAAGACATAGCTAAAAACCTGACAGGCAGAAACAGCAAAAGCAAAGATCGCTCGAGAACTCTCGGTGCGAGATTAGATCAACGAAAAGGGGTATATATTGACGGGTTTTAGGTCAAGACGAAGAGTCGGAGACGAAAACGAGACGAAACGGGACTCCGAGGGGCAAAAGGAGTGGGCCCACGCGGCCTGGTACTGTAGCCGCGTGGGACCCCCTCTTTCCTTCTCGGGGCTCCGTTCCTTCCAAGTTTCTTGTCCTATATGCTAATTTCCATAAAAAATAACACTCGTAAAATTTTACGCAATTCCGAGAAACTTTCCAATACAAAAGTTACCTATTAAATTTTGGGATTCTGAAACTGCAGAATTCTTCGCAATTACCTCCTCCGGTGTCTGTAAATTCAACTCCTCCACCTTTCCGATGAAACTCTTCCTGCAATATAATGTTTAAGGCGTTGTCCATTGACTACATGAGGTTTACCTTTCATGTCACCATGAAGACGGATAGCTCCTGAACGGTACACCTCCTGTATCACTAATGGTCCCTGCCATTTTGAAGCCAACTTCCCTGCAGAAAACTTGAAACGAGAGTTGTATAATAGAACTTGATCACCTACTTTAAACTCTTTCTTTTTAATTTTCTTGTCATGCCAAATCTTAACTTTCTCTTTAAATAATTTGGCACTTTCATAAGCTTCATTTCTCCATTCATCTAGTAGGTTCAAGTCAAGAATTCTCTTCTCTCCCGCAGTTTTAAAATCAAAGTTCAATTGTTTAATAGCCCATCTAGCTTTATGTTCTAGTTCACAGGTAAATGACAAGCTTTTCCATAAACCATTTTATAAGGAGACATTCCCATTGGATTCTTAAAAGCAGTTCTATAAGCCCACAACGCATCATTAATTTTAAGTGGCCAGTCAGACCTAGACTTATTCACTGTCTTTTCCAAAATGAGTTTAATTTCCCTATTACTTAGTTCAACTTGTCCACTAGTTTGAGGGTGATAAGGAGATGCAACTCTATGGTTAACATTATATTTTGCCAATGTTTTCCTAAGAACACCATGCAAGAAATGAGAACCACCATCAGTAATTAAAAACCTAGGAACACCAAACCTGGGGAAAATGATGTCCTTGAGCATCTTCATTGCTGTGGCATGATCTGCACTTTTGGTTGGAATTGCTTCCACCCACTTTGTAACATAATCCACTGCAACCAAAATATGAGTATGCTTTGTCTTTGATGCTGGGAAAGGTCCCATAAAGTCAAAACCCCACACATCAAATGGTTCAAGTGGTAAAGAGTAATTCATAGGCATTTCATTTCTCCTACCAATATTTCCTACTCTTTGACATTTATCACAAGATTTAACATATTCAGCACAATCCTTAAATAAAGTAGGCCAATAAAAACCAGATTGTAATACCTTTGCACCGTACGATCTCCTGCATGATGCCCTCCATAGGGACTGTCATGACAATCTCTTATAATAGCCTGTTGTTCATGCTCAGGTACACAACGTCTAATAATACCATCCACACTTTCTTATAAAGAAAAGGATCATCCCAAAAATAATGTCTAAGATCATAAAAGAATTTCTTTCTTTGTTGAAAAGTGAAGTGTGGTGGCAAAACTTTACCAACAATAAAATTTGCATAGTTAGCAAACCATGGAGATGCAACTTTAGCACTAGAAACATTAACATTTGCAAGTTGTTCATTAGCAAAACTATCATTAATAGGAATAGGATCATCAGGTATATTTTCCATTCTAGAAAGATGATCAGCTACTTGATTATCTTCCCCTTTCCTATCAACAATGTGTAAATCAAATTCTTGCAAAAAGAACCCATCTAATTAATCTAGGCTTAGCATCTTTCTTATTCATCAAATATTTAATAGCAGAATGATCAGTATGTATTGTGACTTTGGAATCAGTAATATAAGGTCTAAACTTGTCACAAGCAAAAGCACTGCTAAAAATTCTTTTCAGTTGTTGCATAATTCCTTTGAGCAGCATCAAGTGTTCTACTAGCATAATAAATAACATTCAGTTTCTTATCAACACGTTGGCCCAAAACAGCCCCAACTGCATAATCACTAGCATCACACATAATTTCAAAAGGCAAATTCCAATCAGGAGGTTGAATAATAGGAGCACTTATTAAAGCATTCTTCAAAATATTAAAAGACTCAATACAATCATCATTAAAAGAGAAAGGAACATCCTTTTGCAAAAGATTGGTTAGAGGTTTTGATATTTTGAGAAATCTTTAATAAACCTACGGTAAAAACCTGCATGCCCAAGGAAACTTCTTATACCTTTGATGTCCTTGGGTATGGCAGCTTTTCAATAGCTTCTATCTTTGCTGGGTCAACTTCTATTCCCTTCCAGAAATCCGATGCCCAAGGACAATACCTTCAGTAACCATGAAGTGACACTTCTCCCAATTAAGAACTAAATGTTGGTCTTCACATCGCTGCAAAACTTTGTTAAGGTTGAACAAGCAATTATCGAAGGAAGTACCATACACAGAAAAATCATCCATAAAACTTCCATTATCTTTTCAATATAATCAGCAAATATAGCATTCATGCATCTTTGAAAAGTAGCAGGAGCATTGCATAAACCGAATGGCATTCTCCTATAAGCAAATGTACCATATGGGCAAGTAAAAGTGGTCTTTTCTTGATCATCCTTATGGACAGGAATTTGTGAGAAACCTGAATAACCATCTAAATAGCAAAAGTGAGAGTGTTTAGATAACCTTTCTAACATTTGATCAATAAATGGCAATGGGTAATGATCTTTACGAGTTGCTTTGTTTAACTTCCTGAAATCAATACACATCCTATAACCAACAACAGTACGTTGAGCCACAAGTTCATCCTCATCATTTGGAACAACAGTCATTCCACCCTTTTTAGGAACACAATGAACAGGACTAACCCACTTACTATCAGCTATGGGATAAATAATACCAGCTTCAATAAGTCTTATTACCTCTTTCCTTACCACTTCTTTCATTTTTGGATGGAGACGACGTTGATAATCAACAACAGGTTTTGCATCCTCCTCCAAATTAATTTTATGCATACATAGAGCTGGGCTTATACCTTTAAGATCATCAAGAGAGTATCCAATGGCTGGTCGGTGAGCTTTAAGCACATCAAGTAATTTTCCTTCTTCTTCAGCTGAAAGGTTAGCACTAATAATGACAGGATATATGCTCTTCTCATCCAAGTAAGCATATTTAAGATTTTCAGGCAAAGGTTTTAATTCAAACTAGGATCCCCTTTAGGTGGTGGTAGCACTCCTAAATTATCAGGTGGGATATGCAATTGCAATTGTGGTGGTTGTTGCCATAATATTTGTTCTAAAGCATTTTTTCCTCATCATTAAATGGTTCATCTTGATTAAGCATATAACGTTCTACAACATCTGTTGAAGCTACAGCTATATGAGCAAGAGTTTCAATTATATCTTCAGAAATTGGCTCTTTCACAACATGTTTATCAGCAAATTTGGAAAAATTGAACTCAAGTTTCTCACCAGCACATTTAATAAACACTTTCTCTTTAGGCAAATCAATTTCAGCACCAACAGTGTTTAAGAAAGGTCTACCAAAAATGATAGGACAAAAAGAATCTTGAGGACAACCAAGCACAATAAAATCAGCAGGATATTTTATTTTGCCAACCAATACTTCAACATCTCTAACAATTCCAAAGGACTAATATAATCTTTATTAGCGAGTTGAATTGTCATACCTGTTTCTTCCATAAGGATAGGATCAATATCAGGCTTGATTTCAAGATAAAGAGAATAAGGAATGACACTAATACTTGCTCCAATATCACATAGACCATGATAACTTGAAGTCCCAATAGAGCATGATATAACAGGTTTACCAACTTTAGCCGAATTACCTTTGATGACCATAGTAGCATCTTCACATAAATAAACATCAACAGGGTCTTCTTCATTTAATTGTTTGATAATTGAAATTTGACTGTTGACTTCTGATACGTCTCCAACGTATCCATAATTTCTGCTGTTCCATGCTTATATTATACCATTTGCTACATGTTTTATATACACTTCGTATCACTTTTATGCATTTTCTGGGACTAACCTATTAACAAGATGCCACAGTGCCAGTTCCCTGTTTTCTGCTGTTTTTGGTTTCAGAAAGTTACTTCTGGAAATATTCTCGGAATTGCACGAAACAAAAGGCCAGGTCCCTATTTTTCCAGCACGTACACGGAGTCCGAAGGAGAGACGAAGAGGAGCCAGGAGGTGGCCAAACCACCCCCAGGCGCGGCAGTGGGCCCAGCCGCGCCACCAGGTGGTTTGGGCCCCTCGGGGGTCCGCCGACATCGCCCCTTCGCCTATTTATTCCCCGAGACGCGAAAACCCTAAAACACCGAGCCTTTCATCCAGAACATATTCGCTGCCGCCGCCGTCGTCAACCCTAACTCGGGGGGTTCCTGAAGCTCTTCCCGGTACCCTGCCGGAGAGGGGAATCATCACCGGAGGGCTCTACATCGCCATGCCCGCCTCCGGAGTGATGCGTGAGTAGTTCATCCTTGGACTATGGGTCCATAGCAGTAGCTAGATGGTTGTCTTCTCCACTTGTGCCATCATGTTTAGATCTTGTGAGCTGCCTATCATGATCAAGATCATCTTATTGTAATGCTACATGTTGTGTTTGCTGGGATCTGACTTATATTGATACCTATGTGGAGCTGAATATTATATTATCATGTCTATGTCATTTGTGATCTTGCATGCTCTCCGTTACTTGTTGAAGCCTTGGCCACGTGAATACTTGTAACTCCAAGAGGGGGTATTTATGCATGATAGTTGGGTTCAACCTCTATTTAACCTGGGGTAGTTACAGCAAGTTCTAAGGTTGTAGATGTGTTGTTGCCACTAGGGTAAAACAGCAATGCTTTATTCAAGGATGAATGTATTGTTTACATTACGCACATTACTTAATGCAATTGTCTGTTGCTTGCAACTTAATACTGGAAGGGGTACGGATGTTAACCGGAAAGTGGACTATTTAGACATAGATGCATGCTGGATAGCGGTCTATGTACTTTGTCGTAATGCCCAAATGAATCTCATAGTAGACACCACAGCTCACACATGCATGTTATATGCACTTATCAATTGTCAATTGCCCAGCTGTAATTTGTTTACCCAGCATGTTAGTTATCTTATTGGAGAGACACCACTAGTGAACTGTGGACCCCGGTCCATTCTTTTACATCTGAAATACAATCTACTGCAATCATTGTTCTCTACTGTTTTATGCAAACAAACATCATCTTCCATTCGATACGTTTAACCCTTTGTTTTCAGCAAGCCGGTGAGATTGACAACCTCACTGTTAAGTTGGGGCAAAGTAGTTTGATTGTGCTGTGCAGGTTCCACGTTGGCACCGGAATCCCTGGTGTTGCGCCGCACTACACTCCTCCACCAACACCTTCGAAGCAAACCTCGTTTTCCTACTGGTCCGATTAAACCTTGGTTTCATACTGAGGGAAAACTTACTGCTGCACTCATCATACCTTCCTCTTGGGGTTCCCAACTGACGTGTGACGTACAAGCAATTGTTTCTGGCACTATTAACCTAGAGCCACCAACTTCTGTCTGCTCATAAGGCTGAGAGCGCCTTTTTTTACTCTTATTAGTAACAGCAATAAGTAAATTCTCTTTAACTTGGTTTGGATATGGAAGTGGTTCAACATACTCCTCAATTGCCACGGATGACACTGGTTCTACCTGTTTAATAACTTTAGGAACAACAATAGATTGTTTAACAGGCTCAACATAAACTTCAAAACCACTTTGAGGAACACATAGATGCTTAGCAAAACCTTTAGCTATCTCAATCATAACATAAGGATCAAGATTAAAAGTATCACTCAGATTTTTAAATAATAAAGAAGTAGAGAAATTCTCTACACATGAATATCCATAATCAAAATAAGGCTCATTACCTTTATCGAGATCCCAATTACCAGTATTTTCAGAAATGGTCTCCAATAAATTCCATGCTTCTTGTTCAGTATTATTAGTAAAACTTCCACCAGATGAATTATCCAGAATTTCCTTATGCCTCGATGGTAGCCTCACATAAAAATTTATCAATATAAGCTTCCTTGTTAGATCATGACAAGGATTCTTGCGAAAGAGTTCCTTTAATCTCCCCCAAGCTTGAGTAATACTCTCTCCCAGATGTGGCCAGAAATTAAATATATAACAGCGGTTCTCATAAGCTTCTTTAGGAGTAAAATATTTAAGAAAGAAAACCTTCCTCAAGATATTCCATTCAATAACAACTTCATCATCAAGAGAGTTATACCAATCACGAGCTTTACCAGATAAAGACAAATATAATAATTTCCTTTTTACCTCATCTTCAGAAATACCAGGAAGCCTAATTAAACCACATATGTCTTCAATTAATTCCATATGCTCACGTGCAGACTTAGTTCCATCTCCTGTAAATGGATTTTTCATAATTCTTTTAACATGACCTACGGGAATTTTATATCCCACTTTAGGTACCGCAGGCACAGTAGTTTCAACCACTTTAGGAGCATTAGCATAAGCACTTTCATATAAAGCGAGATGCAGCGAGGCACGATTCATAAATGCCATAGTAATAATGAGATAAAACAGCTTTCAAGTTTCCTTACCAACTTCTTACCAATAGCGCTACGCTCCCCGGCAACGGCGCCAGAAAAATATCTTGATGACTCCCAAGTGCAGGAGATCAATTGTAGTACCTTTCGATTAGAAAAGGTTGTCGAACCCACGAGGAGCTGAAGGTATTGGTTAGTAAGATTGATAAACAAAACAATGAAAGTTGCAAGTGTTTTTGGTATTTTTGGTTGTATGATGCAATGCTGAAAGTAAATTGTAGCAAGTGACAACTCTCAAGGAGAGAAAGCCCAATCCTCTTATGTGCAAGAGGACAAGCTCAAGTGATGTGTAACTTATAAGTGGAAGACGTTCCCGAGGGCGGCATGGATATTATTAGGCATAGAGATTTATTAAACAACACGTTGAATATCTTGTCAAGTTTTAATCTTTTTTGGACGGAGCCATTTTTAGGTAAAGCTAAATAAATAAACTAAACCCCTTATGATGGATCATGTGGCCAAGCAAATGACTGCACAAGAATTATTAAGACAAAAAGTCCCACCATAGCATTACACTCTAAGGTCCCCGATACTAATACCCTCATAATGCAACTTCATGACTCGGACGAGGGTTTACGTGTCCTCCCAAGTCGCCCTCAATTCACTACACTACGGTGTTCTCCTATGAGCCCATAAAGGCGAAGTGTTATGCAGTCGACGTTCGCATAACACCATCATAGAATCACATAAAAGATAAACACTTGACAAAATACCAACACATGTCATATATAAATCATTGCCAATTCATCCTATGCCCTCAGGAACATGCGTGAACTACTCACAACGTGCAAACATGATGGTATTCAGTGGCATAAGTGGTACAACGCAATCTGAAAATACAACTTCACCTCCAAATAATGACAAGTACTCAATCACAAACATGAATAGTAGCACAAGACAAGTATCTAGGGTATAGCAACTCTCAAACTACGAGGGGAACGAGGTGGATCACGGAGATGATGATGGAGATGGTGCTGGTCTTGGTGGTGGTGATGATGTAGAGACCTCCTCCCACGCCAAGGAGGAGAAGTGATGACGATGGCGGTGATTTCCCCTTCCTCCGGAACTCCGGAGCAGCAGAGCCTGATTCCCCCTCGGAGAGAATCAGGAGTTTCGCCGCCGCCACGGCCTCGGATGGACTTGGAAAAATTAGGGCGTAACTTTTCGGGGAGGACGAAGGCGTGTATAAAAAGCCCCAGGCGAGGAAGTGCCCGAGGCTCCATTTGGTGGGTCCCACGCGGCCAGGTACTGTGGCCGCGTGGGCCCACCCATCTTGGGCCTCGAGGCTCCCCTCTCTTCGGTCTTCTTCCCTCTGCCTTGTTCTCCATGAAAAAATAGCTGTGCAATTTTTCTTTTATTATTTGGACCCCTGTAGCTCCCGAAACATTAAAAACAAGAAAAAGGAGGTTTTCTGCCTCCCAGAAATTAAATACCAAAAATAGGGACTTTGTAAGAAAGTCCCATAAATCGTCTAAAACATGTAAAAATAATGATATTTCAATGCAAATAACATTCTAATATGATGCTAAGAGTTGTATAAATGATGATATAAAATGCACGTATCAGTTGCCGAACACTAATTCAGTAGGTGCACATCGTGACATGTTGTGAGGCATATATTGTAAAGATTTAAGATTCAACACAACAGGCTAAACAAGTATTTTCCCAATGATTGGTTGACCCAATGGCGCTTAAAGTGATGTTGTGGATTGGACTTGCCGACCCTGGGGTGAACCCGACGGATAAGCTGCTACCACATTGAATGGTATGGAAGGGCGACACCACGGTATCATGACACACGATCTCGGTATCATGATCGAAGGGTGGGTCCTTGGTCCATATAATTATAGATAATATAGTTGCTCCTCCTTGGAAAAAAGAGAGCCATCCCTGCCCTCGCTCGAGGGGAACCCTACCACCTAGCCGCCGGCCACCCCTTCCCATCCTCCCTTCCCCGGTACCCGCCGGAGGAGGTCGTCCATCCTCGGCAGCGGCGGATCGCCCCTCCCTGTTGTCTTTTAATAAGCCTTAGCAGTCTTCATCCCAATTTCGAGAAAACAGCCTTGGCAGTCTTCATAGTCCGTCGTCCTTGATGTGATCTAAACTTAGACATCCGGCTGGCAGCCAGCCATGGATCGTCTGCGCCAAAGTGCATATCCCTGTGCTCGTGTGCATCCCCGCGCGCTGGAGCGCTGGAGCGATCGTCCCGGCGCTGGAGTAATGGACCGATCGATCCATTGTGCCTCGAGTACTGGATGGATCCACGTTTCCGGCCGTAGCTACAGTTAGCTGAGTTAGTACGCTGAGCTAGCACAGGGAAACGTCTCCGAATAATATTCAAGCACATTTAGCAGGCTACAGCGTCGTGGCTATCTTGTCCCCACCTTCTGCAAAGTTTGGGTTCGGATAGGCCCACAGTACTTCAATACTGGCATGCCTTGGCTTCGGCACCTCCGCCCACCCCAATGGCCTCAAGTCGGCCATCACGCTCATCACGTGGGAAATCTGGAAGGAGCGTAACTCGGGTGTTCAACAACAGATTTGCCGCGCCGCAGACACTGTTCCAGAAAATCAAAGATGAAAGCAGGAACTGGATTTTGGCAGGAGCCAATAACCTAGCTGATGTGATCTCTTGAGTTCCTGTTTTTGGCCTGAATGGCCTTTTTTATTTTTGGCCTAGGCCGTACCATGTTTGCTCCTCCTATATTGTATATCAATATAAAAGGCAAAGCTATTGACATTTACCCTTAAAAAAAAGACTTGTCGGTTCTCGAGAGCTATGTGGTGTGGGGAGCAGGATATATAGTACTCCCAAAGGTTCCAATTTAATTGACCTTCTGAAGAAGAGTGGTATATAGTATTTTAGTTATTGAGGCATCAATCTAACAAGGTTAAACTCATTCGTCCCGTCATTTCCCGTCAGATCGAGGAGAGATAAACATCTAGAAAACATGAAACTTTATCAATAAATCTAGTCAAACATGCACCACGACCGGTAATGATCTCGTAATACATGATACTTTGGAAAGTTATTTCTCCTATTGTATACAACAATCAATTCGAAAGCCTTTTGGGAAAATTATTATTCGATCATGTAGCACATACTCATGCTTTAGAATAAATTGCTCCTTTAAAATCAGGATTTACATCTGTCAAGACACACAATTCTACTGTCCAATTATTATTACTCATTGGTTGGACCAAAAGAGGTAAGCTTGCGTGTCTTAGTCCACACCTGATCAAACACCTCCACGTTGTACTTGCCGTGTTGCCCGTCAAGCTTCACAGCGTCGATTTTTTTTAGATAAAGAGTGTTTATTGATATCGAGAAGATACAACATGCACCCAGCCTCTGCAACAACGCAATAACCGAAACTATTACGGATGCACACAGCCGAAAGACAATAAGAAGAAGAAATAAAAAGAAAAGTCCCGCTAAAGAGTTACAGTCCTTGCAGCAGCCGCACAACCACCACCAAAACAACACCTGATGTCCAATTCTTCAAAAGCAACGCCTTCAAGAAGAACAGTGCCAGGCACAGCCAATTAAGGCCAGACCTTGGGTTCTCACCCTGAAGATAGTCCTCGCTCTCAAAACAATGTCTTCAGCAAGACCACTGTCAGGCACAACCAATTAAGGCCAGACCTTGGATTTTCACCCTGAAAGGTAGGACTTAGGACTTCACGTATGTTGTCGCCCCCACTTACATGCCGCTACTCCAAGTCATGAAACACCAAGCCAATTCCTCAGCCGCACAAGGAATCAAACCACCATTGCCAGTCCTCAGATCTCGCCTTCCATGTCATTCTCCGCCAGCACCATGGAACGAGAAAGCGTGCTCCATAATAATAACAGCCAGCGGAGCTTCGAAGCGCTCCCTCTGAAACCAAACGGTCAGAGAAAAACACGGGTGCGCACGATCGAATACCATCCGATCCAGCAATCTCCAGGCATGAAGCGCCCAGTGGAGTTCGCCGGCGGAGCCTTCCGAAACACGATTGTCCAGCCAGATCAATGGGGATAGGCATCCGGCAGATTGCAACCTTGATGCGAGAAGAACCTAGGACCATCTCCTTATTCAGCATGAGCACCCGAAAACAGGGGCTGAACGGAGGAGATCCAGCCCACCGCCGTCTTGCCGGCCGCCGGCACCACCTCGGTGCCCAGCAGCCGGAAACACTAGGCGCCCCGCACCATCCTGCAGTCGAAGGGCGAAAGAGGCTTGCCCAAGTCCAATAGACCCAAGCTGGCCGTCGCCCGAGGCCAATACACCCGAGCTGGCCGTCGCTCACCGCCGCGTCTGCAGGGGGCGGCACCAACGCATCCAGCGGGACGAGACCCGCCACACTAGCCACAAAACTGGCCGATCTCCTCCGACGAAAGAGAAAACCACCACCACCATGGCTTCCTCACGGTGCACGACACCCAGGAGCAGCGCCCAACGTCGAGGGCGTCGAGAGATCAAAGCCCAACCAAATCTGAGAAAACAGATCGGGGCTGCCCGATCCACGCCGCCACCCGCCGCCCGAAGACCACTCCAGGTCGCCTCCGTCGCCTGTACCGCTGCCGCTGATGGCCGGAGCGGGCGCCGCCGCTGCGCCTCCATGGCGGCTGAGGAACTCCGCCGCCGTCGCCACGCCACACGGGCTTCACCCGGCGACGCCACCGGCGGCGGCGGCGGTGGGGACGCGCTCGGGGGAGTGGACGAGGGCGCCGAGGAAGGGCACCCCGGTGCCCTTCCTCGATGATGACTTGATAGTTCTCACCTTCAACAATTTGATGCATGCCGCTCAACACTTTCATGAACTTGAGGTTGTCGTTGGCCGTCTTGTCGTGCTCTGCCACAGCCCACCTGCCAATCTCTTGGATATATGGGTCACTGATGTTCGGGATTGGTTCATATCCACCAGATATTTCATCAGGTATGCTTCTCGCTATGGCGGGGATACCTAAGCAAATGACAAAAACAAGAACGGAAGCGATTATGATGTTTTTCCTCATAGCTAATGGGATTGTGGGGTAGATGTAGGGGGAGGGGTGCTTGCACGTTTGAGATTGACCAGGTTCAGGCTCTGCTTGGTGAGGGTGATGCCGAAGACAAGTGCGACCCGGATATTTATATACTCCTAGATCGGTGTGAATGCAGTAAAGCTTTGGAAGCGTATCTACCGTATATAATTGAGTATCAATTTATTAAATGCAGTAAAAGCAATAAGATTTTGGATACAACACGCTAAAGCAATGAATTTGTATCAACTACTCTTTTTAGGAGGAATTGAATAATTGGTGTCAATAAGATCCATATCTATTCTAAAATCTTTTGTATGGATTTACTGATTTTTTGGGTTTTACTAGAGGATCTTATATATTGAGTTTTTATCCCTCGGCCTAAAAAACTATGTGAACTATCTAATATAGCAATGCAATGGCGATGCTTGGGCCGACAAGCTGGGGGGGGGGGGGGGGGGGGGGGGGGGGCAGATCGGCTTCAAAGGCCAAACATCACTGATTTTGGAGGCAAAAAGTACTACATATTAGACCAAATTTACTTGGGCTGGGAGGTGGTGCCCCCCCCCTGAACTCTACATAGCTCTCCGCCACTGTACCAATGATCACAAAATCTACAAAGATATATTTAAGTTTGCTATAAGCACTACAACACTGTATGTTCAACCGGGAAAAAGCATGATGCTCCATTTAGAAAGATTTTTTTCAAGCTTGACTACGTCGCACTAATATTTTGATTTTTTTTAGTTTTGCAGATACTTATAACTTACCGACTTATCAATCATAGTTGCAAGCAACTGAGTGAATCCCACAGAGAATGCACATGGAAAGTGACGATACAAATCACCAAATCTTAATCTTGCACCTTCCGAAGCATCTCTACATTAATTGAGAGGATCCAGGAACATAACCTAGCTATAGCATTTGCTAGACAACCATACTTACCATTCTGTATTAGAAAATCTTTGTAGGCCATCAAAACAAATTGCACATTTACTTTATTTTTAACCAATACACGACAACTAATAGGCACCAAGTTTAGCAACATACAATGGAAGCTTCACATCAATAATACTTTTGAGCATCTCTGAATTATTCAGCGAAAGTAACAAACTAAGAAAAGTGTTAATCTTACATACAAACACCACATAGATATAATTGGAAGGGATCTGCCAAAATATTTTACAAAATGTTCTTCTAGTTGACATATCAAATCGTAGTAAACATCAAGAAATCATCTCTTGCCGATAGATGGGTGCACATAATTAGCTCTTGTGATAGCACAAATTCAGCTACCATTGCCGCTGAGGTTCACAACCACTAAGTTATGTTGAGTGGCATCGGGGACGAGGAGGCGCCTTCTCTACCTTGTACCTATCGAATAAACCAAAAAATTGATGGCTTGTTGATGGATCATACTAGGTCAGGTGATTGGAAGTGCACTAGGTTAAACTCAAGATAAAGGAGAGAGAAACAGCAAGGAGAAGACGGATCCCATGCATATGATGGGGGAAGTTTAATTTATACTATTACATTGGATTCCCACAATATGATTTTCCATTCGGCTGGAAGAGAGCGAGATTATTAAAATGCTTGATGGCTTGTTGTATCATACATATTGGAAAGTTTTTGTGTAGCACTATAAAGTTGCCAGCTGGAATTCCAATGATATAAACCTTTTGGGATGGAGTTTAACAATAGGTATAGTTAATAGTTTTACTAATTTTAAACTGTCAAAAAATAATTAAATCTCATTATAAAAATAATAGTTCTTGATAATATGTTATGTAATACCTCCATTATTTTTGGCATGAGTTTTTAAATTTTATTTTACCTACTTATAGTTCAAACCCATAATGTGAGCCAATCTAGTTTTAAATCGTAATTCTATGTCAAAACATTTTATAACAATCTGGAAACTTTCACAGAAGTTCTATATAGCATGTTGAACACATGTGGCATTTACCATATCTGGTTTTAGAGGTTTAAGCCCTCCATTATTTGTTTTACCTTTCCTGGGAAAATTTGTTTCAGTAAAACGAAATCTGACAGAACTGGGCCGAACTGGCCCAGTAGCCTTTCTCTCTCGTGTGCATCGTCTTCTCCACGAGAGGAGCGCCACGCGCAGCTCTGTTTCTGACAATAGATATCTCTCTGTACCGGTGTACCCTCTCTTCTCCTTTCACCTCCCTAACACCATTTCTCCTATGACTTCGCCACCAGATCCGCCTCAATTCTCCATTTCCACCGCCGTCAAAATCGCTTCACGCCTACGCTTCTGCGACCAGGAACGTGTTGCTGCTCTGGGCGCCGACATGCAGCTCCGTCCGGCTCCTCCGTGACGCCCTCGTCGTTCTGGACTTCTGGTGAGTCTAGAGAAAATCCATGATGCCCCATAGCTTCCACTCGTTTATAGCTACTCTCTGATTCCCTCTTCGACCGGTACGGTGCAGTGTATCGGTCAGACATCACCGTCGTCCCCGACGCCGACAGAGCAGCATCGCCAAGCCTCGACGCAGACGTCGCCTCCGGCCGCCAAACCCCTTCTGGTGAACTTTTTCTACCTCCTGGACTCCGAGGGCACCTTTGGAGCAAGCCCAGCTTCGTCTCTGTCCCCTATTTTACCGAGCCGCTGTCGTCGTCACCATTGACAGAGACCGAGCTCCTCCTCCTCGCCTCCAACGTCCTCGTCTACCAGACAATATCAATAACGGTCCAGGGTGAGCACTGTTTTCGATTCCCTTCCTCCTTTTTCCTCCCCTCTCGTGCTTGCTGCTACCATGCATGCTGCTCCGTATCTGGAGAGCTACGGTGTCTGTGACGCTCCCAAGTAGGTTCCTTAGGTTATCAGCTCGCCAACGCAAGAAACGGCGCTAGTTTTCGTTGAGTAAATCTCCCAAAATTGTCGAATTCGTGCGTTATGTTCTCAGAACAGAGCCACGCGACGAACAGCTTCTTCAACCTATGTCCAGCCAATCACAAGCTCCATGTGTCCCACTAGAACTAAATTGCTTGAAACTTGGAAAAACTGTAGAGAAATAACCACAAAGCCATATATGTAAATTCATGTTTTCACACTTACTATTTGATAAAAATATGTTTCGTGTCATTAATATTAACATGAAATCAGTTTTTACTGAGTTGTTCAAAATCATAAAATTGCCCTATTCAATATAGAAAAATTCATATCTTTAATTCTAGGAATCGAAATCAATTGATTCCAGATGCATTAGTTCTGTATTTGCATTCTGAATGTCATTACATGCATTATATATTTTTGCATCTGGTTCTACTGCCTTCATTGATTTTTTTTCCTCGAATGTCGTTTCAGGGCATTCTTTTAATTACTATCGCTAGACTCCGTGACACCGCTCAGTACCAAGGACCTTGATCAGCAAGGAAAGCATCAGCTTGTTGAATTCCTATCCCTATCTTTATTTATGATGCTATATGTATTTATTATTGTTGTCTTCAATCCCTTAATATATTATCTCGGTTGTGCATCTTGTTTTTCATAGTTATTGTCGATGCTTCTATCATGCCTAGGAGTTGCTTGCTGTTCATGATCAGTGGGTCATGACATTAATTTTTACTAATCTACCATGGAACTTAATAAGTGAGACTAGGTAATATGCCCATGCGTTGCAACGGGTTTGAAAAATTGTGTCCTGGAGGCCTAGAACGTAAGTTCTCGTTGGTACATCCACAATGTGACGCAGAAACTGACCAGTTTCAGCACCGACAAATTTTGCGTTACACCAGTGACATGTGTTGCCATCACCACCTTATCCCACTTTGCGAATGCATTCACCTCACCTGTGGACGGGTAGTAGAGAAAGACGGATATATCGTCTCACTCCGTGGTCGGGTAGTAGACGAAGACGGATATATCGTCCTGGAGATGCGCAACACCGTTCAATCATCCCCTCCAACACCGGCAACACCGGACGCTTCATTGACGGATTCTCATCAACTTAAAGACATGACATGCAACTGAAATTTTTATTGCCCTATGCCGGATCTAGTTGACGTTAAATTAAGTATTTCAAATTCCAGAATACATCTTTTCGAGAGACAAAGATTTTGCATGTACATACACCATGTGATTTTTCTCGCTGGATATTTAACCTTCATTGTGCACAAATTAACATATATTTCTCTTTTTTTGAACTTTATTAACATATATTTAACTTTATTAACATATATGGGAAACGCTTCTGCTATACGAGACAGAAAAACAAAGCATGCTCTAGCACCTAGAATAAATAGACAGAACATCGGCATCATAAGAATAGATGACATCAGGGTATAGTCAGGATTATAAACATAAATGGTAGTTTTACATCATGGTACTAACAGTGGAAACAACTCCAATTACAAGATATGAGGCATTGGAAAGAAGCTTCCTACACATATTAGCAGATGTATAAATTGCGTGACTCTCTGTACACATTCCATCAAAGAAGTAGAAAACTTTCTACCATTACATAATAAAAAAATTAATACCAGAAAGCTTGAAAATTATAGCAAGGATTCAATCACAAGAATCCCTGACCTAAGTTACAGCCAATTAAATCACAATGATTTACACCTCCTGTAACTTACAGTTTCAAAAAACCGAAAAAAGACACGAACCGACAGTACAAACCTCTAGCATGGAAGAAGCTCGTAAGGGACATTGGCGTGAGGGCATAAGTTTAGCTTGTCGATCCTAGGGAGGCGTTTATGTACCCGGTGGCACGAAAGGAAGGGCAACAACATCTGCGTTCATCTCCGGTGGCGCAGAGGAAGGGCGGCAACGTCTGCGTCATTCTCGGCAGTGTTGCTTCCCTACTTCTTCTGCGCCGACTGTGATGTTGCTTCCCTACTTCCACTGCTCTTGCACAACATGCTTCAGAATTTTTGCAATGAACAAGTTGGGTGTTTAATATACTATGGACTAATTCTCCGTTAAAGAAATTATTGCTTGTACAACTATATTGCCAAAAACAGAAATATAACTCTCGTCTGAACCACAAACAAAATGTACAGTGATCCAGGAGCACAACTGAACTCACACCTCTAATTTCTGCTTGTTGCTATTAAGCGATAACGTGTCAAGATAAGTATACGTTCAGATAGACTTAGTATCTTAACTATAACTAGGTCAGGTTGTTAGCTAGTAGTTGTGCGTATCAATCTGTAACAACCTGAGTACCTATCCTGTACCTTCTTGTAAGCCACGGCAAACCTTCTATATAAAGAGATCATCGGTGAACCAGTTGGTCACCGCAGCCCCAATCTAATCTAGCATACCCTAGTTTCCTTTCATGGTATCAGAGCGTACGTGACCAATGTCGCTCGTTCCCCACGCTGCTTCTTCCTCCTCCGCTGCTCCCATGGCGATCACCTCCTCCGTCACGGTTCGCCTCGGCCACAACAACTTCATGCTCTGGAAGGCGCAGATGCTGACCCATCTCCGGAGCCACTCCCTCCTTGGGCATGTCGACGGCTCTCTCGCCGTGCCTGCCCCTACCATCATCACCACCACCGGCGAGGGCGAGACTCGCCACACCGAGGAGATCGTCAACCCGGACTTCGCAACCTGGTATGTTCGGGACCAAACCGTCCTAGGTGGCATCCTTGCCACCGTCACCGAGGACATCCTTGCGCATGTCATGAACGCAGGTACCTCGGCTGAAGCATGGACTATCCTGGAGAGGATGTTTTCCTCCAGGTCTCGTGCGCGTGCGATCCAGACGCGCGCACAGCTCGCCGCCGCCAAGAAGAAAGGGACGTCGGCGGCTGACTACTTCCGCCAGACGAAGATGCTGGCGGACACGCTGGCTGCCATCGGCCAGCCACTACGCGACGACGAGATCATCGCGTACATCCTCGCCGGGCTCGGCAACGACTACGACAGCCTCGTCACCACTCTCTCTGTCCGGATGGAGGACATCACCCTTGACGAGGTGTACGCCCACCTCCTCTCCTACGAGCACCGGCATGATCTTCATGAGTCCGAGTACGGGCTTGGTGGCAGCGCCTCCATGGTCAACTTCACTCGCCGCGGCGGTGGCCACGGCAACTTCAGCAGCAACCATGGAGGCCAGGGTGGCAACAGCCACCCCTTTGGTGGACGCGGCAACGGTGGTGGCTACCGTGGCCGTGGACGCCATGGTGGCGGACGCGGCCAAGGCCGCGGCAATGGTGGTGGCCACAACGGCAATGGCGGCGGCTACAACGGAGCTCATGAGGACAACCGTCCCTCCTGCCAAATCTGCGGCAAGCCCGGGCATATCGCTACCCGCTGCCGTCGCCGCTTCGATCATGCCTACACGGGTGAGGAGCACACCGTGAACACTGCCTCAACCTCCTACAACGCTGCGTCGAGCTCCTACAACGCCATCGACCCAACCTGGTACATGGATACCGGGGCCACCGACCACATCACCAACGACCTCGACCGCCTCCACATCCGCGAGCGCTACAACGGCAATGAACAAGTCCATGTCGGCAACGGTGCAGGTTTGCAAATCTCCCATGTTGGATATAGTACTATTAATACAAATGCCAATCCTCTTCACCTACGTAATATTCTTCACGTTCCATGCATCAACAAAAATCTGCTTTCAGCTCATAAATTCACCAAAGATAATGGCGTATTCCTTGAAATTCATCCCAATTATTTTGTTGTCAAGGATCAGGTGTCGAAGGAAAGGCTCCTGCAAGGGAGGTGTGAAGGTGGTCTCTACCCTGTTAAGTCTTCATCAATAAACATCGCCAAGTGTGCCATGTTCTCTGCTAGAGCAAGCAAGGAGCAATGGCATCGACGCCTAGGACATCCGTCCTCTCAAGTAGTTAATTCGATCTTGAGTTTGAATAAACTTCCCTTTTGTAATTCTGAGCATGCAACTGTTTGCAATGCCTGTCGTCAAGCTAAGAGCCATCAGCTCCCTTTTCCTTTATCAACTCATGTTTCCACATCTCCACTAGAACTTATTTATACCGATGTTTGGGGTCCTGCCATTGTTTCTGTTGGTGGTTTTAAATACTACGTGAGTTTTGTGGATGATTTTACCAAATTTACGTGGATCTATCTCCTACACGCAAAATCTGATGTTGAATCTATCTTTTACAAATTTCAAAAGCATGTTGAATTACTCCTTGATAAGAAAATCAAATGTGTCCAATCCGATTGGGGCGGCGAATACCGTCGTCTTCACAAATATTTTGAAAACACAGGCATTTTCCATCGTGTGTCATGCCCACACACCCATCAACAAAACGGATCTATTGAGAGGAAACATCGCCATATTGTGGAAACCGGCCTATCTCTTCTTGCTCAAGCTTGCATGCCCGTCACCTTTTGGGACGAGGCTTTTACCACTGCCATGTTCTTAATTAATCGTCTTCCAACTAGAGTTATTGATAATGCTACTCCTCTTGAGCGTTTACTTGGAGAAAAGGCAAAACCAAATTATGACATGATGAAAGCTTTTGGTTGTGCATGCTTCCCTCACCTCCGTCCGTATAATTCCAAGAAGCTCACTCTTCGATCCAAAGAGTGTGTTTTCATTGGCTATAGTGAGCATCACAAGGGCTACAAGTGCCTCGACACCTCCACAGGACGGGTGTACATCTCACGAGACGTCGTTTTTGACGAGACCTCCTTCCCCTTTGCACGCAAATATGAATCTACCTTGCACCCTCCTGACTATTCTGGCATTTGTATTAATGGAACTACTAATCCTTCGGGTACTTTGCAACCTGCTAGTGTGTTTTTGCCTGCAGAGCCGTCGATGCCACCACCTGGAAATCGAGATTGCACTGATCACGTCGATCATGCGCCTGGCCATGCAGACGCGGGCCATGGGCCGTCTTCGCCTGCGGCCTCTACTCCGCGTCGCTCCAACCTGGGCCACAACTCGCCTCCATCGGCCCATGACGGCTCAGCTGCCTCTTCGTCCCAGCAGCAGACGATGGCTTGCTGGACTCGCCTGCTCCGTCCTCGTCCGCGTCCACGCCGCCGTCTGCAACACCGGAGCCTGCCCCTGCCGCCCCTGTTCACTCTATGGTCACTCGTCTTCGTGACCGTACGTGGCGGCCGCTGAAGCGCACGGACGGTACCGTCACCTATACGGCGGTGCGTTCTGAAGATGCCGATGTTGAGCCTACCTCGGTGGTGATCGCTCTGCAGCAACCGCGCTGGAAAGCCGCCATGGACGCCGAGTTCTCTGCGCTTCAGAAGAATCAGACATGGCGCCTTGTCCCTCACCGCCGTGGCCTTAATGTCATTGACAGCCGGTGGGTCTACAAGATCAAGCGCCGCCCGGACGGCACCGTTGATCGCTACAAGGCGCGTCTCGTCGCCAAAGGATTCAAGCAGCGTCACGGCGTTGACTATGATGACACTTACAGTCCCGTCGTCAAGCCTACGACCATTCGTGTCATCCTATCTCTCGCCGTGATGCAGGGGTGGCATATGCGGCAACTCGACGTCGACAACGCTTTTCTCCATGGCTTCCTTGAAGAAGAGGTATACATGTCACAGCCGCCAGGATATGTTGATCCTCGACACCCACACCATCTTTGCAAGTTGGAGAAGTCACTGTATGGATTAAAGCAGGCGCCAAGGGCCTGGTTTGCACGGCTAAGTAGTAAGCTTCAGACTCTTGGCTTCAGTGCCTCTAAAGCCGATGTATCCCTCTTCGTTTATAAGCAAGATTCAGTCACCATATACATGCTAGTGTACGTTGACGACATTATTGTTGTCAGCTCAACCCCAAGCGCTGCTGATCAGCTGTTGAAGCAACTTCGGTCTGATTTTCCAGTAAAAGATCTTGGTCAGCTCGGCTATTTTCTTGGGATCGAAGTCCAGCATATGGAAGATGGCATTCTCCTAAACCAGCAGAAGTATGTGACTGATTTACTGAAGAGGGCGGACATGCAGCACGCCAAGCCTATGTGTACTCCAATGTCATCATCAGAGAAGCTATCTCGGCATGAGGGTGAACCATTGCAAGCTGCGAACATCACCCGATACCGTAGTGTCGTTGGAGCACTGCAGTACCTTACTCTCACCCGGCCGGATATTGCATTCAGTGTAAACAAGGTGTGCCAATTTCTTCAGGCCCCAACCGAGACACATTGGACAGCAGTGAAGCGGATTCTGCGCTATCTGAAGCATACATCTTCTCTTGGGATATTTATTCAGAAATCCTCCTCACTTCTTCTAAGCGGATTTGCAGATGCCGACTGGGCAGGATGTCCTGACGATCGGCGGTCGACTGGTGGGCATGCTGTCTTCTTGGGTGGCAACCTTGTTGCTTGGAGTTCCAGAAAGCAACCTACCGTCTCACGATCTAGTACAGAATCGGAGTACAAGTCCGTTGCAAATGCTACTGCAGAAATCATGTGGATTCAAGGGCTACTGCAAGAACTTGGAGTCTTTTTTAGCAGGGCACCGTGTTTGTGGTGCGACAACCTGGGAGCTACGTACTTGTCTGTCAACCCAGTGTTCCATGCGCGGACGAAGCACATAGAGGTAGATTACCATTTTGTGCGTGAGCGTGTTGCGCAGAAGGCTCTTGATATCCGGTTCATCTCTACAAATGATCAGCTTGCCGATGTTCTTACTAAACCCCTCTCAGTTCAGCAGTTTGTCAAGTTTCGGCGCAATCTGAACATGATCATGCCACGTTCAGATTGAGGGGGGCTGTCAAGATAAGTATACGTTCAGATAGACTTAGTATCTTAACTATAACTAGGTCAGGTTGTTAGCTAGTAGTTGTGCGTATCAATCTGTAACAACCTGAGTACCTATCCTGTACCTTCTTGTAAGCCACGGCAAACCTTCTATATAAAGAGATCATCGGTGAACCAGTTGGTCACCGCAGCCCCAATCTAATCTAGCATACCCTAGTTTCCTTTCATAACGCAACTTGATATGGGGCGACAAAAACCTCCCTCGAAGGTGCATACAATTGAACATATATAGTAGACATGTCCTAATATTCTTTGCATCTCCGAAGGTTACAGTTTCAGTTTAAAGGATCCTATACAATAGTCATTGAGGCAATGATGTTTCCCTGGCTGGATACCACAACAGCACAACCAACATATAAAAACTTTCTATAAAAAATGTGTATCGGTAATCTATTCCACGTAACATCAGCTCATGTTGACGGTTTAATGACAAATTCAGGCCAATTGGTGATAAACTCCGGTAATAAAATAATGGGATCATAAAGTGCATGTAATGAGCTAGGGAGATGGAAGCCTGATGCTGATGAAATAGTAAGTCATCGGTCGGTTGTGAATAAAATTACCAGGGAAAATTGCCACATCGACTTTCCAACTCCTCCAGCTGCTGTGCGCGCGAGGACGACGGGAAATCCACTCTCCACTCGGCCTCTCCTTAAATCCATTGCTGGAGTAGCTGCTGAACCTGGGGATCGTTGGTTCGTGGGTGTTGAACTACATCCAGGAAAATAGGAAGACTGCCCTTGGTGAGTCGTCCATGGCAGAGGGCAACGCCGGATATGTTGAGAAAAGCACCGATACATACACAATTTTAGTAAAAGAACTTCGCTGACAATGGCCCAAAATAAAGATATGGCCAACTCAGTACCTTCTTACTCACTTGATTTCACCAAATTGTTCAAAAAGATTCAGCAACAAACCATGCTTCACACCGAGCTCCAACCCCATGAACCTAAGTGTTGCCATCATATCCTGCAAGAACAAATAAAATATCTTCTCATTGATATATATGGATTCCCACTACCTGTTTCTCCAATCCATCTACTCACGCCTCTAAAAAAATCGACTGAAGATGTAGTACCAAATGGTGGAGACGGCTGACACAACAAACTGGGGCCTTGCCTGGTTGAGCGAGAAGGAGCAGGAAAGTGTAGTACCAAATTTACAGAACCTCGAACAATATGATTGTCGACTGAGTAGTGATACCATGGTTGCATTAAGGGTATCTTCAATTTTCAGATATATTGATTGCTATAAGAAATTTCATATGTTAGTAACAGAGAAATTAATGCAAGAACTAAGGCCACAGCCTTCTATTCGTGTTTTGTGCTTGCGAATTGCTATGTTAATTGAAAATAAATATCTTTCCATGTGCTGATTAGTTGTAGTAATCGTTTCGATGTGCTGCGAATTTGGCTTGTGATTCCAACTCCTCTGTAGCTCCCTTTGGTGGTCATCATGATCAATGACGGCAACCTCAAGGTAGTATAGAGAACTGCACTCTTGTTATTTTGAAAGAAAAAAAAGAATCTGTACTCTTGTTCATGGAGCTGATACTACCGGCCATTTATAGATAATTGCTTCAGAGATTTAAAGAAGCGACGGATATCAACAGCAGGAGCTAGCTAGATAGTTCAAGGAACGACTAAGAAAACAATAGAAGAGAGATGCATCAATCATTAACTTTCTGTGCCTACGAGCCTAGGAGAAGTTTTAGAATCAAATAAGAGCAGTTCGTTAAACAAATATGATAGAAGGAAGAAGTGTACGATGTAAAGGAGAAGGCCCAACTACCTTTTTTAGAGAACGCGGCAGCGATGCAGTTCTTGGACGGCACAGCCCTGCGGGTGGCTAGACGATGGTACTGGAGGTGGTGGAGCGGTCTTGGAAGGGGAGACTCCATTGGCGATCTAGAGGGAGACGCCATGGTCTTGGAGGGGAGGCGACCCAATATTTGAAGGCGATGAAGAGGGCTTCACGGCTGATGGCGGCGGCGAACTTGGAACGACTGGCGATGGTGTGGCGGCGCCGTGCGGATGGACGAAGAAGTACGCCGGGCGGTGGAGGCGTCGGCTTTGGCGGGCGCGTCGAGCGCGGACGCGTCAACGACGACCTTGAGGCATGGACCGAGGTCGAGGAGCGCTTCGAAGGTGGGCTTGTCAGCGGGCTTCACGTCAATGGCGATCTTGAGGAAGCAGCCGTGAGCGGGGAGCTTCTCCCCGGCGGGCGCGTGGGTGCAGGGCGCGTCAATTGCGGCGTCGATCCGGCTGCCATGCCCTCGGCTGGAACCCTAGCCATCTATGGCTGTGGAAGGGAAATCGAATCGGGAGCAACAAAAAATTTCGAGAAGTTTTAGTTGGCCCACCTGTCGGCGCTTGCGAGCGGTAGACAAAGCGAGGTTGGACGAAGGTGTGGCAGAATGTGGAACCAAATTCGTCTTATAGATAGGAGAGAAGAGAAGAGAAGATATGAGCGTTGGGGATTGATACCAACAGATGTATTGTTTCACGGGTCATTATTCCCTCTTACACCGGTGTCGTTGGATCTTTTCCTTTACCCACCGTGGAAGTGTTCTAAGGTCGATGGCCTGTCTTAGTCAGTCGTGGCCACTTCTGAACTAATATTTCCCATCGATTCACTTCCGCGTTGGAATTTGGGCCTTTGAACCCAATTCTGACCACACTAAATTGAGGTTTTGGGTGGTCTGCCAGCCTTGTTGCAAATAAATTGTTGGTTGTTATACCTTGTTTGGTGTTGTTATTGATTAGTGGAGCATTAGTGGCTCATGGTACACTTGGTGTGGTATCACATACTCCCTCCGTTTCAAAAAGGATGACTTCCATTTGTCTACATGCGGATGTATCTAGACATGTTACATGTACAGATACGTTCACATGCACACAAATGGAAGTCATCCTTTTCAGAACGGAGCGAGTAGATGAGAATTGTTGTTTATGTCACACGTTGTTTCTCGAGTTTCTGTGCCATGCTTAATTATGAGATGTTATTTTCATATATATGACTTGCTGTTATTTACTTTCTTCAAAATGTATAAGTCTTGCAAGTGCGAAAGTACTCATTGGAATTCGAAACCCCACTATTTTTTGCAGGTGAGCCTAGTCTAGGTGATTACTTTGATTTCGTTTCCGTGGGCGACGCCTAGTTGTTGTTTCACCCCATTGGCTTTACGATCCGGTTGTGGGTGTTGAGATGGCGGGGTTGCCATCTTCGTTTTTTGTCTATCGTTTCCTCTCCTCTATTTTGAGGACGGCCTTCAAGCCGTTTGTGTGAATTTATCCTTGTAACAAACTTTAAATATGTATCTATAATCCTTTCTTTAGAGTTTGTGTTGTGATATCCATTTTTTTTAAGCATGCCATGCAGCGTGTGTGTATGATTTTTTTTTTTTTGATATCAACGTACGTGTATTAAAACGATAAGGAAAACATTACAGGAACGGATACAAGCAGTAAGAAACAAAAAGGATACGAAACAAGGCACTGCTGCCACACACCTACACGAAGAACTCCCAGGAAAACAGAAAACCGGGAAAGTCCTTCATCTTCCTCACGACCGAAGAGCAGGCAGACCTCCCGTCGAAGCCGACGCCTGCAGAGTCGCACAACGGAGCAAGAAGAGCTCCTAGCCCAAAGGCGAAGACGAGCCGCAACATTCACCAGCTCCAAAGAACTGGATCTAAAGCCGAAGAAAGGATATCGACCGGGGACGCACCCCGAGCAACTTCCGCACCGGATCTGGGCCCAACGGCATCCCTCCTCCGAGGAAGTGGCCAGAACCCTCACCTGCAAACCACACATCCCAGCAGCAGCAGCAACCACCAACTCCACCAACCCGCTGCTCCCCTCGCCACCACGGCCGGCCGGAGTACACGGAACAGCAGAGCAGCAATTCGCACCCACCACAGCCCCATCACAGCACCTCACGAGCCCATCACCGCCACTGGGGAAGGTGACGGTGCGGAGATGGCCGGCTCGAAGGACGGGACCTCCACCACACGCAGTCGACGTCGTCGTCTTGCCAACCACCTGCACGGAGGAACAAAACTCCACTACCTCCCCGACTGCAGCGCCGTCGGGCTGGAGAAACGAGGGGGAGACTTTATTCTTCACTGCCGCCGTCACCAACTCCAGCCCGATGCCGACGGCGAAGACGAGGAACCCTACAAAACTACACCCAACTACTCGCGCGGCCAAAATCCGGAGCTTCCCCCCACCTCGCGACGCCAGAACGGCGCCGGAGCCGGAGGGAAGCGGCGGATTCGCCGGCGAAAACCTCGGTCGCCCTCTTTTCGCCCTTATGTACTGTAGCAGGGAGGGGAATGGATAAGGAAGAGAGTATGTGTGTATGATATGAAGTGAATGGTATTTCGCCGGCTGCCTACCAACCCCCAACCTGGACCGGCTGGTCCACCTTGACCACCGTTGACGACCTCCAAGCCAGGGGAGTCCTTCAGGCCCATCGGTTCGAGCCCACATCGCCAGATCTGGAGGAATCGGATCGGTCACCGCCGGCACCATCCTGGACAGCACCGACGACACATGCCCTAGCCTTGCTGCGAGAGGTGTCGGTGGCAAGCTGCACCGCCGGGATGTCGTGACGCGCCGTTCGCTGAAGATCCGTCGCAGCCGGTGGCCGGAGCCGCCCAGCGCGAGCAGAACGTCCGCCGGGGCACGACCTTCGCAAGACACCTGGAGGAATAGAGTGTAACATGACAATATAATGCCTTTTCCATATGAGTGAGCAACCAGGCTAAATATTGAGAGACATAAATAAATTATCGGATAAGGAGCGCATCATAATTCCTAAACCTTAATTTCTGAAAAGCTACATACTCTCGTGGGCCATGCCTTCACTGTTATTCAGCTCTTCCATTAATCACAATCTGGCAAGGTATTGGGCCGACAGTATAAGAACTTAATTTCATTTTGTTTAGTAAGTTGGTTGCCTAAACCAAATGTTGCCTGCTATGGAGGCTCACCTGACCGTAAGCTAGGTTGTGAGGCTTATTTTCTAAATAAAAAAACGTTCAAAATGTGGTTCTGATTGAAACGAATTTTGAAATGTCTTACAACCTGTCACTATAGCACAATAGATGATTTAGAGTGGAATTTACTTAAAATATATGGAGTTCCGAAATTTCAACACTTGGGGATTTACTTATTTTTATTTCTGAAACCCTCATGTTCCCAAGACTGGTAGGGAAGCGAAACAAATGGAGTTTAGAGGAGACGTATGTGTACGTTTGTTCCACAATGGAGCAAAACCAAAATGTGGTTCCCAAGTTTTTTTTTTTTTAGATCAAGAGGGCCCCTTAACGGGGGAGCCCTAGTTCCATTTTTATTGAAATGAAACCAGCCACGAGTACCTCAATGTTCAATACAAAGCATTCTGCTGAAAACTTAGCTACAGTTCACTAAAGCTGCTAGAAAGGAGATGAATGTAGGGGGGAGTCGCTCATACAGAACATGAACACATAAGGATGACTCCAACGGGGCGACCCATCGAGTCCGCGCGCATCCGTTCGTGTCCGCGAGGGCCAAAAACACGGCCCAACGGGGCGACGCAAACGGACCGCGGTCCGTTTTTTGGTCCGCCGCGACGCATCCCTGGCCCAAATTTGGGCCACCGATGCGTCGGCCCCGGACGCGAAACGGAGCTCTTTTGTGTCCTCCCCTAGTCCGCCCCTGGCCCGCAAATCAGACCATCCCCATCCCAATCTCCTCCTCCTCCGCCCCTCTCGCCGCCACCCGCCGTCGCACCCTCGATTTGGCACCGCAGGCCATTCCGGGGACGCCGTCACCGGACCAGGTGCTTCCCGCCGTCACAGGAGCAGGTGCTTCCCCACCGTCACCGGTGATTCTTGCGGCCAGGAGCGTCCACAGCGCCCCGCGATAGACACGCCGCCCACAAGGTGTTCGGCCGTTCGCCCCGGCTACTCAGGTACGTCCCTCGGCCATGGATAGCTCGGATGAGTGGTTCTACAAGAACCACATCATGCAGCGCTCATCCACGGACGATTCCTCCGACGATGATGACAGTGACGGCCTGGTTGCCACCCTCATCGTCAACGAGTACATAGAGAGGATGCGACCGGTGTTCCTTGGCTCCTTGCCGGGCCGTTCTCCTGCTCTTGACCGGAACCGGCGAGCTGGCCAAATCCAGCTGTATGGGGACTACTTTCGTCCCCACAAGCCCACATACCCTCCCAAGGTTTTCCGGCGAGCTGGCCAAATCCAGCTGTATGAGTTCGGCTCCAAAATGATTTGGTGGAGCATGTCTGGCAGCACTACGGTAACCAGGGTCATCAGGGGCAGTAGTTCCATTTGATGAACTACTTGTCTTATTTATTTGGTTTGTAATGCATGAAACAATTTATTATTTCTGAAACTGTTTGTTTGTATTTGTTTGAACTATTTGGATTGTAATAATAAGTACTTGATGAACTATTCGGATTGCTTTTATGAATTGTATTATTTGTGCTATTTGAGCTTATTTTATTGTGCTTGATAATTGCTCGAGTATATATGGCCAAAAAAATGGTCAGAATGATCAAATACCCTGGCCGTTTGTGGCCCACCTCCCCTATGTATCAATGAAAATGGCCCATATAGGGCCTGCTTACCTGGGAAAAAAAACAGAGGGCGGACTCGATGCGTCGCCCCGTTGGGGGCAGTGGCCGGAAAGGGGCGGACGTGGGCCGGACATGGGTCCTTTTGGCGACGCAAACGGACCAAACGCGGACCAAACGCGCGTCCGTTTGCGTCGCCCCGTTGGAGTCATCCTAACAGAAGCAAAGCCAAGTGAAACGGCGAAGGTCTTGTTGCTTCAAATGTAGAGGAGGCCTGCCATTCTTCTCAGACGGGGGGGCTGCCCGAGGCGCTGTAGTGCCCGACGATCTCCAGAAGCTTGGTCTTGATCACCTGAGGCGGCAGCGATTCCTCAGGCAGCAGCGGCTTTCCCCAGATCTTCAGTCCGGCGGGGGTGATTGGCGACTGCACCATCAGCTGCTGGAAGCATGGTGGCGTGGCTAGGGCAGACGCACCTAGACCTGGCGGTGGGAGCGAGGCAACGAGAGAGCTCAGCGACAGTCCCAGCTTCACCCCCACGGCAGCGCTGGGATTTCCTTCAGTTTCCTCGAGACCATCTGTTCGAAACAGTCGATCTTCTCCAGCATGTGGGGCTTGAAAAGGACCCTCCACTTTTTGATGGTTCTGAGAATCATCCACCAAACCTGTTTCATACAAAGCCAAGTTTGGTTGTCAAAAATCAAGCCATTGCGTGACTTCCAAATGCCCCAGAGCACCGCAGCGCAAATAGCATTAGTTGCAGCATGATTTTTATTTGAAAGCCAAAACTTAGCTATCGACAGGTAGCTAGATTCAATGTTGAAACCAAGGAAAGACGAAACAGAAAACATGGCACGCTGGTAGTATCGGATGGCTGACAAGCAGGGATTTATCCAGGTTTGGCCCCTCATTGTGAGGTAAAGACCTACTCCTGCTTGTCTGATTATGATGATATATGAGGTTACATGGTGGCCGTAATGGCGATTGTGGTGGTGAGACGTGGTCTCGCTATGCTATGTCTATAGGTGGTGTCGTATCCCTCCCCTTATGGGGGTGTCCCTGCCTGGCTTTATAAAGGGAGCCAGGTAGGGTTTACAAGAGTTGTTGTCTTGAACTACAAGTTGTAGCTTCTTGGGCTTCTTTGGGCCTGCAGGTTTGTCCGTCTGGGCCGCACCAGGTATACCAATAGTAAGGGACCCGAAGGGTACATCCCCGTCAGTAGCCCCCGAGTGTCTGGTCGATTCGAAGTATCGGGCAGAGACTCATAACAGTATGTCGAGTAGGCGTAGTCGATGCGTCGGGTGCGTAGATGACCATGTGGTGACTATATTATCCATGCTTTGTGAGCTGAATCATTTATGAGAAATCCAGTGCAGGTCCCAATGGGAGTATTCGATGAAATTTGCGTTGTCCAAGCAGGTTCTCAACTTGGGTTCAATCTTCACGTCGTTGCTGCGTTGTCTGGTGCTTTTGACTTGGTAGTACGTCGGGTGCGCGCCCAGCGCTCCCGATGGGAGTAGCCCCCGAGTGCCTGGTTGACTCGCAGAGTCGAGCAGGGACTCATCTGCTTGCTTTGCTGTGAACTCTGTATGCCGACAATGCGTCGTTTTGTTCTTTGTTCGCTAAGTATATGTGAGTCGAGATTGTCTCGATTGTGCATGTTGAGTCGGAATATACGTCGACTAATGATTTGTTTGTTTTGGAATCGAGATTGCCTCGAATGTGCATGATGAGTCGGAATACACGTCGACTAATGCTTTGTTTGTTTTGGAATCGAGATTGGCTCGAATGTGCATGCTGAGTCGGAATACACGTCGACTAATGCTTTGTTTATTTTGCCTAGGGATTATGGCATAGTAGGCCTGGTACAGTCGACGGATTGGGGCCAGTTAACTGCACTTCTGGGCAAAACCTTACTAGCCTACCTCAAGCTCGAGTCCCCGGACTCGAACCCGGAACAAGCTGGTCAGGTCCAACTCAGTCCGTGGGGGTCTTACAGAGCCGACCTGCAGCATAACTTTGTGACCTAACGCGTCCGTCAGGATTTCCTTCATGTCTGTTGACATGGAAAGTTGCAGGGCTTACGCTGTGGGAGCGGGCCCCGGCCCAGCTCGACGGATCGGTGGGTCTTACCTTTATACTGTGCGTGCAACATCCGAGGTATATGCGGCGGACGCAATCTCGGAGATTTGTTATCGATATTTGCATAGGGCTAAACAGCCAAGTCGAGTAAGCTTCAATTTGAGTCGACTAAGCTCTGACTGCTCGTTTTCGACAACTTAATGTTTCTGACTTCTGTTTTATCGGGTGCGCGACAGTGCTCCCGATGGGAGTAGCCCCCGAGGCTATGTGCAACTATTTGTAGTTGGGCATAGGCTCAATTTGCCTTCCTTTTGTTGTTGTCGAGTGTCTTGCGAGTGCTCCAGCCTTCACATTTGGTGGGGTAGATATTTGTCGGGTGCACGGCACTCGAGCCGATGGCGAGTGCCTACCCGAGTGTCCGTTGGGGCCGAGGCAAATTTGTTAGTCTGCGCGGCGCAGCCCCGAGCATCGGGTGTGGCCAAGGCGAATTATGAAGTTTTGATGTTGCACGGCGCAGCCCCCGAGCGTTCGGGTGCGGCCGAGGTATTTTGTGATTTGCTTGAACTGTACGGCGCGGCCCCCGAGTGTTGGGTGCGGCCAAGGTGTTCGTATTTGGTTAACCTGTACGGCGCAGCCCCCGAGTGTTCGGGTGCAAAGTCGCGTGGCGTTTAGCCGGAAGTAGTTGATGCGGCGCAAGGAGTCAACGCGGCGGACCAGAGTCGACGCGGCGGAGTTTGTGTAACGAATGAAATCGACGCGGTGGACCAGAGTCCACGCGTCGGAGTGGTACGGCGCAAGGATCGACGCGGCGGACCGGAGTCGACGCGACGGAGTTGTGCGGTGGAGGGAGTCGACGCGGCGAACCGGAGTCAACGCGGCGGAGTTGTGCTGAATCACACGGCGGACCGGAGTCGACGCGGCGGAGTTGTGCGGCGCAAGTGAGTCGACACGTGCATCTCTTTTTTTCTTTGTTGAATTAGCCTCCTTGGAATACGTACTGCACATGGATTTGTTTTGTCCACGTGATGTTGTGCCTTGATTGCACATACGTTATTCTTGATTGCCCTGGTTGCTTTTGCTTCCCCGATCGGATAATCGATCTGATATTTTCTTGCATGGCTTCGGCGCACGAGGCCGACCAACCACTGCCCACCGCAGCGTGCGCTGCCGCTGCTCCCTGGAGATTTGATCCGGCGCGACGATTCTAGGTTCTTGTCGATCTCGGCGAATTGCCGTTTTGCTGATCGTGATACGGATCGGAACGCCGCCGACGAATCTCGATCTAGTAGATTTGAGTAGCAGCACCCGAGGTGAGGTGGACGTCGACCAGTTTGGATTGCGGAAGCTACACGCAGAACGGAGCTGCCGCCGCCAGATGCGATCTGGCCGCCTTTGCTGATGAAGATTTGTTGATGAAGATGATGGAGCCGCCGAAACCGCGATCCAGCACGTGTCGTTCCCACAGACGGAGCCAATTGACGTGGGGTTACCACGGCAAATCCCATGGTGAGATACCTAGGGTTTCATATAGAGAGAAAAGATGGCACGCTGGTAGTATCGGACGGCTGACAAGCAGCGATTTACCCAGGTTCGGCCCCTCATTGTGAGGTAAAGACCTACTCCTGCTTGTCTGATTATGATGATATATGAGGTTACATGGTGGCCGTAATGGCGATTGTGGTGGTGAGACGTGGTCTCGCTATGCTATGTTTATAGGTGGTGTCGTATCCCTCCCCTTATGGGGGTGTCCCTGCCTGGCTTTATAAAGGGAGCCAGGTAGGGTTTACAAGAGTTGTTGTCTTGGACTACAAGTTGTAGCTTCTTGGGCTTCTTTGGGCCTGCAGGTTTGTCCATCTGGGCCGCACCAGGTATACCAATAGTAAGGGACCCGAAGGGTACATCCCCGTCACACAGTCAACAGGCTTATGCATTTTGCGTTTAAGGAGATTATCCTGAGTCATCAACTTATTGTTAGAAAGCAGCCAGAGGAAAATTTGCACCCTGGGAGGGATGATCAGAGACCAGATCGAGGGTTTAAACACCTGTGTCACGCCTCTGAAGCTAAAGATTTTGTAGACGGAACTAGTGGAGTAGACTCCCTTAGAGTCATAGGCCCAAATAATGGAGTCGCAGTCTGCAGAAAGGCTAACGCTATTAGCAATCTGTTCTAGCTCATACCACTTTTGTAAGAGGGCAGGACTAAAATTCCTTCTAAAAGTGAGTTCAAGGTTTACACGATCCCACACTTTATTGATTGCGACCATGGACTCATTGCTTTTTGTAGATCAATCTCTCCTGCCTCAATGTAGACAATCCCTACATTATGTGATCCTTGCCTTTTGTCAGGGCAATCGATGTGCAAGAATTCAAGCCCAGGATTTGCTGCACTGTAGAGAGCAGCAGTAGGTAGCGGTTGCTTCCTCACAGGGCAGGAGTCTTCCTTGTGTGCTGTCGACTTGCAAATGAAACAGAGAGGAGCTTGAGGGCATGACGTTTTGTTGTGGCCAGGTTCACCACAGTTAAAGCAGACTGCATTGAGGTAGCTGTCTTTTGCTTTTGAGGTGTCTTTGCTAGATGAAGAACCAGCACTTCCAGTAGCCACTTTCTTCTTATGTGTCTTGTTAGCCCTCTGTTTCCCTTGCGGCTGTACTCTCTGAACAATAGGTTGCTGGGCTCCGACTTCCTGCGCAACCTGTGGCACAGCTTGGGGATTTTGCACCTGTTGCCCAAATTGCTGCTACGCCTGCGGAGGCCCAAACTGCTGTTGTTGCGGCTGCCCAATCTTGGGTGCAAATTGCTGAGGGCCACCCGGACCTGCCCAATTGCCATTTGGATTTACCCACTGATTGACAGGGAATTGATTCCGGAACTGCCCCTGGAAGAACTGAGGGGGGTAACTAAAACCAAAACCCATAGGAGGCGCAAAATTCTGCTGCTGTTGCCGATTCCCCAACTGATTGTTACCTCCATCTGGCATGTTTCCTCCAGAATTCCTGTTCCTTCCTCTGCCTCGGTAGATTCTGGCATCAGATCCGAGAGCACTACATCCACCAGCACCTTGTTGTGAAGTTGGATCGGAACTCTGCCCTCAATTTCCTCAGGAAAGGCTGGGTAGAAATCTGAAGAGCAGTAGCAGTCAGAGTCCAGGAGCTTCTTCTCGACCCAAGCCAAGAGCGGCGGCTGAGGAGGAAACCTAGCTGGTTCTGGGGCTGTCTCTATCGGCAAGGGGATATCAACTCCACCAACCCGCAGCGAAAAAGGTGAAGGCGGAAACTGCTGGTACGCGGGGGCAGGTGTGGCAGGTAGCTTCTGGTTTTGAAGGTGCAAATCGCGCCCATGAGCTTCAGTAACGGCAGAAGAATCAAACGCAGTGCCGCGGTGTTCACCACGAACCAGACGTCTCCCTCTGCCCCGTTTAGCCTGAGCCTGCAGCGGCGGAGTAACCGGACGCTGGACGCCGGTAAACGCTACAGGCGGCGCACCAGTTGCTTGCCTCTTCCATCTCTAGAATGAGGCTTCTGCGCTGCACGCTGACTTGCAGATCGTCCAGATCTTCCGAGCACAGAGGTGGCGGGTGCGGCAAATCGCAGCTGCGTTGTCGGAGCGCAAGGAGCGTCTCCGACGACATCCCCGTCAACTGCTGTGGCACGTGGAATCCCTGACCATCACCATGACCTCTGCATCCTGCGACGAGGGGCCTCTCGTGGCCCTCCTCATCGCCTCCCTCGTCTCGTTCCTGACTGCGATACCTCTCCTGACTCCTCCTTCCCTCTCGATGAGCTCGTCGCCTCTGGCCTCCGACGCCGGCCCCGAGAGGATCCGAGTTGCTTCGGAGGTCAAATCTCAGAAATGCTCGCCGAAAGTCACCGCATCCTCTCCCGGAATCACCTCCGCTAACTCTAGCAGCGCTTGGGCCCCAACCTCCTCCCGGGCGCGCGATCCCGACGCCCTCCCCCAGATACAAAACTCTATCCATCTCTCGAGACGAGAAGCTCCAGGTCTGGCTGGGGAACGGGGGCCGAGAGGGGCGGCGGGCTAGTGCGGAGATCTAGGCTGTCTATTGCGAGCGCGAGGTCGGCGGGGGCGGATGGCCGGCGGTGAGCGGTGGCAGAGTTGCGCGAGAACGGGGGCGAGAGGTGGACGCTACACGACATCAACTCTGGACCTGAGGTGGACCTGAGGCGGATAGGCCTGCTTGATTCAGTAATGGCAGCAGCAGGGTCTTCCGTGGTTCCCAAGTGAGTAAATGGCACTGGCGGTCACTCAAGTCGTCGTGTGGGTGCAATTAAGTCACCATTTTCAAAAATCTTCTGAACCCGTCACTCATGTCAACATTCATGTGCAATCTGGTCACTCGGCCGTTTGTTGACCGGTTTTTTCGGTTTTTGACCCAAAATCCTCTACAGACAGGTGGGTCCCACCTGTCATTGACAGGGAATAAATAAGAAACCTCCATCTTCTTCCTCCAGCATGCCGCCGTCCTTCCCCGGCCACCGCGCAGCCCTCCAGCCCCGGCCGCCGCGCTGCCCTCATGCTGCTGCGCGCAGCCGCGACGCCCTCCAACCACGGTCACCGCGCCGCCCTCCAGTCCCGGCCCCGGCTTGCCCCCGGCCGCGCCCACGCCCCGACGCGCCCCTGCTCGCCGGTCGGAGCGCCGGCCTGGCGCCGCGCCCCTGCTCGCCCCCCGGCCGCGCCCGTGCCCCGCCGCACCGCTGCTCGCCGGTCGGGTGCCGCCCCGCCGCGCCCCTGCCCGAGCACCGGCCTGGCGCCGCCGCCCCCTGATCGCGGCCGACGATCTCTTGGTCAACGCCGGTGTCAATACGCATATAATTTTTAGGTTTCTTATTTATTCCCTGTCAATGACAGGTGGGACCCACCTGTCTGTAGAGGATTTTGGGTCAAAAACCGAAAAAAAACGGTCAACAAACGGCCGAGTGACCAGATTGCACACGGATGCTGAGTTGAGTGACGGGTTTAGAAGATTTTTGAAAATGGTGAATTAAGTGCACCACACGACAAATTTAGTTACCGCTAGTGCCATTTACTCTTCCCAAGTCTAGTAGGGCACCGGAACTTCTCACTTTCAGTTCAAGCCGGCTGGACTGCACTCGTGTCTTTTGATACCTACAACCAACCATATTAGAAGCATTTACTATCAGTGGTGGTACATGTGGACAAGTGGTGGTGAGAAACAAATATGTGCCCACTTACTCGTTGATTAATTAGAATATTCTGGGTACGCCTTCATCAAAAGAAAATATGGTTGAACAGAAAAACCTTGAGAATACCACCGAATAGCAAGTTTGAGCATGGTGTGCATGCGTCAATCGGAAGGCTAGTTTTCTTTGTTGGTGTTGGAAATTTTGTTGAACATTTCAGTCCCGTGGCTATCGGGAACAGTGATGCTGAAAGCTCCTCTCTTGAGCACTTGATGACCCGTCCCGTCCATCACAGAAGCACACGGCAGCCTCCTGGAGCTGGAGCATGTGGCCGCAGTTGTTCCTTGACCGTTCAACCGACGTACTCAATCCACGAGTCAAACTCCTCCAGTCTTGAGTTGAGACACGTAGAGAGTAGGTGATCTCCATCTCCGCTCGTCGTTCCCCCAGAGACCACCATCTCCATGGCCTACTGCAAGCTCGCCGTGAGCGGCCTCCTCTTCATACTTATCCACATGCCCCTCGCCGCCACTGATCAGCCGGAGCCATGGCAATTCCTCTGTAGTGACACCAGCGGCAACTACACGGCGAACAGCACGTACCGAGCAAACATACAGAATCTAGCCATCTCCCTCCCAGATTTCACGTCCAATTCCCCGTCCCTTTTTGCAGCGGGTAAATCGGGCACCGTCCCAGAAGCCATCTACGCCCTCGCGCTCTGCCGTGGCGACACCGACGCCTCCTCGTGCGCCGCCTGTGTCTCGGCGGCCATCCAAATGGCCCAGGAACTCTGCCCGCTCGTCAAGGAGGTAACCATGTACAACGACCCCTGCATCGTCCGCTTCTCCAACCAGGACTTCCCGCGTGACCCACTGGATGCCAGAGGGAAGTACGTCGTTTATAACACCCATAATGTCACCGCGGCGGAGTCTCCGACCTTGTTTTCAGCCGTCGTCCGTCTTGTCAACGAAACCATCGAATACGCGGCCTCGGACCCGGTTAGGCGGTTCGGCACGGGCGAAGAAGCGTTCGACGAGATCTACCCCGAGATTTACGCACTGGCGCAGTGTACCCCGGACTTGACGACACAAGACTGCCAGATCTGCCTCAGGAACATATCTGGGCTGCTCGTGCCCAAGTATTTTTTGGGGCAGGCGGGCGGGAGAGTTTTGGGCGTGCGGTGCAACCTCCGGTACGAAGTGTACCCTTTCTTCGCCAGCCGGCCGCTTGTGCAACTGGGGAGCCCGTTTGGACCACCGCCTTCATCCGCTGGAGGTGAGTTGGACACTATATATGGGCCTCTTTGAATTTCAGAGAACTCAAATTCTTAGTAATTTTTCGTATAGTGGTTATTTGATTTGTACAATTAAATCCCGTAAAATTTCCCATGCAATATTTTGCACTACATTTTACTCAAACCTCTCGGTAAGAATCATTTGCTTTTATTTTGATGAAATCGAATAAAGTTTGGTGAATACAAATTCTATAGGATTGGAATGTGTATGAATCCTGTGTTTTTTCCACGAGCCAGTGGTCATTCCTTCTTAGATGCGTTGTCTTTGAGCGTGCGCCCTTCATCTATCGAACGTGTCGCTTAGCCGGGCGATTTTAATCCACGGTCATCATAGGTTTTGTGGAAGGGGTCTTGGAGATGCTTTTTGTAAGATGATTTATTTGGCATCACTGCATGTCATTCTTTTCAATATTCAATAATATTTGACTATTCACATCATCTAATGCATAGGCCGATGGTTATCATGCAATAAAAAATAAATACTTTTTACACCATATATCTGTCTCGCTGCCGCATATCAATTGTCACATTGAGATCTGGAGGTTGATCGATGAAGCATCAGCAGGTGGTGGCAGCGGAAGGTGATTCCATTTTTGTGGCGCTCTTTGAGTGTTATGTCTCGAGTTTCAGGGTTAGAGCTCTAGGAACGACTTTAATGGTTGACCCTGCCAATGGCGGCGTTCCCGGCATTCCATTATTGAAGGCATTACGTAGAGTTTGTTAAAATTTCTCTTTGGGTGAAAGCATGATATGGCCTCTATGTCTGGATGCAGTGACGTACGTGTCATGTGTTGTTCCTTTCTTAAAGGTGTAATTGTTGGAGCACTAATCTGTTATCCTCGAGTTGCTATCATTGGTGGTTGATGCTATAGTCTTCTACAACTACTTCTTGATCGCCTTTTTTAATTGTTGAAATAATTTGTCTGTGTGCATCCTCATAAAAGAAACTAGTTCTTGATATATTGATGCACACACTGGGTGTAATTGGTATCGTCTGATATTAATATATTCCCTTTGTCAAAAAAAAGTAACACACAGCGGCATTTCATAAGAGAAAAAACAATAGGTTAAACTACTTACATAGATACTATTAATTAGATAACTTGTCTTTCTTGCCCAAATTTTCAAAACTTCTGATACTAGTATAAATTTTTGCACCTAAAGTTTTCAAATTGTTCATCCATTTTAAAATATAGGGAGCATGCGATTTGGGGAGCCACTGATATACTTTTCCTTATGTTGATACTTTTCTTGTTTGGATTTATCTGCAGATAGAAGGAGAGATAAAAGAACTGGGGTTCTGGTAGCCATTGTAGTGCCGATCGCTGCAGTACTGTCTACCTTAGTAACATGTCTTTATTTCTTGAGGCTGCGGAGGAGACGAGCAGCAAAACAATTACAACCAAGTAAATACGCTGTTCATTTCGACTAATCAAAATTCTGTACCAAAAAAATTGAAGCACTTGACCGGCCATACGAGGGGAAAACAGGGTGTGCTTTAACTGATATGAACTCTGTGTGCTAAATTCCAATTAATTCTGTAATCTTAAGGATAATAATTGCTACCAACTTGTACATATAACAAAAAGGTATCATGATCTAGATAGTCAATTAATCTCCTAAAAAATCTTATTATGTTTAGCCGTTCATACTTACGTTAAGGAGCCTTTTGTTTCACTTTAGTTTGTTATATTTTTATTATTATGATTTTTCATCTCTAGTTTATCCTAACTTATTCGAGACTAAAGGCTTTCCAGTTGCCATTCCAGTGTTTTTGCCTGGTTCATCGTTCACTTGTCTCTTCCAACAGATTCAACTAGTTCAGATGACATTCCTAGTATTGATTCACTTCTAATTGATCTCTCAACACTACAAGTTGCTACGAATGACTTCGGTGAACACAAAAGGCTTGGTGAAGGAGGATTTGGCGTCGTTTACAAGGTACATACCCGTCGGCCAAACATATGTATCTCTATGGTTTCTACATTTCTTCATTAGTAACTTTACCTGTATCCAGCAGGGAGATTTACCAGACGGTCAAGAAATAGCGGTGAAGAGGCTCTCCCAGACTTCCAGGCAAGGAATAGAAGAGCTCAAAACTGAGCTACTTTTAGTTGCTAAGCTGAATCACAAGAATCTTGTCAGGTTAGTTGGTGTTTGCTTGGAGGAACGTGAGAAAATACTTGTATATGAGTACATGCCCAATAGAAGCCTAGATACCTTTATCTTTGGTGAGTAAATTTTTCTCAGAAAATTTTCATCTTGAACAAAATATCTCACGAGGACTAGTGTTGTCAAATGCTCGAAGCTAAACCGTAACAGTTTGAGCAATAGACCTTCCATCTCTAAATAGAGTTGATCTTTATTGTTTGAGTGACAGATGCTGTGAAAGTCAAGGAGCTGGACTGGAGCAAGAGATTCAATATTATAAATGGAATTACGCGTGGCTTGCAATATCTTCATGAAGATTCTCAACTAAAGATAGTTCACCGGGACCTGAAAGCCAGCAATATTCTTTTGGACTCCAATTACAATCCTAAGATTTCTGACTTCGGCTTAGCAAAGATATTTGGAGGGGATCAATCACACATTGTTACTCATCGCATTGCTGGGACATAGTAAGTATAGTAGGGAATGCCCTAGAAGGCTATTTGTTGGTATTTGTGGGATCACGTACTGTCCTAAACTTTCACATTAAAACGTTGCACTCTTGTTTCAGTGGGTATATGTCGCCAGAGTACGCGATGCGTGGTCAGTATTCGACCAAGTCGGATGTTTTTAGTCTAGGTGTTTTGATTTTAGAGATCGTTACTGGAAGAAGAAACTCTGGATTCTACGACTCTGATCAAGATGTTGATCTTATAAACGTCGTAAGTTGATATATTGCTCATAAATTCTACGAGTATGTCTCATTGTTATATGTGGGAGTTACTACTGTTAAGTTTTCACTTTAAATCTGAACAATTTAGTACCAATTTGTTGCAGACTTGGGAACACTGGACGAGGGACAAAGCCATGGAGTTGATAGATCCATCACTGAGGAACTGTTGTCTGATCGACCAGTTGTTGAAGTGCATCCACATCGGGCTATTATGTGTTCAGCAAAAGCCGGCAGATAGACCTTCGATGTCAGCAGTAAACTTCATGCTTACAAGTAACGATGTACATCTCCCATCAGTGACCAGACCAGCCTTTTGCTGCACCCAGGAGATTGGTAGCAACTCGGAACCAAATCTAGTGGGTAAGGCAAGAATAGCATCGTCAAATGAAGTGACCATCACAGAACTTGCACCCAGATGAGTCTTAATTGGGACCCAAAGGAATTGGTCCTGCAACCCCTATTTCAGGTTCTTATTTGTTAGAAATAAACCATCTGTAAACCTCACCGTGTTGTTGGCATGTGTGCTCGGTTGTTTGGCGGTGTTCCTTTGGCTTCACCCTCCTGTTTAAGTGGACACATCTCTCAGAGGTGAAGTCGGGTTCGCTTGCTCGTGGAGGAGCGACGACAATGACGCCTGGGTGCTTCTCCGGTGTTGTGTTCCCTCTTGGCAATGTGTCGCACCGTTGTTGTGTGCCATTTCAACTGGCCGTGTTGTACCGGTTTTCGTCCGGTTTCCGGATAATTGATTGGGCAAATCTCTTCATCTTAATTAATGGATGAGACAAATCTTTTGCATCAGTTTTAAAAAAACTTCACCGTGTTACGTGCATAGCGTGCTGCCTGAACTGGTTTTTCAGTACATGTGGTTTATTCACAGGCAAGGAACTCAAATAGAAATGTACTATAAGCTACTCCATCCGTTCCATTTTTTTTACGGTGTGTTCCATAATTCTTGTCGCGGTTTTAGTTCATATTTTAACAAAAACCACGACAAGAATTATGGAACGGAGTGACGGCGTTCGATCACACTATATCTCCAAACGGACATCTCATCGTGTACAACTATGGGAAATACCGCAAGCACTGCCACCATCAAAGAGCTCCTTCATTCCTACCCCAACGATGTCCATTAGAGACCTTTTTCACCCCTGACCCTTGCATCACCAACGCTAGGCGACACGGGGCGGAGCCCACGTCGCCGGCTCCATCCGAATTGGGCTGGAAATAGACTCCGGAGTGGGCTTCTGTTGTCGCAGCCCAATATAGGAGGTCTATATAAGGAGAGGTGGCTGGACGTTTCAGGGTTACCCATTTTCGCACCATAATCCACCCAGCCACACCGTCTCCCCATGCCCTGCTGCCCACGTGGACCTAGCAGTCCGGCGAGCGGTGCCTCCACGCCGTATGTGTGGATACCGATAGAGGTGCTACACTTGGAGCACTTGGACGAGCCGCCGAGAGGAGCTGTTCAGGGGAGCGACTGGATCGAGAGGATTGTACGTCTACCCTGCCCGACTCGTTTCACCGACTTCGGCACGGCACAACACGTTTAGTGGTAATCCCGTGATGTATAACTGCAGCAGTTATTGGTTGATGCGGTAGAATTTTTTTATTTTGCGCTAGTGTAGCCTACCAGTTTTCCTACACCAATCCCTATATCATACTAGTGGTATGGTGTGTTGAAAGGTACACTAGAAAATGGCATGTCTACTATTGCATGAATGTAAAAGAACATGAAAAAGAGTACAAAGTGAAGAGGGCAACATGTCGATTGTAGCCGGTATACTCGACTCAACCATTGCGACTTGCCAGGCTACCTCCGGTGGTGGATTGGTTCTGCAACCTGCTATGAAAACACACATACCAGTCTTAACCATTGCAGCAAAACAGTCAATGTAAAGAGAAAATTGCAAAAAAACCACCACAATTGGTGGTCAAGCTACAAAAGACCACCGGTTTCCAACGAAATCACAAATCGCCACCACTATTCGTTGACACCGTTACAAAAAACACTGATTCTGTCTGTTAACTCGTTTAACCTTGATTCTGACAGATGGGGCCCACTTGCAGGCGTGACGTGGTGTTTTTTATGGATGGCGGAAACTGCCGTTAACTGCGGACCCACTTGTCAGGGTTTTAATAATTACGGAAATTATTTATCACCTTGACATCAGCAATGGAGCTGAGCTCCTGTCGACCACGGTCCCGTCGATTTGGAGCGAGAGGGGGCACACGAGCGGGCGCTGGACGCGGGGCGACGTGGGTGACCTTTTACGAGCGGCCCCGCTCCTTCTTGGTCACCGGAGAAGAGACGGCAACGATGTTTGGCGGCGGACGGCGGTGGTCTACAAGGGGAGCTCGAGTTAGAGCGAGAGGGAGAGGAGGAAGAGGTCCATGAGGTGCAAGAGCTCACCCTGAGCGTGGTGGAGGGGTCGGCGGAAGCTGGGGAGCGTCGACGGCGACGAGCGCGTCCGGAAACACGACAGTCGGAGCGGGGAACGATGACCCGATTTCGGCGACTGGGACCACCCCAGCAAGCGCGGCTCGACGGGGAGGTAGAGAAGGCGGAGGCGGAGCTCGGGGCGGCCTCGAATTCGTCCGGGAAGGTCCACATCGGCGGCGCAATGCGGCGGCCGTCGAGCTAGGGTTTTGGCTCGGAAGCCAGCCAGCGAGAGAAGGAGTGAGGGATGATGAGAGAGGAGAGCACGGCTTGTTCCAGGTCTATCCACCCACGCGAGCCAGCACCAGGAGGTGGCCGTGCGAGGACAGCGGCGTCGACTCGCAGGAGCTTCTCTACTCGTCGGCGGCGTTCTCGACGTGCGAGGATGGCGGCCGGCCAGGGACTGGGCTGGGTCGGGGCGGCCGGCGGCGGCCAGGTAGGCCATAGAGGGGCGGCCGGCCAGGGAGGCGGCAGGAGGTCGGGCGGCCGGCGGCGGCCACGGGCACGACTCCTGCGGCGAGGTTGGGGTGCGGCTCCGGGAGGCCAAGCCAGGGCGGGGCCGAGCTGTGCGTGCGTTGACCATTAACGGCCGTTTGCGCCATCCGTCAAAAAACGCCCCTGCAAGTGGGTCCCATCTGTCAGAATCAACGTAAAACGAGTTAACAGACAGAATCAGGTCGAGCGGTGGTTTTTTGTAACAGTGTCAACGAATAGTGGTGGCGATTTGCGATTTTGTTGGAAACCGGTGGTCTTTTGTAGCTTGACCACCAATTGTGGTGGTTTTTTGCAATTTTCTCCAATGTAAAACACACCCGAAGCGTTCCTAATCGCATTCCAAGGGAAGCCATCCTTTGCTGCCCTTTCACGAAAAAATTCATATCTCGAGTTAGGAAGCTCGAAAACAATCAAACAAGATGGTTGTGGATTCATAAGAAACTTATCCACATATGGCCTCAACTATTCAAAATAAGAATGTGAAGTTAACTAGGCAATAACCAGCAAATACCATTCGGATGTTAACAGATTCAGAATAACGATTAGCTCTCTTTGGAAAATGATAGCAGGACGAAAACTCATGATAATTACTTGAAATCTTTTGAGTTTATAACATAGGCATCAAACACAAACTAGGAGGAAACAAAGCAGGAATTTATCTGAACGATAAAAGCTTAAACTTATTCTTCGCTGTTCTTGAAACTTTGGACAGCTGCAATGTAAAAGATATATCAGGAGCTTCACAACTACGATTAATACGTTGAACCTCTCAAAACGATCGTGGGAACCAGGCCTACAAAACATCTCAACTATTACTCCTCTGATTTTTCCATCTAATTACTCGAAAATGATGATTTCTGAACCTATACCTCCAGAAACGGAAATCTAGACAGATTCTTGGCAAGATTTGGCTGAGCGGGAGAGAAATGAGAACTTAGGGTTAGGGTTGCATTTGGGCCCCGAAATTGGGCTGAGCGGGACAAAATTGGACCAAGTGGGACAAAATTTGGTCAAAATTGTTTGGACCCCCTGAACGAGAAGATAGCGGCTAAGGGGTAAACTGGGGCTAAATCCATTTAGCCGGCCTATTAGCGCTACTCACTAGTAGAAAAACAACTATACAGTCGATGACCAGCGGCGGCTAGAGCAATTGAAAAAAAGAAAGACTACCATATGCTACCTCAGCTGGTTTTTCTTAATAAACCGTCTCCAAAGAAACACCCGGCTCCTATAATACAGCATCGGTCATGGTCCAAGCTACCGACACATAGTCAGCTGAGGCTAATGCATCGTGGTCGGGTCATATCGCGGGGAGTCTCCGATAAAACGTGTGTCGGCCTAAAATACCGCTAGTTTCTAAATATATTTTTTCCGTTCCGATCAATTTTTAAAACGGTCTATGGTTTTGCGTATTTGGAACGCGTCCGGCCGCTCCCGCGCTTTTTTGCATTCCGTAACGTGGTCATGCGGTCCATATAAGTTCGGATGATCCATAAAGCTTGATACTTCGGACGGTCCATAGTAGTACACATATTAGGTTCTTACATATCATATTTAGAATAGAAGTTATTGTTTAGGCATCCTGTACTATTTTCCTGTTTAATTTAAATATTTGGTCGTATCTCAAGTTGCTGGCATAATTGGCCTCCGGATTTTTGTTTGCATATCCGGATAAATCCCTCGCCTCCGGAAAAATGCTGATCACCGGAAACATATGGACTCTCCGAAGTTTGCCGCCGGTTATAAAATACGACCGACGTGTGGCCCCTAAGTCTGTTTGTTTTTCGAACCGGCTCTAAATTTTCCTGGAGGTGATGAACGAATATGGACGTTCCGTCAGGTGGAGGCGACCGAACAACCAGCCCGGCTCCGGCGTTTGCGACGGTCATTTGTTACAACCGTCTCAGGGTTCAGAGTCGGGTCTTTTTAACAACCGACTGAGGGTTGCGATTTGCAGTCGGACGGGGAAACCGGCTCCTCGCGGCTGGATTATCCTCAATTGTTGCTCCGAGCCGGATGGGAAAACCGGCTGAGGCGCATGGTCATGATCCGACTGTAATACTCGGTTCTGTAGTAGTGACTATCTCTTTAGCCTATGAAGGCCTTAGCTATAGCGTGAACCCTCTCGCAAGGCTATAGCCGGGTGATAGCCGGCTATCTTAAACAGAATTTATTTCCCTAATCCCAAATGAAATTGCTTCTCCATTGCCAGAACCTAGGAATCATCATCTACAGCAGATGAGATGGTCATGGAGGGTGGGGGAACTCACCCTTGAAGCTTGAGCTGGTGGAAATCAGACTGGGGAAAGGTGGAGATCTCCTGTTCTCCTCTTTGTGCCTCTTCTTCCTCGAGAACAACTCTAGTTGCACTAAAAGGTGGGGAAGGACATGGTCCAAGAGAGGGAGGAGAAGCGATGGAAGGGAAGAGCTCACGTGGTGGACATGAGTAAAGTACATAAAATTATCACAATTGTCGGTCAAATGACAGCTCAGTACCTCTTTTGGTGATTTTTTCTAAAATCCACCAAGTCTTAGACGTGGCGTTATATATCGCGCAAATAGTTGATTGACCGTGTTTTGACAACATCCCTGACCAGTGGGACCCATTTGAACGTGCTGAGACTATCCACCACGGCCCATATGGCATCGTTTCCTCATGGGGTGCAACGTAGGCCAATGACACCCGTACGGCATCCTTTCCTCGTGGGGGTGCGAGGTAGGCCAATGATAGAGTCCATGGTGATATCTTCCCATGTCCATTTCAGGACACCAAAGAGATTGCAGCTTTCCAACAAGGCTTTTGTGTTCGGCTTTGACTCGGAGAAGGTTTGATGTCCACTGCTGATCAGAAGGTAGGACAGTTCTCCCCTAGCTAATCAAAGAATCACAGTACCATTTGCCTGCTGAACAGACTACTTTTCAAGTTAGCCTCGTCAATATTTAGTGTTGATTACAGATACCCAAGCATAAGTGCTGCATCTAGCAGGGAAACGATGCATATGCGTGCTACTTTCATCTCCAAGATCGATACCAAAAAAGACCCAAGAAAACTCAGACGGAGCTGAATCTAGAATTTCGTGGCACCACTTATTGCTGCAACATGGAGTAACCAAACCGAGAAGTTTCTCCGATAAAAGAATTAGGCTATATACTGACAGTGACAGAAGGAAGCACTCTAACTCAAAATATCAAATTAAACCGTGAACCCACATGTCAGAAACATAGGTGAATGCCCTTCTAACTCTAGATATGAATGAAGTATTACAGTTGGTATGTAGCACATGGAAAAGCATCGACTGTATCTTCTCGCCCTTCCATTGCTCCCTCCTCCAGGGCAGGTTGGGAATCAGTCTTTCGAAGAACTGCTGCTTGCGCCACCCTTCTTCCCGCCATATTTCTGCCAACGCAACGGGAACACATTATGGTGAATGAAAAGGTAAAGGATGAACGATTGAATAATATGATATGCAACTAGGTATGCTCGAGAACATGCACTCCCCATGATACCAACAAGAATTGATCTTCCGCAGATGACTAAGCAGTGGACAAACATAACTGAACAGCAGAAACTGAATGGTATGGTTGAGAACAAGGACTCCCATGATGCCCACAATAATTGATCTTAAGCAGATGACACGCAGTGGACAAACATAACTCAACAGCACACACTGACACTAACCTGCTTCCCGATATTGAAAGGCACATATTTGTACTTGACCATATGCAGAATCTGGCGCTTCATCGTCAGCACGAAAAGCACAATCCAGTAGCAGAGAAGTATAGGCCAGAAGACAGGCACATCGAATACAGAGAAGAAAGTCATCACAAAAGCTACAACAAAAGCTTTTGTGATTGCATACCTGAAATGTGAGCAAACAAATATCATGGATATATCATGTAAGAGTGATATACCACATATATAAAACCAAAGATAAAATATAAGCATTGTATAACTCGAAAAGGCAGTTTCTGATTTTTCTCTAAGAAAGCTTGCAGCTAAGGATAGTTCCATGGGATCACAATGGAACTGCTCAAATTCTACTGGCATAAAACATGTAAACTCAACAATGTCACCAGTGGTGATGGATTATCAATGAAGAACTCGAAGAATCACTGAAAATTCCTATGGAACACTAATGATAAGTTCCATTAATTTTGATTTTTGCTTCTAACCAAAATAGAACACTCAATATGCTACAGTGTTTTATTCGGTAAGTCAACTGCAGTTAAGGAGGTACTGACAGGCTTCAAGATTGTCAGGTTGCTGGTGGACAAAGTCCAAAGCAATATAAATTCCAATAATGAATACAACCTCTTGGAGATATGTTGGGGGTTGTCCCTGGTGACAATGTTTTCATTGCACACAAACTTTTGGCAGTAGGTTAGATAAAAATTTCACATAGAATTTACAACCGGGTTACCAGTTACCACAAAGCAGCAATTACAGCAACAAAGAAACAAACACAAGATATGCATCGTTCTCTGAGTACGGATGAAAGTTTTTCCTACATAAGTTTCCGTATTTTGTTCTTCCTAAAGTTGCCTTATTATCATGCAAGCAAACAAGCCAATTGTGTAGACCATACATGAACAGGCAGTAAGGCAGGCAAAGAGCACGGTAGAACAAAGGCTTTATAAGTAGTTAAAGTAGATTGCAGCACACATCAGCACTGATTGTGATACAAGGACGTGTAACTAACTAACCAACGTGCAGTCTGACTTCGAATCAACTGAGCTTAAGTTAGGAGCACCACAAGTTTGTGATCCGTGGACAACAGCAGCACTGACAAGCCGTACATTTTACATTTGTACTCAATACACCTGTGCCGGTAGATGAACAATACCAAGACGAACTGGCTGGGCACCCAGCTCTGGACAGTTTGATTCTTTGATGAACGCCACAATTTGCTCGGACGGATGCAAAAAGACGGTCATTTATTCACTAGATTGAGATATAATGAGGCGCATTTGACTAACACTAGTATAATAATGAGGCCATGAGTGGAAGAACGAGATTTCGGTTCACCCAGACTAATCTGACCGAGGAGTTAGGATCGCGGCGGCGATCTGCACGAGGCAGGGGTGAACTAGGCAGGCAGATCACGGCCGCTGCATACAGCAAAGAAGCTAGGCTCGCAGATCCAGGAGATCTGGCGAGAGATCTGGGGGCGGGAGCGGACTGGGGGACGTACCAGAACTTGAACTCTGGGAGGCGCCTTATGAATGGCTTGAACTCGTCGGAGCCGCGCGTGGGCAGCGCGGGCCCGTCCTGGGCGGCGGAGGGGTCGAGCTCCGGGTCGACCATGGGGGAGAGGAAGCCGATGAGGAGGTTGAGGAGGTAGATCCCGAGGCCGTAGCTGACGATGTAGAAGCCGTGGAGCGTGTAGACGCGGAGGGCGTAGATCGCGGCGACGGCGAGGGTGCCGACCCAGCGGCCCGTGGCGTGCGGGGTGGAGCGGTCCAGGTAGTACTGGAAGGCACGGGACGCGTCGCTCCGCCACTTGGCCGCGGCGGCGGCGGCCTCGCCGCCCCCGGACCCGCCGCCCGAGTCGCCGGAGTCCATGGTGGGGGAGGGGAGGGGAGGTGGGGAACCCTAGCTGAGCTGGGGTTGGGGGAGAGGAGGCGACGACCCGGCTCTCTCCGCTGTGCTCGTGGTGGTGGCTCTGGCTCGGCTGGGTGCTCTGTTGGACTCTCGGTTGCGTGGGTGCGGAGAGGTTAACCGTTGTGTTTGGTTTGGAGAGCATATACCGCTGTCATGATTCTCATGCTTGTTAACCTGTTTGGGTTGGTTTAACACTGTTTTTCGTTTGAGTTCTGCCCAACCTCGATCACAATCCCAATCCCGGATCAACATGGATTTGGCCTATTTGTGCTTTGATTGATGGCTATGGATGCTGAAATTTGGTTGACCTTGACTAATATTAGGTCTTTGTTTGGTTTGTTTCTGGAATTTAGCTGATTTTCATTGCTGTCTAGTGGCTCTTTGTGCGTTCTCTGCCAAACTTATGGGCACGGAATTTTGACCAAAGTTTTGATTATGGAAAGATTCGAACAATGTAAGTCCACGGGCATGCGAGATTCCAAAACAAGATAGCAATAACACATCATTTGTTCCTCTGGAGGTGTTTTCCCTTTTGGTCTTAAATCATCTCCACCGGCGCTTCTAATAGAGCGTTCGGCAAGTATGCTGGACAAGTACTATTGGGAGCGTCGACACACATTGACGGGCTATTGGGAGCGCCTCCCCCCACCGGCATCTCTCAATAGATGCTCCCAATAAATGTATAATCAAATTTTCTCAAATAGAAGACAATTCTATCTAAAATATCTAGAATAAAATCATATTACCTAGTTTTGAACACATAAATTGTTTCATGCTAATAAATAAAATAACACATACAATAATTTAAATTAAATTAAATCGCACACTTAATTAGGAGCACCGATTGCTTGTCCTTTACGTGCCCACAAATGCGCAACTAGATCATTTTGCATTTACACGTGAGTTTCTTCATCTTGCATTTTCGGCATTCATTGTGAGGAAAGTGGCAAACTCTCCAGACAATTCATGATCAACCTTGGCAAGAGGGTCTTGTTAGAAGTACGGGTGGTCATCATGCAGTGGAGGAGCAATGTGTTTACTCTCGATGAGCATGTTGTGCATGATAATACAAGTCATCGTCACCTCCCATATCTGCTCTTTCGACCAGTTTAGAACAGGTACCTGACAATAGAAAATAGATATTGGAGCACACCACATGCCCGCTCGACATCCTTCCTGGCACCCTCCTTTTCTGCTGCAAAATGAGATTGCTTTTGACCTAAAGGGTTGGAGATTGTCTTGACAAATGTAGACCATCTTTTTTGGTTGTATTTGGTTAATATTAGGTCTTTTTGGTTTGTTTCTAGAATTTAGCTGATTTTCGTTGTCGTCTATTGGCTCTTTGCGCATTCTCTGTCAAACTTATGGCATGCGAGATCCTGAATGAAGATACCAAAAACACATTATTTGTTCATGTGGAGGTCCTTTTGCTTTTGGTCTTAGTAGTGCAACGACTTCTTTATACCTCGCACTGTAAATCTGTCAATTATATTGGATTATAGCTACCAACATTTAAACTACAACAAATTAGATCGGATAACATCATCCATAATTGTAGCTACCTTAGCCAAGATCATCATCCACAATTCCGAAGAAAGCACCCTAGTGGCCTTGGCATCCTTCACTCTTCCTACAACATACCCGGCATGAAACATCTTGTATAACATAAGCCAGCAACGATTTGAGGTACTAGCAAGTACATTAGCAGCTACAGACTCGAGTGATGTTGAACAATTCGCCTCTGCAGTCTATTTTTTGAACATGGCTTGAGCTTGGTGGAGAATCTTCCTGAGCCATCTTATACGCGCGTATAATGATAACGAGTGTGGTAATGGCGACAACCATATCTTCTTCCATCCACGAAGATCGGTCAAGGCAAACACGTGTTCTCGGATTACTAGCATTGTATGAATTTGAATCGATCGTCCCCGATGCTCAACGGATCAATCGAAATTTATGAACCTTAGGCACATGAATGAAGGAAATAAACCATTTAAAAGCTCAAATACTGTTTTTGGATGAGATACCAGCTTGTGCTTTCTATTTTTACGTGATATATAATTATTCAAATATATTCAGATGTTTAACGAAATATCAGTCGGATCTCTTCCATTTATATTATAGAAGGAAGAAAGTTTGTTACTAGATAAAAAGGTAAAAAAAAAGTTATACAAAGACGGCTGGCCACCTCAGCCAAGATCATCATCCACAACTCTGAAGAAAGCAATTACCCTGGCTTCCGTCACTCTTTCTGCAACATGCATGACATGAAAACATCTTGTATAAAAAAGTACAATGGTCGTAGTCTCGTACAACTGCAATTCCTCATTTTGACCATCTAAACAACATTTAGCATTCATCCTTAGACTAGCCATAGTGGGAGTAATATAGGTAGTAACATAGATGCCACGTAGGCAAAAAAAGACGATGTAGCATGCAATTAATGAAGAGAGAGACAAATAGAGTACTCCCTCCGTCCTCAAAAGACTGTACATCTAGTATTCAATTTTTCCAAGAAAGAGTGTACGTTTACACTCCCAATACACATTGATTTTAATTTGGTCATCCTTAATTAACTCATGGCAACGATTTGGAGTCAAGCTATTGGGTGCATGCATAATTTATTCTCTTGGACCCGTGACTTAATTACTGCATGGAAGCAATATGCATGTAATGGTCTTCTCTCAATGGTTGCATGCGCGCATGTGTCTAGCACATTTGTGTGTTAATTACTCCATGGATCAAAGTCTTCTCTTTTCTTGATCTATGTGTAAATCACCAAACGTACGGTCTTTCGAGGACGGAGGGAGTAACATAGTTAGTTACCGTAACATAACATTTTTCAATGCAAAATGAGTCTACAAAGTAATAAATGAAACCCTCTATGTTACCACACATATGACACTCCCCACTATAGAGGTAGTAACATAGAGTAGTAACATGTGCATGTTACTACTCTATGTTACTGCCTTCTATGAGCAGTCTTAGTACCAAGTCTAGGTTCCGAATAGCTATACATTCAATCATAAATATTAACATTCAGTCTCCATATCATTATTATGTGATATTGATATTCAAAGCAATGCAATACCAAGCCTCCGAAATAAATGCATCCAAAAGAACCAAGAAAATATTCCCATGCTGCTAGGAAGTTGGTCCAACGTCTAAGGGTTATTATTCTATCATTTAAAAAATGAGCTTGAGAAGATACATGGGTGCTACTTTTTTTCGCGAAACACAGTACAAACGCAGACGCTCTCACACACGCGTATACACTCACATCTATAAACGCACACATGCACACCCTATCCCTATGAGCACCTCCGAAATTCTTAGCCGGTGGATCGAGTCTTGAGATTGACAAAGTCACCATGGACGCCTCACTGTCTATAGAAACGTCGCCTCCAACTGAAGAATATTCCACCTAAATGCAACACACAGATGTCAAACCTGGGGTTTGAAATCTGATGAGCTGAGGGTACAACTACCCTGCTAACATCAGAGGTTGGTTTGCATACATGGGTGCTACTTCTCCTTTGCCCGCCTTGCCATCTAGCTAGATTACCGATGTGCATGGAACTCGTCATTAAAGACATTTAAACTCCTATCAGCGCGTTTTTTGTACTAGTGGACATAGAGGCGCCCGTTCATGAATTTGTTAAGCTTAAATCTCCATTACTTGGATCTTCAGGAACGTGGTGTGTCTTTGTCTGTGTAATGAAATGGCTATGTAACGACGAGACACAATATTTGCAGTAACACATTTCTTTCTTGAATTAAAGCATTTGCAACACGTGAAATCCAAAAGGAGGCCGAGCTCCATCGAGCCCAAATTAAGGAAGTTCAAAATATGCATTTTAAAACGTACACATAAATGACAAATGTGAAAAACAAAGTCAATTTTTTTAATACCTTCTTACAACTAGATTTTTGTGTAGCCCAAAATACATCGTTTTCTACAACAAAATGCATGTTCACATAAACATTGTTTTGAAACTTTAAACATAATTTTTCATTTTTCTAAAAAATATACCGGGTTCTCTGAAGCATGGGCTCCTTATAGCCGCATAACACATATATGAAGGCCCTAAGGCTCGGTTTGCTTTGGTTCATGGACCATGGTTGATGGTTGATCGATTGAGCATGGTTGGCGGGCATACAACAAGTGGAAGAAAACAAGGGGCGCACCTATACACCGCTTGTTGCGACATAGGAAATGGTAGTTGGGTTGCATTATTGCAACAAACTAACATGTGCATGTTTTTTTAAAAATGTTGAAATATTTTTTAATAAATGAGAAAAACGTAAATATATTTAATTTTTAAAATAAAATATTTAAATTCAGTTTAGTAATGAAAAACCATACCTGTCAACATTTTCCAAACCCTCATGATCCTTTTTTTTAATTCGCCCATCATTTTTGCGAATCCATGATCATTTATTTTGAATACGGTGAACATTTTGAGCCCCATGAATACTTTTCTAGAGGTGAACATTTTTTTTGTACCACGTGATTTTTTTTGAACCAAGTGATTTTCTTTACTTTGAATTTATTTATAGAGAACATGAACAATTTTCCTTACGGGCAGACACTTTTTTAAAACGAAAAGGTAAAAGTAAACAAAAGTAAAAATAAAAATATAAACAATAATAAATAGAAAAAATAACAAGGAACAATGAAAACTAAAAATAAAATAAGAAACAAAATAGAAAAGAAAAAAGAAGAAGTGAAAATAGAAAAAGAAAAACCGCTCAAATGGGTCGGCCCAGTATGAACGATTCATGTGGCGCGCCCAGGTTGCGCCGCAGTGGGCGGTGTATAGAATAGGACTAGGAAAAGGCTGACCTTTTGTAAGCCCAAGATGCTGCCATTGACTTCTAATTGCACGTAAAGCATATGTCCAATTCCACGTCATGCACTTCTAATTGCAGCGCACGCGTACCTCCAAATTCATGCCCCGTATTTCTAACTGCATTTGCGCGCGTATCTGAAATACACGTCTTCTACTCACAGGTATTTCCAACTACATTTCTTGTACATCTAGATTCAGCACACCGTAATTCAAGTACACATCTTGTACTTATATGCATATCACGCTTTGTACTTCGCGGTATCGAAGTGTACACTAACAACATAAAATACAAGTATACTAGAACCTAAATACTATGAAGTACAAGCATAGTATTTTCCATAGTACGAAAAACTTAGTAGTGGGAATCGTTTGTAATTGGACGGGCGATTCTAAAGATATTTCATTTTGACTTCCGAATCTTCAAGAAAACTCACGTACAACATACCACCCATCCTGTGTTGTCGGTGAATCCCACCAAAACTCTCTAATTGTGACTTGTCAATCATGACACACATGCAACACATGTTAGAAATATGGCATAAAATAGCCGCCTTTGAAAAAGTCGGCCTTTTAATAGTGATTACCATAACGTGACAAAATTTTAATTAAATATCAACAACAAAAAATGCCATGTTGCATATCTTTTTAAGAACAATCGAGGGAATGAACAATAAAATCAATGGTGCTAGATTCCACAGATTATTGGAAAAGAGATCATTGACCCGTACTCGTTTTCAGAAAACCTCTTCGTTAGGGATGTGCGTGTGGCGACAAAACACATGGTGCTAGCAACACTCAAGCCCAAGATGCGCTATGTCTATCAGCCTGACCTGAAGAAACTCACTTATTTCATGCACCTCTCAACTTAAATCTTGCGACACTGATCCCGGTGCCTCATATTCCCTCTTGTTTATCTCATTTTTTTGGTTGTTCTATTTTCTTCTCCATCGTATGCATATGTGTATATCCCATATTCGATGTATATGCTAGTGCTTTAAACATGTTGAACTGAGTTGGACATGAGGCTTGCTAAATAATCGGGCGAAGGCAGAGTGGTATTTGTAAGGAGCAAATAATTATTTGGATATGTGAGAGTAGGTGGGATATTTTTAGTTTATGAAATTAATGCCCATGAGTAGGTGTGGTTGATATTCTTATTTTGGTAAATTTCATTTTATTTTATTTAACTGTTACATTTACATTATTACTCAAATCTTATTGGACAATCTTATGGCATCAAAGTGTGCCCCATGTACAGAATGCACAATGCAAAAAAAGAATCATGTGTGCATAGGTGACACAAGACACTTAGGAGACTTAGGCACATGAAGGAAAAAATGTTGAAAATATCAAATGTCGTGTTTGGGTGTATATATTAACTTCATATTTTATTTTTGGGTGTAGATATTCAGATGTTAAACAAAAAACATCCTACATAAACAATAGAATGATCATAGTCTCATACAACCTCAATTTCTCATGTTCACAATTTAAACAACATTTTGGCATTCATTCTCAACATCAGGTCTCAGTCTCAAATAGTTAAACATTCAAACAAAAATTGACATTCAATCTCAATACTATTATCATGTGATATCAAGTCAATTCAATATCAAGCCTCTGAATTCATGCATCCAAAAGGAACCAAAGAACATTCATACATGGCAAAAGATAGGACCAAATTTAGTCTCATAATGCTAGCAGTGCGTTGGATCAACGTAAGATTTGATTTTCTACCAACTGAAGACATGTAAACGTCTTTCGGCGTTTATGTTTTTTTTGTACTAGTGGACACTGAGTCATCGGCCAGTGACTTTGTTAATCTTAAATCTCCATTACTTCGATCTTTAGGCGGCGTGTCATGTTTATGTGTGTGTGCACTGCTACTTTGTACTCTATTCACAAAAGAGCAGTGCATCGATGAAGACAATTTGCAATAAGACATTTCTTTCTCGATTTAAAATAGTCGCAAAACGCAAAACGTGAACTCCAAAAGGAGGCTGAGCTCCACAGAGCCAAATTACGAAGATTCAAAATCTTCATTTTTTTATTTAATAAATTCATAAAAATCCAAGCACATAAATGTCTAGCCTTTCATTTAACCTATTGTTTTAAATACAAGGTCATTATCAAAAAATGCAATTTGCATCTATACAAGGCTATTATCTCTTCCCGAGAAGAATCAATTGGGTTTTTGCTCCAGATGATGATTAGTAATAAATGTTGAAAGAAACACCACATATAACATGTTCAATTAACCCGGAACACGAAAGGTATTTCACACAATTAATCATGCTATTTAGTAGTATCTTTGTTTTCTTGGTATGAAAAGTAGGATAGTGGTAATGTATATAAAAGCAGAGGGAGTACAGAACATACATAAGAATTACAAATTTGAAGAATAAAATCGATTTTGCAATACCTACTTAGAGTCGGATATATGACCTTTGGTCCTTTGGGTAGCCCAAAATACAACTATTTTTTTAACACAAAATTGTACGTTCATAGAAACATTTTTCAATTTTAAATATCATTTTTGTTTTTTGAAAATACCGGGTTCTCTCGAGCCCGGGCTCCTTTTTTTTGGCACCTTATCGTCGACGAACACCGATATGAAACTGGTTAGAGGCCTGGAGGATTGGGTTGTCTGGGTCCATGGACCATGTACCCATGGTTGATGGTCCGATCGACTGGGCCTGACTGGCTGAGAAAACGAGCTGGGTCGGTTTGGCACTCCCGCGATGATTCGAGCCCGTCGTCTCGCTGCTACCCATTTGCAAGAGTTGTAATTCTCAAAAGAAATACACAGATCTACTCACTCCGTTTTTTAATATAAGATGTTTTAGGTTTTATCCACATGCACATGCACACAAATGTATGTAGACACATTTTTGTGTGCATGTTCACTCATTTTAGTGTGCATATAGAAAACATATGTATCACCTAAACATCTTATATTAAAAACAGAGTGAGTAGTTGCGAGCAGCACAAGCATGCATGCAAGATGCAAATCATATGACATACATTTGCATTCTCTCAAAATGAAAGAGATAAAATAAAGAAGAAACGAGCAGTTAGCGCAATGACAAATCATGCACCAGGATAGTGGATACATGATCGAAAACAATGTCGCTTTCATCTTTCGGCTGAGTTATCATTCGTTCACGCTCCTGGCCGTCCAATCCCAATCACACGTGGTCGAGGAGTTTTCAATGATTTATGTTCCATGCATATACGGCTGCAGGCCACATGATATCATCTGCAGGCTGCAGCATCCATGATTGCTTGGAGGTGAGGGTGTCACGCGGCGCCCGGATCCGGCCCACTTCTTCAAAATATACGCTAGCCTAATTCGTTTTGACTCGGTCAAATCTAGCTGATTTGAACTAAAAGCTGATTATGCGGGCCTGTGCGGGCCGCCGCCTGAAACCTGACTTGGAGGTCTACTCTCTAGCCAGACAGAGGCTCTAGCTAGCTACACTTGATTCTGTCTGCCAAATAAATTGTGCAAGCAAGTATCCAATGGTAGACTTCAATCACTTCATGCATAGTGTAGTTTTTTTTGGCACGCTAAACTAGATCATTCTACGCCACAGTAGACGTTTTCTTACTTGTCAATCAATTCCGATGTACAAGATCAAATCGATCTCCTCCATTGAAATTGGTAAAATGCTGAATTCGCATCAATCGTTGTTGTTAAAGTTAGATATACAGTTTAATTTGGGGTGTGGCCTTATGGTCGACGAGTATGGCAGCTCTGTAGGTTGGTGGGTCCAGCTGAGGCGTGGGGGTGAAGAGGCAAAGGACCTGTCTCCGGTGGTGGCGGGAGGCAACGGCAACTACACCCTTAGGCGCCGTTTTCCTAGCCCGAAGGCGTCGTTGGGGTGAAGCTCGGATCCTCCCCACGGATCAACTTGAGTGGAAATCCTTGATCCTTCTGATCGAACGATGGCGACATTTCAGTGTCGATTTCCATCTTGGCTTCGTCTTTATTTTGACCGGTGTGACAAGCATAAGTTGTTATCGGCGAAGGGCGCCGTCGACGAGTTCATCAACTAGGAAGGAGCGTGGTCGTGGAGTTCAAATCTACACCTTCTTCGCTGGGTGTTGGGTCTAGTCACTCCATCGGCCAGTCGGCCTCGAGGTCGATATTTGTGTGTACATTGTTTTAGATTGTAGGAGGAGCGATAAGCTTCAGAGTTATTTTATTGTTGGGCGTCGGCTCCAATTGGTTGGGTGAGAAAGTTGTTCGCTCAGCTGGTTCACAGCCTTAGGGTTTGTTGATATGTCTAAAATGTATCTATAATTTTTGATGTTTCATGCTTGTTTTATATCAAATGCCACATGTTTACTCTAAAGTTTATATCATTTTATGACATTTATTGGACTAACCTATTAACCTAGTGCCTAGTGCCAGCTTCTGTCTGTTTTGGCTGTTTATTGCAGAAAAGGCTGAAAAATGAAAGTGCTCGGAATTGGACAAAAATTTACCTGAATTATTTCCAGCACAAATAAGCCACGGAGCCAGAAGACCACCTAGAGGCGGGCCCCACAGCCAGCACGCGGCCTAGGGGCGCGGCCAGGTACTACCCCGCGCCGTGGGCCCGCCTGCCCCACCAGAGCATTGCCTCGCGTCGAGTCTTCGCCTATAAATTCACGTGTGACCTAAAAACCCGAGAAGACCGAAGACCTTTTCCAGAAACGCGTCCGAGCTCCGCCGCCATCACAAACCCTAGTTTCGGGGGTCAGCAGTTCCTGTTTCGGCACCCTGCCGGGACGGGGATTGACCCCCGGAGCCGTCTCCATCAACCACGTCGCCTCTACTTTGCCTCCATGATGGTTTGTGAGTAGTTCCCCCATGGACTACGGGTTCTAGCAGTAGCTAGTTGGTACTCTCTCTCCCATGTACTTCAATACAATGATCTCATGAGTTGTCTTACATGATTGAGATCCATCTGATGTAATTGGTGTTGTGTTTGTTGGGATCCGATGAATTGTGGAATTATGATCAGTTTGTTCATCATGTTATCGTACTTATGTTTTATTTAAGATCTTGCATGCTCTCCAGTACTTGTGGTTACCCTGATCAAGTAGTTGCTTGTATCTCTAAGAGAGGGTATTTATGCTAGATAGTGGGTTCATGCCTCTAGAAGTCTGGGTTTGATTGACAGAAACGACTAAGGCTGTAGATGTGCTGTTGCTATTAGGGATAAAATAACCGATGCTTAGCTTAAGGGTACTGCTGTTAAGTCTAATGCGTTTGTTTACATTACACACTTTGCTTAATGCTATAATCTGTTGCTTGCAACTTAATACTCATGGGAGACCGGAAGCTATCCTGTGAGTGGATTATGAGTCATAGATGCAGCTCGTAAGCGGTCTATGTATATTGTTATAATGCCCAATTAAATACTACAGTGAACTTTATCTTATCATAATGTGCATTTTCATGCCCTCACAATTTTATCAATTGCCCAACTGTAATTTGTTCACCCAACACATGTTTTTTGTTTGGAGAGTTACCTCTAGTGTAGATAGCTAAGAACCCCGGTCCATCTGAAATCATTATTGCTTTCCCGTCAACTCCATGCCAGCAACTATTTTTCTGGTGCCATCGCTTCTGTGTTAGTGCTACTATTGGCTATTGCTTTCATATTACTGCTGTTTTCACATCACCCCTGTTACTAGTGTTTTTCCAGGTGTGGCTGAACTGACAACTCAGCTGCTAAGGCTTATAAGTATTCTTTGCCTCTCCTTGTGTCGAATCAATAAATTTGAGTTTTACTTCTCTCGAAAATTATTATGATCCCCTATACTTGTGGGTTATCATTTGTGCATTTGTGGGTGTTAGGGCGGCAGCTCTGTTGTGATAGCCTAGTAGAGTAGCACTAACACTCACTCAGCTAACTTACTGACTGCTGTGATATCATACTTTTCTGGATGTCTATTGTACCTAGGCTGAGGTGGGGTAGGGGTGTCGCCTTCTTGCGCACAGCCAAGTGCTGCTAGGGCGCTGGTGGGTGCCTAAGCTGTCGTCTCACCATTGGATAGATCCTGACCAGATTCTTGCCCTGTCTTCTTCTGATGCAATTTGCACTTTCCAGGGGCCCTCTCTCCAAAATTTTATTCTTATCTTGCCTGTTTTTGGCATTTGCAGATGATTGAGCGCTACGAGTACTGATTACTATCGTGATTTGCAAAATATAAGTCGTCAGCGAAGTTTCTACGATCGTCAGTGAATCCATTAGTTACTGTTAATTACCAATGAAGATAGCCTTCATTGGAAGCTGCTCTGAAATTCCCAGTCCTACTACTGCATTATCCGAAGCTGATACGATCCATGGACGTGTGAGACACCGACTCGGAAGTCAGTGGTCTACTGAATTTTCTGCTGGAGGAGAAACTACAGGGGAAATTTCACGGGTGATCTAGTCAACTTTACTAACGAGATGCGCACATATGCTGCCGCTCCTTTTTCTTTCCCATTTCCCGCCGCTAACTCTTTGGCAGCAACTTGCTGAATGCTGGTAGCCATTGATTTCAGTAATCGATGAAAACAGATTCTTGGACAATTGTCTACCCACTACTAGCCTATGGAGGGGCAATTTGTAGGAGCGCATCTTTGCTGATATTCTAAAATGAAGTGGGGTGGAGTGGCTGATCAAGATACCAAGTGGCATGTATGATTAAGATAGTATACTAATTGATAATGCACCTACATTTGTGCTACTATGTACGGCTCATGACAGAGTAGCCATGATACGAGATTCTTGGCTCTCCATGTCACATTTTCTATCGTTTCCTTTGTTTCAGTGAAAAAAACAGAAAACATTATGTGTTGATTCAACTGTAGCATTGATAAACACAGTGATGTGCTTTCTTCGTTGAACGTAGCTTTACTTGTTGACCCACCAAGTGGTGACCATGATCATCGAGAACGAGCAACTCCCGACTAACAGTGGATACCACGTGTGCTTTTTTGGAACGTATGCGAAATCATATAAAAGACCGTACTAAATCCCTAATATTGAATCATTTCCTTCCTTAGGCAATTTCAATCATTACCACAAGTCCGAGGCAACATCTCTCGTTGTCTCTTATCTCTTATGTTCTCTCATTAAGCGTCACATAAAAATTTACCTTTTGGTCATTCAGGATCTCATCGTCGGCGTGTGGAGAGGGCTACATGCTAACCATTATTGAGTATAATGCTCTTTAGCTTATATTGAATGTTTTGGCTCCCGAATCAAGTGATCTCGTTATTTATGAAATTTTAAAAGGGTACTTTTGAAGTTTAATTTTTTCTAAAAGAAGGTTATGTGTATGCATACACAAGTTATCTACATATATGGATAGTTTGCTTGCTGGATAATACGATGTACTCTAGGCTACACAAAAATAACAAAACCGTGGCTCTAAAAAGCCAAAAAAATATCCTAACTCATTTTCCCTTCCAACACTTATCTTTTTTGTGCAGGTCACTAATGAAAAAAAAATATCCTGATCCGACTTTGGTTGTACACACTAGATGTATATATAGGGGTATGATTTAATTTCAGATTTTTGGGAGACCTAAAAATGATTTTTTTTGTATATTTTTTTTCAAAAAACAAGATCACTAGATCTCGAGAGAGAGTTACAAATGATTTTCGCTTTGTTGGTCTTTTTTTTAATGTTTCGACGGCTGCCACCGTGTGTGCTTTCTTGATTTTGTCACCATCTTAGTGTTGCAGTTGAGAGATATTTATTTTGGTGCAATCTAACTCATGAAAATATACAAAACATAAGGGAAAAAACATCTACACATGACAAAAGTAAAAATGGTAGTCTGAATTTCACCCTCGGAGAACTTGCTCCTCAGTAAAACACTTCTAACGTCTTTTTCTCTAAATTTTGCACGCGCATAAATGATAACATAATATAAGTGTATTTCATTTTACATTTTGAGTTTTTTTTACTGCTTTACCGTTCACTCTTTTTACTGTTTTTTTTGCGAAACACAGTACAACGCAAGCGCTCATATACACGCGCACACACTCACCCCTATGAACGCACGCACGCACACCCTACCCCTATGAGCACCTCCGAGAGACTGAGTCGGCGGGTCGAGTCTTGAGATTGACGAAGTCACCACGGGCGCCTCGCTGTCGACGGGAACGTCGCCTCCCACTGAAGAATATTCCGCCTTAAATGAGAAACACCAGCGTCAAACCTGGGGTTTGAACTCTGGTGGGCTGGAGGTACAACCACCCACCTAGCCATCTTGCCACAGGCAAGTTCTCCACTCTTTTTACTGTTCACTCTTTACCCATGTGGCAAATATGTAATTCATCGAGCACTCGTGACGCAGAGTGCCGAAGAAGATATCGCGTCCTCTGCCTCTGCTCTATAAAACAGAGAACCCCTCATCAATTCCAACAAACCCCGACCGCCGCCCCACCGCGCAGCGCCACGAAGCCGCCGCCGCCGGCGACCCTTTCCTCCCCCACCACCACCTCTAGTAGCGGTGAGTGGACGCGGAGGGAGGAGAGGCGCGGACCCAATTGACCCGAGAGAGGAACCATGGGCGCCGAGGCAGAGCAGACACCTCCTCCCTCCGCCGGCAGGGCGGCGGACCCGCCGGCGGTGCTGGGGCTGCAGGTGTCGGCGCTGATCGACCACGTCGCCCGCGTCGACTGGTCCCTCCTCGACCGCGTCCCCGGCGACCGCGGCGGCTCGCAGCAGGTCCGTCCTGTCCCGACCCTTCCCTCTTCCAACGGTTACCCACTACACCACCGTCCGTTATTCAGCTCGCTCGGGTACCATATCAGGACACCGAGATTGCTACAATTGTTCTCCCCGTTTTGTCTGCCATTATTGAGTTGCTGGACTGGTGGATCCCATGTGTTCTCGCGGGTTCAGCTTAAAAAGAAAAGAGAAAAATCTCGCTCACTAGTAAGAAATTGCGCCGTTGCCATATGATTACTTTGCCTAGCTGCCGGCCATGTGATGTTAGAATCTCCTGTCCACAAAATGACATCGTGATACCCTGAAATCTTTGTTTCGGAATTCCCCTTTTTTTCTATGTAAAAAGTAATATTTCACCAACTGCTTCAACCCAAACAAAATTAGATGCGGGTTTCCCTTTATGATGTGCTTCTCAGTGTTCTTCGAAGATCTTGAGTCCTTTGTTTCTGTTTTGGTGTCGGGGGTGGTTAGCTGATAATGTCCTAACATGATAAGATTTTTTGTCCCCCTCCGTACTGATGTACTGTTCTCTGCATTGAATTCAAATAAAAATAGTGCTAAAATCACTACTTTGGGTAGTAGATTCAGATATGTGTTGCTTTCATTGTAGAAACGCTTGCTAGATGGTTTGGCCTGCACACTTCTGGAATTGTCAAACAAGGATTTATGTCGCACAGACTGATTGGTCTATCGACTATGTTAATTATATAGGTCCTGGAGTTGGTACATGTTGTGAACCAGAATAGAACCTCTCCTTGTCACTATCACTCGATGTTCTTGACTTTATGTTTACAACGACATTTAGCTGCAGTGCTCAACATCTTGTAAAAAAAATTCGGTAGTTGTAGTGTCATTCTCATATTTCAACTCCAGCTCAGTGTATTAGCGATACAGAATTTTTTTCTGGAAATAAATGAAGGAAGAACTACTTTTTATGATCTTAACACTTCATTATATGACGCAGACACTCAGCACATTAAAATAATATAGCACTTGTTCATTAGGGGACCATACTTTCAGGATTGTGCGACTACATCTTCATCTTTACATTGCTAAATTTGGCATATGTATTTTCTCTATATTATGTGGGTTTTTTTCTTTAAATTATGTTCTTTTAACACCTGATGTACTGGAATTACAGTTGAGACAAGTTGTTTGTATGACTGCACTTCTTCACTATATCTATCAAATTATCTACTCTCTTTACCAAGGGACTGAGATAGGAGATTCTACAGTTTACCTTGTTGATGCTTTGTCAATCATTATTGTTTTCAGTACAAGTTCAATGGCAAGACATGCTGGTTTAGGTTGTAGTACTAAAAGTCCAAACAGTTTAGAGAAATAGTTATCAGTGAGAAATGAAGATGTCGAGTTTGCAGTCAACATTTTTTCACTTATCTTTGGCCTTAGCTATTTGCCTATCAGTATCAGGCTAATTCTGATAATAGGTTGAAGATCAACTTGTCTGTCCTTTTTTCCCATCTACCGATTTACATCATGCATTATTGTCTAGGGGTCCTGGATTAGCTGTGTGTGCCAAGATATACAAATATAATAGGACTGATCTGGTAAAACTAAATGGGGATAGTAAACCTTATATCCATTTGTTTATGTTGTCAATTTATTTGACGATTGTATTATAATTCACAGGTCTCTTTTGAGGAGTTGAATCATATTCTCAGTGAAGTGAATGCCCTCATCCTTCCTTCCAGCGACGGCCTCTCTCCAGTAAGAACTATGGCCGGTGGTAGTGTCGCTAATACAATTCGGGGGCTCTCAGCTGGTTTTGGGATATCAACTGGAATAATTGGAGCTCGTGGAGATGATGACCAAGGTGTTTTGTTTGTCAACAATATGAGCTTTAGTGGTGTAGATCTCACAAGATTAAGGGCAAAAATAGGGCACACTGCACAGGTAGTCTCAACTCCGAAACCCATGTTTCTTCCCTTATTTTGCTGCTAGTGGACAAGGCTGAAAGTACCTATTATATAGTGCGCATGCTTGGTCGATGCAAGTGGCAATCGCACCATGCGCCCATGCCTATCTAGTGCAGTCAAGCTCCAGGTAACCTGTCGTTTGACACAGTCTTAAACGTTATATACTTATAGTTTCTCAACAATTATATTCTTGATCAACAAGCTGTCCATCTGACAGGCCAACGAGTTCACTAAGGAGGACTTCCAAGGCTCCAAGGTGGCTTCCTTTTCCTTCCACTCTATATTATGTGCACATTTATTCTAGCATATATTGCTGCCCCATAAAGTAAATTCTGCAACATATGTTTCTGGTCTGGATACCTTTTTCATGATTGGATATTGATGTGATGCAGTGGCTGGTTGTGAGATATGCACAACAAAATCTTGGCCAGATTATTGAGGCTATCAGGGTTGCAAAACAAGAAGGTCTCTCAGTATCATTAGATTTGGCTAGTTTTGAGGTCTGACTGCAGCTTTAAGACCCTCATTCAGTTGTTTAATTTGCAAAGACTGTCGGATTTAGTTTCTTTGGTTTATCTCATTCTTGCAGATGGTTCGCGACTATAGGTCGCAACTAATTGCCCTTTTGGAGACAGGCAACATTGACCTTTGCTTCGCCAATGAGGATGAAGCTAGGGAGATCATAGGGTGATTCTCTCTAATATTATTACATAAGTAATTATAATTAATTAGGAAAGAAACATACATTGGGTAATTCCAACCGGAAATTAAATACTGTTTCTTCACTCCTTCCTTTCTGTTTTTGGGCAAACTGTCCATGATCTTCCTTTCATTCCCTTATTGTTGGGCCTTTTTCATATCCGAGGTGGAAATTTTACTGGCGTGCATGTATCTGCAGGGGAGGGCTAACATTTGAACCAGAGGAGGCACTTGCATTCTTGTCCAAGTACTGTAAATGGGCTGTGGTGACCCTCGCCTCAAAGGGATGCCTTGCTAAGCATGGCAAGCAGGTGAGTCTTGTGCATCGATGCGGCAACCGCAATTCTGATAAATGACAGCTGGACTTACAGTGCTGAAACTAAGCTAGCTATATTTCCCTAGAAGGAAAAGAAGGACCACATCAGCCAGCCGTAGCTGAGCCAGAATGCTACTTCAACTTGCAGAGCTGAGCAATCTAATGTGCGCATGCAGGTAGTTCAGGTGCCGGCCATCGGGGAGAGCAACGCGGTGGACACCACGGGCGCGGGCGACCTGTTCGCGAGCGGGTTCCTGTATGGGCTGGTGAAAGGACTCCCCCTGGAGGAGTGCTGCAAGGTCGGAGCGTGCAGCGGCGGGTCCGTGATCAGGGCCCTCGGTGGGGAGGTGAGGCCGGAGAACTGGCAGTGGATGTACAAGCAGATGCACGCCGGTGGGCTGGTGCCCCCGGAGCTCAAGAACTGATGATCCAGATCGGACTGGCCATGCCTTTGGTTAATTATTCCTAAGAAGCTTCTGCTAGGCCGTTAATAGATTGTATCAGTGCAAGTGCTTTACTCATATTGATCTCCCATGCACGGGAATGAGTAGGCACGTTAATTTGTCGGAAGGAAGTGAACTGGCCATGCTTGAATGAATGAATGTATTGAACCCCATTATGATTAGTAGTGTCATAAGCATACGTGCTTACTTGCCTGAATGCGACATTTCTGAGGTAAACAACATGTTGAAGAAACTTCTAGAAAGAATCTTACGGTTCCAGCCAATGGCCAAATGTTAATGGTTGGTTGGGCTACATCTTTATGTTGATGTCTGTTGAAGAAGTGTCAACGAGATCTCTACATTTTTAGGGACAAGTGAATCAATTCTCTTGCATCCTTGTGCCGAACGCATGCCCCGGACTGGATATAATTCAATGGTCGTGTAATATTTTGACAGCCAATGGTCGAACCAGTCTGGTCTTGGAGTTTAGAGATCACATCTAGAATCGGGCAACAAATTGAGAAACTAAGAAAAAATTGTTCATGGTGAATAGGTTCAGATTCCGGCTCAAGCGATTTCGGCTATCACAACTAATGCTGGACAAGCATTCAGTAAAGAAATATATCCATAGAGGTGGTTGGTCACCTCTCCCCCGCAAATTTCTGGGAGTCAACACATACGATGGCTTCAATGTTAAGAAGTATGCGGGCGGTTTGTCGACATATAAAGGCAGATTTGTTTCAGAAAGTAATGTGTCTGCCAACTAGGTTAAGAAGTAAATGTGTCTGCTCATAGTATTAGCTAGTAAAGCAAGGCAAGAAATTACTTGGACTTGGCTTGATAATCCCCCAAATTTACAATGGAGAATGATGTAGCTGTATCTGCTCCCAAAATAAAGGCCATTTTGCTGAAAAAAAGAAACTAGCTATAATACTTACAAAATATTAAGTTCGGACGCACTTACTGTAACTAATGGGCATGAGAAATTTATTCTCCACCCACTCTCCCATGTGAAAATAATGGTTTGCTCCATAAATATACCGCTCAGCCTTCATCCGACTAGGTAACAAGCTTTGTAATCCAACTTTAGTTCGATAAATGTAGAGCACTGAACAGTACCTTATTTACATTACATCAAACATCGGCGTCACATATGCATACCATCGAGAAGACGAGAGAAAACAAAAGAAATGTGAGAACACGAGGGAACACGAGGCACCGGAGCAGTGGCACAGCGAGTCACCCGAGGGGCGTAAGATGAGTTGCTTCATCTCCATGAAAGCTATATTGGACACTTCAAGTTACTACACTAGCTAGTACGGCCGGTCTTGCTGGCACATGTGTATCTGCGCAGAAGGGTTAATCGTTTGATTCGGCGGAGTCACTTGCATTCTTGTGTTCTTGTCCAAGTAATTTTTTTTCCAGAACCCGCACGAGATCTGCGTCTCATTATATTAAGCTTACCAGAAGAGAGTTACAACCCCAAAGAAACGCCAACCTGTTGAGACGGTGGCACCGCACTGAGGCAGCTAATGTATCTCTCTCAAAACCCCACGTCTACATGCTCTCTAGGCGAGCCATTCGTCGTTGATTCTTTCGAGCAAGATGTGGGCTGGTGTTGGTTTCGATCAAAGACCCTGGCGTTCCGCTCAAGCCAGAAGGATCGGAGCACCAACATGACGAATGAGTTGACCTCCTTGCGAGCAGATGCCGGGACACTCTCGGTCGCCGCGGGCCACCATTCAGTCAAAGTGCTATCCTCATTGGGCAGGTGATCGCCTAGCAGCGCCGCGAGAGGAGCCTGAACCAGACTGCCCGGGAGATGCGGCACTGCAGCGACAGGTGATCCAGGGTCTCAGGCTCTACCGAGCATAAAGGGCAATCGATATGGGAGACCAGACCGTGCTGAATCCGTTGATCAGCAGCCCAATATCGCAAGTGCAGTTTAATTTGAAGAGAGTTGAACTGGCCATGCTTGATTGAATGGATTGAACCCCATTATGGTTAGTAATGTCATATGCATGTGTTTCAGCTTTTCTGAATGCGAAATTTCTGAGGTAAACAACAATGTCGAGGATATTTTGAAGAATCTTACGGTTCTTCCTAAATGTCAATGGCCGGATGTTATGTTGAGTTGATGTACATCCGGTTGTTGAGGAGGAGTTGACAAGATCTACATTTTTTAGACGCTTTCCTCCCCATTGTATGCCCTGTCTTGTTCCTCCAAACATTTTGAGGGAGAACTGAATCAATTCTCTCGCATCCTTGTGCCGATCCCATGCTCCCTTCGCGCTGATTGATCTCGGGACTGGACTGCATGCCTTCGTCTAGTAGTTTTTTCTATCTAACATAGCAACGTCTCGCCGTCGCTCTTGTAACCCAGTAGCATCCCGCTGGCATAGCCTGCACCTGCGCCCGCATCGCTAGCAAGCCAATTATCTTACTATTTTGCGAGTCAATGGTCGAGCCTATCAGGTCTGAATTTAGAGATCACATCTAGAATTAGGAAAAATTAAGCAACTATGAAAATTTTGTTCACAGTGAATAGGTTCAGAGTCCAACCCACCCGGCTCAAGCGATTTTGGATGGCTTCAAGAGCCGGTAGGGGTGGGAAAATGGTCCCATGGTTTACCGGTTTGAGCTATTTCATTCTTTTGCACTGGTTTGAAAATTAGGATTAAGTTTGTAAAGGGAAATGAACTAGCTCCCACCAACCGGTTTTCAATGGTTTCCACGGTTTTAGAATTTGCACACCCCTATGAGCAGGTTGTCGAGATATAAAGGGCATATTTGTTGCAGTAAGTAAAAGCATTATTGATCATGTCCAAGATGCAGCTTCTGGCGTCTGCCTGTCTCGTTGTTAAATCTGGTTGTTTGAAAGTAGTGTAAATTATGCTGGACTGTCAAGATGGCCAGCGGTGGCGGTTGATTGCTATCATTTGGCAATTGACTTTGTGATGATCAACTTTGTTCATTGCTCCCGTAAAGTTAATGCGGCTATGCATACACTCCCTATGTTTTTATTTTATATACATGGTCACTTCCTATTTTCACTAACATTAAAATTTGCCAGTAATAAGTGAGTTATATGGTCCTAATAAATGTATAAAGTTCAAACTTCATCCAATGGTACTCCCCCGTATCCAATTTAAGTGTCGGGAGAAAACAACTAACCAGGTACGATCCATAGTATAACTTGCGATACATAATTGGGATCGGAGGGAGTATATTTTTTATGACATATATAACTCATATTTTGTTGATTGATTCCTTGGTCAAACTTAGGTAAAGCAAGGCAAGAAGATCTCAAGTCTTGGCTTGTGATCCCCAATTTTTACAGCTCTAGCGAACGATGTAATTGTATCTGCTACCAAATAAAGGTTATTTTGTTGCCAAATATTAAGTAACAGCACACCTACTATTAGTCATGGACATTCATTTTATGGGAACATATATTCGCCCTTCACTCTCATAAGTGCAACTCTAGTTTGCTCTTTAAACATACCACTCAGCCTTCATCTGACTAGGTAATGAGTTTTGTTGCCCCACATCAGCTCAACATATTTAGAGCATAGCTTATTTACATCAAGTAGGTGATGTCACATATGCATACCATGGAGAAGACGAGAGAATACCAAGAAAAATGTGAGAACATAAGGGAACATGAGGCACCGGGAGTAGTGGCGCAACGAGTTGCCCGAGAAGCTGATCTCCCTGGGAGAGATCTTGAGAAATTTCACTAAACAAACTAGCAAACTCCGTAAGTTTTGCTGCCATGTTTGCATCTCGTGCTGAAAATAGCCATTTTTAATAATGCATCAAGACACGTCGTCTTGCATTCTGCTACGACCATAGTGCCTTCACATGTATACATTGGTTATTTTTCAATTCTTCTTCAGCCAACATGAGAATCATCTTTCAGTTACAAGAAAAGGGTTTGAGGTTCCATAACTTTTCCCTTCATGAATAACTTGATATTGTGTACGAAATGAAGAAAAGTTTCATGGAGAAGTGTACAACAAAGTTTGTATGAGAAGTTCAAAACCCATACGTCGAAACAATTTGTTCAAATATATTTTCACCACAAAACATGGTGATTCAGATAGACTTATACTTATACACTTTTGTCCAAAAGTTTGACATTTTTTGCGACCATGTTTAGACTCACTTTTATGGTTTGTCGCAATTTAGTGCTGGAAAAGATGTGATGTTCCTTCTGTAAACTTGTAGAGGCAAACTCTACTCGGTGCATCGGTCGGTAGACATCACATATATTTATATGGGTTGCCAAACGAGGGCTTACATTAGTTGGTATCGATATATGATCATGTCCTATACGTACCAGGAACATGCTCATTGTTACGCTAATGTTTCTAACACCCTCATAATTAAAATAAGGGAGAGGAACAGGCCCCGACTGCGGCATATATGGACATTTTGCTGAGAGTTTTTGTTTGTCGGCATACAAGGATAGGCTGGCACCCAGCTACTTTTACCGACAGCGTCCCGTCGGAAAACGTCCCAACGTTGTTAATCGGGCGACAATGTTACTTGTTTTTGCCCAGAGTTTTGCTCACAGACGGCCAGGAGAAACCGCCGGCATATAGCGTGCATGCCAACGAAAATCCACCTATATGACGAGGAAGAATAAGACGACTGTTGTTTGCTGTCGGTATCACCAATGCCGACGGTTTTCGTGCTCTTGCCGACGGTTTCTAGCCGTCTGCATATTTTCTGTTTCCTGTAGTGAGTGGACACCACTCTTGCATGTTTCTGTATGGGGTGGGGAAAGGGCTGCCCTTGGTGGAGTGATGCAAAGTAAGGGTGTGCACACGGCGGGTCGATAATCAAGGCCCTCAACGGGGAGGGGAGGTTGGAGAACTGGCAGTGGATGTACAAGCAGATGCACCATGCACGCCGATGGGCTTGTGCCCCCGGAGCTCAAGAGAACTGATGATCCAGATGGGACTTGGCATGCCTTTGGCTAATTACATTCTGCTAAGCCATTGATTGATCGTACCAGTGCAAGTGCTTTGCACACATTGATCTCCCATGCACGGGAATGAGTAGGCGCTTAAATTTTCCCAAGGGAAGTGAACTGGCCATGCTTGAATGAATGAATGTATTGAGCCCCATTATGATTAGTAGTGTCATAAGCATACATGCCTACTAGCCTGAATGCGAAATTTCTGAGGTAAACAACATGTTGAAGAAACTTCTAGGAACAATCTTAATGTTCCAGTCAATGGCCAAATGTTAATGGTTGCTTGGGCTACATCTGTCTGTTGAGGAAGTGTCAACGAGATCCTACATTTTTTAGGGAGAAGTAAATCTATTCCCTTGCATCCTTGTTCCGAACTTATGCCCAGGACCTGATATAACCCAGCAGCATCTCGCCGGCACAGCGTGCACCTACACCCGCAACGCTTGCAAGCCAATTAGCCAAAAACGCTTTGCATCGGTTTTAAAGAGACGACGTGCCTGTAATATTTTGACAGCCAAGGGTCGAACCAGTCTGGTCGTGGAATTTAGAGATCACATCTAGAGTCGGGCAACAAATTGAGAAACTAAGAAAAAATTGTTCATGGTGAATAGGTTCAGATTCCGACTCACTCGGCTCAAGCGATTTCGGCTATCACAACTAATGCTGGACAAGCAATCAGTACAGAAATTTCTCCATAGAGGTGGTTGGTCACCTCTCCCCTGCAAATTTTCTGGGAGTTAACACACAGGATGTCTCCAATGTTGAGATGTATGCGAGTGGTTGGTCGAGATATAAGGGGCAGATTTGTTTCAAAAAGTAATCGTACTATACTATTGATTATGTCCAAGGTGCAACTGTATCGTTGTCGAGTCTGATTGTTTGAAGTGGTGTAAATTATGCAAAACGGTAGACTACAGCCAGCAGCTGTTGTTTATGATGGTTGCTACTATCATTTAGCAATTGAATTATTGAAGAACAACTTGTCCAGTGCCCCGATGAAGTAAATGTGTCTGCTCATAATATTAGCTAGTAAAGCAAAGCAAGAAATTAATTGGACTTGGCTTGATGATCCCTCAAATTTACACTGGAGAATGATGTAGCTGTATCTGCTCCCAAAATAAAGGCCATTTTGCTGAAAAAAATAAACTAGCTATAATACTTACCAAATATTAAGTTCCGACAAACTTACTATAACTAATGGGCATGGGAATTTATTCTCCACCCACTCTCCCATGTGCAAAAAATGGTTTGCTCCATAAATATACCGCTCAGCTTTCATCCCACTAGGTAACAAGCATTGTTGTCCAACTTTAGTTCGATAAATGTAGGACAACCTTGCAAAACGCAATTGGCACGGAAGTAAGCAGTGTGTCTTCTGTCCTAAGGACGAGACAATCAAACACTTGTTCTTTGAGTGCAAATTTGCTACTTCTATATGGTCAATCATTCAAATAGGTTCTACTATATACCCTCCAAAAAGCGTTGCGAATATTTTTGGCAACTGGCTGAATGGGGTGGATAATAGGTTTAAACAACTTATTAGAGTGACAGCGCTTGCCGTAATATGGTCGCTTTGGCTATGTAGAAATGACAAGGTTTTTATTGATAAAAATTGCTCTCTTATGCAGGTTATCTACCGGACTACTGCTACTCTCCGTTCGTGGTCTCAGTTGCAACGTGTGGGGCATCGAGACCTGTTTATGGAGGTCTGTACAAGACTGTAGGACACGACGAGAGACTTTTTATCCCGACATGGATGACAGCATAATTTGCGGATTGGCCCTCCACCACCATAAGCGTTTTTACAATTTCTCATTCTGATATGTAATGCGCCTTTTGTTTATGTTTCGAACTTCAGACTTGTTTCGGCTGTGTGCATCTTGGTTATGCAGAGGCTGGGTGTAATACTTAAACCTTTTAAATAATAAAACTCCCTTTATCTAAAAATGCAGAACACTAGTAAAAGTACCTTATTTACATTACATCAAACATCGGCGTCACATATGCTACCATCGAGAAGACGAGAGAAAATAAAAGAAATGTGAGAACATGAGGGAACACGAGGCACCGGGAGCAGTAGCACAACGAGTCACCCGAGGGGCGTAAGACAGGTTGCTTCATCTCCATGAAAGTTATATTGGGCACTTCAAGTTACTACACTAGTTAGTACGGCGTGCCTTGTTGGCACATGTGCATCTGCGCAGTCTCCCTCCCATCGTATGCCGTCTTGTTCCTCCAAACATTTTGAGGGAGAACTGAATCAATTCTCTCGCATCCTTGTGCTGATCCCATGCTCCCTTCGCGCTGATTAATCTCGGGACTGGACTGCATGCCTTCGTGTCGTACTTTCTTCTATCTAACATAGCAACGTCTCGCCGTCGCTCTTGTAACCCAGTAGCATCTCGCTGAAACAGCCTGCACCTGCGCCCGCATCGCTAGCAAGCCAATTATCTTACTATTTTTGTGAGTCAATGGTCGAGCCTATCAGGTCTGAATTTAGAGATCACATAAGCTACTATGCGGCTGTGCATACACTCCCTCTGTTATTATTTTATACAAAGGTCACTTCCTATTTTTGACTAACTTTAACTATAATTTGCCCAATAATAAGTGAGCTATATGGTCCTAATAAATGTATAGAATTTCAAACTTCATCCAATGGTATATTTTATAAACTCATATTTTGTTGATTAATTTGTTGGTCAAACTTAGGTAAATCAAGGCAAGAACCTCTCAAGTCTTGGTCTGTGATCCCCAATTTTTACAACTCAACGAATGATATAATTGTACTCCCTCCATTCCATTTTAATTGACTCCAATATAGATGTATGTAGTACTAAAATATGTCTAGATATCCGTTTTGAAGTCAACTAAAATGGAACGGAGGGAGTATCTGCTACCAAACATAGGCTATTTTGTTGCCAAACATTAAGTAACAGCACACCTACTAGTAGTCATGGACATTCATGTCATGGGAAAATATATTGGCCCTTCACTCTCACAAGTGCAAATCTAGTTTGCTCTTTAAATATACCACTCAGCCTTCATCTGATTTAGGTAATGAGTTTTGTTGCCCCACATCATCTCATCATATTTTAGAGCATAGCTTATTTACATCAAGTAGGTGATGTCACATATGCATACAACGGAGAAAACGAGAATACCAAAAAAAGGGAGAACATAAGGGAACATGAGGCACCGGGAGCAGTGGCTCAACGAGTTGCATGAACAGCCGATCTCCCTGGGAGAGATCTCGGGCAATTTCACTAATCAAACTACTGAACTCCTTGAGTTCTGCTGCTGTGTATGCATCCCGCGCCGAAAATAACCATTTTCAAGAATTTATCAAGACACGTCGTCATGCATTCTGCTAAGACCATAGTCCCTTCACATGTATACATGGTTATTTTTAAGTTCTTCTTTAGCAACTGGAGAATTATCCTTCAGTTACAAGAAAACAGTTTGAGGTTCCATAAATTGACCCTTCATGAATAACATGATAGTGTATGCGCAATGAAGCAAAGTTAAAGAAATTCAACTTCATGGAGCCTTCATTTTGTGGTTTGTCAGCTTTAATTTGCTCTTGGGTTGACTGAATTATACCTCCAAAGAGGTAGCTAGGTGCACAACTGCATTATTGTACGCGGCAATTATCTAGAAGCTTTCAGCCAAACCCCTTGTGCAAGTCAAATTGTGGGTTTGAGAATGAATGATTTGATACTGAAGATATTGATCTCAAAAACCTTCCCATAAGTGTGCAATGATCTTCTCCTACTATTGTGGTACAAGTTGTACTATTTTGACTGTAAAGGGTCGAACTTGCCAGGTTCTTGGAGTTTAGTAATCAAAACTAGAGTGGAGCAGGAAAAGAATAAAGTTTACCAAATACTCCCTCCGTATCAGAATATAAAATGTTTTATCATGTTGGCCCAACATATAATCTTGCACTAAAATATTTCCAGATACATATTGGACCCAACATGCTAAAATATTTTATATTTTGATACGGAGAGAGTATCAAGTACAAACAAACATCTATTGTAACTAATGGGTATCATCTCACAGGAAATTGAACTCACCACCCACCTTAGTATACGCGAATAATGATTGACGCTTATATATACAACTCGGCCTTCATTCGCCTAGGTAGCAAGCTCATTTGTCCCACTTCAGTTCAACATGTTCAGAGCACTAGATGAAATAACATATGTATGCAAGGGTGAGGACGAGGAAGAACCCAACAACATTTATATGGGAACATGAGGCATTGTGAGCAGTGGCATTTATATGGCGGACGATCAGGATGAAAATGTTTTCCGCGAGCTTAACGTCAATGTTGTACTAGAGACCCGCTGGCGCCACCACTTAATTTTGTATTTGTGGTTTGCTTTATTCAGTATTTATACATACTGTGTCGATTCTCTTCCGTGAACAGGGTTGAATCGCTATCGTCGACTAATACCGACATGCTCGGATTCATGAGTGATCTATTTTTTAGGGATCTATTGACTACAGTGTAAAGAGTACGGACGTGCAGGGGCGGAACTGGGGCCCGGGCAGCCCGGGTCTTGGCCGTGTAGTACCTGTAGGCTGTAGGGGATCCCCTATATATCGCCTATTGCGACTCGTATCATACGACTCGCCCGCATACACCTCCTCGGCCCGAAGGCCAACTAAGCGCGACGGCCCATTCTAATCGGCTCGCTCGAATCGTTTTCTTTTCTTTCGTTCGTTCTTCGCGCAGTCCCGCTCGCTCGTTCGAATGATTCCAGATTTTTTTGGATTCTAAATATTTTCAAATTAAACATTTCTAAATCATCTAAAAATTTCAAAAACTAAACCATTTGAAAAAATAAATATTTTGTAAAATCGAAACCATTTTGACAAATGAACATTTTTAAAATCAGAACCATTTTTTAAATCAGAACATTTTTTTAAACAGAACCATTTTCAAAAAATGGTTTCGTTTCCGAAAATGGTTCAATTTATAAAATGGTTCTGATTTTGAAAAAGATTCATTTTCAAAATGGTTCCATTTTTAAAAAAGAACATTTTCAAAAAACACAGAACCATTTTTTAAAATGAACCATTTTAAAAATCGGAACCATTTTCAAAAAATCAGAACCATTTTTAGAAAATCAGAAACATTTTTTAAATCAAAACCATTTTCAGAAAATCAGAACAATTTTCAAAAAATAAAAAATTGGAAGCATTTTTCAAAAATCGGAACCATTTTCAAAAACCGTAACCATTTTTTATAATCGGAACCATTTTCAAAAAAATGCACATTTTAAAAAAGAGGAACCATTTTTGAAATGAACATTTTTTTAAATCTGAACCATTTTTTAAATCTGAACCATTTTCAAAATCGGAACCATTTTCAAAAATCGAAACCACTTTCAAAACCGGAAATACTTGAAACCATTTTCAAAAAAATGCATATTTCCAATTAAGAAGAACCATTTTTCAAACGAACATTTTTTTAAATCCGATCCATTTTAAAAACCGGAACCCTTTTTAAAATCTGAACTATTTTCAAAAATCGGAGCCATTTTCAAAAAATGAAATATCAGAACCATTTTCAGAAACTCGGAACCATTTTTTTAAATCCGAACCATTTTCAATAAATAAATATTTTCAAAGCTGAACCTTTTTAAAAAATAAATATTTTCCAAAATATGAACTATTTGCAAAATAAGTGAAAATTAAACATAAAAAAGAAAACGGAAAAAAGTGAAACCGAAAAACAAAAAACAAAAAAAGAAAACGGAAAAAGAAAATGCAAACATCAAACAAACAAGGTTAAAAAAATCAATATGGACCCAGCGGCTATGCTCTTTTCCTCGTAGGCGGGCGTACGATTTTGAACCCCCACAGCTGCATCCTATTTCTTTTCTTTTCTTTATTTGGAATTTCTAATGGGCCGGTCCAGGAGGAAACCGCATGCGGACGAGTTGAACTTAGGACTCGCAAAAAGCGATATATAGGGTTTGCGGGCTGTAGCCCTCTTTGAAATTTCACCTAATATCTATGCTAGCAGCAGTCCAACCCGTTCTTTGGGCCAGAATGACCCGGCCTAATTCATACAATGCACGTTTCTTTCGCATCAAGAGCGGCGTAACTAGCAGGTTTTTTTTTTTGAACGACATAAGCGGAGTAACTAGGGAGCGTCAGCTCCTTGATCTCACGCAACGGCCCTACCTGCGCCTCGGTGTGAAAGCGTGTTAATTATGCATGTATGGTCTGTGATGTATATTGTTCATGTCACCTTCCAGCAGATTAGTCCCGGCATTTCAGAGGGATGAAGCTACCAATGCCCTGCATCTTGCAAAATTTTAATGAGAGAATTCTGCATGTTACCGGTGAATTCTAAAATAAGATTAAAATTGGCAATGTCATTGTTTGCGTCATGCATGCATGACTTTTTTTTTCATTGCAAATTTTAGACCGGGAGCGCACTTTCACGCCATAGGATGTCCAAAAAGATTTAAGTAAATAATTTCTGCAGTGATTAGCCGTTTAGTCATGTGATTAATATTTGATAGGTTAATTGCTGCAGTGATTGCTTCTTCTTTTTTTGAACACAGCCCTTGTATTCATACCGTAAAAGAGAGAAATACAGGAATACAGTGGTACAAATACAAGTACAGGACCAACAACACCTTCCAGCCGCCGACACCGTCGCCGGAGGGGAAGACGCCAGGCCGCCCAGCAACCCAAGACAGGGAGCACCTCCACATTAGAAGAAGACCGCATATGCCGTCCGCCGTCAGACGCCGGAACTGAGCTCGATGAAAGAAAACGGCCATGGCGCTTCCCGTCCCCGATCCGGAAGCAGACGCCGAAGAATCCGCTGAACCGCACCGTTGCCGCGAACCTCCAACCTGAGGAGCACACCCAGCACCACTCCCGCTTCCCCCCTCGCCACCACGGCCGCCCGGGGAAACCAGAGACACGCACCAGCAGCTCCAGCTCCAGAACAACCCCCAGAAGCTCCACGGTGAGGGCGGAGCACACCTCACCGCCGCGAAGATGGAGACAGGGGACACAAGGGCCAAAGGCAGGGCGTCACCTTCGCCGCGACGACCACGCCCAAGCCACAAAGACCCGCCAGATCCGTAGATCGACGAGCACGAACCGCCATCCACCCGCCGTCGCCGGCCAGGGAGAAGAAGGAAGGCGGACTTATTCATCCTCGCCGACGCCAATCTCTTCTCCAGATCGATGCCGCAGGAACCTACCACTACTCCTAAAATCTACACCTACCTACTCGCCGGACGAAGATCCGGAGCTTCCCCCCGCCTCACAACGCCGCGACGGCGCCGGAGGCGGAGGGAAGCGGCGGAGACGCCGGCGAAGCCTCGGTCGCCTTTCTTATCGCCTGTCTCAACTGTAGATGAGGATAAGGAACGGGTAGGGGGCTCGCTTGCAGTGATTGTTTCTGTGTAGGACAAAGTTACATGTATATGGAAAGTCAAAGCAATCTGCACATAAAAAGGACATATCGATTATGTCAGTAACTTGGAAGTCAACTTTGCAAATTGAAATTTTTTGTTTCTCAAACCCTCTTCATAATCTTCTCTCACAACTGGATTCCAATCGACGAGGTCATCACAGCTAGAACCTACTGTCGGGTATGTTTCGAGAATTGTCGGGTAATGCATTAGTGGTCAACTTATTTTGGAACAAGTTACCATGTCATAACATTGGTACAAATACAATTTTAACATCTTAAAGCACTTGGTGGTAACTTGCGAACCAAAAATTTATACAAACATATTAACATAGGGTCTTATTTTGAAGCTCTCGACCAAATTAAGCCAAAAATAAACATATATTAAATCGAGCTAATGTTTGGAAATTCAAAACATTCTGAACATTTTAAAATGGCATTAAAACTAGCAATGTCATTGCTCGTCACCTATGCATGCATGAATTTTTGCACCGCGCATTCTGTCTTGGGAGCACACTTTGACACCATATGACGGTTCAGCAAGATGTGTGAGTAATAATTTGTATGGAAGAGCTAAATAAAATAAATTACTGAAAACTAAGTATCAACCACACCTACACATGAGCATTCAATCATGAAAATATACAAATTTTCACCTACTCTCACATGTGCAAATAATGGTTTGCTCCTTACATATACCACTCGGCCTTCATTTGACTATTTAACAAGGTTAGTTGTCCCAAGTAGTTCAACATCAATTATATGATATACACACATGCGCACACGATGTAGAAGACAACAAAAGAATCCAAAAAAAAAAATGTTATAACACGAGGGAATATGAGGCATCAGGATCAATATCACAACAAATAATCTGAGGGTCATAGTACAAAATTGAGCTGCTTCATCACGACTAGAGTGATAATGTGCAGTGTGGGCTATACTGAGTACCTCGCACCGTGTGCTTTCCTAGAACACTCGGTCTCCTGGTCGAACAGTCAATCCTTATAGTAATTAGTGGAGTCTCGCGGCATACATGCCGTTGCGGTTGTCCCTTATGGTTGTTGAAGAGCTTACTGAAAATCTCACTTTCTGCTGGGCCCATTTCATTAGCTCCAGTTATTTTTGTCATGTTTGTTTATGGCAAACTGTAATTCTATTTTAGCAAAGTTCATATAAGTACAAATTTGCCCTCAGCTTACAGTTCTCTAGATCGAGCCCGTGATCATGGAGAACGAATTCCAACATGACAAGATGCACCAGAAACGTAATAGCCTCCTTGGTACCAAACACTTCTTCCTCGCAATAACACAAGATGAAGCGGCCATCCGTGTGGATCTAAGTTCTCGCCAGAGAGACAACGGCGGCCGGCGGCAATGAGGAAAGCAGTGGAGGTGAGGGGCAGGCAAAGGTGCAGGAGATGGCGACGCTGACCATGCAGATTCCGTTGCTGGGCTTGGACGAGAGCATCCTCCTCTTGGGCAATTGCTAGCTGGAGGAAAAAGCTCACGATTCAGATCCAATCGAGATGAGAAATATTCCTACCATGGCTGATTATGGCTGTGGGATTTCTTCTCTCGATCTGCAGGTGAAGTCTGCAGCGAGCACCACGCGCCAAGAACAGCCCCTGAGGCTCCTGGCGCTGAAGATGTGACCTGCAACAACCGGTGGTGACGACGGAGTGCTGGTCTGCGGCAGCTTTGCTCGTGCGACAAGGCAGATGCGTTCGTTAATTGCGACTTTCAGCCCATGTCGTGCTCGCCAAAGCACTCTATGCCACTGATGCCATACTTGGATCGATGGTGTATGCTTGCCCGCTCTTGGATTGACGGCGGAACATTCGAGCGAGCCCTCAAGATGCTGCAGGCGTTAGGGAGCGCTTGTTCGTATTTCGGATTGTCAAGAGGTTCGAAGGAGGTGGTTTGGTGTGGAGTGACAACACCGGGTGATTGAGATATGGTGGTGCTTCCTGAGTACAGGTCTTGAGTTCCGGGGTGAAGTTTTTTGGTCTAATCTTAGTTGGTTATACCGGGCAATGACGGTGTTTATTCATCGTTATCTTGTTGAAGGCATTGCATGGATATTGCTCGGACTTGCTCTCTAGGGTGAAAACCATGATTTGGTCTTCAGTGATTGGATCCGGCAACGACGACGCATATGTGTCGTTTCCTTTCGGGAGGCGTTGCTGTTGGAGGACCTATCTCACAGCTCATGTGTTGTTTCGGGTGGTGGTTGATGTCGCTTCAGCTTGACACTTGGATGTCACTTTTTTTCCTTTTTTTTTAATAATAGGGCTGTGTGCATCCTATATCTTGATATTGAGTTGGTGTAGAGGCTGGGTGTATTTATATCTTCTTGATATTAATATATTACTCTTTATCTAAAAAAAGGTAGAAAGCGGAGAGAGCCAGAGAGGAAGGTGATTAGAACGTCCCCAGGCGAGTCAGGGTACAGGCGGACGGGCCGCCGGCCAGTCCGCTTTGGGCCGCCTCGTCCGTGAATGCTAATCAGCCGATTAGCGGCTTCCGCGTCCGCCTGCTGGTTTGGCCGCTATGGCCAGCGGATACTAGCGGACAAATCGAGCCGCTACAGATATTTGGCGTAGGAGACGCCTCGCCTGTACTAGCTGCAGCTAGCTGAAACCGTGCAGAATCGCAGAATCGTCCGATGCAGAAGTCGCACGAGGAAAAAATCAGGTAAAATACAAGCTGATCCGTGCAGAGAAGCAGGTATCTGGCTAGCAAATCCCTACACAACTTGCACCAAAGGGGAAAAATCATACAGCAAGTATCTTGCCCTCGGACAAGAAGAACAGGGACCAATCCATACAGCAAGTATAGCATCGATGGGGATAGAAGGCAGACCTGACCCGCTAGTATCTTGCCCTCCTCTGTCAGACTCTTCTCCACCTCCTCCTGTGCCGGATTCTTTCCATCCTCCGCCGTATTCCTCTTCTCCACCACCGCTGCGCCCATCTTGCTCCGCAGCGGCGACGGCAAGGGAGCCGGCTAGCCTAGATGCAGAGGGGAAGGAGCTGGCCGGATATCGACGAGCGAGGTGCAAATCTGGGTGGCGGCGAGCGCGGCGCCGGCCCGACGGCGGGGACAAGCGTGGCGGCGTGCCTTGTTTCTTCGTACTGGTTCTTTTCCATCGAGGGCTCGAGTTGGGCTCTTGTTTTTTCCTAGCGGGCGGGATAGACAGGCCTGGCAGGCTGAGTAGCCAGATCTCGTGAATCCGTCACAAGTACGCGGCCAATCCACTGAGCCATTTGGGCTTTTGGAGCGGCGCGGCCCAAGCGGACGAGCGGACATCCGCCGCCGCCTGCATCCTGACACGCGAGCTCACGCCGCCGATCCAGTCGCACCACGGCCAACACTCTCTGCGGCGGAGATACCTCTCTCGTCCAATCCAAGGAAGGCGAGTGGGCGTGGCAGCCACAGGGGAGGAGATCCAGGACACGTCCGGCAGCGCAGGCGCCCGCCGTTCCGGCAGAATCTCCACGTGAGCAACGGCGAGAAGCTGCGCAGCAGATCTATTACTATATATCAAAGCTCTCCGTTTCAGCGATCCCTCAGCCTGCCCACGTCGACGTGCACTATAGATTGCTACAGTACATGCACTTCTACAGTGCTCGCACGTCTCCGCGCCGTCGATCGCGGATCGGACGGTCCGCGTGGAGTTTTCGCAAAAAAGTCGCTGAGATTTCCAAAATTTGCGAACACGTCCCCACGATCCTCTCACCCGCCTGCCCGTCGACGTGCACTATAGATTGCTACAGTACACGCACTTCTACAGTGCTCGCACGTCTCCGCGCCGTCGATCGCGGATCGGACGGTCCGCGTGGAGTTTTCGCAAAAAAGTCGCTGAGATTTCCAAAATTTGCGAACACGTCCCCACGATCCTCTCACCCGCCCTCCTCCTCTCCTCTTTCCGGCCGCCGGCGCCGACGCGCGCCGCTGCCGCTCCGCTCCTCCCCCGACGAATCGAAGCACACAGGGAGCTCCGCCGTCGTCTCCTCTACCTCCTCCGCGAGTTGCGCGAGCTGGGACGCTCGAAATCGCCGATAAGCCGTGCACCTTCCCCAAGTCCGGCCGCCACGCCGTGAAGCTCGATTCGGTCACCGTCGACCTCCTCCCGCCTCGCTGACCCCTCCATCGCGTTCGTGGTGAGCCGCCGGTCCTGTAGGACCTTCTCCCCGTCCTCCCCATGCTCCGGTTCGTCGTCGCCGTTCTCGCCGTCCGACGCGCCGCCCGTTCGGCTCGCCTCGACGGCCTCGCGCGGATCCGCGTGGCTCAAGGCCCGCGCGCGTGCGCCGCTGCTCGAGCGCGAGCTCGGCAGGGCTGCCCATGGCTGCCGGCGTGTGACATCACATGTTGACGTCACCGCGGGCCCGCCTGCCAGATTTTTATTTTCCCATAAATAATTTCATAAATTATAAAACCCTGACATGTGTGTCCCGACTGTTTACACAAAATGCTGACATTTGTAAAATTTATATCTTCTAATCTGAAGTCAGAATAATGCAAATAATAGTTCAAAATTTGCAGAAAAATAAAACCTTTACAACTATTGCATATCCATGCATGATTAATCAACTTGCAATCCTGTTTAAAATATGTGCATTTTTCTCTCTACTCATAAATCACAGTTCCCATCAATTTTCTTTTCCAAAAAAAATGACAAAATATTCAACAGAATATGAATTTACAGTATATCAAAAAAAATCGCAGTAATTTCAAGAGCAATATAGATTTAACAAAGTTGCACCAAATATCCATTGTGTGCAAAAGTGAAACTAAGAAATTTTCAAATTTTTCACGAAAACTAAGAAATGTTCATTTTGTTGCTGATTTGTTGGATTATTTTCCCAAATAATTCTTTCTCGCAAGAAAATATTCAATAATTTTTATAAGTTCGAAAATAGATTTCATACAAAATTTGTTGGATATTTTCCCAACAAATATTTTTCCCCCAACAAATGTTCAATTTTTTTTATAAGTTTAAAATAGTTTTCACACAAGATTTGTTGGAGATTTTTTCAACAAACATTTTTTCCCCAGAAAATATTCAACAATAAGAAAATATTGTTTCCCCAAGAATATTCAACAATACTCACAAAAGTTTCGAATATATTTCATACATGTTTCTCTGCTTTTCTTTTCCCGGACGGGTTTTGCTAGGTTGGTTCGATTCAAATTGCATAGACAGATACATATATCAAAACCACTGCAGCGGGCGCGGCGTGACGCAAATTTCAAATTTAAGAAATTTTCAAACTTTTCACATAAAAGTTTGACCAAATATCCATTGTGTACAAAAGTGAAACTAAGAAATTTTTAAATTTAAGAAATTTTCGAACTTTTCACATAAACTAAGAAATGCTCATTTTGTTGAAGATTTGTTGGATTAGTTTTCCAAATTATTTTTGTATTTTTTGCTGTAAAAAATAATTTCCGGCGGATTTCAAAATTTTGGATCACAACGGGTGCGGCGTGCCGCCGCGCAACATTTCCTTGTATTCTTTTGAATTCGCTCGCCTTTCCGCTGTTTCTATCATCTCTGAAATCAGAATCATCAGGGAAAGCCTTAATTTTTTCCTCCAATGCCATTTGTGTCCCTCGGATTCGATAGTTATAGTTGAATTTATCCATCGACGCGACGAGCCAATGATAATTAGCAGGCGCTAAAGGCAGGCCCTGCTGCCCAGAAGCAGGCGCTCACCTTGACGGAGGTTACTGCGGCTGCCGGCTAGGGAGCGTCAGCTCCTTGATCTCACGCAACGGCCCTACCTGCGGCTGCGCCTCGGCGTGAAATCGTGTGTCAATTATGCCGGTACGATCAGTGATGTATAATGTCCATGTCACCTTCATGCGGATTAGTTCCGGCATTTATGAGGGATGAAGCTACCATGCCCCTGCATCTTGCAAAAATTTATCCAAAGAATTATGCAATGTTACCGGTGAATTTTTTTAAACTAACATTAAAATTGACAATGCCATTGTTTGAGTCACCCATGACTTTTTTTCATCACGCATTCTAGACCAAGAGCACACTTTCACGCCATATGATGTCCTACAATATTTAAGTAATAAGTTCTATGTAAAAGTTACCTAAACAAAAAAAATTACCAAAAATTAAGTATCAACCACACCTACTTATGGGCATTAATTTCATGCAAATAAATAAAAGAGAATATCTACACCCAAAAGTGCAAATAATGGTTTACTCCTTATATGTACCACTCGGTCTTTATCGGACTATTTAGCAAGCTTTCTTGGCCCAACTCAGTTTAACATGCTTAGAGAATGAGCATATAGTATACATCAAATAGGTGATATACACACATATGCATATCATGGACTGAAGAACCAAAAAATATATGCAAGGGAGTAGGAGACACCGGGACTAATGTCGCAATGAGTAACACGATGGTTAGATGACAAAATATTGCTTGATCTCGATTAGAGCGATATTGCGCTGCCGTGTCTTTCTCGGTAACTAACACCGTGTGTTTAGTGGAAGATAATCCTTTTCTTAGAACGAGTGCAGTGATGTGATCTAGTTTATAGTATATATGGAAACTTGTTGTTTAAATGTCGTTGCTGATGTCCTATGTCGCTCTAGCAAAACTAACTGAACATGTTCTTTTCCCTGGGCCCATTTATTTATCCCATTTCTTCACACAGTTTCTGAGTTTTCACAGTTTAGAGTAATGTTGTGTTGGCAAAGTTCATCCACTGTACAAATGTGTCTTTTCTTTAAGACCTCTTTAAATTGCAAGATTTAGAAACGTGGGAATTGGAAAAACACAGGATTCAGATGCCACTTACGGTAAATTAACACAGATTTTTTTCAAATGTATATTTGGATGTGCAAAGAAATCAAATACAGAAATTTCACAGGACTGAGAATAGCTCGTAGAGAGATAAATTGCATTGGACTTCTGATAGAAAAAATATCATTTCTATGTAATGAAGGGTATAGTAGGAATAGATTTCATAAAAAAATGGTGACTTCAAACTTATATAATTTAAAGGCCTTTCATATATAAAAACTACTATAAATTAGAATACTCCAAAATTATTATGAAATTTCTTTTTATCAAAGAGACCCTAAAATATAGGCCTAATCGAGCTCATGAAACTTATCATTCCCATGGAGCACCAATTCCGATACATGGGCCGAGTCGAGTGAAAAGATTGCCCAGAAACAAATGCCGGTGACCGGGCCGTGGAGTTTCCAGACGCTTGTTCCGCCCACCAATTCTTGGAGAGCCAAGGAAGAAGGTGATTATGTCTCTGCGTGAGCTTACACCGCCCATCCAGTTGCACCGTGGGCAGCACCCTCGGCAGCGGAGTCCTCCAGCCCAAGGAAGCCGAGCAGGCGCGGGAGGAGCAAAGAGGAGATCCAGGACGCGAGCAGCTGGTAGCACATGCGCCTGTCGTTCCGGCATAATCTTTAGGTGAGCAACGTCGAGAACTTGTGCCGCGTGGTACGGTTCAAGTCTAGGCTCTTCTAGATATTCTGTCTGATTCACGCTCCTTTCCGTTGTTTCCTTCGTCTCACCGTCCCTAAATTATCGTCTGAATTCCTTAGAATCTAGTCGATTGTTTTGATCCATCGGTGAATCGATAACGAATTAGCCATGTAGCGCACCCTCTTGATGATTGTTGCAGATGATGGCATGCTGACCCTTTTTTTGTGCTGCGAACCAAGACCCAAAAGGGCCCTGCTTTTTACTGAAAGCAAGGTATGACCATACACCACTGGGGAAACAGCGTAGCAAAGTTATTACATGCGCAACCAAACTCCACCAGAGAATAGGAAAAAGCGAATACAAACCCACCACCACCAGGCAGCTAGAGAAACCCCTGTTTTTTGTGCTAGCGTCCCAACATTCTGCCATTTGTAATCTCTCACTCTTTACTTCATGGGATGTCTCTTATTGTAGCTACAATCCATTCCTGTCACCGCGCGTGCAGTGATCATTTGCCACACTTTTCCTCTGGCAGAAGGCAGGTCCTGCCCGGAAGCAGGTGCTCAACTTGAAGGCTGCAGCGGCCTGACTCCTGTCCTAGGACCGCAAATTGTACCGTTGAATAACTTGGTAATGTGCGCAATGAATCAAATAGTTCAACAAAATGGTAGAACAACCACAGTCCCCCGAGAACTTGAGACCCCAAGTGTCAAGTCAAGTGTGTTGTGGGTGCGCTTGATGTTTAGTCGTTTAGTCATGTTATTAGGATATGACAGGTTGCCACAGTGATTGTCTTTTATATAGGAGAAGGTTGCATGTGTATGGAAAATCAATGCAAACTCCACACAAGAAGGACATTTCGATTATGTCAGCAGCTTGAAAGTTAACTTTGGAAATAGAATTTTTTTTGTATCTCAGACTATTTTCCCTATTAATAATATGCTTCATCGTTGGCTTTAAACTTTCATAGCTTGATCCTGCTCAGTATGTTTTGAGATTTATTTTGTCTCTTCTGTTATAAGAAAGTAATGCATTAGTTGTGAACGTATTTTGTAATAACCTATCATGTTGTAACATTCCTAGAAATACAATGGCAAAATCTTAACACTTGGTGCTAATTTTTTAATACAAAAGTTGCCAGAATTATACCAACACGGATTCTAATTTCGAAACTCTTGTCGTGATAACTTCATCAATGAAAACAAATCATAAATCGAGTTCATGTTGTGAGAGTCAAAATAGTTTGAATTTTCGAAAATAGTACTATTAAAGAAGACAATAACATTGCTTGTGTCCCTATGCATGCTTGACATTTTGCATCGCGCATTCTATCCAGAGAGAGCACTTTCATTCCATATGATTGTTTAACAATATTTGAGTATAATGTCTATGTAAGAGCTAAATAATATAAATAATATTTATAAAAAATTTAAGCATCACACACACACACCTACTCATGGACATTGATCTTATGACTCTCTCATATCCAAATAATGGTTTGCTACTTACATACACCACTTGACATTCAACCGACTATTTAGCAAGCCTCAGTCTCCTACTTTAATTCAACATGTTTAAAGCACTAGCGTATGTACATAGGCAATATGCCTTCAGACCATGGATAAGACAAGATAAGAACCACAATGCTATATCATGAGGGAATATGAGGCATCGGGATCCCTGTCAAAACGAGTAATGGGAGCGTTTTAGGACAAAACTGGGTTGCTTCATCTAAGATAGAACGATATCGTGCGGTGTCGGTTACACTGAGTAGCTAGCACCGTGTGTTTTTCCGAGATACTTGAGTTCAGTGTCAAATATGGCCCTTTTTTAGAATGAGTGCAGGCTGATGATCTTGTTTCTTGAAACCCGTGGAAACCGGTTGCATAGATGTTGTTGCTTCAATGTTCAGTCGTTCTAGAAAAGCATGTGCAGAATGTAATTTTCTGCTGAGCTAAGTTCCAATATTTTTGCCAATGGCTTGTCACAGTTTTGTTTAAGTTTCCTTTGGCTAAGTTCATTTATGTATAAAATTGGGCCATGATCTGGGCGAACCATTCCGTTCAACTTATGGGCTGAATCTCAAGATGGGCGGTGATGGTCTCCTTAGTTTCCAGACGCTTTATCCTCCCAACAGCATCGAGCCCAGGTAAAGAGCCACTTCATCTTGCAAAATTTTATCCAGACAATTCTGCATGTTACCGGTGAATTTTCTTAAATAAAACTAAAATGGACAATGCCATTGTTTGCGTCAGTCGTCACCCATGCATGCATGAATTTTTTCCATCGCACATTCTAGACAGGGAGCACAGTTTCACACCATTTGATGTCAACAAGATTTAAGTAATAATTTCTATGTAAGAGTTAAATAAAACAAGATTGACTGAAAACTAAGTATCAGCCACACCTACGCATGTGCATTCATTTCATAAATATAATTGAAAATTTCACCTACTCTCACATGTGCAAATAATGGGTTTACTTCTTATATGTACCACTCAGCCTTCATCAGACTATTTAGCAAGTTTCGTTGTCCCAATTCAGTTCAACATGATTTAGTATACATCAAATAGGTGATATACACATGCATATCATGGAGAGAAGAACCAAAAAGAATATGCGAGTAGGAGACACCGGGACTAATGTCACCATGAGTAACACGATGGTGCTTCATCTCGATTAGAGCGATATTGTGCTACTGTGTCTTCCTCGGTAACTAACACCGTGTGTTTAATGGAAGATAAACTTTTTTTAGAACGAGTACAGTCATATCATCTTGTTTCCAGTAATATATGGAAACTTGTTGTGTAGATGTTGTTCCTGATGTCCTATGTCGTTCTATAAAAGCTAACTGAACATGTTATTTTCGCTGGGCCTATTTAATTTATTCCATTTTCTTCACACTGTTTGTGAGTTTTCACGGCTTAGAGTAATGTTGTGTTGGCCAGGTTCATCCACTGTACAAATGCGTCTTTTGTTTAAGACCTCTTTAAATTGCAAGATTTTAGAAACGTGGGAATCAGAAAAAGGATATTTCGATTATGTCAGCAGCTTGAAAGTTAACTTCGGAAATAGAAAAGTTGTGCATCTCAAACTATTTCCTCTATTAATAATATGCTTCATAGTTGGCTTCAAACCTTCATAGCTTGATCCTACTCAGTATGTTTGGGTACCTTTTTTGTCTCCTCTGTGACAAGAAAGTAATAATGCATTAGCTGTCAACTTATTCTGTAATAAGCTATCATGTTGTAACATTCCTACATATACAATGGCAAATTCTTAATGCTTGGTGCTAATTTTGGAACAAAACATTGCGACAAACATACCAGCACGGAGTATAATTTCGAAACTCTCGTTGAACTAAATTCGTCAATGGAAACAAATCGTAAATCGAGTCCCCGTTGTGATAGTCAAAATAGTTTGAATTTTCGAAAACAGTACTATTCAAAAAGACAATATCATTGCTTGTGTCCCTACTCCCTATGCATGCTTGACATTTTGCATCGTGCATTCTATCCAGAGAGCACACTTTCATGCCATATGATTTTTTTAACGATATTTGAGTATAATGTCTATGTAAGAGCTAAATAAATAACATAATATGTATCAAAAATTAAGTACGAAACACACCTACTCATGGGCATTGCTTTTATGAAAATTAACAAATTTTCCACCCACTCTCACATGTGCAGATAATGTTTGCTCCTTACATATACCACTTGACATTCAACCGCCTTCTTAGCAAGCCTCAGTGTCCCACTTTAGTTCAACATGTGTAAAGCACTATCGTATGTACATAGGCCATATGCTTATATGCAGACCATCGAGAAGACAAGATAGGAACCAAAATGTGATATTATGAGGGAATATGAGGCATCGGGATCCCTGTCACAATGAGTAATGGGAGCGTTTTAGGACAAAACTGGGTTGCTTCATCTAAGATAGAACGATATCGTGCGGTGTCGGTTACACTGAGTAGCTAGCACCGTGTGTTTTTCCGAGATACTTGAGTTCAGTGTCAAATATGGCCCTTTTTTACAATGAGTGCAGGCTGATGATCTTGTTTCTTGAAACCCGTGGAAACCGGTTGCATAGATGTTGTTGCTTCAATGTTCAGTCGTTCTAGAAAACCATGTGCAGAATGTAATTTTCTGCTGAGCTAAGTTCCAATATTTTTGCCAATGGCTTGTCACAGTTTTGTGTAAGTTTCCTTTGGCTAAGTTCATTTTTATTTAAAATTGGGCCATGATCTGGGCGAACCATTCCGTTCAACTTATGGGCTGAATCTCAAGATGGGCCAGAAACTAATGACGTGATGGTCTCCTTAGTTTTCAGACGCTTTATCCTCCCAACAGCATCGAGCCCAAGTAAAGAGCCACTTCTTGGGAGCCAGGGTGGAAGGCGATTACGAGAGCTCGCGGCGGCGATCCAGTCGCACCGCGGCCAGCAACCTCTACGGCAGAGTATACCTCTCTCTTCCAGCCCAAGGAAGGCGAGCAGGCGGAGGAGGAACAAAGATGAGACTCAGGACGCAAGCAGGCAACACAGGCACCCCTCGTCCCGGCATAAACTTCAGGTGCCGTGTGGTTCGATTCAAGTCCCTCATCTAGTTCTAGAAGTTCTGCGTGATTCGCTCGCCTTTCCGTTGTTTCTGCCGTCTCCCCGTCCCAAAATCGTCATGAAAACCCTTGCTTTGCTTGATTGCTTCTTGTATTCTCCATTGCAAATTTGCAATCGCCTTCTGAGTTCATTCGATTCGATAGTTCTAGTCTGATTGTTTTGATCCATCGACAAATCAATAACGAATTAGCCACGCAGCGCAATCCCTCTTAATGATGGCATGCCGACCCTGTTTTTATGTGCTAGCTGTACCATTCTGCCATGTGCAGTCCCTCACATTTTTTCCTTTTTTTGCATGGTAATACGATTCTCATTGATAAATAAAAGACGAAATACAAAGTACGTATACACCGATCTTACAGATATGAAAAGATAGGATAAACCTATGTGACAAACCAACGCCTGTCCATCTTCTTCGATACCACCGTAGCAGCCACCAAGGAAAAAATAGACAGATCACCTCTTCACCCGAGCTCGACGCAGCTCCATCGCTGATCATCAGCTTTTCGGACCTCCAAAATAGTTTGCCATAGGACAAACCATTGCCGTTGAAAGATACAGACCGGGACAACACGACCCCGAACACGCCATCGAACTCCAGCGCTGACACCCCCACACGACGACGTCGGAGTAGGGAACCAGAACCTTCAGCCTCCATCCACGAACCCACCACAGGGTGCACCATCTTCCAGCTGTCACCAGTGCAGACCACCGTATGCACGTACACCTGGACAAATCCTCTCTGCTCGACCGTGGCGCCGGAGACAACGCCGCAACAATGGGGATAGAGCAGGAGGAAAAACCCATCTGATGGAGTCGCCGCCGCCTCGCCGACACCATCCATGAACCCTACAACCACTGATCTGAAAGATCGGCAAGCACACATAGCCACCAACTCCGAGACGCCGCCATGAAGGACAACGCCGGTGTGAGAGTAGAGTTGAGTCAGATTTATTTGTCCGGACGCCGCTCCCACCTCCCCAACGACGCACCATGCCAGGAAATTTCTAACCCTAATTACCATGCAAAAAGAGGGTCCCCTCCCTCCTGCCGCCGGAGAGGCAAACGGAAGGAGAGGGGCCCAGCTCTTTCGCCGGTGGCCTGCGGCGGCGGCGGCACCAGTGGCCTGCGGTGGCGGCGGCGGCTAGGCTAGGAAAACATGGTCGCCTCGCGAGTCGCCTAGCTCTCCTCACGAGCGAAAACCAATTTGTGTTTTCCGCGAGGTGGATCGATTCTCCTCACATTTTTTCCTGTGCAGACTCTTCTTGTAGTTGCAAGCCGTACGTACCTGTCACCGTGCCGGCAAAACATGTCGTCCTCTGTATTGAGGGCTGCCGCGCAAAAGGCAGGCCCTGCTGCCCGGAAGCAGGCGCTTACCTTGACGGAGGCTGCAGCGGCCAGGGGTGCGCCAGCTACTCGACCTCAGGCAGCGGCCAGCGGCCATACCTGCGCCTCGGTGTCAAATCTCGCGGCTGCAATGGCCTGTCTTACACGCTCAGTTACGCTGGTATGATCTGTTATGTGTATTGTTCATCTTACCTTTCCAGAAGATTAGTTTCTAAAAAAAGATTAGTTTCAGCATATAAATGGGACGAAGATACCATGCCCTGCATCTTGCAAGATTTTATTCAGAGAACTCTGCAATGTTGCAGGCTAACAGAGTACTAATTGACCCGAAGGCTCTGATGCACGTGATCGGCACCAAGATGGATTACGTCGACGATCCACTGAAGTATGGTCTTGAGTTATGTGCATAATGTTTCGATTTCCCACTTCCATTCATTGACCCCTTTTTGGTCCGTAACAGTGCCTCGTGTTTGCAGGTCCCAGTTTGTGTTCATAAACCCGAATTCCAAAGGGGAGTGTGGGTGTGGTGAATCGTTCTTGACTACAGGCAGCAAGGGATCTACTTCTTGATGTTCTTTCATGATGTAAATAGAGGAAGCGCGTGGTAGAGGCTCCAGCCAACCATTTTTGTCAAGTAGAAAGGTCTTTGTAAAGCATATTGCATTGTGCCATAGCGACTGAATGCAGTTATCATGTAATCGATGCAACTAAGTTACTTTTACGTAATTACGTTTCAGTTGACCTCAGTCGTGTTGTTAGTTGTTACATTGGACAGTTCATGTCTCAGAACGTTTGCGAAAGCCTATTGAGGGTGAGGGTGTATGATGATCATATTTTTCTTCCTCTATAGTGTCCGTGAGCCTCTGCACTGAGTAAAGCAACCTCATGGCTCATACCAGTTAATGGACCCAGATGAACATTTCTCGATTAAATCGACTAAACTTTATATTTTGTAGTTCATTGACTAACAGTGTTATTTACTCTAGTTAATATATTCCTTGGCGGTTAAATATGATGTCCGGTTTTGAAAGAATGTAGTGTAATTTCATTTTTTTAAGTTCAGTCTGGGTTAGCTCGCATGGAAAGTGTATGGTCTGCCTTTTAGCTTCTCCATGAAATTAAATGTTGATTAATTTTGTGAAGCCTAGATATATGAACAAGCGGCACAACTAATGAAATATAGAGGCGATGTTTTTTTTTCATATAATTAACTGCTCTATACCTGAAATGTTATCTGTTCTTAGAGCCTGGACATATCATGTCACTATACAACACGTCAACATACATCTAAAAAATAAAACACGTCAACATAGAACAGAGGTGTTGTTACTTGCAGTTTCAAATTCCTTGGTACATCAATTTTTCAATCTATGCAAATGCAATGCCCTTCCGCACAACAAAAGTACTGAATACTATACCAAGACAAATAACAAAGTTGGCAAATCAGGTTCACGACCCACGTCTCACAACAGTAATAATACTAACATGAATTTTCTACTCTAAAAAGTAGTTCTTCCTTCAGAAGCCATTCACTGCGCTGCATTTCTGAACCAAAATACTGCATCAGACAACAGAACTGTCTCGTTACAGCAAACTCACTCAACACTCCACATGTCTCCTGCAATGCCTAGAGGTTGATCTTTGGCCTAATACTAGGCTCCAGCTTTACCTGTGTGACAACAGAAACACACTCTTTATGCAGTTCAACACAATACACAGAAAACATATATAACCTAAAATACATTGCACTGCTGCATATATTAGCTCCACATTCCACCCTTTTGATTTATGACGAGAAAGGCAGTCGCCCCCTTTCCTATATGCGAATGGATCACCATTCAACAGAAACTAGGCGTAACATTCAGCAGAGATGCGTGACTCGAGAAACATCAGATGTGTGACATGAAAGGCCACACATCTAAGTCAAGCACCTCTAGGATCCAATAAGTTTAAGCTGCTTGCAGTGTTAGTATGTCTTTTCAGTTTTCAGTTGTTGAGGTGCCTCGCTGATTTCAGTTTGGTGTTTGTATTATCTTATGCCTATTAATGAAATGCAGAAGTGATTATGTGCTTGTTTTGTTTAAATAGCAGGATTGCTATGCCGGAGCATGCATGAAAAATGATGGCATTGGCATCCACTTGTATCCCCACTGAGGCACTGACCAAAAGAGCGAACTAGCACCAATGCCAATTTTCATACAATTAAATATTAAAGTAGGGATGATATGACATATGTAGAACTGAACCAAAAGATAACGATCGCATTTGTCGTGCCATATTTTTTCCCCAATGATATCATGATTCTTGAACCCTGGGTAATCCAATCCCCTCTATTCTTAGATATAAACAACATCAAACCTAATCGTAAAATAAGTGAAATAAAAGTGGAATGGAAATGGAATGTTCAACTATTCAATTTTCATTACTTTGGATAATTAATAGATGATATCTGGCGGCAGACCATTGATATCAGAGTATACAGCAGGTCAACTTAACAAAGCTAGAGAGAACTTCAGCAAAGTATGACTGCACAACTCAGAATCTAACACAAACTATATAGAAATTTAATGTGAAATACACCAATAAGGGAGTAATTTAAACATTAAAACACTAATGCATTTAATCCATAGTTTCAAATAGACAAAGAGAATACATAAGATTAAATTTACTGTGTGAATTTAAGTTTCTCTACCTTTAAATAGGACCCGAGCTTCTGCTGAAGCTCTTCTGTATCTTAGTAATTCATTTAGAGCATCCTCATTAGACATCACAATATCCTCACTGTGACTAATCGATAATGTATGAAGAAGCCTTGTTTTAGAGAGAATCAGCTCTATAAAAGACATTTCATTTGGACGCCAATTAATACCGATCATCTGCACAACCTGAAGGTTGCCACACATGCCATCAGTCCATAATGCATTCAGAAACTCTCCATTTGCCTCAAATTGCTCCTCCCCCTCATCAAAGATCTTGAAGTATACAAGAAAAATGGAATTAACCGGAAGCAGCAAAATGACCTTCAAACAATGTAAATACGAAAATTTGTATGTGAACATTCATAATTACCTCTATTTTGAGTATTTCAATATTTGGGGCACTCTTTAGTAAGCATAAGGTTAACATAATAATGGGTTGTTTGCAGAAATGCATATATAACTCCAAGCTCTTCAAGTTGTGAAAGGTGCATAGAAGTATCTCCGGCATCATATCACTTGACTAAAAATTGAGGAGAAGAGGATAATATCAGTACTTACACTGGATTCATCTCTAAAATCAAAATGCCATGCAAACGAAGGGACGAACCCTGTTTCTATATAAATACAAGACAATCATAGATGTTCAAAGGATCAGCGCACCATAAAAGCACACAAAATCAATATATGTAGCAAACGGAAAGGATAAAGGAATACAATAACCACATTTACGAAGTCAGGATACAGCTTAAAATACAGTGATAGAAATAAAGAATATATGCAAGTGCATATTAGCCATGTCCGTGAAACGATGCATTTAGAAAAACATGATATAACTCAAAACGAAATGATTAGTTGATTGATCGGTACAGAGGCCTACATGTGCGCAGGTTTGTTACAGCATTCAGGAACATATAGCCTAAAGATCATGCTTATGCCATTTTTTATAAGGAAATGCTTAGGTCATTTCCCCCCTTTGTTGCATTATGTTCTGTAACTAGTAAACCTTGTGCGCCTGAGGGAAATTAGGACAAGTTATTCCTAGTCTATTGTCTGTACTCTAAGATAGTTGCCAAATAGAATCAGCAGAGCTGCGTCCGCCTTGCTATTAAAGAAACTCTTCATTTCCCGATGCAAGGCATTTATTTTTAACTAGCTTTTAATTGATCCAGCCAAATTACAGAAAGATAAATAAACATTTACCTGTACGTCTAAAACCAGAAGCTCCTCAACTTGAACAAGCCCGGAAAGAAACTTGGCGAGATTGTGGCGAACCAAAAAGTCCGACATACTGATGATGGCGTAACACAGGGATGTCAACTCCTTAAGCAGTAGGATCCAGCCATCATTGTTTTCCGAACAAATCGTTAAGTGTATGAGATTGGGCGCCCGAATTACCCATTTCTTTACATAGGCGGTAGGCGCCACCGACACCGATGGAAACATCGGTAAGCTCTAGACACTCGAGCAACGGAGATGTATCAATGATCTCCTCAAGTTGGTCCTCCCCGTGGTCTTGCAACCGGACGTTTTTTAGAACTAGACTCCTTAGTTCCGGAAAGGCCACAAATCCTGGTGGTAGGAGCGGGATAGAGCAGCAACTGAGACTGAGCTCAGTGAGCCGACCGCAGGAGAAGACGGAAGAGGGGAGGGCAGGGAAGATGCCGGTGAAGCTGAGGTCCAGGATCTCAACACCCCGGCGGGAGAGGACGCAAAGCCAGTCCCGGATGCGACCCGCATATTTATCGTCGAGGTCCGCGTCGAAGCGCCGGACGCGGCCGGGGAAGCGGAGGAGGATGCCATCCACCGGCCCCAGCCCCTGCAGCGGGGCCTTACCGTCTCTGGCGCGGGGAAAGCAGAGATCGAGGGACGGGAGGGCCTCCCATCGGCGTCGCCAGGCGCGGGAGAGCGCCGACGTGCGGACGGCGTCGCGGATGCCAAGGCGGGTGAGGATGTCGTCGAGGACCTCCGGTGGCAGGGAGATCAGGGCGTCCGCCTCCGCCGCAATGGCCTCATTCGCTCGGCCACGCCGCCCCTTGGTACAGCCCGATCGTGTCATATCTCTGGTGAATCGTGCCCCGAATAACGCGGCGGCTCGATTTTAGGGTGTGGAGGTGGGGTGCTGTTTCCGCGGTAGTTTCGAAATTTGGTCTCTGGTTAGAAGAATGCAGAAATCGGGAAAACAAGAACGGGAATTTGTCTCAGCGGGGCGAGATTTTTTCGAGCCAAAGTTTCCATAAGGAAGTCGTCGAGGCAAATCATAGTTGCCGCATACCGCGGAGCATATTCGCTCCCGCGCACCCCCTGTGTCTTATGGGCCTGGCCCATTTCTTTTTCTGCCAGATCGAGACGACGGCGACGAGCGAGAAGACGGCGACCGAGAGGACGACGGCGACCGCGCGACCCTCACCGACGACAGGGATGACGTGGCTGGTCGCGGCGCCCCGTCGGAGGTGAGGCCAGGACTTCGTCGGAGACGGGGACGACGTGGATGGCCGTGGCGTCGCCGGCAGAGGCGAGGAAGAACCTTAACAAGGGGGGGTGCAGGTGGGGGTGGGGTGCTCGCCGTTGACCAAGCTCCGGCGGCCTGAGTTAGGGTTTAGGTCGGGGGTTAGAGGGGAGGCCGGGGGCGGTGGCCGTGGCTCGGGCAGGGCGAGGCGGCGCGGTAGCGCCGCGGGCCGCGGGAGGCGGGGCAGGCGGCGGCAGCGGCGGGGGCGAGCTGGAGCAGCAGGTATGGTGGGGCGGAGGGAAGGAAGAAGATGGAGTTGTTGGGCCGGTGGGCTGGGGCTGGGGTGCGCGGAGCGGACTTAACTCCGCGTAACGCGATAACTCGGAGCTCCCAGTAGTCGATGCCGAGCTAAGGTGGCCAACAGGCCGAGCCGGGCACAGCACGCCCCGTCTAGGAGTTACACACATGTGCGAGGCCCGTCAACTAGGTGTGGGCCGTACCTTGCTGGCACGCGGGCCTGTCCTAAAGGCCGAAGCATGGCACAGAGGGTAAACATGCTGGCCGGGTACATTTAGTATTAATGGGACAATTTTGGCCCGTGTGCCTGTTATTTGCTAAAAAAATGCAAAAAAAACTGAACAATACAGAGGGCGCTCCTATACGTCGCTTTCAGGCGACGCGGAATAGTAGCGTCGCCAGAAGCAAACTCCTTCATAGGCCGCATTTGGAGCGGCCCAATATAAAAGGTACTATTTTTGTTTTTTTTCTTCTGTTTTCAAATCTGAAATAAATTATAAATCTAAAAAAATTGAATCTGAAAAAAAATTGAATCAGAACAAATTCTGAATCGGAAAAATTTCAAATCGGAACAAATTTCGAATCTGAACAAAATTCGAATCAGAAGAATTTTTAAAATCGGACCAAAATTTGAATTTGGACAAAATTTCAAATTTGAGCAAAATTCAAATCGGAACAATTTGTAACTGAAATTTTTTCGAATCTGAACAAATTTCGAATTTGAACAAAATTTGAATCGGAACAAAATTCGAATCGAAGCAATTTTAAAATCAGAACAAATTTCGAAATCAGAACAATTTTAAATTGAACAAATTTCAAATTGAAACATTTTTTAATTTGAACAAAATAAAATTTGAACAAAAATCAAATCTAAGCAAATATTAATGTGAACTTTCTCCAATTTTATTTTTTGAAAGAAAAAGAAAAGAAAAAAGGAAAAGGAAAACAGAAGAAAAAGAAAACGAAAACAGAAAACGAAAAAAACAGAAAAGAAAAAGAAAGAAGAGATCGCTTGATGGGCCGGCCCATTCGCGCCGACTCGCGCGTCCCTTCAGGTGACGTACGCCTGAAGCACCGCCTGAGGGCGATGTATAGGATTTGCGCAATTCAGAAATAAATATAGAAAAATGTAGGGAGGAAATAAATCTGTACATTTAGTATTAAGCGAAGGAGTCTTAATGGGCCAATTTTGGCCCGCGTTCCTGTTAGTAGCTGCCTCATTAAAACCTTCTATCTAGGGAGGAAAAATAGTACAACTTTGCTCTAAAAGTCTAAATTACTAGTCGTCGATTACACATCCACTTCCTTCTCAGTTTCTCTTGAGGTGAACTTGGGAGTGCTTCTGCAAGTGGCCGATTCCTTCTCATGCATGCAACGACAAAGATATTCGCTCTGCAGAGAAGGATCATAGGTCTAATTACATATTGAATTGTCGGGTTGAATTGGAACATACTCTGGACCCGTGACGTTATCGCAACAGACTTCTCATCCTTCTTCATGTGGCCCTCGATATGTCTCGTCAAGTGGCTGGTTCCTTCTCCGCTTTTCATGGACAACACACTTGTGCATCCATGCCATTTGCACTTCGCCTTGACCTCCGGGACACCCCCTCCCCCCTCCGGCACCACTCTTTGTTCTTCAAAGTGCTCCCACACGTTGGAGTTTTTTTTTGCCAGGCCCCTTTGCAGTGCAGGTGGAGGAAGTGGTGGCATGAGAAGTTTGAGAAGGTTGTGATTGGGATTGTGAAGAGTGTGTATCACTATCATCGACGTTGCGGTGGTCAACGAGAGGAGAAGAGGCATAGGGATTGCTATAGTCGATATTATCAACATAGTCGGGGTCAAAATCATCGAGAGGGGAGGTAGGATTCTGATTGTGATCAGGCATGTTTGTGTGAGAGAAATGTGAGGGGTAGGCAGCCCTTTTTATAGCAAAAAATTTGACATTTTTTAGACTAAAATAGCCCTCCAACACGTACAAATTCGAAATCCTGCTTAAAATGGCCTAAATCACCCCTAAATCGGGTCCCTAACCGCTAAACAGGCCCTAAAATGGAAGTTGAGGCAAATTACCCCGCTCCGCTCCTCCAGAATCTGCCTGTTTGCGACTCTTACCTCCCATTGGGCCAAAAATGGTTATTGGCCTCGTTCGAGTGCCCTGGTGGGCCTCCTCTGCTCGTGTGTCTGGCCGATAAACGGGCCATGTCATGTCGGCACGCTGGCCTGGCCTCCAGGCATGGCCTCGGTTGTGCCGCTAGCCTGACCTCCAGGCACGGCCCCGGGCGTGCCACGGGCCAGGCACGGCCCGTTTAGCCACATGTCGGGCTAGGGTCATGACAGCCCAGCACGCGTGCTAACAGGACAGCCTGCGAGCATGGGCCCAGATGGCCCCACCTTTGGCCAAGACTATAAATCCCGGAGTAAAATGCTCCCTATCGCTCGGGCGAGTTGACTCCAACCCCTGAATCGCTTGCAACGGAGCGAAACAACCCACGACCCATTGAGCGCAATAAGAAATGCCGAAAGAGTACTTGTATACCACAAAATTTTGTGCTAAAAGTCCTTTTGTTCTACGGAATACTAATAATGCATGTGAGTATAAAATATAGTACTTATTATTGAAAAAATTCAATTCAAGTATAACTGAACATGAGCCAAACACAATAGTCACATTGAAATCTGAAAACATCCCATTTCAAAACTAACATGACACCCTTCTAACATAGATAAATATATGAAAAACACTATAACCTTCTGTATCCCATCTGGGTATCTGTTTCATTCTGTTGGAGATATGCCCTAGAGGCAATTAATAAAGTGATTTTATTTGTCATATCTCTTATTGTTCATAATACGTTTTAATACCATGCTATAACTGTATTACTCGGAAACATAATACACGTGTGGTATAGAAACAACCAGGTCCCTAGTAGCCTCTACTTGACTAGTTCGTTGTGTAACAGATGATCAAGGTTTCCTGATCATGGGCATTAACCGGTTAACAACGGAGTCATATCATTGGGTGAATGATTTGATGGACATACCCAAAACATATATAGAAACGTAGTTTCAGATCTTGGACCGTGAGATTATATCAAGTCGCTGCTTCTGAAAGATACGGCTGATCGCACCTAACGTCATGTCTCATACGCACGACAATAAGGGTGACACCTTCGGGTATTGGAAGGAAGTAGTCGGGGCGAGTAATCAATAGCGGGAATTGCCAATCCGCATAGCAGGATAGATACTCTGGGCCCACTCGGTGAGATTACATCTAATGAGCTTGCAAGCATGTGACTAGGTCACGGGGATGTAACATCACAGACGAGAGAAGATAGATTGTCAAGGATGAGGTCAAGCTCGGTAAAATGTGATACCGGAGAACGACACTCGACAATCTAAGTATCACCAGGCAAGAGATTGAAACTGGACGTCTACAGGTTCAAACGAATAAAGAGACATTCGTGGACACACAGGGGCTATCATGGATATCCAGATTCCGCTGTTAGTCGATTGATCGGAGAGAGAGTCTCGATCATGTCTGGGTGATCCCGAACCGTGGGGTAACACACTTAAGGGTGGGTGACGATTAGATTGGATTTAGAGAGAATGAGAAACAGGAACTCCGGAAGTGTTCTGGAGCTCCGGAAGTGTTCCGGTAATTGTCCGATGATTGATCGGAGGCCACGAAATATGTTTCGGGGTCCGAATGAATTAAGTAATATGTATCTAATATTAATAAGTGTTATTAATGATTAAATACATGTTTTATTTAATTAATTTCGAATTTAAAAGGCAAATGGGCCTTAGAGGCCCATTCGGGGAAAAAGAAAAAAAAAGAAAAAGGAAAAAGGGGCTGCCACCCTAGTGGGCCAATGGGGCCCACTAGGGCAGCCGCACCCCCCCTGGTGCGGCACCCCATGTGGGAATAGTCCCACATGGGGGAGCCAAGGGAGGGTCTCCCCCCTTCTCCTATATATAGGTCCCCATGCCTTGAAAACACCAATTCCTCTCTTCTTCTCTCCTACCTTGAACGGGGTTCCGATTCTGGAGCTTCGTACGAGGAGAGAAGTCTCTCTTAGTTTGCACACCGCCGTGCTGCTAGATCCACTCTTCCACTTCCGCTGCTCTGCTGGATCTGGAGCCCGGAGGTCGTCATCCACACCGTACGTGTGTGGAACCGCGAGGCGCCATCGTTTGGCGCTGGGAGCTGTCTACTTCCACTACACGACCTTGAGGTCGGCTTCGTCGTCTTCATCGTCAACGTTCGTGCGGGAACGTATCCCGCTTTCGGTCTACAAGGGTATGTATTCCGTTCTCCTTCCGTATAGTATATCTGCATAGAATAGATCTTGGCTAGTTTATGGTTATCGTTGCTAGGAAATTTTTGTTTTCTGCCTACGATTCCCAACAGTGGTATCAGAGCCGATCTATGCGTAGATATATCTGTACGGTTAGAACACATGTTGAATGTGGGCATCGATTCTACATTTGTTACCCTCTAGCGTGTACTTGTTTATATCGCGGCATTGTGGGATGAAGCGGCCCGGACCGACTTTACGCGTACTCTTACGCGAGACTGGTTCCACACCTGACATATGGCTTGTACCGTATATGTGGCTGGCGGGTGTCTGTATCTCCTACAATAGTTGATATCGCATTTACAATGGAGGGCCCCGAAAGGGGTGTAATAGAGACAATTGTCTTATCGCTGTTGTGGTTGTTTTCGTAGGTAAGAAACGGTTCTTGTGCGGAAGCCCTAGCAGCCACGTAAAACATGCAAAAGATAAAGTAGAAGCGTCTAACTTTATTTTGCAGGGGCAATGTGATATGGTCAAGGTAGGTTTATTAAATTGTTTATAAACTGTTGGCGCGAAGGAGACCATCGGCGCGGAGAAGACCATATCATGTCGCATTACATTTCATATTAGATGTTATGTAGATTGTGTGCATCTTATATTGTGTATATATATATGTCTATATATTAGTTACACGGCGGTAGTAATATAAGATGATCCCTCCCAAAATTCCGATAATAGTGTTCTCCCTCTGTCGTGCACCACCAATAAAGTTCTACGTTACGGGGTACGTCGTTTGGGGTTTCGATCCCGTTCGTCTACACTCGTCTCTTCGTTCGCATACAGTGGGTGTAAGCCACGTTGCACACGCAAATACGGCAAAGGGTGTTATGGCGAGCCTAGCATATACCAGTATATGGCCTCGGAACACAAGTACCGAAAGGTTAAGCACGAGTCACATACGGTGATGTGATTGATATACGATGTCTACCTTTGAAGTTATGCTATTCGCCTGATCGATGGGGGTAGCGTAATGGATGGGGATTGTGTAATCACTAAGACGATGAGAGGGATACTCGTCTTGAGTGGGAGTTCTGGTAGTTTTAATTTTGCTAAAACTTGAACCCATATTTTATTATGAACAAACGTCTTATGTTTTGCAAATTCCATTGTAGATGTCTCGCCCCACCTTTAACCTTGGCCTGTTCCTTGAGAAAGAAAAGCTTAAGACCAATGGGTCGAACTTCATGTCCTGGTTCCGCAACCTGAGGATCCTCCTCACTCCCCACAAGGTGGCTTACGTCATTGAAGCCGCCCTAGGTGACCCTCCTGCAGACGACGCCTCCGATGACGAGAAGAAGGTCTATCAGACCAAGTCGGAGGATTCCTCCTTCGTCCAGAGTGGCATGCTCTACGCCATGGAAGCCGACCTGCAAAAGCGCTTTGAGAAGATGAGTGCTTTTGAGATAATTTCTGATCTCAAGGCTGTCTTTGCGCCGCAGGCTAAGGCTGAGAGGTATGAAGCTTCTGAGCTTTTCTTCTCAGCCAAGATGGAAGAGCATAGCAGTGTGAGCGAGCACGTGGTCAAAATGTCTGGCTACGTTCAACGCCTGAACGCTCTGGAATGCAAGATTCCTGATGAGCTGGCGATTGATAGGGTGCTGCAATCGTTGCCTCCTAGCTACAAAGGCTTCGTCATGAACTATAACATGCAGGGCATGGCTAAGTCCCTGTCTGAGGTGTTCGTGATGCTCAAGACTGCTGAGGTGGAAATCAAGAAGGAGCACACGCTGTTGATGGTCAACAAGACCGTCGATTTTAAGAAATCTGGCGGCAAGGGAAGGAAGAACTGGAAGTCTAGGAAGGATGGCAAACACGTTGCCAAATCCAAGGCTAACAAACCTGGTCCCAAACCTGGCGTGGAATGCTTCTACTGCAAGGGAGATGGTCACTGGAAGCGCAACTGCCCCAAGTACCTGGAAGACAAGAAGGCCGGCAAGATTGTCGGGAGAGATAAAGGTATATTTGATATACATGTTATTGATGTGTACCTTACATGCGCCCGTAGTAATACCTGGGTATTTGATACCGGCTCTGTTGCTCATATTTGTAACTCACAGGTGGAGTTGCGGAATAGTCGGCGCCTGGCAAAGGACGAGGTGACGATGCGCGTCGGCAATGGATCAAGAGTTGACGTGATGGCCGTCGGCACGCTCCCTCTACATCTACCTTCGGGATTAGTTTTGGTTTTAAATAAGTGTTATTTTGTGCCATCTCTGAGTGTAAACATTATAAGTGGTTCTTGCTTGTTGCAAGACGGATATTCATTCAATTCAGTATCAAATGGTTGTGCTATTTCGATGAATGATATCTTTTATGTTGATGCTCCTGTGAATAATGGTTTATTCTTGTTGAATCTCGATCGTAGTACACATATCCATAACATAGATGCCAAAAGGATTAGACTTAGTGATGATACCGCCATGTATATGTGGCATTGCCGACTTGGTCATATTGGTGTAAAGCGCATGAAGAAACTCCACTCAGCTGGACTTTTGGAGTCATTAGATTTTGGATCTCTTGACACTTGCGAACCATGCCTCATGGGCAAGATGACTAGGTCACCGTTCAATGGTTTCGTTGAACGTGCGTCGGAATTATTGGGAGTTATACATACAGATGTGTGCGGCCCAATGAGCATCAACGCGCAATGGTTATCGTTACTTTGTAACCTTCACTGATGACTTGAGTAGATACGGGTATATCTACTTAATGAAACACAAGTCAGAAACTTTTGAAAAGTTCAAAGAATTTCAAAGTGAGGTTGAAAATCAACTTAACAAGAAAATAAAGCACCTCCGATCCGATCGTGGTGGCGAATATTTGAGTTTTGAGTTTGGCACACATCTGAAGGCCTGTGGAATTGTGCCACAGCTTACGCCTGCCGGAACACCACAACGCAACGGCGTGTCCGAGCGACGTAATCGTACTTTATTAGATAGCGTACGGTCTATGATGTCTCTTACCGATTTGCCCGTATCGTTTTGGGGATATGCGTTAGAAACAGCCGCATTCATTTTAAATAGGGCTCCATCTAAATCCGTGGAAACGACACCGTATGAGGTATGGCATGGTGCGAAACCTAAGCTGTCGTTCCTGAAAGTTTGGGGTTGTGAGGCTTATGTCAAGAAATTGCAGCCTGACAAACTAGAACCAAAATCGGAAAAGGTCGTCTTTGTAGGGTATCCACGGGAAACCATAGGGTACACCTTCTACCACCAAGCCGAGGGCAAAACGTTTGTCGCTAGAAACGGCACCTTTCTCGAGAAGGAGTTTCTCGCTAAAGGAGTAAGTGGGAGGAAAATAGACCTCGACGAGATAGTTGATCCTGAACTCGAAATACCGAGTGGCGCAACGGAAACAGTTCCTGAACCGTCCTTCATAACAGATGAAGTGGGAGAAAATGTCGAGGAGGCTATTGTACCTCGTAGGTCTGGAAGAACCCGTACTTCTCCTGAGTGGTACGGTAATCTTGTTTGCACCGTCATGTTAATTGAACAAGACGAACCTACAAATTACAAAGAGGCGATGGAAGGACCCGAGTCCGAGAAATGGCTTGAGGCCATGAAATCCGAAATAGAATCCATGTATGACAACAAAGTATGGACTTTGGTGGAGATTCCCGAAGGGCGCAAGGCCGTCGAGAATAAATGGATCTTTAAGAAGAAGACTGATGCTGACGGTAATGTGACCGTCTATAAGGCTCGGCTTGTCGCAAAAGGTTTCCGACAAGTTCATGGAATTGACTACGATGAAACGTTTTCACCGGTAGCGATGCTAAAGTCTATTCGGGTTTTGCTAGCAACAGCTGCATATCATGATTATGAGATATGGCAGATGGATGTCAAAACAGCGTTCCTAAATGGCAACATTGAGGAAGAGTTGTATATGGTACAACCTGAAGGTTTTGTCAGTCCAGGAAATGTTGGCAAGGTATGCAAACTTCAGCGTTCCATTTATGGACTGAAGCAGGCATCTCGGAGCTGGAATCTTCGCTTTGATGAGGTGATCAAAGGTTTTGGATTTGTCCAAAATTGGAAGAGACCTGCATTTATAAGAAAATGAGTGGGAGCTCAGTTGCATTCCTAGTTCTATATGTGGATGATATATTACTAATTGGGAATGATGTGGAACTTCTGAAAAGCGTGAAGGAATATTTAAACAGTAAATTTTCAATGAAGGACTTAGGAGAAGCTGCATACGTATTAGGCATTAAGATCTATCGTGATAGACCCAGGCGCCTACTAGCGTTATGTCAAAGTACTTACCTTGATAAGATATTGAAGAAGTTCAATATGCATTTGGCAAAGAAGGGTCTTGTGCCAGTTGTCAAGGGAAAAACATTGAGCATGGCTCAGTGTCCACGGACGGCTCTTGAAAAGCTGAGGTGGATGGCACTCGATATGCTTCGGCTATAGGATCGATCATGTATGCCATGTTAAGTACTCGACCCGATGTGGCATTGGCTCTTAGTCTGACGAGTCGATTCCAGAGTAATCCTGGCAAGGATCATTGGATAGCTGTTAAGAACATACTGAAGTATCTTAAGTATACCAAGGACATGTTTCTTGTTTATGGAGGCTGTGAAGAGGAACTTGGCGTAACAGGTTACGTTGATGCAAGTTTCTGCACAGATCCCGATGACTCGAAATCGCAAACAGGCTATGTGTTTAAGGTGAACGGAGGCGCTGTGAGCTGGAGAAGTGGGAAGCAACCCATAGTCGCCCAATCTACAATGGAATCGGAGTATATTGCTGCAACGGATGCTGCAAATGAAGCTGTTTGGCTCAGGAAGTTCATCATCGAACTTGGAGTGTTCCCCAGTGCGCGAGACCCTGTGATTATCTTCTGCGACAACACAGGGGCCATTGCCAACGTGAAGGAACCAAGGTCTCACTCCACCGCCAAACATATTCTCCGACGCTTCCATGTCATACGACAGTACGTCAAGGGAGGCGATGTAAAGATTTGCAAAATACACACGGACCTGAATGTTGCAGATCCGTTGACGAAACCTCTTCCACGAGACAAGCATGAAGAACACCGCAATGCTATTGGTGTCAAGCTTTTACCAAGTTGTAAACTAGATTAATTTGTACTCTAGTGCAAGTGGGAGACTGTTGGAGATATGCCCTAGAAGTGATTTTATTTGTCATATCTCTTATTGTTCATAATACGTTTTAATACCATGCTATAACTGTATTACTCGGAAACATAATACACGTGTGGTATAGAAACAACCAGGTCCCTAGTAGCCTCTACTTGACTAGTTCGTTGTGTAACAGATGATCAAGGTTTCCTGATCATGGGCATTAACCGGTTAACAACGGAGTCATATCATTGGGTGAATGATTTGATGGACATACCCAAAATATATAGAAACGTAGTTTCAGATCTTGGACCGTGAGATTATATCAAGTCGCTGCTTCTGAAAGATACGGCTGATCGCACCTAACGTCATGTCTCATACGCACGACAATAAGGGTGACACCTTCGGGTATTGGAAGGAAGTAGTCGGGGCGAGTAATCAATAGCGGGAATTGCCAATCCGCATAGCAGGATAGATACTCTGGGCCCACTCGGTGAGATTACATCTAATGAGCTTGCAAGCATGTGACTAGGTCACGGGGATGTAACATCACAGACGAGAGAAGATAGATTGTCAAGGATGAGGTCAAGCTCGGTAAAATGTGATACCGGAGAACGACACTCGACAATCTAAGTATCACCAGGCAAGAGATTGAAACTGGACGTCTACAGGTTCAAACGAATAAAGAGACATTCGTGGACACACAGGGGCTATCATGGATATCCAGATTCCGCTGTTAGTCGATTGATCGGAGAGAGAGTCTCGATCATGTCTGGGTGATCCCGAACCGTGGGGTAACACACTTAAGGGTGGGTGACGATTAGATTGGATTTAGAGAGAATGAGAAACAGGAACTCCGGAAGTGTTCTGGAGCTCCGGAAGTGTTCCGGTAATTGTCCGATGATTGATCGGAGGCCACGAAATATGTTTCGGGTCCGAATGAATTAAATAATATGTATCTAATATTAATAAGTGTTATTAATGATTAAATACATGTTTTATTTAATTAATTTCGAATTTAAAAGGCAAATGGGCCTTAGAGGCCCATTCGGGGAAAAAGAAAAAAAAGAAAAAGGAAAAAGGGGCAGCCACCCTAGTGGGCCAATGGGGCCCACTAGGGCAGCCGCACCCCCCCTGGTGCGGCACCCCATGTGGGTAGTCCCACATGGGGAGCCAAGGGAGGGTCTCCCCCCTTCTCCTAAATATAGGTCCCCTATGCCTTGAAAACACACAATTCCTCTCTCCTTCTCTCCTACCTTGAACGGGGTTCCGATTCTGGAGCTTCGTACGAGGAGAGAAGTCTCTCTTTAGTTTGCACACCGCCGTGCTGCTAGATCCACTCTACCACTTCCGCTGCTCTGCTGGATCTGGAGCCCGGAGGTCGTCATCCACACCGTACGTGTGTGGAACCGCGAGGCGCCATCGTTTGGCGCTGGGAGCTGTCTACCTCCACTACACGACCTTGAGGTCGGCTACGTCGTCTTCATCGTCAACGTTCGTGCGGGACGTGATCCCGCTTTCGGTCTACAAGGGTATGTATTCCGTTCTCCTTCCGTATAGTATATCTGCATAGTATAGATCTTGGCTAGTTTATGGTTATCGTTGCTAGGAAATTTTTTGTTTTCTGCCTACGATTCCCAACACATTCGAATTCCTCCAATATACTAAACTTTATTCAAATATTTATGGCTAGTATAAAAATAACATAAGATCCTTACATCAGCTCATGTATGTCAATTCCTAGCACATCAAACCTGCTTATATTGACTTGGTACACGTTAGCATTTTCCTCTTCCTATGCTTAATCAATCCATATCACCCAATGTTTTGACATATATAATCATGTAATATTGATCTTCTCGGCAATTTAGAAAAAAGTATTTACCCATCTGATTATAAGACGCGCCAATCTCTGCATCACATGCCGATGTTACCAAATGAGCTAATCACAATCTGTTTTCTAGGTACAAATAAGGATAAATGTATGAAAACATAGAAACACAAAGAGGCATAGCAACAAGATGTGGAACAAAACCACTTGTACTATACACTTTGGTATCCATAGTAGTATCAGATATGTTTATTATCATAACCAGAAAGACCAAAGTCTGATCATGTAGAACAAAATATCTAGCTGGCAAAGTTTACAACAGTAGGTACGCAAACAACAAAAATTAGCTAGCAAACACTAGCAGCCCCCATTGGCCGAGCCTTCCTGTCCTGCGATCACCTCCATCCTCTCCTTATCCCCGGCATCGCCCAACACATGTATCTTCAATTCTTCACCCAGCCACCTTCTCCGCAACAGCGCCCAATCATCCTCCCTTTCTACCCGAACCTCATCTCCAGTCTGGAGCCGAGACTCCAACGCGGGACCTCAGGTCCCCAGCAGATGACACACAACAAATAGGCAAAATACATCGACCGAAAACATACGTACCGCCAGGCGTGGATTTTCATGGCCTCTGTTATGGAGATCGGTGGTCTAAGTCCTTGCATCCTCGGCACAAAGAAATAGCCGCACGGAGCAACGGCGCCACTCGATTGCATGCGATGGCGGCATCTTTATGCTCGGAGCAACGTCGGCTGGTGGGGAGCGACAACATGGAGGCAAGCGTCGCGGGGGCATGTAGGGAGTCCACTACTCCCTGAGCTCCGATTCGCCACAGAGTACAAACTTTTGAAGTATGTGAAACAAAAATCGGGAGCACCACCGCGACTTGATAACACACTAGTACAAAACCTCACTTGATAGACGGGAGCTAAAGCCGGTTAAAGAACAACTTTTTACTATGATAGGACCAAATCATAGGAGGACTATGGAAACAATGAAGAGGACAGTGGCGAGGATTCTAACAGTTCTGTAGCGAGTGACGAAGGGGTCATTTTACATAGTTTCCCAAAGATTGCATCTGAAGAAACATGAGAACGACCGCCTGGCTTAGCTTCTACCCGTAAAAGCCTATGTTGGTGTTCCTTTTTTGAATCATTTGACGACCATAAATTTGAAGAGAGATGATATGGTATATATATATGCATCTTCCCGAAGTTAAGATTTAAGAAGAACCGCCTCTTTACCCGGTATATATGCCTCTTTCATAAGTTAATATATTAATATAATATGTTATCCTTTATGCACAAAAAATACCTAATATGATAATGCAAGACCATAACCTACCTACTCATGGAAAAGCTGGACTACGACTTGGATCAGCAGGGGCCGTCACAACCATTACGTACAACAAGAAAACTGACGGCCGCATTGAGCCCAACAAGCTGGGTGGAAGAATTTCATTGAAGGCAAGCCTTTTAAGATCACTCAACTTGTTTTGATCATTCAAGAACACCAGTCACCTAAGCTTGCAGGTCATGATTGAGATGTAGATTATATAGAACAATATTTCATCGAAATTGTTGAACAATGTTTTTATTAGGTAGTTTGTTTGCACAGAAATTGCAGTTTTGAACAATCTATCTAGTTTCTTGAACATTTTCTACATGTACGTTGTTGTGTAACTGATTTGGTCAATGTGATCTGCTTTATATAACTGGCTGTCTATAAAAACCTGGTTGTTAATTCTTCTGTTTTGCTTTAAAAAGTTGGACCCCCTGAAAATATTCCCGGAGGCAACGAATATTATCCACTATATACGGCCGAAGGGAAATGTGAGACTCCATGGGTTTTTGCGACGGCCAGGATTACGTATGTCTCTGATTATTCAATATTTACCGACGGGTGCGTATATCGGCCGTCTCTATATTGGAGATGGTTCTTATTCCTAGCCGTCTGAGGGGTTCTCCAATTAGAGCCGGGTCTAGGAATCGACTCTAATGGAGCATACATTAGAGACCCTGAGCTTGAGACGGTTGAGTAAACTAGCTGAGGGGTGGATCTGGGGCCGGCTCTAATGGAAGCTTCTGCACTAGTGACATCACACTTTTCTTACACAAAACTTTCAGTACCATAGGCCATTCTCGTGTATACATGTGGGTATTTTTATTTCACAAGTTCAAACTGCTAGAAAGCTACCTTTTAACTATATAAGAAAGGAATTTTTGGATCACAAATCGTATGTTCATGAACAACTTGGTAATGTGTGCAATGAATTAAAAAGTTACGCAAAATTTTCGAACGACCACATTTCTACAAAAACTTCAGAACGCAAAGTATGAAGTCTACTGTGGTGTGCATGTGATTGATGTTTAGCTGTTTAGTCATGTGATTAGGATTTAACAGTTGGGTAGTGATTGTTTTTGTGCGAAGTACGTACAAACCTTCATTTGTATGGAAAATCAATGCAAACTCCACTCAAAAAATGAAATTATGATTCTTTCCGCAACTTGAAAGTTAACTTTGGTAATAGAAAAGTTCTCTATCTCAAATCATCTTCCCTATTAATAATATGCATTCTCCATCGGCTTCAAATCGACGAGGTCTTCATATATAGCTAGATCCGACTCGAGTTTGTTTTGAGAATTTTTGTACCTCTTGTGTTACAAGAAAGTAATGCATTAGTTGTCACGTTTTTATGTAACAAGTTGTCATGTTGTAACATTAGTACAAATACAAAGGCAACAACTTAAAACACTTGGTGGTAACATTTGAAGCAAAAAAAAGAGTTATAGAAACATATCACGATGGGTTTAATTTTGAAGCTCTTGTCGAAGTAAAGCCAACAATGAAAAAAGATCGTTAATTAGTTCACGTTTTAGGCATAAAAACTAACAATTGCATCTCGTGTCACCTATGCAGGCATGGCTTTTTGCATCATGCATTCTGTCTAGGGAGCACATATTTACGCCATATGTCTGTCCACAAGATTTAAATAATAATGTCGATGTATGAGTTAAACAAAATAAAATAAGATTTTGCAAAAACTAGGTATCAACCACATTTATTCATGGCAAAACTTCCACCTATCCTCAGATGTGCAAAAAAATGGTTTGCTACTTATATATACCATCAACATTTTTAGAGCATGCATATATATCTCAGATATGTGATATACACATATGGACACATGGAGGAGGAAAGAGAAGAAAAATATGATGACACGAGGGAATACGAGACACCGGGACAAGTGTTGCAACAAGTAACATGAGAGTTAGAGGACAAAATTGAGTTACTTCGTCTCAATTAGAGCGATATAGCGCAGCCTTGCATGTAATGAGTAGCTAGCACCATGTGTTTTTTCAATGCAGGCGCATTACTTGTCGAAGATGTCATTTTTTAGAACGGGTACATGCCCAGGGTCTTGTTTCCAGTATTCTTTGGAAACTCGTTGCACAAATTGTCGTTCATGTTGTCCCCTCTTGTTCTAGACAAAGTTACTGAACTCGTGTTATTCTTTGCTCGACCCATTTAGTTAACATCACTTTTTTCAATGGCTTGTCACAGTTTCGTGTGATTTTATTTTGCCTGTCTAAAAAACTCCGCTATGTTATACCAAATCGGACCATGATCAGGTCGAAACATTATGTTCAACAAATTGGCTGAGTGCAAAGATGGCCCAGAAACAAGTTTCCAGATGCTTTTTCCTCCGAGAGCGCCTAGTTGACGCACCATGCGGAGAGGAATGCGCTCCGCCAGCTGCGCTTCTTCGTGGGCTGCTCCAAAAGCGGCCGAGTAAGAGGTATTGTTTCTCTTTTTACTTTTCTTCTTTTTTGTTTCTATTTTATTTCCCTTTTTTCTTTACTTCTTTTACATCAAAAAAGTGTTCACGTTTTTCGAAAAAATAATAACTGAAAATTAGTTCTAAAAAAAATAAGATATTCACATGTGTAAAAATAATATTTACGTTATTTGAATGGTTTTTTAATGATGAACATCTATGTCATTTGAACGATTTTTAAAATATGAACATTCATGTAATTTTAATGATTTCTTAAATATGAACATTTATTTCAGTTAACATTTTTAAATATGAACATTTATGTTGAATGATTTTTAAATATAAACATTTGTGCCATTTGATTTTTTAAATATGAATATTTGTGTGATTTGAAAGAATTTTTAAATATGAACATTTATGTTATTTGATTTTTTAAATGTGAACATTTATCTTATTTGAATGATTTTTAAATTTGAATATTTATGTTATTTAAACAATTTTTCCATATGAATATTTATATTATTTGAACGATTTTCCAATGTAAACATTTATGATATTCAAACAGTTTTTCAAAAAATAGCATTCATTCCATTTAACCGTTTTCACATTTGAACATTTATGTTATATGAACATTTTTTAGATATGAACATTTATTTTATTTGAATGAATCTTCAATATAAACATGAGCATTTTTGTTATTTGAACGATTTTCAAATTTGAACATTTATGTTATTCGAACGGTTTTTCAAAAAAACTATTATTCATTTCATTTGAACGATTTTTAAATATAAGCATTTAATTTATATGAATGATTTTTCTAATAAAATATTTATGTAAACATTTATTAAAAAATATGAACATATATGATATTTGAACAATTTGTCAAGATGAAAATATATGATATTTGAACAATGTTTTTTACAACATAAAAACATTGGTTTTAATATAAAGCAGAAAATTGAAAACAAAAATAAAACAGAAAATACTAAAATGAATACAATACCCTAAAAAGAAATCAGAAAAGAAGAAAGAAAAAGAAACAGCCAAAAAAAACTAAAAAGAAAAAGAAATGGACACAGAAAAAAAAAAGCGACAAAACTAATCTGGCTGGAAGGGCCGGCCTACTGCGCGACTAGGATTTGCCTCTTCCAGTCTGGGAGCTGGGAGGAAGGCGATTACGCGAGCTCCCGCCGCCGATCCAGTCACACCGCCGCCAGAACCCTCGGCGACGGAGGATACCTCTCTCTTCCAATCCAAGGAAGGCGAGCGGGCGCAGGAGGAGGAGGATATCCAGGATGCGGGTCGACAGCGCAGGCGCCCGCTGTCTGGGTATCCCGTTGGATTCGTTGTTTCTGTCATCTCCCCGTCTCACATTCATCCATGTAATCTCGCCATATGAATCCCCTGATTCGATAGTAACAGTCAGTTGACCCATCGACGAACCGATGATGAATTAGCGAAGAATTTCCACGATGCCCGACGAATTGTAGCCTAGTCATGGCTTTGCTGCAAATGATATCATGGCTTTTCCTCACACTTACTGACTTACGCCGTTATGGCGTTACGCGGTGCAGGCTCTTCTAGTCTTCTTGTTGCTGCAACTTGTGCCTGAAGCAGTGCTGGCAGATCATGCCGTCGTCGTCGTCTGTGTTGAGGGCTGCGGCATAGAAGGCGGGTCCTGCTGCCCAGAAACAGGCGCTCACCTTGACGGAGGCCGCCGCAGATAAAGTGCGTCAGCTCCTTGATCTCAGGCAACGGCTCTACCTGCGCCTCGGTGTGAAAGCGCGCGGCTGCAATGGCCTGGCTTACACGCTCAATTACGCTGGTACGACGACCTGCTATAGTGCTATGTATATTTATCTTGCAAAATTTTGTTCAGAGAACACTGCAATGTTACACTGCAAACTTAGTTGATCTAACTGGTGAGATAATCTCACCAAACATATTGCATTTATTGGTCAGGTAATCTCACCCTGATATGCCATTTCGTGAGATTGATGTACATGTTTTTAAATGTGCATCTACGCTAGCAGTTGCAAACCATACGTTTACACAGTAGATTGTTTTTTTCAAAAAAAAAAAATCACCATGGTAAAGTGGTGCATCAGGGTCAGCTCAGCTCCAGCTCCGCCCCTGTTTATTGGTCAGGTAATCTCACACATATATGCCATTTCGTGAGATTGCTGTACATGTTTCAGAGAGAAAATGAACGAAACTTAGTCAGTACTTTACAGTGTGAAATTGCTGTCATATACCCTTGCTCTTTTGTGCAACTACAAAGACATGGCTTCGAACCGTCACATTACATTGTCCTGATGTTGCTACAGATTAATGAAGTGTACCCAGCATGCTACTATTTTTCTCAGATAGATCAATCTGTTGAGCGTAGTTTCCCTGACATAGACATCAACCGTAGCATCATGCTATTGTTACTATGATCGTCGCACTGCCTTCTACATTTTGTTTATTCTTTTCCCTGCATTATTTCTTTCCATGCTAAAGAAGGATCTCTTTTACTATACTTCAGAAGAAAAAGGGAAGTTTGATGAGCTTGTGGAAGAGAAAGGAGTGAAAGTGCTAATTGACCCGAATGCTCTGATGCACGTGATCAGCACCAAAAATGGATTATGTCGACGATCCACTGAGGTATGGTCTCTAGTTCTGTGCATAATGTTTTGATTTCCCATTTCCATTCATTTACCCCTTGTTGGTCCGGTGCCTTGTGTTTGCAGGTCCGAGTTTGCGTTCATAAACCCAAATTCCGAAGGGGAGTGTGGGTGTGGTGAATCGTTCATGACTACAGACAGCAAATAATCTACTTCATGAAGTTCTTTCCTGATGTAAATAGAGGAATCCACGTGGTAGAGGCTCCAGCCACTCTTTTTTGTCAAGTAGAAATGTCTTTGTTAAGCATATCGCTTTGCACCATAGCAACTAATGAAATTGTCATGTAACGGATGCAACTAATTTACCCTTTATCTTGCCTTACGGCGCATTGTTACATTGGACGGTTCATGTAAGGAAACATATCAGGTGCAAAAGCCTATTCAGGATGCACAATGATATTGTTTTCCTTTTGGTATTTGGCATCACGAAAGAAAGAATGGAGTAAACACCCAGTGGCAAATTGATCGTGCAGTGTCGAGCCACGTCATGTTGCCATGGTGGTGTTTTCTAGATTTAAGTGATCCACTAATTTTATATAAAAAAGTGATCCACTAATTCCAGTTAATGGACCGGAATGAACATTTTTCGAGTAAATGGACTAAACTGTACATCCGGAGTTCTTTGACTAACGGTGTTCTACTATTAGTTATGATACTCTGGTCATATATGATGTTCAGTTTTCAAAGTAGTGTACGTGGAGTCTCCCATATGAGATTTTAGTTCCACACTACCATGTGCCTAAAGCTGCTTAGAGGTTTTTGTTTGGGCGTAATTTCCTTTTTGCCTTTGAAGTGGTAATATAAAGTGTGTGGTCTGCCTTTTAGATTTTATATGAAATTGCATGGTGATTGATTTTGTGGAGCCTGGACATATTTATCATATAAATCTTAGATTTATACATGACATGTTATATTACGGCAACACGCCAACACATCAACATAAAACAGCCTCTGGCGAAGCTGTCGAGGCTGCTGCAGGCAAACTATACCATCTTCAGGATCCTTTGCATGCTGAAGCTGAGGCCTGTTTGCGAGCAATGAACCTAACTAGAGATTGGGGAATGACTAATATTGTGATAGAGACAGATGCCCAGCTGCTTGTGGAGGCTATCAAAGGAAATGACTATGATCTTGCGCCGAATGGTGTTCTGTTCAGGGAGATTAAAGCGTATGCTAGGATGATTTTTGTCCTGGGACATGTAATAAAGTTGCAGGCTCGCTTGCAACTTGCAAGCTTTGGTTCGAGGATGGGCATGGAACCCCAAACCATATGGCCGGGCCATGCGCCTACCTTCGTCCATGTTTTGGTATCCAGCGATTTAGCTGGGCCATCTGGTTAATTGAATGTTCGTTATTCAAAACAAAAAAAAACAGATGTGTTTTGCTTTCCTTTTTAGCTTTAATTTTTCAATTTTATGCAATGCCCTTTCGCACAACTAAAATTACTTAATATCATACCAAGACAAACAACAAAGTTGGAAAATCAGGGTCAGCATGTCGGAACAGTAATAGTACTAACAATCTCAAAAGGAAGTTCCTTGGGAAGCTACTCTCTGCATGCTGCATTTCTAATTCAGGATTCTGGTTAGAGTGGATTCGCTCCACAGTCCACAAGTCTTCCGCAATGCCCAGGAGTCCGTCTCTGACCTAATAGTCTTCAGCTTTGCCTGTGTGACAACAAAAACAATCTTTATGCAGTTCAACACAATTCACCGAAAGTAGCTTAAAATTTAGCAAAGGCGTGGATGGTCCAGAATATATCAGATGCACAATTTGAAAGGCTGCACATTTAAGGCAATCATCCAAGCTAAACTACTTGCAGTGTTAGTGCCTCCCCGATTTATGGTTTGTGTTTGCATTATCTTACCCCTGTTGATGAAATACAGCAGAGATTCTGCGCTTGTTTTTCCTTTTTAAATGACAGGATTGCTATGTTGAAGCATGAATTAAAAATTATGGCATTGGAATCCACTTCTATCCATGCTGAGTCACTGACCAAGCTAACCAAAAAGGGGCAACTAACACCAACGCCAATTTTATGTATTTAAATAACACAAAAGCACAGATGATGTGAAGATATGTACAACTAAACTCAAATAAAAAGCTCTACTTTGTCGTGCATTTTTTTCCCCTGGCCATGTCATGATTCTTGAACCCTGGGTAATATGATACCCTCTATTACTAGATAAATGGTTGAAATAAAAGCAAAATCGAAATGAAATGTTCAGCTGTAGAAATTCGATTACTTTGGATAATAGATGATATCTGCGGCAGATCATGGTTGTCTCAGTATACATAGAACTTAAGTCCAGAACTTAACAAAGCTACAGAGAACTTCAGCAAAGTATGAATGCATAACTCAGAATCTAACACAAACTATATAGAAATTTAATGTGAAATGCAATAATAAGGGGGCAATTTAAAAATGAAAAATTCATGCATTTAATCCATAGTTTCAAATAGACAAAAAGAATACGTAAGTTGAAATTTACTGTGAAATTAAGTTTCTCTACCTTCAAATAGGACCTGATCTTCAGCTGAAGCTCTTTTGTATCTTAGTAATTCATTCAGAGCATCCTCATTAGACATCACAATTTCCTCACTGTGACTAATCGATAATGTACGAAGAAGCCTAGCTTTAGAGAGAATGAGCTCTATAAAAGACATTTCATTTGGACGCCAAGTAATACATTTCATCTGCACAACCTGAAGGTTGGCACACATGCCATCAGTCCATAATGCATTCAGGAACTCTCCATTTGCCTCAAATTCCTGCTCCCCATCATCAAAGATCTTCAAGTATACAAGAGAAAAGGTCAATTAACCAGAAGCAGCAAAATGACATTCAAACGATCTAAATATGAAAATATGTATGGGAACAGTCATAATTACCTCTATTTTGAGTTTTTCAAGATTCGGGGCACTCTTCAGTAAGCACAAGGTTAACATAATAGGGGGTTGTTTGCAGAAATGCATAAAGAACTTCAAGCTCTTCAAGTTGTGAAAGGTGCATAGAAGTATCTCCGGCATCATATCACTTGACTGAAAATTTGGAGGAAAACAGGATAATATCAGTACTTACACTGGATTCATCTCCAGAATCAAGGAGCAATGCAAACGAAGGGACAGACCCTGTTTCTATATAACTACAAGACGATCATAGATGTTCAAAGGATCAGCACACCATAAAACCACACAAAATAAATACATCTAGCAAACGGAAGGGAAAATGGAATATGATAACCCTATTTACGAAGTCAGGATACTACTTAAAACACAGTAATAGAAATAAAGAATATATGCAAGTGAATATTAGCCATGTCACTGAAATGATGCATTGAGAAAAGCATGATATAACCTAAAACAAAATAAGTAGTTGATTGATTGCTATAGAGGCCTAGATGTGGGCAGGTTTTTTACAGCATCCAGGAACATATAGCCTACAGATCATGCTTAGGCCGTCCCCCCTTTTTTGCATTATGTTTTGTAAGTAGTCAACCTTGTGCGCTGGAGGCCAATAAGGGCAAGTTACTTCTACTCTATTGTCTGTACTCAAGATAGTTGCCTAATAGAATCAACGGAGGTGCAATGGCGTGCTTTTCAGTAGGGAAAAACTCATCATTTTTCGATGCAAGGAATTTTAACTAGCTTTTAATTGATTCAGCCAAACCAGAGAAAAGTAAAATAAACATTTACCTGTACATTTACTATAAGCTCTGTAACTTGAACAAGCCCCGAAAGAAACTTGGACAAATCGGTGTGAACAAGAAAGTTCGATAAACTGATGTCGGCGTGATACAGGGATGTCAACTCCTTAAGGATCCAAACGTCATTGTTTCCCGTACAAAGTATTAAGTACCTGAGATTGGGCGCCCGAATTACGCATTTCTTGATATAGGCACCACTAATGAAAACATTGCTAAGACAGAGACACTCGAGACACGGGGATGTATCAATGATCTCCTCAAGTTGGTCCTCCCCATATTCTTGTAACCCGACGTCTATGAGAGCTAGTCTCCTTAGCTCCGGGAAGCCCAAGAAGCCTACGGGTAGGACCGGGATGGCGCAGCCACAGAGAGTGAGCGAGGTGAGCCGGCCGCAGGAGAACACGGAAGAGGGAAGGGCGGGGAAGCCGTCGGTGAAGGTGAGGTCGAGGATCTCAACACCCCGGCTGGAGAGGACACAGAGCCAGTCGTGGATGCGGGCTGCGTAGGTATCGTCGAGACGTGCGCAGAAGCACCGGATGCGGCCGGGGAAGCGGAGGAGGATGCCGTCAACGGCCCCCAGCCCCTCGGGCGCGTCCTCGCCGTCGACGGCACCCAGCCCCTCCGATTCGCCCTCACCGTCTCCGAGCAGGGAAGGTAGAGGTCGAGGGAAGGGAGGGCCTCCCACCGGTGTCGCCAGGCGCGGGAGAGCACCGACGTGCGGACGGCGTCGCGGATGCCGAGGCGGGTGAGGATATCGCCAGGACGTCCGGGGGCAGGGAGATCAGGGCGTCCTCCTCTGCTGCAACGGCCTCGGTAGCCCGGCCCCGGCGCCTCTTGGTTGAGCCCTCTGATGGCATGTCTCCGGTGAATCGCGTCCACAAATCCCGCGGCGGCGCGTTTCTAGGATTTTGATGCGCGGCGCTACTTCGGCGATGGTTTGGAAATTTAGCGCGCGAGAAATGGAGAACCCGCGGGAAGAGTAGAAGAGATGGCGCGAACCTGTGATGTGTGTGGTGAATTTCTCGGATCACCTGGGGCAGAATGTATTTTATTTTTATTTTTGGGGAAACATGACTCTGCCTATCCATAACCAGGAGATCATCTGGTTTATTGCCACTAATATAAAACAAGCAAGAGGGGGGATCCAACAAATCTGGCCGTCTAAGTAACACATTGCCCACATCACTTTCGGGTTTCGTGGTAAAACACGGTCCATCGCGGACAAACCATCCGCTTCCTATGCCTAGCCTTCTGACACAACCCCCAACTCTGACTCACATTCCCAGCGTCGCGCTATCAGGTCCGGGAAATTCTGATGAATTTGGGAAGAAGGTGATCGTGAAATTGGAGCTGATGCTCAGATCTACACTAGATAAACATAACTGTAGGAGAGGAAAGTAGATAAGATAGGTTTTTCATTGCTTGGACCTCTCGGCCACCCTCTCTTGCTCTTTATACCAAAGAGCAAGCCAGACAATTACATATTTGTTCCTAGCTAGAACAGAAACATAGTCCATATAAAGGAATAAAATTAAATGGTAATATCACTGTCGGAACAATCTCAACCGTAGGATTGGTCAAAACCGGTAAGTTGTCATCCCAATCGTTGATCCTTGTCTGGCGGCAAACAGTAACCGAAGGTTTTGCTACTGTCAATGTGTTCTTCAGCTCGGGTCCCAACAATATGCGCCCGCTTGAGACAAGACTTAGAAGGGTTGAACCCCGAGAAGGTGGCTAGAATGAATGATCTTCCAAAGTGACGTCCTCTGGTAGCATGTTCTCCCAATGGATTACCAGTGTGGAACAGCGAAGTCATACGATCCTGCGCTTTGAGGGACTTGACGACGCTAAATAATTGCTAGAGGTGCTTTCTTCACTTTTCCATCGGTAGTAACGAGGGGAAGGTGGTCATTTGGTACTATTGTTGTACCAAGCTGCTTGTTTATAAAAGGAACCAGGGCATTAAGATTTAGCAAAAATTAAGTATCAACCACACTTACTCATAGGAATTCGTTTCATGAAAATAAACAAATTTTCCACCTACTCTCACATGTGAAAATAATGGCTTTCTCCTTACGACTAGCACTCGATTCATCCGACTATTTAGCAAGCTTCGTTATCCCGCTTTTGTTCAACATGTTTAGAGCACTAGATATATATACATCGAATATGTGATACCCAAATATGCATACCATGAAGAAGACAAGAGAAGACCCAAACAATGCACTAACAAGGGGTATATGAGGCACCGGGATTAGTGTCGTAGCGAGTATATGGAGGGTCAGAGGACCAAATCGAGTTGCTTCTTCTCAATTAAAAAAAATATTGCAAAGCTACGAGTTAGTTGAGTAGTCAGCAATGTGTTTGTTTTCGACACACGCGCATTACTGGTAGAAGATGCTCTCTTTTTTTAACGAGAGGTTGACAATGTTCTTGTCTATAGTAATCCGTGGAACTTGCTTGATAGGTTTCATTGCTGTTGTGGTCTATCAGTTTGGACGAATTTACTGAAAATGTCATTTCTGCTCAAGCACGTGTCGCTCTCCTTGTTCCTTAAATGTTTCTCTCTTCAGTCTGTAAACCGTTTCACTTCTCCACCTTATTGTTCCATACTTCCACCCAACCTACTGTAAGATGTGTTCCACCCAAAATGTTATTAAAAACCGCACAACAGCCATAGTTCTATGAGAACTTCAAAAACCAAGTATCAAGTCAAGTATGGTGTGCATAGGATTGACGTTTAGTCATTTAGTCATGTGATTAAGATCTGACAGCCTACCGCAGTGATTGTTTTTGGGTAGGACAAAGTTGCATCTGTATGGAAAATCACAAACTCCACACAATAAGGACAATATCGATTATGTTAGCAACCTGAAAGCTACCTGCAAATAGAAAAGTTTTGTATATCAAACCATTTTCCCGTTTAATGATCTTCTTTCTATGTTGGCTTCAAATCAACGACGTATTCATAGCTAGGTCATACTCGGGTATGCTTCGAGGTTTGTTTGTCACTTGTGTTACAATAAAGTAATGCGTTAGTTGACAACTTATTTTGCAACAAGTTAATTACCATGTCGTAACATTAGTATAAATACAATGGAAACATCATAAAAAACACTTGATGGTAACTTGGTAGAAAACATACCAATGTGAGATCTAATTTTAAAACTCTCGTCAAAATAAGACCGACGAAAACATATCCTAAATCGAGTTCATGTTTTGGGATAAAAATATTCCGATTTTTCATAATATCATTAAAACTGACAGTGACATTGCTTCTGTCACCTATGCATCCATGTTTTTTTTTGCCGTGTATTCTGTTTTGAGGGCGCACTTTGACGCCATAAGATGATACATCCAACAAGATTTAAGAAATGATGTCTATGTAAGGGTTAATTAAAATAAAATAAGATTTACCAAAAATTAAGTATCAACCACACCTACTCATGGGCATTCATTTCATGAAAATAAACAATTTTCCTACCTACTCTCACATGTGAAAATAATGGCTTTGCTCCTTACACGTACCCATCGGCATTTGTCTGACTATTTAGCGAGTATTGTTCTCCCAACTCAGTTCAACATTTTTAGAGCATTGGCATATATATACATCAAATAGGTGGTATACACATATACATACCATGGAGAAGACAAGAGAAACAACCCAACAAATCCAATAACACAATGGAATATGAGGCAGGACTTGTGTCGCTACTAGGAAACTATGGGATACATGACAGAATTGAGTTATTTTATCTCGGTAGAAACAGACCTGCATAGTCTCAGCTTTGCTGAGTAGCCAGCACGGTGTGTTTTTTGACACGGGCACATTCTAAGCTGAAAAAGTCTCTTTTTTAGAATGAGTGCACGTAGAGTTAATCTGTGGCTGCCAACTTCATAGATGTCGTTGCTCCTGCCCTGTGTTGTACCAGAAAAACATGTGCACCATGCCACATTATGCTCGCTAACCTCCAATTTATTTTTCAATGGCTTGTCACAGTTTAGCATAATTTCTCTTTGGCAAAGTTCATCTAAGTCTAAAAAAAAGAGATCTGCTACATTGTACCAAACCATTCCGTCCAAGTTAGTATGGGCTGAATGCCAAGATGGCCCAGAAGCGAGTACCATGATATCCTCCGCAATCTCCAGATGCTTCTTCCTCCCAAATACTATACCAATCTGCCATTTCTTGGAGATAGAAAGAAAGCGGAGATAGCCAGGGAGGAAGGCGATTACGAGAGCTCGCGCCGCCGATCCAGTCGCACCGCGGCTAGCACCCTCTGCGGCGGAGGAGACCTCTCTCTTCCAGACGAAGGAAGGTGAGCAGGCCCAGGAGGAGCGAAGGGCGGAACCACGACACGAGCACGCAGCGCAGGCGCCCCTCGTCCCGGCACAATCTTCAGTGAGCAACAACGAGAACTTGTGCCGCGTGCTTTGATTCAAGTCTGGGCTCCTCCAGATGTTCTGTATTCGCTCGCCTTTCCGTTGTTTCTGCCGTTTCCCGTCCCAATATCGTCAGGGAAACCCCTACTTTATATTCTTGTATTCTCCATTGCAATCGCCGTCTAAAATCCTTCGATTCGATAGTCCCAGTCGATTGTTTTGATCCATCGAAGAATCGATTAAGAATTAGCCACACAGCCCATTCCCTCTTGACGATTGCTGCAGATGATAACATGGGGTCTAATTTTGAACCTCTCGTCAAAATAAAACCACCAATGAGAACATATCGTAAATCGTAATCACATTTTGAGAGTCAAAATACTTTGATTTTTTTAATGTCATTAAAACCGATAATGCCACTGTTTGAGTCACCTATGCATGCATGAATTTTCGTTATCCCGCATTCTGTCCAGGGAGCACACTTTGAGGCCATAAAATCGTCCAACAAGATTTCAGTATCAATTTATATGCAAGAGTTAAATAAAGTAAGAGTATCAACCACACCTACTCATGGGAATTCATTTCATGAAAATAAAAAAATTCTACCTAATCTCACATGTGAAAATCATGGCTTGCTCCTTAAACGTACCACTCCGACTATTTAGCGACTACCGTTTTCCAACTCAGTTCAACATTTTTAGAGTACTAACATATGTATACATCAAATAGTTGGTATACACATATGCATACCATGGAGAAGACAAGAGAAGAGCCCAACAAATCCAATAACACAATGGAATAGGAGGTATCGGGACCAGTATCGCAACTAGCAAACTCTGCGTTACATGACATAATTGAGATGTTCCGTCTCGATCGAGATGGAGCTGCATAGTCTCGGCTTTGCTGAGTAGCTAGCACGGTGTGTTTTTTGACACAGGCAAATTCTAGGTGGAAGAATTCTCTTGTTTACAATGGGTGCACTGTGCACGTAGAGTTAATCCGTGGCAAATGACAACTTACCTCCTAGATGTTGTTGCTTCTACCCTCCGTGATGCTAGAAAAACATGCGCACCATGCCACTTTATGCTGGGCTAATGTCCAGTTTTTTATTCAAGGGCTTGTCTCATATATACATGTGAGTATTTTTTCCAGATTTTTAAAACGGGTAGATATTTATCTATCAACCACATGGTAATGTTTGCAATGAATCAAAACGTTAAAAATCACACGACAACCACAGTTCTATGAGAACTTCAAAACCCAAGTATCAAGTCAAGTGTGGTATGCATATGATTGATGTGTAGTCATTTGGTGTTGTGATTAAGATCTGACTGCAGGCTACCGTTGTGATTGTTTTTGGGTAGGACAAAGTTGCATCTGTATGGAAAATCAACGCAAACTCCGCACAAAAAGGACATGTCGATTCTATCAGAAACTTGAAATCTAACTTTGCAAATAGAAAAGTTGTGTACCTCGAGCAATTTTCCGTACTAATAATCTTCTTTTTCTGTTGGCTTCAAATCGACGAGGTATTCATAGCCAGGTCACACTTGGGTATGTTTCAGGTTTTTTGTGTCAATTGTGTTACAATAAATTAATGCATTAGTTGTCAACTTAATTTGCAACAAGTTACCACGTCGTAACGTTACTAAAAATACAATGACAACATCGTAATAAAAACTTGGTAGAAATTATACCAGCATGGGATCTAATTTTGAAACTCTCGTCAAAATAAGACAGACAATGAGAACATATCCAAAATTGAGTTCATGTTTTGGGAGTCAAAATATTTTTATTTATAGAAATATCATTAAAAATGACAGTGACATTGCTTGTTTCACCTAGGCATCAATGACTTTTTTGCATCGTGTATTATGTTCAGAGGGTGCACTTTGACGAATAAGATGGTCCAACAAGATTTGAGTAATGATGTCTATGTAAGGGTTAATTAAAATAAAATAAGATTTGCCAAAAAATTAAATATCAACCACACCTATTCACGGGGCATTCATTTCATGGAAGTGAACAAATTTTCTACCCACTCACATGTGAAAATAATGGCTTGATCCTTACACGTACCACTCGGGCTTCGTCCGACTATTTAGGGACCATCGTTCATCGAACTCAGTTCAACAATTTTAGAGCATTGGCATATATATACATCAAATGTGTAGTATACACGTATGTATACCATGGAGAAGACAAGAGAAAGAGCGGGAATATGAGGCACCAGGACCAGTGTCGCAACTACCAAACTAAGAGTAACATGACAAAATTGAGGTGTTTCGTCTCGATTTGAGCAGCACTGCATAGTCTCGACCTTGTTGAGTAGCTAGCAAGGTGTATTTTCTGACACCGGCACATTCTCTGTTGAAGACCTCTCTGTTTTAGAACGAGTGCAGGTAGAGTTTATCTGTGACAACTAACCTCATAGATGTGGGTTCTCCTACCCCTGTACAAGAAAACCGTGCCACTTTGTGCTAGGCTAGCTTCTAGTTTTTTATTCAGCGTCTTGTCACGGTTTAGCGTAATTTTACTTTGCCAAAGCTCATCAACGTACAAATATGCCCTGTCTAAAAAAAGACATTTTTTACCTGAAAAAAAACTTTCTTTAGGGTCCAGAAACGAGTACCATGATATGGGCTGAATACCAAGATGGCCCAGAAACGAGTACCTCCGCAGTCTCCACACGCTTCTTCCTCCCAATTCCCAATAGCACCCATCGAGCCATTTCTTTCTTGGAGATAGAAAGAAAGCGGAGAGAGCCAGGGAGGAAGGCGATTACGCGAGCTCGCGCCGCCGATCCAGTCGCACCGCGGCCAGCACCCTCGGCGGCGGCAGAGACCACGCTCGTGTGGTCCAAGAAAGGCGAGGGGCGCGGCAGGAGGAGTACGGTACGGAGTACCAGGTCGCGGGCTGGCAGCGCAGGCGCCCGCCGTTCCGGCCGAATCTGCAGGTTAGCAACGGCGAGAACCTGCGGGGTTAAATTCCATCTACATATTCCGTTAGATTCGCTCGTCTCGCCGTCTCAGAATCGTTAGGGAAACCCATCTTTTTTCTCCACGCGATTTGAATCCCTTGATTTCGATAGTGATAGGCGTTTGATCCATCCATGAACCGATTATGAATTAGCGAAGCAATCCCTCTGGATGATATGCTCTATACATCTTGCTTTTCCACGATGCCCGTGGAATTGCTTTTTTCTGTTGGCTTCAAATCGACAAGGTAGTCATAGCCAGGTCATACTCGGGTACGTTTCGACGTTTTCTTGTGTCACTTGTTTTACAATAAATTAATGCATTAGTTGTAAACTTATTTTGCAAAAGGTTACCACGTCGTAACATTAGTACAAATACAATGACAACATCATAAAAAAACTTGGTGGTAACTTGGTATGAAATAAATCAATGTGGGGTCTAATTTTGAAAATCTCGTCAAAATAAGATCGAGAATGAAAACATATCCTAAATCGAGTTCATATTTTGGGAGTCAAAATTTTTGATTTTCCAAAATATCATTAGAACTGACAGTGATGCTTGTGTCACCTATGCATCCATGACTTTTTTTGCATCGCGTATTCTATTCAGGGGGTGCACTTTGACACCATAAGATGGTCCAAAAAGATTTCAGTAACAATGTCTACGTAAGGGTAAATTATAATAAATTAAGATTTACCAAAATTTAAGCATCAACAACACCTACTCACGGTCACGGGCATTCATTTCATGAAAATAAACAAAAAAAGTACCTACTCTCACATGTGAAATTAATGGCTTTCTCCTTACACACCGTTACATGTACCACTCGGCCTTCGTCGGACTATTTAGCGACTATCGTTCTCCCAACTCAGATCATAGAGCACTAACATATGTATATATCAAATAGGTGTTGTAGGCATATGCATACCATGGAGAAGACAAAAAAAAACCCAACAAATCCGATACCACAATGGAATATGAGGCATCAGGACCTGTGTCGCAACTAGGAACCTAAGCATCACATGACATAATTGAGTTGTTTCGTCTCGATTGAGAGATGATTGCATAGTATCGGCTTTGTTGAGTAGCTAGCACGGAGTACTAGAAAAACATGCGCACCATGCCCACTTTGTGCTGGGCTAACGTCCATTTTTTTATTCAATGGCTTGTTACAGTTTAGCGTAATTTTTCTTTGGCAAAGTTCATCTACCTACAAATATGCCCACCGTCTTTAAAAAAAGAGTGAAACGCCTCTGCAGTCCATCAAGTTGCGACGTTGGAGCGGATTGGTCCCCAACTGGGAAAATGCAAACTATTGGTCCCTAAGTTGCGGCGATGCGACACGTTAGTCCTTCCGTTACTACCACCGTTAAAATGATGATGTGGCACCTGTTTTTTCGCAGAAAACCCCCCGATTCTTAGTGATTTCTCATAAGGTCGTCCTTGCCCACTCTCGTACGAACAGAGAGGAACAGAGAGGCCCTGCCCATGGCGATTTGTTCCTCTCCAGCGACGAGGACGGCGACAACGCCGACCAGGAAGACCACGACGCGCCGCCGCCGTCCGTGCTGATCACGGGGTTCAGGGCGCACGGGAAGAGCTCGCTCGTGAACACGTCGTGACGCGCGCTCGCGGGCGAGGAGGGCCCGCTGCTGCTGCGCGCGGAGGCGTCGCCGCCGGGCGGCGGGTCCGACGGCACCAGGAAGGGGTTGCGGGCGGTTCCAGGCGAAGGGGTTGCGGGCGAGGCCGAGGGAGGCGTCGACGAGGTAGGGGCCGAGCTCGAAGAGGTCGCCGACGAGGCCAGAGCAGCCTGGGCCGCCCTGCAGCCAGAGGAGCAGCGGCGTGGCGGGCGGGGATGTGGTAGGCGTTTGATCGGCGCGTCGCAGCGCAGCACCAGCACCACGCACTCCGGCTCCCCGTCGCTGATCGCCGTGGTGATGTCGTCCCTCATCAGCCTGGCGGCCTCGGGGAGCGGCGGCGCGTCCAGCAGCTCCACCACCGCCTCTTTGCCCCCCACCTCCCCGTCCGTCCCGGAGACCACCGCCTTCACCCTCAGCCGCTTCCTGGTGCCGTCGGACCCGCCGCCTGGCGGCGACGCCTCCGCGCGCAGCAGCAGCGGGCCATCCTCGCCCGTGCGCCCTGAACCCCGTGATCAGCACGGACGGCGGCAGCGCGTCGTGGTCTTCCTGGTTGGCGTTGTCGCCGTCCTCGTCGCTGGAGAGGAACAAATCGCCATGGGCAGGGCCCTCTGTTCCTCTCTGTTCGTACGAGAGTGGGTAAGGACGACCTTCTGAGAAATCACTAAGAATCGGGGGGTTTTCTGCGAAAAAATAGGTGCCACGTCAGCATTTTAACGGTGGTAGTAACGGAAGGACTAATGTGTCGCATCGCTGCAACTTAGGGACCAATAGTTTGCATTTTCCCAACGTCGCAACTTGGTGGACTGCAGAGCCGTTTCACTCTTAAAAAAATGCCATAGTATGGGCTGAATGCGAAGATGGCCCAGAAACGAGTACCATGATAGCCTCCGCAGTCTCCACACGCTTCTTCCTTCCAAATCCCAATAGCATCGAGCCATTTCTTTCTTGGAGAGCCAGGAGGAAAGCGATTAGGCGAGCTCGCGCCGCCGATCCAGTCGCACCGCGGCCAGCACTCTCGGCGGCGGCAGAGAGCTCTCTCGTCCGTTCAAGAAAGGCGGGCCCGACAGGAGGAGGAGGACCAGGTCGGGGGCTGGAAGCGCAGGCGCCAGCCGTTCCGGCCAAATCTCCAGGTGAGCAACAGCGAGAACCTGCGCCGTTTAGTTCCATCTAGATATTCCGTTAGATTAGCTCGTCTCCCCGTTTCAGAATCGTTAGGGAACCCTTCTTTTTTTTTCTCCAACGCGATTTGAATCCCTTGATTTCGATAGTGATAGGCGTTTGATCCATCCACGAACTGATGATGAATTAGCGAAGCAATCCCTCTGGATGATATGCTCTATACATACACGATGCCCGTCGAATTGTAGCCTAGCCACTGCCTTGCTGCGGATGATACCATGAAATGCCAGCCCTGTTATTGTTCTTGTACTAGCTCTGCGCAGTTCCTCACACCTATGGACTACAGGCTCTTCTTGTCTCCGTGCTGGCAAATCATGTCGTCCTCGTCTGCGTTGAGGGCCGCGGCGCAGAAGGCGGGTCCTGCTGCCCGGAAGCAGGCGCTAACCTTGACGGAGGCTGCGGCGGCTAGGGTGCGTCAGCTCCTTGATCTCAGGCAACGGCCCTACCTGTGCCTCGGTGTCAAAGCGCGCGGTTGCAATGGCCTGTCTTACACGCTCAATTACGCTGGTACGATCTGTTTTGTAAATTGTTCGTGTCATCTTCCAGCAGCTTTGTTTCAGCACTTAAGAGGAATGAAGCTACCATAGTACCATGCCCTGCATCTTGCTAAAATTTTGTTCACAGAATTCTAGTATTCTACAATGTTACAGCTGATGATATACGCAGCAAACCTAGGCTAGATAATCTCACCGAACCTAGTGAATTAATTGGTCGGTAATCTCAACCTGATGCGCCATTTCGTGAGATTGCTGTATAAGTTTCAGAGAGAAAATGAACAAAACTTATTCAGTAGTTTTACAATGTGAAATTGCTGTTATATGGCGTAACTCTGCCCCCACACCCTTGCATATGATTTGCACGATTTCATTATTACTCACTATATTACTCACTATATAAAAGGAGGCTAGAATCGCGAGCTATCAGCGCTCCGAGCACTGTAGCATCTGCAGTGTGCTACAGTGTTGAACAGTGCCACCGCGAATTTCCAAAAACCCCCTCTGCTTTACATAATTTCGAAAACTGTCCTCACTCTTCGCTGTCAGGGACCTAAACGTAATTTCAAGAAAATCCGAGGGCCCCGGTGGAAAAGCGTCCTCATACCCACCTCATCTACAATACACTGTTCACTGCTACAGTAGCACACAAAAAAATGCCCACAAAAAATAATGCAAATAATATTTCAAAAAATTCCGATATAAAAGTTGCAACAAAGAATCAATGTCCACAGAATTATACAAATAATATTTCAAATAATTTCGAACAAAATTTTCCGAAACTACCGATTTTCCATACTCTCCACACAAAAAGTGCCACAAAACACTATTGTGCACATTAAAAAAAAAACGAAAATTTAAAATTAAATAAATTCTCATGGCTCAACTTAGTTAAACAAATTACAAAAACACTGCTAGATACTATAAGATCAATAATTCAAATATGTCCATCTGGAAAATATGAAAAATATGTCAACATAACCACAAAAATAAATGCTGACTATTTATGCCGTGTGATCAAATTCCCGATTTTCCATACTCTCCACACAAAAAGTGCCACAAAACACTATTGTGCACATTAAAAAAACGAAAATTTAAAATTAAATAAATTCTCATGCCTCAACTTAATTAAACAAATTACAAAAACACTGCTAGATACTATAAGATCAATAATTCAAATATGTCCATCTGGAAAATATGAAAAATATGTCAACATAACCACAAAAATAAATGCTAACTATTTATGCCGTGTGATCAAATTCCAAATTAGGATATTTCAAACTTACGAATGTTTGTGCGATCAAATTTCAAGTTAGAATAATTCAACCGTTTAAGTGTCTTCCAAGTTTCAAAACTACAAAATCACTAACTTTAAATAATTTCAAATTCAAGTATTTCAAATTTTGAATATCTTCCAACTTCAAAAACTACTAAATACTATAAAATCAATAACTTTGAATATATTCATCCGAAGAAAAATATGAAAGATGTATCTACGTGACTACAAACAATAAATGCTGACTATTTATGCCACCCAATTAAATTTCAAAATTGAATAATTTAAACTTTTAAATATCTTTTTAAATCTGACTATTTTACAAAACTAATAAGAAATCAAATCTTAAAAAACTTCCCAATTTGAATATTTCCCAAAACCTGAAAAAAAAATAAACGTAATCTCTCTTTACACTTAAATAATTTCCAAATCTAATTGACTTTTTACACACGGTATCAGCATACAAATCTGAATATTTCAAAAAAAAAATACTTTTCAGGCCTAACCACCTCCAAAATTGAACTATACCACACGTGCTCGACATACAAATTTAAATTTTTTTTAAAGTTTAAATTAAAAACATTTCAAATCTAACCATCTTTACAAGCACAGAAAAATACAATTTTTTTTAGACATTTTAACTTACCGAATTACATAAAACCTAAATGCATTCCCCCTTGATTAAATGAAATTGGATTTTAAAAAAAGATTCACACTGTATTTCCACTGATTATAGAGCTCAATTAAAACCACTAAATACTTACAACAAAATACAAACACTTTTCCACAAAAAAATAAAATCAAATAAGAAATTGTTGAATCACTGACATGTATTTCCACTTTGCTCACAGAATTTCCACGAGGGAAAAAATATTTCAAAATCAATAGTTCAAAATCTATCCATCAGCAAAATGTGAAAGAAATATCAAAAAAAATTCAGAAAGATACATGCTAACTAATTAAAAAAAATACAAACATTGTTATACATTTTAACTTAGCAAATATTTACAAAAAAACCTAAATGCATTCCCTCTGATTAAATGAAGTTGAATTTAATAAAAAAATAGTTACACACCATATTCCGACTGATTATGTAGCTTAATTAAATATAGCAAACTACAAGCCTAAACCTATATATATTCAAACATTTAAATATGCTGAAATTTCGAAGCTAATCCAGCCGACAGATTTCAACGAATTTTAACATGTTCAATCGAAAAATACACCAAAAATCAAAACTGTCATTTCTCTTTGAAAGATGTATTATACATCTATAACAAAAAAACAAAACATTAACACAAAATTTATCATCAACATTTGGGCGAATATTCCGATATTCAACATAACATATCAAAAAGACTAAAAAAAACTCTACACATTTATAGCAAAATACAAATATACATGAACATTTCAATTTGGCCAGTATTTCCACACCATACGAACAAACTTTCCCCAAATGTGGATTCAAATTCAAATGGATTTCTCTGATTTCAATTAAATATTGACGTCGAAATACAAACAAGTTTGAACATTTCAATCCACTCAATATTTAAAAATTGCAGAAAAAATTTCACAACTGCTCACAAAAAATTTTATGGGAAAAGCAACCATATTTGACCATTCCAACTCAAATTACAAATTTCAATATTTTCATAATGTCATATGACTTCCAAGCCTCCTCATTTCGCAACCGCTAAAACTTCAAAATGTGGACATTTCCAAAAATTGAATTTCACCACATTTTCCCTGCTTTTTTTTGTCCAAAAACTTTTGTAACTTTGGAAATACAACTTCAACAATTTTCAGATCTGCACAACTTCAAAATGTGGACATTTTCAACATTTGAATTCCACCACATAAACACATCATACAGATTTGAATATTTCAAAAAAAAATGAATCCTTCCAAATCTAACTATTTCACCAACTTTTGCAATTGAAAATTCTATAATCGTACGAATAATTCAGAATTGAACAATCTTCCCAGTTTCATCAACTTTTTAAATCTATTTGACCAAATTTTCCGGATTTGAACAATTCCAAGACGTCAGCTTTTTTTAATGTCATTTAAACGTTCAAGCATTTCAACCACTAAATATTTCAACATTCTACAAAATACTTAAAAAAGTCACACACAAAAATGCTACCTATCTATAACAAAATAAGAACATGTTTTAACATTCCAATTTGTCAAACATTTTGGTGAACAAACAATATACATATTGTACAGAAAAAATAAGCACCAAGGGCGTGGCGTGACGCCACGCAAAATTTAACTAGTACTATGTATTTTGTTGCTAAAATGCTTAATGGCTTATAATGAGGCTAGTATTCTTAGCATCCAGTTGATGGCTAGGCATGCTGTTCAATATGCATCATGTTTAATAGCCTTAGTATCTATCGTCTGTTCGGACAGTTTCTACTCAGATAGACCGATCTGTTGAGCCTAGTTTCCTAGACCAAGAATACATATCAATCCGGCCGCAAAAAAAAAGAATACATATCAATCGTAGTATCATCATATTGTTACGAAGATTGAACTACCTGCTTTATTTGTTCCATTTGTTATTTCTGTCTGTACTAAAGAAGATTCCATCCTTATACAGAAGAAAAAGGGAAATTTGACGAGCTTGTGGAAGACAAAGGAGTGAAAGTTCTAATCGACCCCAAGGCTCTCATGCACGTGATTGGCACCAAGATGGATTACGTCAACGATCCACTTAGGTATGTTTTTTTAAGTTCTCTACATAATATTTTAATTTTCCGCCTCCATTGATCTGCCCCTTTTTTGTTAGTAACGGTGCCTTGTGTTTGCAGGTCTGAGTTTGTGTTCATAAACCCGAATTCCAAAGGAGAGTGTGGGTGTGGTGAATCGTTCATGACTACAGGCAGCAAAGGATCGTCTTCTTGATGTTCTTACCTGATGTAAATAGAGTAAAGTGCATGGTAGAGGCTCCAGCCAATCATTTTTTGTCAAGTAGAAAGGTCTTTGTAAAGCATATTGCATTGCACCATAGCAACTGATGCAATTATCATCTAATGGATGCAAAAGCCCGTTCAGGGTGCACGCTTGATCATATATTTTCCTTTCAATATTAAGCCAGGACTTCTGGGATTCACTACGCAGTGAAGTGGACACCCAGAGATGAATCGTTGTCCAGCCTGGGGTTTAAGTGATTCCAGATAATGTACCCAGATGAGCATTGCGTGAGTAAATGGACTAAACTCTACATTTTGGAGTTCATGATGTCATGTTTTCAAAGATTGTTGTTCACGTTAGAAGGATGTGCCGTTGGAGATTTTAGTGCCACACTACATATGTTCATGAAACTGCTAACAGTTTTTGCTCGAAGTGCAATTTCCCTCTAGCAATTTGCGGTTCGCATGGAAGATATGTCTGCCTTTTAGAGCATCTTCACTTGGGGTGACTAAATGGTTTTGGGTGGTTTTGGGGCGCGCCGGATCAAAAATGGCTCCCACTTGCGGTGCCCAAACACGATTTCGGTCCGACGCGGCCCAAAATTTGGTCCGGCACATCGAGCCCACGCCCTCCACTTGGGGAGCCATTCGGCGCCTGACGCCACGTTGACCTCCGATGCGCGGGCTACGCCGACACAGCGCTCTCAACCGACGGTCATGGTCAAAGCCGCGTGCCGCGTGGCTATTGCCTCGTTTTGCCAGCCGGCGCTGCAGTGAACCGTCGCGTCGCCTGTTTGTTGCCGCTGCACGGCGGCGTCAATGCGGTGAGCCTTTTCGAGGGCAGCGGTGTTAATGCCACCACCCTCTGGTGACCTTAAAAGGGGCGTCACGGCACTCCCACACTCGCCACCACAGACGAACTCGACGTCCTCGTCGACCGTCGCGTCGCCTGTTTGTTGCCGCTGCACGGCGGCGTCAATGCGGTGAGCCTTTTCGAGGGCAGCGGTGTTAATGTCACCGCCCTCTGGTGACCTTAAAAGGGGCGTCACGGCACTCCCACACTCGCCTCCACAGACGAACTCGACGTCCTCGTCAACCAAGCCAAGCAATGGTGGGCAGCAGCTAGAGGCGCTCGGGCGGCGCGGCGGCGAACGGCTTCGCGCCGCGCGCCCTCCTCGTCGACCAGGCATAGGCGCTGCATGAAAACGGCTACCCGGCGCGCCGGACATGCGCGCCCTAGGCCGGTAGTCGCTCTCCGTCGGCGACATCGAGATGCCGCACACGCTCACCTCCAACCGAGATTTCCGCGCCGCCGTCATCGGCCATTACTGGTGCGAGCTGACGTCGGACGATCGTGACGTTCCCTGTTGGGATCCGGAAAACCCGGCGAACTTCCCTCGCTACGAGACAGCGTTCCGCCGCCTCTACGACGAGGAGATCAACAGGTGGGACGGTCTTAGAGCGTTGCCGCGGGACAAGAACGCCGTCGGTCCAGACACGTTCTAGGGCATGCCGAGGCGCAACCTTGACGCCGTCCTCGAGCACATCCGCAACGGTGGATCGCTTCTCTAGACCTCGGCAGCGATGTCTCCTCCTCCTCCAGCCAGCCGCTGGATGCCATGGATGCTCGCCTCCCCGTCGCGCTCTGTGTCGCGCGCTCGGCCTCGTCCTCCTGTGCTCCCGCTCGTCGTCACTGCTGACGTTGAAGCCCAATGAATGTGAAGGCCGAGGAGGAGGTGTCGTCGCTGCTCGCCGAGCTGCTGCTCGCGCAGGCCGGCATGGACGACGACGCCGTCGCAGGGGCCGCCCTCGCCACGTCGCGCAACGACGTGCCGACGCTAGACCTGTCGGTGGCCTGCATGTGGTCGGCGAGGGAGCACGCCAAGGAGAAGGGCCTCCCCTAGTTCGATCTCACCGGCGACAACGGCATAGGGTCCAACAGCGTCAAGGAGGAAGACGATGAAGGGACCAGTCGGCAGGGGCCTCAAGGAGGAGGACGACTACTGCGCCTTTGACCGCTACCGCCACCATTAGTTTAGGTTTTAAGTTTATATTCCATCAAATTTCTTTCAAATTTGTAATATATCCTAAAAATTGAATGAAAATCGTCGTATTTCAAGCTTAAGTATTTTGTTTGGACGCCGACTGGGGAGCGACACCGCCTATTGCATTGCGCCTGTCCGGACAGCCATTTGGGCGCCATAACCGGTGATTAATTTTGTCGATCCTGGACATATGAACCAACCCAGAACAAGTGGTACCACTAATTAAATATACAAGAAATAATCTCCATATAATTCTTAGGCTGTACGTGACATGTTATCTCATTAAAACACATCAAAATAAAACAGAGGTGTTGTTACTTATATCTTTTCTGGAGGGAGAAGTGTTGTTACTGGCAAATTCATTCTTTTTACTTTAATTTTTCAATTTATGCAGTGCGCTCTCACACAACACAAAATACTAAATATCATACCAAAACAAACAAAGTTGGCAAATCAAGGTCATGAACCACCCCCACGGCAGAAGTATAGAAGGCCACATGACAAGTGTCTGACAACAGTCATAGTACTAACAATAGCCTTTTGATCTCAAAAGTAAGTTCCTCTGCTGCATTACTAATCCAAAATACTGCATCAGGCGAGATAGAACCGCCTCGTAAAAGCGAACTCACTCCACAATCCACACGTCTACCCGCAATGCCCAGAAGTATGTCTCTGACCTAATATCCTTCAGCTTTACCTGCATGACAACAAAAACATGCGCTTTATGCAGTTCAACAGAACACAGAGAAAATACATCTAGCCTCAATACATTGCACCGTTGCATAGATGATACATGCGAATGGATCACCATCTGGAAGAAACTAGCATAAAATTTAGCATAGACATGCATGGTCCGAGAAACATCAGATGGGTAACGTGAAAGGCCACACAATTAAGTCAAGCACCTAGACTTTACTTTAAAGAAAAATCCAGGGTCCGATTAATTTAAGCTGATTGTAGTGTTAGTATGCCCTTTCAGTTTTCAGTTGTTGAGGTGTCTGGCGATCTCTAGTTAGTGTTTGTATAAACTATTCGCTATTATACTGCAGCAGAGCTTATGCGCTTGTTTTTTCTAATTAACAGGATTGCTATGTCGGAGCATGCATTGGCATAAGAGGCTATTACCAAGCTAACCAAAAGAGGGAACTAGCACCAACGCCAACTTTTCTATAACTACATACCAACAGATGATATGAACATATGTAGCACTGAACAAAAATGAAACGCTCCCCTTTGTTGTGCCATATTTTTCTCCCTGATAATCATGATTCTTAAACCCTGGGTAATCCAATCCTCTATTATTACATTAAAACAATTAGAATAAAAGTGGATGGATGTATGACTAGTGTCTATACACCTGGTCCGGAACTTAACAGAGGCCACCAAGAACTTCAGCAAGGTATGAGTGCATAACTCAGACTCTTAACACGACTATAAATAAATCTAATGTGAAATGCACCAACAAAGGGTACTTTTAGAAATGAAAAATCCCATGCATTTACTTCATAGTTTCAAATAGACAAAGAGAATACATTGGATGAAATTTACTGTGTCAAATTTAGTTTCTCTACCTTTAAATAGGACCTGAGCTTCAGCTGAAGCTCTCTTGTATGTTAGTAATTCATTTAGAGCATCCTCATTAGGCATCACAATTTTCACACCATGGCTAATCGATAGTGTATGAAGAAGCCTTGCTTTAGAGAGAATGAGCTCTACAAAAGACATTTCATTTGGACGCCAATTAATACCGTTCAGTTGCACAAGCTGAAGGTTGGCACACATGCCATCAGTCCATAATGCATTCAGAAACTCTCCATTTGCCTCAACTTCCTGCCCCCCTTCAAAGATCTTCAATTATACAAGAAAAAGGGCAATTAACCGGAAGCAGCAAAATGACCTTCAGACGACGTATATATGAAAATCTGTATGGGAACATTCATAATTACCACTATTTTGAGTTTTTCCAGATTTGGGGCACTCTTCAATAAGCATAAGGTTAACAAAACAGGGGGTTGTTTGCAGAAATGCGTAAATAACTTCAAGCTCTTCAAGTTGTGAAAGGTGCATAGAAGTATCTCGGGCATCATATCACTTGACTGAAAATTTGGAGGAAAAGAGGATAATATCAGGACTTACACTGGATTCACCTCTAGAATCTAGGAGCAATGCAAACGAAGGGACAGACCCTGTTTCTATATAAATACAAGACAGATCATAGATGTTCAAAGGATCAGCACACCATAGAACCACACAAAATCAATACATGTAGTAAACGGAAAGGAAAAAGGAATGTAATAAACCTATTTACGAAGTGAGGATACAACTCAAAACACAGAGATAGAAATAAAGAATATATGCAATTGAATATTAGCCATGTCCTTTAAATGATGTGTGCAGGTTTTTAAAGCATCCAGGAACATATAGGCTACAGATCATGCTTAAGTCATTTCCCCCTTTTGTTGCATTATGTTTTGTAAGCAGTCAACCATGTAGACTGGAGGCCAATTAGGGCAAGTTATTTCTACTCTATTGCCTGTACTATAAGAATTAAGATAGTCACCTAATAGAATCAGCAGAGCTGCAATGTTTTTGCTGTTCGGTAGGAAAGGAACTCCTCATTTTTCGATGCAAGGCATTTTAAATAGCTTTTAATTGATTCAGCCAAATTAGAGAAACATAAAATAAACACTTACCTGTACATTTACCAGAAGCTTTGTAACATGAACAAGCCCCGAAAGAAACTTGGACAAATCGGGGTGAACAAGAAAGTTCCGGAAACTGATGTGGGCGTAATACAGGGATGCCAACTCTTTAAGGATCCAGACGTCATTGTTTTCCGAACTAACTATTAAGTAGCTGAGATTGGGCGCCCGAATTACCCATTCTCTGACGTTGGCGCCATTAAAGAAAACGTCAGTAAGCTCTAGATACTCGAGCAACGGGGATGTATCAATGATCTCCTCAAGTTGGTCCTCCCCGTGGTCTTGTAACCGGACGTTTTTGAGAGTTAGACTACTTAGTTCAGGAAAGGCCACAAATCCTGGAGGTAGGAGCGGGATGGTGCAGCCAGAGAGGCTGAGCTCAGTGAGCCGAACGCAGGAGAAGACGGAAGAGGGGAGGGCGGGGAAGCTGCCGCTGAAGCTGAGATCCAGGACCTCAACACCCCGGCGGGAGAGGACGCAGAGCCAGTCGTGGATGCGGCCCGCGTAGGTAACGTCGAGGTGCGCGCAGAAGCGCCGGATGCGGCCAGGGAAGCGGAGGAGGATGCCGTCGACGGCACCCAGCCCCTCAGGCGCGCCCTCGCCGTCGACGACACCCAGCTCCTCCGGCGCGCTGTCGTCATCTTCAGGGCGGGGAAAGCAGAGGTCGAGGGACGGGAGGGCCTCCCACCGGTGCCGCCAGGCGTGGGAGAGCACCGACGTCCGTACGGCGTCGCGGATGCCGAGGCGGGTGAGGATCTCGTCGAGGGCGTCCGGGGGCAGGGAGATCAGGGCGTCCGGATCCGCCGCAGCGGCCTCCGTCGCTCGGTCCCGGCGCCTCTTTGTTGAGCCCTCTGATGGCATGTCTCCGGTGAATCGCGCGGCGGCGCGTTTCTAGGGTTTGGAGGCGGCGCAGCTGCTTCGTCGGTGGTTGGAGAAATGGAGAACCCGCGGGAAGAGAAGAAGAGATGGCGAATTTTACTTGTGTGGTGAATTTCTCGGATAAGCTAGGGCAGAATTTTATTTTATTTTTATTTTTGGGGAAACAGGACTCTGCCTATCCATAACCACATTTTTTTGAATTTTTCCACATATATTAAACCATCAAAGAGTACACGATTATATCGATTACAAAAACAAAACTAAAAGAGACGAGCAAATCTATGAGATCTTCAAGCCCTTTCTTCGTCCATGACACAATCTTGTACTTTTCTGAAGGCAGCCGTAGAACAATACCGAAAACACCAAACCACAGACCTGTGAATATCACCGAAGGTTCTCCCTTTTTAATTTTGAGCCGCAGTGCCAAGGCTTTGTGCACGCACGCAGCCATTAAATTAATCAAGCAACATTGGTAAGAGCACACCACTGATATTCCAGGACAAATAACCGAACCACTTTGTCGACGTCGTTGGGAGCCGAGAGAACGAATCACCATTGCCGAAGACGTAGTAGCCGGGATAGATATTGCGAGGACAAACCTTCTCGCGGCAACCATGAGAAACAATCCAAGATTGATCTGGCGAAACAAGATCTGAAGAACCATACCTAGACAGACTTAATCTTACAAAGCCACCATTGAAGGATATCTCGCCGTCGAACGAAGCGTGGAAGATCACTTATTGCAGACGATACCATCTCCATTAACGAAGAAGATGACGACCAAAACCAAGCCCTAACATTAAGGACCTTCGTATACGCCGTGCGCAGGTCCGAGGTCCCCACCCCTCCTAGTGCCAGAACGGCAACTAGAGGAGGCGAGGACCCGTCAAATCTTCGCCGGCGGCGACGATGAAGCTGCAGATGGCGCCGGCGGCGACGGCTAGGATTGAAACCCTAGGCCGACGCCACGATCGCCCCAAGATCGCCTCGCTCTCCCTCCGTACGTACGTGTAAACGGCCACAGCCTGGCCCACGTTGCCTATCCATAACCACTTAACCAGGAGATCATCTGGTTTATTGCCACTAATATAAAACAAGTAAAAGGGGGTGATTCAAAAAATCTGACCGTCTGAGTAACACACTGAACAATCCACATTACTTTCGCGTTTCGTGGTAAAACACAGTCCATCATGGACAAACCGTCCGCTTTTTACGCCTATCCTTCTGACACGACCCCCCCCCCCCCCCCCCCCAAACTCTGACTCACATTATCAGTGTCACGTTGTCAGATCAGGGAATCTTATGGATTTGGGAAGAAGGGGATAGTCAAATTGGAGCCGATGCTCAGATCTACACTAGATAAACATAAATTGTAGGAGAGGAAAGATTTAGGGTTTTTCATTGTTTGGACTCAGCCACCCTCTCTTGCTCTTTATACCGAAGAGCAGACCAGACAATTAAATATGTGCCCCAAACTAGAACAGAAACATAGTCCATATATAAATGAAAAATTAAATGGTAATATCACTGTAGGAACAATCTCAAACATAGGATTGGTCGAACCGGTAAGTTGTCATCCCAACTGTTGATCCTTGTCCGAAGGCAAACAATAACTGAAGGTTTTGCTATTGCCAGTTTGTTCTTCAGCTTGGGTCCTGACAATGCCGCCCCCTTGAGACAATACTTTGAAGGCTTGAGCCCCGAGAAGGTGGCTGGAATGAATGAGGCATCTTCCCATGGTACGTCCTCTGGTAGCATCTTCTCCTAATGGAATGAATGAGACATCAGTAGTAACGAGGGGACGGTGGTCATTTGGTATTGCTGCTGTACCAAGATGTTTGTTTATAAAAGGAACCAGGGGAGTAAGATTTAGCAAAAATTAAGTATCAAGCACACTTACTCTTAGGAATTGTTTCATGAAAATAAACAAAATTTCCACCTACTCTCACATGTGAAAATAAGGCTTTCTCCTTACGTCTAGCACTCCGCCTTCATCCGACTATTTAGCAAGCTTCGTTATTCCACTTTTGTTCAACACGTTTAGAGCACTAGACATATATACATTGAATAGGCTATACACAAATATGCATACCATGAAGAAGACAAGAGAAGACACAAACAATGCACTAACAAGAGGGTATATGAGGCACCGGGATTAGTTTCGTAGCTATGATATGGAGGGCCACAGGGCATAATCGAGTTGCTTCTTCTGAATTAAAAAAATTGCAAAGCTACAAGTTAGTTGAGTAGTCAGCACTGTGTTTGTTTTTGACAGACACACATTACTCGTAGAAGATGCTCTCTTTTTTAGCAAGAGGTTGTCGATATTCTTGTTTGTAGTAATCTATGGAACTTGCTGGATAGGTTTCGTTGCTGTGAACTTCTCGTTTCTGCTCAAACTCGACACCCATCGACATGCAGCAGGGTCCATTAGTTAAACGCTTGTATTAAATTAATGACGCTGCTAATTTGGAGTACAAAAGCCTAGTCCTAGTTGTGCCCAGCCAAAGCGACTTGGTAGCCTGCTGATTTGATGGGCCAAGCCAAAGCACATCCGTAGTAGCATAGTCTCAGGGAAAATGGAATCCATCGATGGATTGATGTACTAGGCGCACGACGGCGGATCTCATCTTCTCCGATCTCCACTCTCCACTACTAATAAAAGAGCGAACTAAAACTTTGCTACGTCCACCCACAAAATCGTACACAGGATAACTGGAACCGTCAGATCACAGAATCTAACGAACCATACTATTCAATTGGTCGGTCAATCGTGCGACGGACCTGATTCATCCTGTCGACCGGCAGAACATTTCCTGCCAAATCCCCACCGTCCGCCCGCGTCAACACCTCCACAAAGACAACCTCCTCTCGCACGACCTTCCCAATGGATCATGGCAGCCTCAACAGCGGTGGCGCCTCCGACCATATCTGTTCAATTTCCACGCCTCTACCTCCTCCCACCTGGCCCTCTCGGCTCCGCGGCCGCCATGGCGACGTGGCTCCCGCCCGACGTTCGAGCAGCGCGTATGACTTTGTCTGCTGCGACAGTCGTCGGGAGTCACGAAGGCACCACTGCGAATGGCGGCCGGAGGAGTCGGCACCACTATGGAAGGCGTGGCGGAGGTGTCCTGATGGGAGGGGGTGGGGAGTCGGCGGCGTGGGTTGAGGGCGCTCGGCGCGGCAGCGCAGTTTGAGCGCGCAGGGCGACGGCTCACATCCGCAGGGCGGGAGGACCTTTCTTCTCACTAACTTGTTAATATCTACTGGAGGATATTTCATGGCAACCGGCAGCAACGCACAAGAGGAGAGAACATCAGATGGTTGTTGAATTTGTGATGTTTAGATTGACGTATAAACTTTGAGATCAGTTTTTAGTTGCGTCCAGCTTCTTGCAATGGCTGTCTGTTATGGACTGTGTTAACAAAGAAAATAGGTGATGTGTATTGCCGAAAGATACAGTATGATCCTGAAATTTTAAGACTTGTCTGTTTTGGTGTTGTCCATTGCCAGTACTTTTCCAATACTTTTGTCATCCATCTTCTAAAGGAGGTGATCATCGTGTTGAATTTGATATATTTTACATTTCAGATGGACAATTGTAATTTCATGTCAACCCTCATCAGTCATCCCTACGGCGTGACAGACTCAATCGCAAGCGAGAAGAAGCCCAACAGCGGAGGTGGCTGCTCAAGTACAGGGAGCGAAGCAACCAGTTGCAGAACATGCCGTTCTCGGAGACGGGTGGCCTGCCGCTTTCTGGACGCGTTTGTCCTAACTATCCTGGCATCTCTGTCTGTCTTCGGCATGTAAGCAGCCATACGTTTCTATTTCTTTTATTTCGTGTGATCAATGGTGTGGAAATTTAACTTTTGATTCTACAATGTTCGCAGTTTTTTTCGGTTGGGTGTGTTCATTTGGGGATTTTTTCCATAGTGATGTTGGACCTAATGCATGATCTGCTGATTAGTTTGTAAAATTTGTGAATGAAGTGGGGGGAGAGAACGATGATAAAACCTGTAACGGATTGGGTGATGATACATCATCGAGCTTATTAAACTAAAAAAAATGATACAGCGTCGAGCTTAGTAAGCTCATCTTCACTTTTTTGCTTTTTTTACTTCAATCATGTGTACTTGTTGAATCTTGTGCCTTGATATACATTGATTGTAGGACATGCTTCACTACAAAATCTTTATTCTATTCTTCTCATACTAGTTAGCGTGCACGGTCAACGCCCGTCTCTTTTAATGATAAGCCGATGAAGTCAGAAAACATATAGCCCACAAGTTTCCTATTGTGATCCACATATCACAATCCTTCCATCGTATCTTTATCCACTTCCAGATCACAATTTTCCTCCTGCCCCAACCTACGCTTTGACTAAATGATCACATTTTTTCTTTCTCTCGCCTAAAATTGCCTCTATTCAAAAGTATAAATATCATGCAATTTTACTAAATTTAAAGGATAATTCAAGTTACAACCAAATGTACAATTCATACTTCTTAGTATCCTCACATGGTAATAACAACAACTTACTATAAATATCACGGCGAGTATGAGAGGTACCCTAACAAAAATGATCAAACAAATTGGTCATGTTGCCACAATCTGCAACCAAAAGAATAGAAGTGTGAAACATTTCCAAATTACTAAATATCTTGTGCCTTGATATACATTGATTGTAGGACATGCTTCACTACAAAATCTTTATTCTATTCTTCTCATATTTTGGGAAATGTTTCACACTTCTATTCTTTTGGTTGCAGATTGTGGCAACATGACCAATTAATTTGTTTGATCATTTTTTGTTAGGGTACCTCTCATACTCGCCGTGATATTTATAGTAAGTTGTTGTTATTACCATGTGAGGATACTAAGAAGTATGAATTGTACATTTGGTTGTAACTTGAATTATCCTTTAAATTTAGTAAAATTGCATGATATTTATACTTTTGAATAGAGGCAATTTTAGGCGAGAGAAAGAAAAAATGTGATCATTTAGTCAAAGCGTAGGTTGGGGCAGGAGGAAAATTGTGATCTGGAAGTGGATAAAGATACGATGGAAGGATTGTGATATGTGGATCACAATAGGAAACTTGTGGGCTATATGTTTTCTGACTTCATCGGCTTATCATTAAAAGAGACGGGCGTTGACCGTGCACGCTAACTAGTCTACCATAATTATCGATCTCCGTGAAGGTCAAATTATCGATCTCCGTCTGTGTCGCTCCCCAGCCGCACTGGTTCCCATTGAGTCATTGACTCATTGAGCATCGCCCCCGCCGCCGTCAGGATACAGGCACTCGGATTCAAGCGTCGGTGATCAGTGAACCGATTTCCACGTTTCTGCATCTCTCAGTTGTCGCCAACGATTACAAATTAACCTGTCGCCCTTCTGAACGCCACTCGTTTCATCCTCTAAGGTATTATTGTATATGTCCCCGCAAAAAAAGGTATTTGTGTATATGTACGCACTTGCTATGTGTTTGTTTTATCGAATTTAGTCGTTGCTAGTGGCTGGTTTAGTGTTTTTTTTGGCTAGGCATCATAGTTTATTGATTATTTTGTATGCTTGTCATGAAGAGAAAGACACCCTCGGTTAGTATTTATTTAAAAACAGTTGTTTCGACCTCCAACTCTACGGTAGAAACTACAAATCCAACCGAGGAGATAGTGAGTAAGCAGAATGTCGTACATAATAATTTCGATCCTGACCCTGCTGATATGCAAATTTTTGAGTCATCTCTCGATTTTACGGTCAATGTCTTGTTCGCCCCCCCCCCCCCCCCCCCCCTCCACAGTTAAATCCTGGATCCGCCCCTGACTCGTGTCGCTCTCCTTGTTCCTCAAATGTTTCTCTCTTCAGTCTATAAACTGTTTCACTTCTCTACCTTATTGTTCCATACTTCCACCCAGCCTATTGTAAGATGTGTTCCTACCTTTTGCTATTGCCCATTGAGTACAAACTTTGAAGTATGTTAAACAAAAATCAGAAGCGCTACTTCCATTTGCCGACATCACACTTTTCTTGTACGAAAATTTGTCGTACCATAGTCCATTCTCGTTTATACATGTGAGTGTTTTTTCAGACTTTTAAAACGGGTAGATATTTATCTTTCAACTACATGGTAATGTTTGCAATGGATCAAAACGTTATACAAACCGCACAACAACCATAGTTCTATGAGAACTTCAAAACCCAAGTATCAAGTCAAGTGTGGTGTGCATATGATTGATGTTTAGTCATTTAGTCATGTGATTAAGATCTGACATGTTACCGTTGTGATTGTTTTGGGTAGGACAAAGTTGCATCTGTATGGAAATCACAAACTCAAAAAAAAGGACAATAACGATTTTGTCAGCAACTTGAAAGCTATCTGCAAATAGAAAAGTTTTGTATCTCAAACCATTTTCCCTTCTAATGATCTTCTTTCTATGTTGGCTTCAAATGAACAATACATATATTCATAGCCAGGTCATACTCGGGTATGCTTCAAGCTTTTTTTTGTCACTTGTGTTACAATAAAGTAATGCATTAATTGTCAACTTATTTTGCAACAAGTTAATTACCACGTCGTAATATTAGTACAAATACAATGGAAATATCATAAAAATAATAATGGTAACTTGGTAGAAAACATACCATCATGGGATCTAATTTTGAAACTCTCGTCAAAATAAGACTGATGAAAACATATCCTAAATCGAGTTCATGTTTTTTGATCAAAATATTGCGATTTTTCATAATATCATTAAAACTGACAGTGACATTGCTTGTGTCACATATGCAACCATGTTTTTTTTGCATCATGTATTCTGTTTTGAGGGCGCACTTTGACGCCATAAGATGGTGCGCCCAACAAGATTTGAGAAATGATGTCTATGTAAGGGTTAATTAAAATAAAATAAGATTTACCAAAAAATAAGTATCAACCACACCTACTCACGGGCATTCATTTCATGAAAATAAACAAATGCTATACCTACTCACACAGGTGAAGATATGGCTTGATCCTTACATGTACCACTCGGCCTTTTTTTTTTCTATGGACACGCAACCAAAGGTTGCTGTCATTTCATTAAGAATGGAACAGAGAGTTTTACAGCTTACAAGGATTACAAACGGCCTAGCCGTCCTCTCCCACTGAAGTCTAAGGACTACTCCTCTCGCTGATCTGCATACTTCCAAGCTTCTGCCCAGATCGCTAGTTCTTCGCTTACTCTTCTAACCAGGGTGTTTAGGCTCGTTTCTTTGCCCTCGAAAACTCTTGCATTTCTCTCCAGCCAGATTCTCCTCAGTCCAGCGATAATGAAGGTTGCCGTCTTCTTCTTCTGCTTTCCTTTGCGTTTATCAAGTGTGTAATTCCACCACTCTCGTACTGGGATAAGCCCAACGGGTGTGATATCTTGATGTTGAGCCTTTTGACAAAGTCTGAACCAGAATGTTTTTGTGAACGAACATCCGGTCATCAGGTGGTCGAGAGTTTCTGGTTCTTGGTCACAAAGAGTGCAGACCACAGGCCCTTGCAGTCCTCTCATAGCTAGTCTATCTGCTGTCCAACAACGGTTGCGCATTAGAAGCCAGCCGAAAACTTTCTCCTTCAGAGGTGCTTTACTGCTCCACAGCGCCTTCGCGTAATCAGCCTCAATCAACCCGTGGAACCTAGCTTTGTACGCCGATGCAGCCGTGTATTGCCCACTCGATGTCAGCCGCCAAGCAAGGTTATCGTCCTCGTCAGTGAGAGTGCCCCTGTCCTGAATCTTGCTCCACAAGTGCATGAACTGAACAATTGCGGGCAGTGTTAGATTCCCTCGCAAGTCCCTGATCCATTTTCCGTCCAGCAGGGCCTCAGCAACCGTTCTCTTCTTTGCTCCTCTAGCAGTTGCGAGCTTGAACAGGTCAGGAGCCAGCATACAAGGGCTGGATCCCTCTAGCCATCTGTCAGTCCAGAAAACCAGTTTGTCTCCTCTACCCAGAGAGCAGCATAGCGCCGTTTGGAAGAGGTTTTCAGCATCCGGTGATAGTTTAAAATTCAGACCAGACCATGCCCGGGGATCCCCAATTCTTTCAAACCACCGCCACCTAATTCTCAACGCATCATTCAGGAACTTGAGATTGTGCACCCCCAGGCCTCCATATTTGGTGGGCGTGCATACCTGACTCCAAGCAACCCGGCTACTTCCCCCATTTGCTTCTGCTGAACCGTGCCAGAAAAAACACCTGCATATCTTATTTATCTTTTTGATCACCCATTGGGGCAGCTCCAGGGACAGCATATGATAAACCGCGATTGCTGAAAGCACTGATTTGATTAGGAGAAGTCTTCCGCTGGGAGTGAGCATGTGGGATTTCCAAGTGGCAAGCCTGTTTAGAATTTTGTCGAGCAGGAGTTGGAAGTCCTCCTTCTTCAGTCTAGTCAGTGAAATCGGCAGGCCAAGATACTTACATGGAAAACTGGTGATCTGACAAGGAAAAGGCTGTGTGACTAGTGGCAGATCAATCTCTTCACAAGCAATAGGTGCAATAGCACATTTGGCCAGGTTGCAAACAAGCCCCGATGCACTGCCAAACAAATCAAGGAGAGTTCTGGTGGCATTTAGCTCATGCCTAACAGGTGTGATGAACATAGCCGCATCATCCGCAAAAAGAGAAAGCCTGTGCCGAATGCCCCATCTCCTCAAGTCCTGGAAAACCCCTCTGTCTTCAGCCATACAACAGACTGAGTTCAGAATGTCCATTACCAGAATAAACCAGATAGGAGAGGCGGGATCTCCCTGTCTCAAACCTCTTGCATGCCAAAATTTCTCCCCAGGGCTCCCATTAATCAGCACCCGCGTGTTCGCTGAAGAGAGCGAGAGAGCAACCCAAGAGCAGAACTTGTTACCAAAGCCCCTCTTCCTTAGCACCTCCAACAGAAACGGCCATGATACCGAATCAAAAGCCCTAGCAATGTCCAGTTTGAGGAATAGAGTGGGTATTTTCTTCCTGTGCAGGGTTTTCGCAGTTTGGTTCACGAGCATAAAGTTATCTTGAATAGATCTACCTTTAACAAAAGCGCTCTGATTGATCGTGATCAGCTTATTCAGATGGGGGCCAACCTGTTTGCCAAAGCCTTGGAGAAGATCTTTGAGAAGGCATGAACCAGACTAATAGGTCTGAAATCCGCAATATCCAGAGCAACATCTTTTTTCGGTAACAGCATGATGAAAGCTTGATTCAACCAGTGAAAGCTGCGGCCGTCATGCCCACTCGGCCTTCATCTGTCTATTTAGCGATCACCGTTCTCCCAACTCAGTTCAACATTTTTAGAGCATTGGCAGATATATACATCAAATGTGTGGTATACAAATATGCATATAATGGAGAAGACAAGAGAAAGAACGGGAATATGAGGCACCGGGACCTGTGTCGCAACTACTAATGTAAGGGTAACATGACAGAATTGAGTCGTTTCGTCTCTGTTTGAGCAGCTTTGCATAGTCTCGACTTTGTTGAGTAGCTAGCAAGGTGTATATTTTGACATCGGCACATTCTCTGTTGAAGACCTCCCTTTTTTAGAACGAGTGCACATAGAACTTATCGGTGACAACTAACCCGATAGATGTGGATTCTCCTACCCTTGTACAAGAAACCCATGCCACACTTTGTGCTAGGCGAGCTTCTAACTTTATTCGGTGGCTTATCACGGTTCAGCGTAATTTTACTTTGGCAAAGTTCATCTACGTACAAATATGCCTTGTCTAAAGAAAGACCTTTTTTACCTGCAAAAATAACTTTCTTTAGGGGGTCTAAAAAAAGATCTGCTATATCGTACCAAATGTTTTTTAGGGGAGCTATATTGTACTACCAAATGAGGCCGTGATCAGGGTAGTATGGGCTGAATGCCAAGATGGTCCAGAAAGTGAGTACAATGATAGCCGTTGATCATTGTCCCAAGGCAAACAACAGCTAAAGGTGTTTGCTGCTAATGCTAGTGTGTTCTTAAGCTCGGGTCCTAACAATGCCGCCCCCTTAAGACAGGTCTTCAAGGTCTGAGCCCCGGGAATGTGGCTTGGATGAATGAGGCATCTTCCTAGGTTGTGTCCTCTACTAGCATGTTCTCCCAATGGATTAACCATTGTGGAATGGTGACATCATATGATCCTATACTTCGAGGGACTTGACGGTGCTAGAGAATTTCTAGAGGTGTGATCTTCACTTGCATCAGTAGTGACCTCAGTAGTGACGAGGGGAAGATGGTCATTTGGTACTTGCACTAGAACAAATTCGGCCTTAGACCACGACTGTCCGCCAAGACGGTGGTGTAAAGTGGCGTTCGGCCACAAAATTTCGCTGTTTTTTTTTCGTGGTCGATGGTAGCAACGACCACTGAATTCCAAATCCGTGGTCTATGGCACCCATTGCCCACGAACCTTCTGAATTTTTGTGGTTAGAAGCTGTGTTTCGGGTTGCGAGGCACCCATAGACCACGATCTCCCTGAATTTTCGTGGTTAGAAGCTACGTTTTCGATAACGCGTTCGGTTTTTGACTGGGATCGACACACCCCGCGAGCTCATATAACGTCGAACGAGGCCATTTGCGCTCTAAAAACCTCGTACCACACACCCCGCCCTCATATCAAGGTGCATCTTTTTTCGGTTGCTCCGTTACTCGAAGCTGGGTTCGATACTGTTCTTGCCGTGGGCTCCACCATGTCAGTGACTCATTGATCTGTTGATCGATTCTTGCCCAGTTCTTATCCCGTTGCTCCGTTTCTTTCGATACTGTTCTTGTCGCTGGCTCCACCATGTCAGTGACTCAGGATCATGCTGATTGATTCTTGCCCACTTTTTTATGTCGTTACTCCGTTCTTACGATGTTGTTCTTGCCGCTGGCTCCACAATGTCAGTGACTCAGGATCATGCTAATCGATTCTTGCCCACTTTTTTATGCCGTTACTCCGTTTCTTCCTATACGTTTTTGCCGCTGGCTCCACCATGTCAGTGACTCATGATCATGCTGATCGATTCTTGCCCCGTTTTTACTTCGTTGCTCCGTTCTTCATATGTTCTTGACGTGGCTCCACCATGTCAGAGACTCAGGATCATGCTGATCGATTCTTGCCCACTTTTTTATGTCGTTGCTCCGTTCTTGCGATACTGTTCTTGCCGCTGGCTCCACCATGTCAGTGACAAAGGATCATGCTGATCGATTCTTGCCCACTTTTTTACTCCGTTGCTCCGTTCTTGCGATACTGTTCTTGCCGATGGCTCCACCATGTCAGTGACTCAGGATCATACTGATCGAATCTTGCCCACTTTTTTTACTCCGTTGTTCCGTTCTTGCGATGTTGTTCACGCCGCTGGCTCCACCATGTCAGTGACTCATGATCATGCTGATCGATTCTTGCCCCCTTTTTACTCGTTGCTCCGTTCTTGCATGTGTTCATGCCGCTGGCTCCACCATGTCAGAGACTCTGATCATGCTGATCGATTCTTGCCCACTTTTTTATGCCGTTGCTCCGTTCTTGCGATACTGTTCTTGCCGCTGGCTCCACCATGTCAGTGACACAGGATCATGCTGATCGATTCTTGCCCACTTTTTACTCCGTTGCTCCGTTCTTGCGATACTATTCTTGCCGATGGCTCCACCATGTCAGTGACTCAGGATCATGCTGATCTAATCTTGCCCACTTCTTTACTTCGTTGCTCTGTTCTTGCGATGTTTTCATGCCGCTGGCTCCACCATGTCAGTGACTCATGATCATGCTGATCGATTCTTGCCCCTTTTTATGTCGTTGCTCCGTTCTTGCATGCTGTTCATGCCGCTGGCTTCACCATGTCAGTGACTCGCTATCCTGTTGATCGATTCTTGCCCACTTTTTTATTTCGTTGCTCCGTTCTTCTTTTTTTTTACTTCCGCGATGTGGTTTAGCAGGTGGGTCCTGACTGTCGACCTCTCTCTTCAGAAACATGATTGGTCATTTCTTTCGGTTGCGCTCGCAATTTTCACCTTGTTAAGGGCTGGCAATGCTGGCGGGTTATGGTCTAGAGTGGGTCCACTATGGCAGCCTCTATGCAAGGTTGAAGGACGGTAAAAAACCAAACATAACTGAATCGAACCTCTCATCACTGTCGGCCTCTCTTCAGAAACGTGTGTGCTCTGCTGCGGCTTTATTTATGTCCTTGATTGGTCATTTTTCTTGCGATTGCGACCGCAGTTTTGACCTTGTTAAGGTTTCGCGATGCAGGCGGGTTAGGGTCTAGCCGATGGGTTCACCATGTCATCCTCTATGTGCAAGGTTTGGCTCCTCAAAATGCTGAAGATAACTGAAACGAACCTCCTCTGACTCTCGGCCTCTCTCTCTTCAGAAATGTGTGCTCTTTTGATGTTCCCGTGATTATTACTGCTTGTGGTGCTCATTTCTCTCGGTTGCGCCTGCAATTTTCACCTTGTTGATGACTGGCGATGAAGGCGGGTTATGGTCTAGACGGTGGGTCCTGCCTGATAGCCTCTCTGTGCAACGTTTGCCTCCTCAAAAAACTGAAGATAACTGAATCGAACTTCTCCCAACTGTCGGCCTCTCTCTTTAGAAAAGTGTGTGTGCTCGTTAATGTTCCCGTGATTATTACTGCTTGTGGTGGTCATTTCTCTCGGTTGCGCCCGCAGTTTTCACCTTGTTAACGGCTGGTGATGCAGGCGGGTCATGGTCTATATGGTGGGTTCACCATGTCAACCTCTCTATGCACGGTTTGCCTCTTAAAAAAACTGAAGATAACTGAATCGGACCTCTTCTGACTGTCGGTCTCTCTCTTCAGAAACGTGTGTGTGCTCCGTTGATGTTACCGTGATTATTACTGCTTGTGGTGGCCATTTCTCTCGGTTGCGCCCACAGTTTTGGCCTTGCTAAATGCTGGCGATGCAGGAGGGTTTTGGTGTAGACGGTGGATCCTGACTGTCAGCCTCTCTGTGCAAGGTTTGCCTCCTCAAAAAACTGAACATAACTGAATTGAACCTCTCATGACAGTCGGCGTCTCTCTTCAGAAACGTGTGTGTTATGTTCACGATGTGTCCACCATGTCAGCATCTATGTGGAAGCTTTGTCTCCAAAAAATAAAATCAATAAAACTTAATCGAACCTCGAAGACGAGACAAGATTTTCCTAAATGTATCTCCTTGTAAAAATATCTACTACATAGGCAGCAGGCTGTTGATCTGACACTCTCTTTTTTTGTTCTAAACCTGAATCATGCATGCGCTCGTGATTTTATCGTGCTGTAGCTGTCAGGGTCTGGCCTGAAATAAGTATGATGACAATGCTTCTCCTATAAACGAGATTATTAACGATCTCTGGGTTACCTAGTGTAAACATGCAATACTCAAGGTGGCGCATGCAGTTGTGCTATGGATGTTCGGGACACACAAAATGATCATTCCTTTAATCGAACATATTGGCTTCATGGTTAACAGGTGATATGGAGGTAAATGGCATATATAATATCCTAGTGGCTGATATTGTTCTCAGGGGATGCAATAGAAAGCTCGAAGCCCCACATGTTGCTCTCACAGCATCCTTGCTAGACCTGAAGAACTTGACCCGTTCCTAAGCTATGCCCACCTGGATGTTCTACTAATCTCCATATGCTACACATCGTGACATGGAAGATGAGATCACCATACACGACAGGAGCAGAACTCGCTTAATTACGCCAATGGATGATGGAAATGTAACTAGCTATATGCTACAGGAGTTGCCTGGATACAACTTGTACAAAAAACTATAGTACTGAATGACGCAAAGAAATATATGAAAGTGCAAGATACATTCCACAGATTCAGAGGGATTTCACCCTTGTTCCATTTCAAGAAACATGAGTTTTTACATGCAAAAGTTAACTTAAACCTAGCCGACACTCCAATAACTAGGGCTCAAACTTCTGAAACTAGTACTAGTCTGACACGCCGAGTAGGGTTTACAGAACGCTGATGAGCATGGTTAGTTTGCTCTGCAGCAAAAAGAACTGGATGGCCAGATATCAGATGATGCAAAAAGAACTGGATGGCCAGAACTGCCGAGCCACTATCTTAGTTGGCTGATGATTAGTACAATGTGAGCTATCCAATATAATGCATACACAAGGATCCTAAGGAACTTTGTGCACTTCCTATGACCATTATATTTGTTGGGTATATTAGTCACATGGTCTAGCTGGCTTAACACCAGACACACCATGGTTTTTACTTTTAATAATAGCAGATTTAATTCCTACCGTTCTACTAATTCACCTCATACATGTAGGACACCTTTTTGAATCGATCTGTCAGTTTGTGTAATGTTTCTTGCTTTGTTGTAAGCCTAATCTGTATGTAGCACTCGCTCTAATTTCTTGCTTTGTTGTATTAGGCTCTTTCTCACTTCTTTGACAATGAGGAAGATGCTATCTTCCCCTTTATGCTATTGTAACTTGTTTTGTCTTCGTTTCAGCCAGCAGATACAGATATGAAAGGAAAAGAAAGGGCCCCTGAATCTAGTATAGATGTCTTTTCGGAGAGCAGCAGTGACAGTCGTTATTGCTCCCATTGTTCTATGTCAACTATTCCCTCACAAAGAGATATTGCCTCTTCACGCCAAGATCGGTTTGATATAATTCGACGCCGTAGCGATGCAGTGATCACTGGCATACAGGAACTGAAAAATAACCAAGCCTTGATCGACCATCTACTTAATAATATCATCAAAAGCTCTCATGGCAAACCACAGGTCACATGTATGTCGAGACAAGCTCGAAAAAGAAAGCGTGTTTGAAAACCGATGTTGTTGTATATCATTCGAGTGAAACTCTTGGATGTTACTTTTTGAAAATTTTGTGGTCTGTAATAATTATTTTTTTGCAGTTTGATGTATTATTTGATAACTTAGCCTAGAGTTTGTTGTTTTGTTTGACGTAATTTGGCCTCATTGTGTGTGGATCGGTCAACTTTAAATTGGCCAACCCAGTCAACATTAACAGGCCGGCCCGTCTAATATTGACAGTCCGACCCACAACGTAACAGGCCGGCCCACAAACAAATGACAGGCTGGCCCTATACCATAGCAGTCCGGCCCTCATATCAAAGCAGGCTGATCCACGTAGCATAACAGGCAGACCCATTTTAACCTAGCAGGCCAGGCCATCTGCACCTAACAGGCCGGCCCATCTGCACCTAGCAGGTTGGCCCATCTGCACCTAGCAGGCCGGCCCATCTGTTCCTAGTAGGTCGGCCCAGCTAAACCTAGCAGGCCGGCCCAGAGACCTTAACAGGCCGGCCCACATAAGGTGTCAGCCCAGCCCACGAAAAAATAGCGGGCTGGCCCATATATCCTAACAGGCCGACCCACCTGAGTTAATGGGACGGGCCACGAAATCGTTGCAGGCCGGCCCACGTATCAGTAGCAGGCCTCAGGTGGGCCTGGCATCTACCACGGTTTTCACGCCGTGGTAGAAGAGATAACGCCGTTTGCCACGTGCCCGTTAGATTCTTTTACCACGACAACCTGTTCGTGGTTGATGACGGAACCATCTACCACGAAATCCGAATTCCGTGGTTAAAAAATCACCCACGCAGTATACACCACGGACCCCCATCGTGGCTAAAAACCTTTAGCCACGAAAAACGGCCTTTCTACCACGAATCTGCTCCGTGGTAAAAGGCCGAATTTCTTCTAGTGTTGTGTTGGAAAGGGGAACTGGGTGAGTAAGATTTAGCCAAAAAATAAGTATCAACCACACTTATTCATAGTCATTTGTTTCATGAAAAAAAAACTTTCCACCTACTCTCACATGTGAAAAAATAATGGCTTGCTCCTTAAGTATACCACTCGGCACTCATCCGACTATTTAGCAATCTTCGTTGTCCCACTTTTGATCAGCATGTTTAGAGCACTAGAGTATATACATCAAATAGGCGATACACATATATTCTTAGCATGGAGAAGACCAGAGAAGGCCCAAAAATAATGCAGTAACAAGAGGGTATATGAGGCACCGGGATTAGTGTCGCAGCGACTAGATGGAGGATTTTAGGACAAAATCGACTTGCTTCTTCACAATTAAATCAATAATGCAAAGCAACACCTTTGCTTTGTAGTCAACATTCTTTTGGTTTTCGACACACCCACATTACTCATCGAAGATGCTCCTTTTTTTGAACATGCAGTTACTGATGGACTTGTTTGTATTAATCTGTGGAAACTAGATGGATAGGTCGTTAACAATGTGCTCTATCGTCTAGAGAAATTTACCGCATATGTCCTTTTTCTCAAACTCATGTCACTCTCCTTGTTACTTAAGTGTTTCTCTTAAGTCTATAAACAGTTTCACTTCTCCGCCTTATTGTTCCATACTTCAACCCAACTTATTGTTAGCGTTGTCTTCCTACTTTTTGCTATCACCCATTGAGGACAAACTTTTGAAGTGTGTACAACAAAAATCAGGAGCGCCACTTCCACTTGCAAACATCACATTTTTCTTCTACAAATTTTTGACGTACCTTAGTCCATTCTCATATATACATGTGATGAGTATTTTTTTTTCAGGCTTTTGAAACGTCAAAACAGGTAGATATTTATCTTTCAACTACATGGTGATAAATTGCATACCAACCATATCCGTGAGAACTTTAAAACCCAACTATCAAGTTAAGTGTGGTGTGCATATTGTTGATGTTTAGTCATTTAGTCATGTGATTAAGATCTGACAGATTACAGATGTGATTGTTTTTTGGGTAGGACAAAGTTGCATCTATATGGAAAATCAATGCAAACTCCACACAAAAAGGAAATATCTATTCTGTCAGCAACTTGAAAGCTAACTTTGCAAATAGAAAAGTTTTGTATCTCAACCATTTTCCCTACTAATAATCTTCTTTCTCTGTTAGCTTCAAATCGAGGAGGTATTCATAGCCAGCCAGCCAGGTTATACTCGGGTACGTTTTGAGGGCTTTTTTGTGTCTCACGCGTTACAATAAAGTAATGCATTAGTTTCCAACTTATTTTGCAAAAGGTTACCACATCGCAACATTAGTACAAATACAATGGCAACATCATAAAAAATTAGGTGGTAACTTGGTAGAAAACATACCAGCGTGGGATCTAATTTTGAGACTCTCGTTAAAATAAGACCGACAAAACATATCCAAAATCGAGTTCATGTTTTCGGAGTAAAAAATATCTTTATTTTTCAAATATCACAAAAACTGACAGTGACATTGCTTTTCTCACCTATGCATCCATGACTTTTTTGCATCGCACATTCTATACAGAGGGCGCACTTTGACGCCACAAGATGGTCCAACAAGATTTGAGTAATAATGTCTATGTACGGGTTATTTAAAATAAGATAATATTTACCAAAAATTAAGTATCAACCACACCTAATCACGGGGCATTCATTTCATGGAAATAAACAAATTCTCTACCCACTCTCACATGTGAATATAATAGCTTGATCACGCACCACTTGGCCTTCGTCCGTCTATTTAGCGACCACCGTTCTCCCAACTCAGTTGAACTTAGAGCATTGGCACATATATACATCAAATGTGTGGTATACATGTATGCATATCATGGAAAAGACAAGAGAAAGAACGGGAATATGATGCACTGGGACTAGTGTCGCAACTACTATTGTAAGGGTAACATGACAAAATTGTGGTGTTTCGTCTTGATTCGAGCATCATTGCATAGTCTCAACTTTATCGAGTAGCTAGCAAGGTGTATTTTTTGACACCGGCACATTCTCTGTTGAAGACCTCTTTTTTTTAGAACGAGTGCACGTAGGGTATCTGTGACAACTCACCTTATAGATGTCGGTTCTCCCACACTTGTACAAGAAACCCATATCCCCTTGTGCTAGACTAGCTTCTAATTTTTTTATTCAGTGGCTTATCACGGTTCGGCGTGATTTTACATTGGCAAAGTTCATCTACGTACAAATATGCCCTGTCTAGAGAAAGACCTTTTTTACCTGCAAAAATAACTTTCTTTTTAGGGGGTCTAGAAAGATCTGCTATATCGTACCAAATATTTTTTAGGGCGAGCTATATTGTACTACCAAATGAGGCCGTGATCAGGATAGTATGGGCTGAATGCCAAGATGGCCCAGAAAGTGAGTACCATGATAGCCTCCGCAGAGTCCAGACGCTTCTTCCTCCCAAACCCCAATAGCATCCATCGAGCCATTTCTTGAAGATATAAAGTAAGCGGAGAGCTCACGCCGCCGATCCAGTCGCACCGCGGTCAGCACCCTCGTCGGCGGCAGAGACCTCTCGTGTCCGGTCTAAGAAAGGCGAGGGGCGCAGGAGGAGGAGGAGATCCAGGAGGACCAGGACGCGGGCTGGCAGCGCAGGCGCCCGCCGTTCCGGCACAATCTGCAGGTGAGCACTGGCGAGAACCTGAGCGGTTTAATTCCATTTATATACGGAGTATTCCGTTAGATTAGCTCGTATCCCCGTCTCAGAATCTTTAGGGAACCCTTCTTCTTTCTTTTCTCCAACGCGATTTTTTTTTTTTTTTTTTTTTGCGAATGTTCTCCAACGCGATTTGAATCCCTTGATTTCGATAGATAAAAGGCGTTTGATCCATCGACGAACCGATGATGAATTAGCGTAAAAGAATCCCTCTGGATGATATGCTCTATACATTTTGCTTTTCTACGATGCCCGTGGAATTGTAGCCTCGCCACTGCCTTGCTGCAGATGATACCATGACATGCCAGCCCTGTTCTTGTTCTTGTACTATCTCTGCGCAGTTCGTCACACACTCACACCTATGCAGTGCAGGCTCTTCTTGTCGCTGCAACCTGTGCCTGTCTCCGTGCTGGCTAATCATGTCGCCCACGTCTGCGTTGAGGGCTGTGGCGCAAAAGGCAGGCCCTGCTGCCCGGAAGCAGGCGCTAACCTTGACGGAGGCTGCGGCGGCTAGGGTGCGTCAGCTCCTTGATCTCAGGCAACGGCCCTACCTGCGACTCGGTGTCAAAGCGCGTGGCTGCAATGGCCTGTCTTACACGCTCAATTATGCTGGTATGATCTGTTATATTTTTTTTTCATCTTACCTTCGAGAAGTTTAGTTTCAGCATTTAAGTGGGATGAAGCTAACATGTACTGCATCTTGCAAGATGTTTTTCGGAGAACTCTGCAATTTTACAGTTCATGATATACACATCAAACCTAGTGAACCAACTAGCTAGATAATCTCATCAAACCTAGTGAATTAGTTGGTCGGTAATCTCAACCTGATGCGCCATTTCGCGAGATTGCCCTATAAGTTTCAGAGAGAAAATGAACAAAACTTATTCAGTAATTTTACAATGTGAAATTGCTGTTATATGGCTTAACTCTGCCCCCACACCCTTGCATATGATTTGCACGATTTCATACTATGTATTTTGTTGCTAAAATGCTTAATGGCTTATAATGAGGCTAGTATTCTTAGCATCCAGTTGATGGCAGGCATGCTGTTCAATGTGCATCATGTTTAATAACTTAGTATCTATCATCTGTTCGGACAGTTTCTCCTCAGATAGACCGATCTGTTGAGCCTAGTTTCCTAGACCAAGAATACATATCAATCCCGCCGCAAAAAATAAAATACATATCAATCGTAGCATCATCATATTGTTACGAAGATTGAATAACCTGCTTTGTCTGTTTCTTGTGTTATTTCTGTCTGTACTAAAGAAGATTCCATCCTTATTCAGAAGAAAAAGGGAAGTTTGACGAGCTTGTGGAAGACAAAGGAGTGAAAGTACTAATCGACCCCAAGGCTCTGATGCACGTGATTGGCACCAAGATGGATTATGTCAACGATCCACTTAGGTATGTTTTTCTTAGTTATGTACATGATATTTTAATTTTCCCCCTCCATTGATCTGCCCCTTTTTTGTTAGTAACGGTGCTTTGTGTTTGCAGGTCTGAGTTTGTGTTCATAAACCCGAATTCTAAGGGGGAGTGTGGATGTGGTGAATCTTTCATGACTACAGGCAGCAAAGGATCCACTTCATGATGTTCTTACCTGATGTAAATACAGGAAAGCGTGTGGTGGAGGCTTCAGCTAATCATTTTTGTCAAGTAGAAATGTCTTTGTAAAGCATATTGCATTGGGCCCTTGTAACTGATGCATCTTGTAATAGGTGCAACTAAGTTACCTTTACGTTTTGGTCTACCTCAATCGTGTTGTTATATTGGACAGTTCAGGTCTTGGGACATATGAGGTGGGAAAGCCCACGATGATCATATATTTTTCCTTTAGATAGTAAGCCAGGACCTCTGGCATTCACTAAACAAATGAGTAGACACCCAGTGACGAATCGTTCGCAGAGTAGAGCCATGTCACGGCGCTAGGTGTACATCCTGTGGTTTGAGTGATTCAATCATTTTGGAGTTCATTGATGTCCAGTTTCCAAATATGTTGTTCTTGTTCGTAGTTTGTGTCATTGGAGATTTTAGTGCTAAAGCTGCTAACAGTGCAGGGTTTACTTGAGTGTAATTTCGTTCTTGCAATTTGCAGTCCAGTTTGGGTTAGCTCGCACGGAAGATGTGTCATTTGAAGTGTATGGTCTGCCTTTTTAGTTTCTCCATGAAATTAACTGGTGATTGAGTTTGTTGAGCCTGGATATACGAACAACAAAACAAGCTGTACCACTGATCAAATATAGTGGTAATATTCTTAGAACAAGTGGTACCACTGACAGGTTGTCTCATACTCTCATTACAACACATCAACATAAAACAGAGCTGTTGTTACTTTCCATCTCCCCATCGTTTCAGGTTTTTTTTTAATTTAATTTTTTTAATATATGCAATGCCCTCTGACACAACATAAATTACTGAATATCATACCAAGACGAACAAGATTGACAAATCTGGGTCATGAACCACCCGCGCGGCGGAGGTCTAAAAGGTCACACAAGGTATAAAAGGTCACACAGACATGCCTCACAGGTCACAGCTAAAGGTGTCAAGCGGCCGTCCCGCTAGGCCCGCAAAACACAACTTTAGTTCAAAACGAACTGATTTTGTGGAGAAAATTATAACTAACCAAACAAGTTTTGACTTGGAAGCGGGCCGGATCGGGCGCCGCCCTGCAACCTCACTCACAGCAGTAATTGTACTAACAAGAGCCTTTTAATAACAAAATGAAGTTCCTTGAGAAGCCGTTCTCTGCATGCTGCATTTCTATTCCAAAATACCGCATTAGACGATAGAACCGTCTCATTTAGAGCGGATTCTCTCCACGGTTCAAACGTCTAGTATATTCCAGTGCACCATCAGCTTTCCCTGCGAAACAACGAAAACACTCCTTATGCAGCTCATCACAATACAAGGAAAACAGATGTAACCAAAATATACTCGAATCTAAGCCAAGCACCTAGATTTTGGTTAAAGCAAAATCCAGATTCCGATGGTTTAAGCTGTTTGCAGTGTTGGTATGCCTTTTCAGTTGTTGAGGTGTCTTGCAGATTTCTTGTTGGTGTTTGTATTATCATATCCCTATTAATGAAATGCAGCAGAGATTATACACTTTGTTTCTTTAATAACATGATTGAGATGCATGAAAAATGATAGCATTGACATCCACTTGTATCCCCGCTGAGGCACTGACCAAAGCTAACCAAAAGGGGAACTAGCCCCAATGCAAACTTTTTATATAATTAAATACCAAAAGTACAGATGAACATACGTAGAACTGAACCAAAATCAAAAGGTCCCCTTTCTCGTGCCATATTTTTCTCCCGGATCATGTCATGATTCTTGAACCCCGGGTAATCCGATCCCCTCTAAAATTACATACATCAAACCTAATGGTAAAGAAGTGAAATGGAAATGGAATGTTCAAATTTTGATTACTTTGGATAATAGATGATATCTGGGGCAGACCATCGATGTCTAACTATATAGCAGGTCCGGAACAAAATAAAGGCCACAAATAACTTCAGCATAGTATGATTGCATAACTCAGAATCTAACACAAACTATACCGCGATTTGATGTGAAATGCAGCAACAAGGGGGTAATTAAAAAAATGAAAATTCCATGCATTTAATCCAAGTTTCAAATAGACAAAGAGAATAAATAAGAAGAAATTTACTGTGTGAAACTAAGTTTCTCTACCTTTAAAGATGACTTGAGCTTCAGCTGAAGCTCTTCTGTATCTTAGTAATTCATTTAGAGCATCCTCATTAGACATCACGAGTTCCTCACTGTGAGTAATCGATAATGTATGAAGAAGCCTTACTTTAGAAAGAATGAGCTCTATAAAAGACATTTCATTTGGACGCCAATTAATACCGCACAGCTCCACAACCTGAAGGTTGGCACACATGCCATCAGTCCACAATGCATTCAGAAACTCTCCATTTGCCTCAAATTCCAGATTGTCATCAGAGATCTTCAAGTATACAAGTAAAAAAGGCAATTAACTGGAAGCAGCAAAATGATTTTCAAACAATGTAAGTATGAAAATATGTATGGGAGCATTTATAATTACCTCTATTTTGAGTTTTTCAAGATTTGGGGCACTCTTTAGTAAGTATAAGGTTAACATAACAAGGTGTTGTTGATAGAAATTCATATATAACAACAAGCTCTTCAAGTTGTGAAAGGTGCATAGTATCTCCGGCATCTTAGCGCTTGACTGAAAATTTATAGGAAAAGAGGATAATATCAGGACTTAAACTGGATTCTTCTCTAGAATCAAGAAGCAAAGCAAACGAAGGGACAGACCCTGTTTTTATACAAACACAAAAATCATAGATCTTCAAATCAGCACACCATAAAACTACACAGCCTCAATATATGTAGCAAACAGGAAGGAAAAAAGAAAACATTAATCCTATTTACAAGGTCAGGATACAACTTAAAACACAGTGATAAAAAAAAAAAATATGCAAGTTATATTAGCCATGTCTGTGAGACAATGCATTTAGAAAAACATGATACAACCCAGAACAAATTAATCAGTCGACTGGTCAGTATAGTGGCCTAGATATGTTGGTTCATTTGGAGAGACAAAACTAAGCTATGCTATTCAAAATGGTGTACCTCGATGTGTGCAGGTTTTTTACAGCATCCAGGAACGTTTAATGTGAAATGCTTAGCCCATTCGCCCCCCTTGGCTCCATTATGTTTTGTAAGTAGTCAATCTTGTGCGCTTGAGGCCAATTAGGCAAGTTATTTCTACTCTATTCTCTATACTCTAAGACTGTTGTCTAACAGAATCAGCAGAGCTACGACGACGACCCCTATACGAGAAAAAAAAAACTCATCCGATTGTGATGCAAGGCATTTTAACCAAGTTTTAACTGATTTAGCCCAACTAAAGAAAGATAAAATAAAATTTACCGGTATATAGACTGGCGACCGAAAGTTCTGAAACTTGAACAAGACCCGAAAGAAACTTGGCGAAATTTGGGTGAACAAGAAATTCCGAGAAGGCGATTTCAGCGGAACACAGTGATTTCAACTTCTTAAGGATCCAGCCATCATTTCTTTCCGAAAAAATAGCCAACTGCCTGAGATTGGGTGCCCGAATCACCCATTTCCTGACATAGGCGCCACGGATGAGAACATCGATAAGACAAAGATCCTGGAGCAACGGGGATGTATCGATGATCTCCTCAAGTTGGTACTCCCCGTATTCTTGTAACCGGACATTTATGAGAGACAGTTTCCTTAGCTCAGGGAATGCCACGAAGCCTGCGGGTAGGAGCGGCATGCGCATTCGGAGAGACTGAGCTCGGTGAGCCGGCCGCAGGAGAAGACGGAAGAGGGGATGGGGGGAAGTTGACACCGAAGTCGACGCTGAGGATCTCAATACCTCGGTGGGAGAGGACGGGAAGCCAGTCGTAGATGCGGCCCCGTAGGTATTGTCGAGGTTCGCGGAGAAGCGCCGGATGCGGCCCGGGAAGCGCAGGAGGATGCCGTCGACGGCGCCCAGCCCCTCTGGCGCGCCCTCGCCACCTCGGGGGAGGGGAAAGTGGAGGTCGAGGAACGGGAGGGCTTCCCAGCGGCGTCGCCAGGCGCGGGAGAGCGCCGACGTGCGGACGGCGTCGCGGAGGCCGACGCGGGTGAGGATCTCGTCGAGGGCGTCCGGGGGCAGGGAGATCAGGCGTCCGCCTCCGCCGGAGCGGCCTCAGTCGCTCGGGCCCGGCGCCTCTTGGTCGAGCGACGGCGTGGTGGCATTTCTCCGGTGAATCGAGCCCCCAAATCGCGCGGCGGCGCGGTTCTAGGGTTTGGAGCGGGGAGCTGCTTCCACGTTGGTTTGGAAATTTGGCGCGGGGATGAAGTGGTCTCGGGTGGGACGAATGGAGAAATCCAAATCGCGGGAAAATGAAAACAGAAGGCGGCGGTCTTCGACGGCGTCGCGCCATCGGCTTGAACCTTGAGCTACCCTGAGACGAGTGTGAGACGATGGAAAAAGGTGCTTTGTTCAGATTTTTCTGAAACTTCTAAATATATATATTTTTTTTTTTTTGAAGTGGCAGGAGCACTGGAGCTCGGGTGCAAGAAATTTTCACTAAGAAAATTCAAAATTTTCTGAAAATAATTCAGTACATAGATATATGATGTGTTTAACATGTCACAAGATTCTACCAAAGATTCAAATCACAGCTCAATAAACGAAATAACAATTTCATCTATGCTAGTGTTAATGGGCTCAATTCATAGCCCAAGCTAAATTTAACTACAAAACACAACATAATTTCTGTTGTTTTTTGTTCTTAAGCTGTGAGTTGAGAATTATTTTCTGAATTTTTGAAAACTTTTTTCATGTATATCATGCATCCAGTGCACCAGTTGCACAAGAACCCTAGGTGCACGGGATATATGCTAGGTATACCCTTTTATGGAACGGTAGAGTCACACCATCCCAAATGTTTGTGGATCTGGACAAATAAACAACCTCGAGGGCAACCCAAACGGACAATTGTATCTATTCCCCCCCCCCCCCCCCCCCCCATTTATGAGAGGCATAGCTCGTCATAAGGGTCATGCCTCGTGAGCCGGTCCAAAATCACAGAAAATACCCTGGGTCATGCCGGCATGCGGCCTACCATGTCACCATGCTTATCGCTGAACTGGGGCCCACGTGCGGCACAACACAACCCGTTTATTTTTTGTATGTTTTTTAAACAAAAATGGTTAAGAAGGCCAAACAATGTCCCAGAAGCGACCCAAAAGGCTAAAAAGCACGCGAGCTGGCCGGCAACCATGTCATACTTATCACCGAATGCAGGCTGTTGTACCGGCGCAGCACAACCTGCTTATAAACTGGTCATCATGTGTCGTGCATGCTTGACCCATATAGTCCCATGTCAGGTGGAAAGTATTCTTTGCTCCCGAGCTCCAGTACTCCCTTTACTTACAAAAATTTAAAATTATATTTGTGAGGTTTGAAAAGTTCTGAAAAAAATCACGGGTGTAGCCAATGGTGTATCCCATAAACGTGTGAAATTTCAATTTAAAATACTTTATATTATGAGCCACACAAAAATAACAAAATCTGACAAACTTAGGACGAAGTCGAAAATAGGCATATTTAGACCCACAATTTATCATTTTTATGTAGCTCACATTACAAGTATTGGAAGTTGATAGTTTGTACGTTCGTGAGCTAAATTATTGGCTACACCCAAACTTTCTTTAAAAAAATTCAAACTCATAAATATGATTTTGAATTTTAAAATTGGAGGGACCAAAAATGTCTACTCCATGTCAGGCCGTTTTTCACATTCCTGTGTTTTTCAACCCCGCGATCCGAAGAAGCCCTAGTTTCCACCCTCTATCTCCCTCTCTTGTTGGAGGGCACTGGCCGCACGTGAATCAACAACCTGCAGGAAAAATATTCAAATGTTGGCTTGAAAACTGAAATGGAGGAGGCTCTCAATAGAAAATTGAATATGCCTAAAAGTGTCCCGACACCAACCAGGACCTGAACCGTCATATCTGAAGCACCTAATTTTTCACCGTTGCCTAGAAACCGACTTGTTTTTCATAACTAGATCCTACTCGGTAATTTTCAAGATTTTTATAAAAATGAAAATGACGAAGTAGGGATTTTCCCTACTTTTTTTAGCGTCAAAAAAAGTTTAAAGATGTTTTGTCTCTTATGTTACAAGAAAGGATTGCATTGTTGAGAATTTATTCCATAATAAGCCACTATGTAATAACATTAGTACAAATATAATGGCAACATTTAAAACACTAGGGGTAATGTTGGAGAAAAAATTATGAGAGTCAAAATAGTTTGACTTTTGAAAATAGTACTAAAAAGACATTACCATTGCTAGTGTCCCATATGCATGCATGACATTTTGCATCACGCATTTTATCCAGGGAGCACACTTTCACACCATACGATTGTTTAACAATATTTGATTATGATGTCAACGTAAGAGCTAAACTAAAATAATATTTTTTTAAATTAAGTATCAACCATACCTATTCATGGGCATTGATTTCATGAAAATAAAAATATATCCACCCACTCTCACATGTGCAAATAATGGTTTGCTCCCTACATATACCACTTGGCTTTCAACAGACTATTTAGCAAGCTTCAGTGTCCCACTTTAGTTCAACATGCATAGAGCACTAGCATATATGCGTCGAATAGGCAATAGACATATATGATATATGCATGCTATGAAGAAGACTAGACAAGAACCAAAAAACGCGTCAACATGAGGGAATATGAGGCACCAGAATCATTGTCGCAGCGAGAAGGTGGAGGGTTACAAGACAAAATTGGGTTACTTCATCTTAGACAGAGCGACAATGTGCATTGTGGTCCAAGTAGCTAGCACCGTGTGTGTTTTAAGACACCCGTAGTTCTCGTAAAAGATGGACCTTTTAATAACGAGTTGAGACCGACAGTCTTGCTTCCAGAAACCTGTGGATAGTGGTTGCATAGATGTCATTGCTCCTTTGCCATGCCATCTAAAAAAACATGCGCAACATGTCATTTTTTGCTGGGCTAACTTCCAAAAAAAAAACGACTTGTCACAGTTTTGTGTACTTCCTCTATCCATTTTTATAAAACGTTGTGGCAAATTTAATTGGCTTGCCAAAACATAACGTTTTATAAAATGGGGCGGAGGGAGTAATTTTTATTAGGCAAAGTCCATCCTTGTACAAATTAAACCTTCGTCTAAAATCTCCTCAATGTTGTACCAAATCGGGCCCGCCGTGATCAGGGTGAACCATTCAGTCCAACATATGAAGACGGCCCGGAAACGAATGCCGTGATGGCCTCTGCAGTTTCCATGACGCTTCTTCCTCCTATTATCGTTGAGCCATTCATTTCTTGGAGATCCAAAGAAATCGAGGAAGGTTGTTTAACAATATTTGATTATAATATCAATGTAAGAGCTAACAAAATAATATTAGCAAAAATTAAGTATCAACCACACCTACTCATGGGCATTGATTTCATTAAAAACATGCCACCCACTCTCACATGTGCAAATATAATGGTTTGCTCCCTACATATACCACTTGGCTTTCAACCGACTATTTAGCAAGGTTCAGTGTCCCACTTTAGTTCAACATGTTTAGAGCACTAGCATATATGCATCGAATAGGCAAATCACATATATGCATGTGATGAGGAAGACTAGATAAGAACCAAAAAGCGCGATAACATGACGGAATATGAGACACCGGGATCTTTATCGCTGCGAGTAACTCGACAAGACAGAATTGGATTTCTTCATCTGGGACAGGGCAATATCGTGCAGTTTCGGTTGTGTTGACTAGCTAGTACCGTGTGTTTTTTAAGACACCCACATTTCTCGTCAAAAGATGGACCTTTCTAAAAACATGCGCAACATGTCATTTTTTGCTGCGCTAACTTCCAATACAAAAATCAATGGCTTGTCACAGTTTTCTAAAACGTCATTCCATTTTATAAATCGTTTCGCAGATTTAATTGGCTTGCCAAAACACAACGTTTTACAAAATGGGGGCGGAGGGAGTAAAAAAATATATTAGGAAAAGTATATCTTTGTACAAATCTGCCCCTGTCTAAAAAGAATCCTCAATGTTTACCAAATCGGGCCCGCCATGATCAGGGTGAACCATTCAGTCCAACATATGAAGACGGCCCGGAAACGAATGCGGTGATGAGCTCTGCAGTCCCCTTCTTCCTCCCAATAGCATCGAGCCATTCATTTCTTGGAGATCCAAAGAAATCGAAGAAGACGAGCTCGCGCCGCTGATCCAGTGGCACCGCGACCAGCACCATGGGCGGCACATGAGACCTTTCTCGTCCAATCCAAGGAAGACGAGCATGAGGAGGAGGAGGAAATCTGCGCCTTGATGTGAAAGCGCGCTGCTACAATGGCCCGTCTTACGCGCTCAATTATGCTGGTCTGTTACGTTGTCATTATCGCCTTCCCGGCAAACAAGTTTCATGATAAACTGAGTACTGGTTTGGCATTTAAGAGGAATTGAGCTTCGATGCTCTGCATCTTTCAATTTTTTATTCAGAGAACTCTACAATGTTACAGCGATATAGACATCAAACTTAGTGAATTAACTGGCCAGATAATCTTAGTAAACATAGTGAATTGGGTGGTCAGGTAATCTCTACCTGATATGCAATTTAGCGATATTGTTGTATAAGCTTCAGAGCAGATAAATTGCTGTTATATTCAGTATAATCTTAGGCTGTTGTATAAGCTTCTAATCCAATATCAAGGTTATAAAAAGCCAGCTTAGGTGCACCCTTAAGCTAAGCGGAGAGCCGGAAGAATGTGAGCAACGAAGATCATCCTGGAGACGGACTGCCTCAGTGCAGTGGCGAAGCTGAAGGGCAGCGAGATGGATCGATCGTGTCATGGGCCGTTGGTGGAAGAAATAAAACAGCTGTTGCAGGGTTTTGCTGAATCTTCAGTTCGGCACACAAGGCGATCAGCTAATGATGTTGCGCATCTGTTAGCGCATGATGGTTATCGTAATAGGGTGAGGAATGCCTGGGTGGGCTCTCCGCCAGGGTCCGTCGTAAGCAATCTGGCATCTGAGTATGTCTTCCATTAATGTAGTTGTGTAAAATCTCAAAAAAAAAAAAAAACTAAGGGGAGAGGCCAAACACCTAGCACTTAACTAGGATTAAATGTTCATCTAACTGCGCTAAGCGATTTAATCTTTCAGCAAAGCGAAAAGACGGACGCAAAACGTTCAATCAGCGTGCTTAATACAACCTTGTCCAAATAATTACTGCAGTCTTGTTAGAGTGGACTCACTCCACAGTCAACATGTCTCCCGCAATGCCCAGAAGTCTGTCTCTGACCTAATGGCCTTCAGCTTTACCTGCGTGACAACAAAACTCATCTTTATGCACAATACACAAAAAGCAGATGTAACGAAAATAAATTGTACTGTTACATACATTCTAACAAATGGCCATTTAGCAGAAATTTATTGTGTAATGCACCAATACGGGAGTAATTTTAAAAATCGTGCATTTAATCCATAGTTTAATATAGACAAAAGGAATACATAAGATGAAATTTACTGTGTGAAATTAAGTTTCTCTACCTTTAAATAGGACCTGAGCTTCAGCTGAGGCTCTTCTGTATCTTAGTAATTCATTTAGAGCATCCTCATTCGACATCACAATTTTCTCACTGTGACTAATCGATAATGTATGAAGAAGCCTTGCTTTAGAAAGAATGAGCATTCGGATGCCTATTAATACGGATCATCTGCGCAACCTGAAGGTTGGCACACATGCCATCAGTCCATGATGCATTCAGAAATTCTACATTTGCCTCAAATTCCTGCTCCTTCTCATCAATGATCTTCAACAAATAAGAAAAGGCAATTAATTGGAAGCAGCAAAATGACCTATAGTTGATGAAATATGCAAATCCATATGGGAACAGTCATAATTACCTTTATTTTGAGTTTTTCAAGATTTGGGGCACTCTTTAGTAAGCATAAGGTTAACATAATAGGAGATTTTTCGCAGAAATTTATTAATAACAACAAGCTCTTCAAGTTGTGAAAGGTGCATAGAAGTCTCTCCGGCATCTTAGCACTTGACTGAAAATTTGGAGGAAAAGTGGATACCATTAGGACTTAAATTGAGTTCGTCACTAGAATCAGGGAGCAATGCAAACGATCGATAGGACAGATCTGTTTCTATATAAATACAACATCACAGATCTTCAAAGGATCAGCACACTATAAAACCACACAAACTCAATATATGAAGCAACCAGGAAGGAAAAAAAGAATATATGAACTCTATGTACGAAGTCAGGACACAACGGAAGTCGTGCAAGTCATCGTAGGCGAGAATACTTCCCCCTTCCCCTCGCGTCCCTCCCCCTCTCACCCCCGTGCGCCCCCCTTCCCTCGCCGCCGCCAGGCCACCGCTGGGCTCGCCCCGGCTGGTCGTTGGCGGCGGTGAGGGGCCCCCTCCCCGCGCGCGCGTCCAGGCGGAGGTCGTGACGCCCGTCTCTCCCGCGAGCTTCTTTGCGTGCCGGTGGCGGCGCTTGGTGGCGGAGACGGCGTGGCCCATGGCGGCTGGCGGTGGGGATCTGGTGCTCGTCGTGTTGAGGTGCTCGCCGGGGTGGGCAGCCGGGCTGCGTGGCGCGGTTCCGCGTCCGAGGGCTGGGGCCTGGGCAGGGGCCCGGGCCGGCGCCCTCCTTCACCGGCGGTCCTCCCCCCGTTGGCGGCGGCCTCCTGGCGGCTGGGTGGAGCCCCTTGTGGCTAGGGTAGGGCAAGGGCCCAACCCTTGTGCCCCGGGCTCTTCCTCCGTCAGATCTAGGGTTTGGCCCTCCAGATCTAGGGTTTTCACACCTGGTGGTGTGGAGGCCCTATTCCTGCCGCGGTGCCCATGGTGGGCCCCGTGTGTCCGTTCCGAGCTGTCTCCCGGTCATGGGTGGCCCGCGTGGCGGTGGTGTGTCTTGGTGCCTCTGTTGCTGTTTCGGCGTGGCGGCGAGTTAGGAAGCTAGGGCGGCGGCCCTGGAAGGTGGGAGTCAGTGGGTTGGCGGGCGTGCCCCTGGCTTTGGTGCTGGCCGGTGGCCATGGCCGTTGGGACGGCGTGGCTCCGGCGAGCCTCTTGTTGGGGCGGTGGTGTAGGTGCTCCCTGCCCGCCGTATTGGAGGAGGAGACGGCCGAGGGGATTCCCTCGCCCATGGGGCCGCGACAGCGACGTCTGAGGACGCCGTCCCCTTCCTGAAGGTGTCGCGTTGGCCGTTCTCTCTCCCTCTACTGGCTCCGGGTGAAAACCCAAGATCTTCGGATCGGGTGGCGACGACACTCTTGTGTCGTGCTCTTCTTGGAGACGTCATCTTGGAGCTCTCGACTAGTGGCTCTCCGTTGGGGGTCTGGCGGAGTTGCGGCGCTTCGGCGTCGGATCTGCGATGCGCCTTCTTCGGCAAGGCTTGCTTCGAGCTCTTCACCCTCGGCGCTTGTTGGTGACTCCCGTGGTGCTCCTAGCTGGTGCGGGATCAGCTCTGGCCGGTTCCTGGTGGTGGCCGGCTGCTGGTGGCATCTCCTGCGTGTGTGGAGCGAGCTGGTCGGCGTGCGTGAAAATGGCCCGCCCTTGGGTGTGCTCCGGCCCGACACTGTTGCCGATAGGCTTTGCTCCCTGTTTGGCGTTGGTTTTGTAATGGCCGCGCCTGCTGTTCGCGCTGCCAGCTTTTGTTTCCTTGGGAGTTTGTTTTAGTGAGGGTGTGGTGTTCGTGTTGTAAGCTGGGTTCAGCTCCTTGTAATGTGTCGCCGTTTGGGCGTTATTAATTTAACGTTGGGCCTTTTGGCCTTGTATCTAAAAAAAGTCAGGACACAACTTAAAACACAGTGAATATTGGCCATATATAATGCATTTAGAAAACATGATATAACCCAAAACAAATTAATTAGTCAATTGGTTGATATAGAAGCCTAGATATTACTACTATATATAATGGACCTCTCAGCGCGTCGCGCACTGTTCACGTGAACAGTTATGAACAGTGCGTGCGCACTGTAGCACTTTTTTTTCTTTTGCTTCCCTTTTTTGAATTTTTTTTTGCTTCGTTTTTTTTGAAAAAATAAAAAACCCCGCGATTTCCAAAACATGCATGAAATATGTGCGCGCCGATGGGTAGGTTCCACTCCTGTTATCGGCTTCGAGCTTGGTCGACTCTGACTCCTCAATTTTTTATCCAACTTTGCACAAACGTTTAACGAATTCTGTCAAATTTTCGCCGACGAGTAGGTTTCGAGTTTTCTCGACTCCAGCTCCTCAATTTTGGATCTAACTTCGCACAAACAATTGACGAATTCTGTCAATTTTTTTGCAGAAAAGTCCCGCGTTTTCCAAAAATTATATACACGAAATATATGCGCGCCGACGAGCAGGTTCCATATTTTGTACGAAATATATGCGCGCCGACGAGCAGGTTCCATATTTTGTCACATTTTTTTGCAGAAAAATCACCGTGTTTTACAAAAATTATATACACGAAATATATGCGCGTCGACGATCAGGTTCCATCCCGTGAACGGTTTCGCGTTCGGTCGACTCTAACTCCTCAATTTTGGATCCAAATTCGCACAAACATTTGACGAATTTTATCATTTTTTGCATAAAAGCCCCGCGCATTTTCTTGCAGAAAAGCCCCCACGTTTCCCAAAAATTATGTACTTCGTCAAGATTTTTACAGAAAAGACCCCGCGTTTTCCAAAAAATATATACACGAAAAATACGCGCGTCGACGAACAGGTTCCATCCACGTGATCGGTTCCGAGATTAGTCGACTCTAACTCCTCAATTTTGGATCCAAATTCGCACAAACGTTCGACGAATTTTGTCAAATTCCAATTTCCTTTAACATTTATCATGCCATTATAACCTTCAAACCTACACTTAAAATAAAATACAAATAATATATCCAAATTTTCCAAAAATAACAAATTTCCAAAATTCCCACAAAAAAAAATCCCCTGTTTGCTAAATTTACGCAAACATTAATGCATTACAGCAAATTATTAGTTGTAATATTTATGCAAACATAAATGAATTATACAAGAAGCGCCACCATTTCTACTCACAAAATATATTAGTTAAACAAAACAACTTAACAAGTTATATTCACAAAAATATACACCACGGGCGCGGCGTGCCGACTCGCCGCATTCAACTAGTGCTGGTTCATTTGGAGAGAAAAAACTACACTACTTAATCAAATAAGGCAAGCGTCTCTGGCTTGGGGCTGTGGAGCGCCGCGGGAGCGAAGCACTTGGGTTCCCTCATCCCCGGGGAGTAGTTTGTGTTTTTCCTGTGTTGCGTTTCGAGTGTCGTGCTTCTCGTTACGCTTGGGGCTGTGGTTCAAGCGTCTCTGGCTTGTTTCCTCTGGGTTGTAGTAGCACTGTAAAACTCCTTCTTACTTAATCAAATAAGGCAAGCCTTTTGCCTTTTTCCTTCAAAAAAAAAAACTACACTACCCTTTTCAAAATGGAGTACCTCGATGTGTGCAGATTTTTTACAGCATCCAGGAACATATGCCTACAGATAATGTTTAGGACATTTTCGCCCTTTTGTTGCATCATGTTTTGTAGTAGACAACCTTGTGCGCTTGAGGCCAATTAGGGCAAGTTAATTCTACTATATTGTCATTCTGTACTTTTAAGATCGTTGCCTAATAGAATCAGCAGAGCTGCGAGTATGAAAAAAATTTAATCAGCCTTTGATTGATTCAGCCAAACTAGAGATGATAAAATGAAATTTACCGGTACATTGCACATGCCGAACAGGAGATCCTTTACTTGAACAAGGCCTGAAAGAAGTTCAGCGAAATTGTGGCGAACACGTGAGCCGCCTGACAAACTGATGCCGGCCTTACAAAGGGACGTCAACTCCTTAATGATCCAGCCATCATTGTTTTCCGAACAAATCACTAATTGCCTGAGATTGGGTGCCCGAATCACCCATTTCCTGACATAGGCGCCACTGATGAGAACATCGATAAGACGTAGATACTCGAGCAACGGGGATGTATCAATGATCTCCTGAAGTTGGTCATCTCCGTATTCTTGTAACCGGACCGTTCTGAGAGCTAGTCTCCTTAACTTCGGGAAGGCCACGAAGCCTGCGGCTGCGGGTAGGAGCGGAATGGAGCAGCCGCGGAGACTGAGCGAGGTGAGCCGGCCGCAGGAGAACACGGAAGAGGGAAGGGTGGGGAAGCTGCTGCTGAAGCTGAGGTCGAGGATCTCAACGCCCCAGCGGGAGAGGACGCAGAGCCAGTCATGGATGCGTCCTGCGTAGGTATCGTCGAGGCCCGCGTGGAAGAGACGGACGCGGCCGGGGTAGCGGAGGATGATGCCATCGACGACCCCCAGCCGCTCCGACGCGCCCTTGTCACCTTTGGGGCGGGGAAAGTTGAGGTCGAGGGACGGGAGGGCCTCCCATCGGCCTCGCCAGGCGCGGGAGAGCGCCGACGTGCGAACGACGTCGCGGATGCCGAGGCAGGTGAGGATGCCGTCGAGGACCTCCGGGGGAAGGGAGATCAGGGGGTCCGCCTCCGCCGGAACGGCCTCAGTCGCACGGCCCCGGCGCCTCTTGGTACAGCCCGATGGTGGCATATCTCCGGCGAATCGTCCCCCGAATCGCGCGGCGGCGTGTTTCTAGGGTTTGGAGGCGGCGTCGCTACTTCGGCGGTGGCTCCCTTGGAAATTTGGCGCGGATATGAAGTTGTCTCGGAAAATTCTCTCGGCTCGGTCATACGGAACGATGCCAGCCCAAGGCTAGATTCGTGAGTTCGTTTTTTTTTTTTTTTTGTTTCTTGATTTATTTACGTATTGCCTTTTTTATTTATCCCATCCTTGCATGGATTAAAATCGGATTAATTTTTATTCCTCTTATAATTAGGAGATATTTGACGGGATTATGGAATACCCAATACATGTCGAATGTCGGATGGTCCCTACTAGGGTGGGCGGCTATGCCGTAGTCAGTCGAACCGCCAGGCCAAAACAGGGTCGTATCTGGTCGCATGCCCAAAATGAGGTTTCTACCACGAGACTAGGGTGTGCCTCGTCTATGCGACGTGGTGGTCCACGAAGTCAACGTAGTTTGTGCTTCATCCGTACGCGGGTAGGTGGCCGTGGGGTTAGCGACAAGACCCGGCATGACCTGGCCTTAGGAGGCAGCTCGCTGACCTCAAGGCGAAGCCGGGCAAATCCTTATCCCACCCAATCTGGGGGTTGATGATGCGGCACGATGCCACCCGGACAAGCGCCATGGTACCAACGATGGGACGCACCCTATCCCGGAGTATAATACCATAAGCTCGGGGTCACCAAACTTTAGTGTTGAATTCTTAATATTCTAGAACCGCTCTCTTGGATCATAAAGGTCATGAAAGGGTTGGAACATAAAGATGTAGACTAGTGAGTTTATTACTCTCTCCGTTTCTTAAAATAATTCATATAAATTTAGTCAAACGTCAACATATAATAAGTTTGATTAATCATATAGACAAATATATGAACATCTGGAATACCAACTCAATATCACTAGACCCAACACATAATAAGTTTGACTAATAATGTCGATATAAGACTTAAATAAGATAAAACGATTCACCAAAAATTAAGTATCCAACACACCTATTTATGGACATTCATTTCATGAAAACAAACAAATATAGCCACCCACTCTCGCTCGTGCAAATAATGGTTTTCCTCCTTACATATACCATTCACACATTCATCCGACTATTTAGCAAGCTTCGTTGTCCATCCAATTTTCAGTTCAACATGTTTAGAGAACTACCATGTGCACAAGGGAATATGAGGCACCGGGACCAGTATCGCAACAATTAACCTCAGCCTTGCGTACAGCACAAAATTGAGTAGCTTCGTATCGACCAAAGCTACATCGCGCATCCTCAGCATTGTTGGTAGCTAGCGCATCCTCGGCATTGTTGGTAGCCAGCACCGTGCGACGTGTTCCTCGTCGAAGATGAGCGACGGGAGGCCGATGATGGTGTATCCAATAATCAGCAGAAACTAAATGTGTAGATGTCGTTGCTACTGTCGACGCTGCTCCTATGGATACATATGAGACATGCTATTTTCTGCTGGGACCACTCAATTAACCCAAAAAGAAAATACCACTTTGCTTGTCACGGTTTTTAGTGCAATTCTTTTTAGCAAAGTTCAGACATTTTTGTGAAGTAGAAAGATCTTTGTAAAGCATGTTGCATTGGGCCCTTGCAACTGATGCAATCATCATGTAATGGATGCAACCAAGTTACCTTTACGTTTCGGTCTACCTCAGCCGTGTTGTTACATTGGACAGTACATGCCTGGGAACATATCTCAAAGCCGATATTTTGTATACTATTCTTAGGTCTCATTAACAACACTTTAACCTAAAACAGAGGTGTTGTTACTGGCAGTTTCACATGAATACCATACAAGACAAACAACAAAGTTGGAAAATCAGTGTCATGACTCATGAACCACCGAGAGGTATAGAAGGCCACACGGCACATGTCTCGCAAAAGTCATCGAACTAAAAAGAGCCTTTTGATCTCAAAAGTGAGTTTTTTGATAAGCCATCTCTGCATGCTGCATTTCTAAGCCAAAATATACATCAGACGATAGAACCTGCCTCGAAAAGAGAACTCACTCGAGAACCCACAGCGCATGCCCAGAAGTACGTCTCTGACCTAACAGCCTTCACCCTTACCTGTGTGACAACAAAAACGATCTTTATGTAGTTCAACACAATACAAACAAGATGTAGCCAAAATACATTGCGCTGTCAAGCATGCAAGAAATGGTGGCATCCACTTGTATCCCCGCTGAGGCACTGACCAAGCTAACCAAAAGAGGGAACTAGCAGCACAAACGCCAACTTTTATATAACTAAATACCAACAGATGATGGGAACATATGTAGAACTGAACCAAAATCTTCCGCATATTTTTCTCTCTGATCATGTCATGATACTTTAACCCTGGGTAATCCAATCCCATCTATTATTACATAAAAACATCATACCTAATGGTAAAGAGGTGAATAAAAGTGGAATGGGAATGGAATGTTCAAAATTCAAATTTTGATTGTGTTGGATAATAGATGATATCTGGGCGCATGCCATGGATGTCTGACTAGAGACTACACCAGGTCCGGAACTTAACAAAGGCTACAAAGAACTTCAGCAAGGTATGACTTCATAACTCAAATTCTAACACAAACTATATAGAAATTTAATGTGAAATGCACCAACAAAGGGATAATTTTAAAAATGAATAATTCCATTCATTATCCATCGTTTCAAATAAAAAGACAATACATAAGATAGAATTTACTGTGTGAAATTAAGTTTCTATACCTTTAAAAAGGACCTGAGCTTCAGCTGAAGTTCTCTTGTATGTTAGTAATTCATATAGAGCATCCTCAGTAGACATCACAATTTTCTCACTATGACTAATCAATAGTGTATGAAGAAGCCTTGCTTTAGAGAGAATGAGTTTTATAAAAGACATTTCATTTGGATGCCAACTAATACCGATCATCTGCACAGTCTGAAGGTTGGCACACATGCCATCAGTCCATAATGCATTCAGAAACCCTGCATTTGCCTCAAACTCCTGCTCCTCCTCATCAAAGATCTTCAAGCATACAAGTAAAAAAACAATTAACTGGAAGCAGCAAAATGACCTTCAGTTGATGCAAATACGAAATCTGTAATGGAACATTTATAGTTACCTCTATTTTGAGTATTTCCAGGTTTGGGGCACTCTTTAGTAAGCATAAGGTTAACATAATCGGAGATTGTTTGCATAAATGCACATATAACGTCAAGCTCTTCAAGTTGTGAAAGATGCACAGAAGTCTCTCCGGCATCCAGCACTAGACTGAAAATTAGGAGGGAAAGTGGTAATATCAGGACTTAACTGGATTCATCTCTAGAATCAAGGAGCAATGCAAACGAAAGGACAGGCCTGTTTCTATATAAATACAAGATCATAGATCTTCAAAGGTCAGCACACCATCAAACTACACAAACTCGATATATGCAGCAACCAGGAAGGAAGAAAGAACACCCTACCTTATTTTACGAAGTCAGGATACACCTTAAAACACGGTGAATATGTAGTATACGCAAATGAATATTAGCCATTTCCGCGGGACAATGCGTTTAGAAAAACATGATATAACACAAAACAAATTAGTTAGTCAACTGGTGCACATAGAGGCCTAGATATGTTGGTTCATTGGTTGAGGAAAAAACTACAGTATGCTTTTCAAAATGGAGTACCTCGATGTGTGCAGATTTTTTACAGCATCCAGGAACGTATAGCCTACAGATCATGCTTAGGCTATTTCGACACTTCGTTGCATTATGTTCTGTAAGTAATCAACTTTTCCAAAATTAGAGCAAATTTATGAGATTTTGCCTAATAGAATCAGCAGAGCTGCGGCAGTCTTGCTATTCGGTAGGAAAAAATTCCTCAATTCTGATGCAAGGCTAGCTTTTAATTGATTCAGCCAAACTAGAGAAATAAAACTTACCGGTACATTGCACATGGCAACCAGAAGCTCCGTAACTTGAACAAGCCCGAAAGAAACTCGGCGAAATTGTGGTGAACAAGAAAGCCGTGAACATGAGAGCCCGAGAAACAGATTTCGGCAGAACGCAGAGATGTCAACTCCGTCAAGATCCAGCCATCATTGTTTTCCGAACGGATGATCAAGTCCCTGAGATTGGGCGCCCGAATCGCCCATTTTCTGACACTGGCGCCACCAAAGAAAACATCAGTAAGATTTAGGTACTCGAGCAACGGGGATGTATCAATGATCTCCTCAAGTTGGTCCTCCCCATATTCTTGTAACCCACGTCTATGAGAGATAGTCGTCTTAGCTCCGGGAAGGCCACGAAGCCTGCCGGTAGGAGTGGGATGGCGCAGGCGCAGAGAGTGATGGAGGTGAGCCGGCCGCAGGAGAAGAAGGAAGAGGGGAGGGTGGGGAAGCCGTGGCTGAAGCTGAGGTCGAGGATCTCAACGCCCCGGCGGGAGAGGACGCAAAGCCAGTCGTGGATGCGGCCCGCGTAGGTATCGTCGAGGTCCGCGTAGAAAGCCGGACGCGGCCGGGGAAGCGGAGGAGGATGCGTCGACGGCCCCAGACCCTCCGGCGCGCCCTCGCCGTCACCGAGGCGGGGAAAGCAGAGGTCGAGGGACGGGAGGGCCTCCCATCGGCGTCGCCGGGCGGGGAGAGCGCCGACGTGCGGACGGCGTCGCGGATGGTGAGGCGGGTGAGGATGTCGTCGAGGATGCCCGGGGGCAGGGAGATCAGGGCGTCTGGCTCCGCCGCAGCGGCCCGGCCCTGTCGCCTCTTGGTAGAGCCCCGTGGTGGCATATCTCCGGTGAATTCGCGCGGCGGCGCGTTTCTAGGGTTTGGAGGCGGGGCGCTCCTTCGGCAAATCGGCGGTGGCTCCCCTTGGAAATTTGGCGCGGATATGAACTTGTCTCGGAAAATACTCCGTGGTGAGCGGGCGATTCATCCAGAAAGATTCCTGAGTTCGTTCTTTTTTTCCTTCTTTCTTGATTTTTTTTTTTTTTTTTTTTTAGAAAGGATCCGATCTCATATAAAAGGAGGCTCAGTACACATTACAAACAGGCCCACAAGAGAAAGAAAAATTACAAACGGACCAGCAACATGCAAAGAACACCCTAAGCCACCGGAAAGAACAACAATCGGACCCTGCACCGCGCTCCCCAAGCACCTAGACGTCGCCGCCGTCGCCGTACCACCTTCCGCCGGAGAGGGAGCACCTCCACATCATGTAGTCGACCGCTGAGCCGTCCGCCGCCACGCGACGGAAACCGAGACCGTTGAACGCGCACGGCCATAGCGCCCACTCCCGAGCTCCACCCATCTTCCCACCGACCCGGCTCCGCCCAGGCCAACCAACAGCACCACCCTGCAACCTCCAGATGGCCACTCCCCTCGCCACCACGGCCGGCCGAAGCAAACCCGTCGAAGAGGACCACCACCACGACCGCCAAAACAGGATCGCCATCACACACCAACTCCTCCCCTCACCACCACGGTAGGCCGGAGAAGCAAGAAAGGAGAAGACCACCCAACGAGCACAAGCCCCAACTTCGGCCAGCCAAAGAAGGGGAACACTAACCTCACGAGCTCCCGACGAAGCTTCCACTGGCACAGCTTCACCGGACGGAGAGAGAGCCGGAGTACAAGATCGCCGCACCGTGCCTTCCTCACCGCAAGAAGGCGACGGAGATCAGGCCACAAAACCCTAGCTACCAGACTATCTACACGCACGGACGTGCTCCCGAGCTCCCTCCCGCCTCCCGGCGCCTAACGGCAGCCGGAGGCGAAGGGGAGCAGAGGAAATCGCCGGCGAGCGAGCAGATAAGGCAGTCGCCTGGGAATCGCCCTCTGGGCACTGTAGCGTGGGGAACGAAGCGATAAGGCTCTATAATTTATTTTTTGTCCTTTTTGTGTTCCTTTTTCCATTTTAATCCTTTTTTAATGTAGTTTCAGATGGCTCTTTCGTAAACCAGATTTATTTTCTAAATTTATGATTTTTTATTCTTATTTGTTCCATGTCTTCAAAATCGGATCTTTTTTGTTTCGCTTATAACTAGAAGGTATTTGATGGGAATATAAAATACCAATACTAGTCGAACGTCTCGACTAGGGCGGTATCCGGCCGCATGCCCAAAATGAAACTTCTCCATGAGACTAGGGCGTGCCTTGTCCATATAACGTGGTGGTCCTCGAATTCACCATCTTCACCGCTTCTGTGTCACCGACAAGACCCAGCTAGCCTTACGGAAAAGCCTTATCTCGCCCAATCCGGGGGATGATAACGCGGCACAGGCACCCTGACAAGCACCACCGTACCGAGAATGGGACGCACCATATATACCCCGGATTACAAGGCCCTCAAGCTCGGCATCACCAAACTTTAGTGTTTAATCCTTAATACCTACAATCGCTCTCTTGGATCATAAGGGTCATGAAAGGGTTGCAACATAAACATGTAAACTAGTGAGTTTATTACTCTCTCATTTCTCATATATATTTAGTCAAAAGTCAACGCACAGTAAGTTTGAGTAATAATATGGACAAATATATGATCATTTAGAATACCAAATCAATATTAGTAGACCCACCATAGAATATAATTTCATGATATGTTTATTAAATCTTTTAATTGTTCGTATTTTTATTTATAAGATTGATCAAAATTACACTACATGTTGACTTTTGACTAAAAATAAACACATTCTTTTGAGGAAAGGATAATAGTACATATGATGATATGGGGTAGGTACCAAGTAATTAAACATGCAAGTATGGTTGTTTAGACGATGAAGCTTGCAGATATGTTCGGATGCTTGTCCAATGGAGTGAGTCTACACCAAACCTCGCCACATGGAGGATCTCGTTCCCTTGCAGCAACAATTCCTCGAGCTCCGATCTGGGGGCATGTCGTTTCTAAAGGGGCGGCGACTGTCAGCAGCACTTCCCGACAAACAGGATGACGACCAGGAGATGAGCAGAACAAGGGTGCTGATGGGCCGTCTGAGAGGCCGGCACGACAGAAGAAACTACCGGGCCGCTTAGCAGACCCATCGTGGTTGCGATAGGTGTGTGTGTTGTTACTTTCTTTGTCTCAAAAAAAAAAGGTGTGTGTGTTTGTGGCTAGAAAGTCTCGCTGGCCTGTAGGGAGATAATTGGCATGGATTACAGAATTTGGCATAGACTCGAACTTGGCACCATCATGATTACTTCCTTGATTCCTCTAGTTTCCCCATTCGCAAGTAGATCATAGCCTATTGTTCACACTTCGGTGCTGTTTTGGAAATTTGTCGAGCGAATGAACTGGTCTCGGGTTGGAAGAAAGAAAAACTGGGGAGAAAGAGAACGGATGGTGCGGGGAATTTGTCCGTCAATGGGTGTGTGGGGGAAGGGGGGGGAGATTTTTATTACGTGTACAAAAAAGCTAATTTGTTCGAGCCAATAGGTTATTTAGGTCTCCCAAAAATTAAGAATTGCTAGTCGTCTAATCATAAGAAAAGGCATTTCAAGCGACGCTCTCAATAAAGGTATTGACCGGGCGACAACGTGCTTGTGCTAGTATCCCTTATTCAAGGTGTCACTTTTAGAAAACCTTTTTTTGTAATCCGGGTGTTGTTTTTGTCGGTGGTTGTGTGTTAATGTTGCGAGTGGTTGATCACAGTGACGGGCTATTTTTCTTTTTCTTCTTCTCCTTCTTTTTTCTTTTTGGCTGTATGCATTCTTATCTCTCTCAAACATTCTTTTAGGGGTTTTCAAACATTTTGTTGGTGCTTATATCTTCCCTTTGTCAAAAAAAAATTAAAGCTATTGGGGTCCCGGCCACGGTCCGCTGCAAATTTGTCAGCACAGTCCAATAAACTGTCACGCACTCTATGTCTGCCCCGATGTCAAAGTTGGCAAAGGGTCATGAGCAACTCGTGCGGCAGAACGCATGTCTCACAACAGTCATATTACCAAGAGATCTCTAGTACTAACGAGAGCTTTTTGATCTCAAAAATAAGTTCCCTCAGACGATAGAACCGTCTCGCGGGAGCAGCCTCTCCACAGTTCACACGGCTCCCGCAATGCCCAGAAGTCGGTCTCTGACCTAATAGCCTTCAGCTTTACCTGCGTGACAACGATAACACACTCTTTATGCAGCTCATCGTAAATACATAAAAACAGATGTAACCAAAATAAATTGCACTGTAGAGTGTAGACACATTCGAATGGGTCACCAATCTGCAGAAATTAGCGTAAAATTCAGCAGAGACATGGATGGTGGGGAAAATATGAGATGACTGACATGAAAGGTCATGAATTTAAGTCAAGCACCTAAATTTTGCTTAAACCAAAATTCAGGATCTGATGGTTTAAGCTGCTTGCAGTGTTAGTACGTCAAGCACCTAAATGCACCAGCAAAGAAGTAATTTTAGAAATGAAAATTACATGCATTTCCATAGTTTTGAATAGACAAAGAGAATACATAAGATGAAATTTACTGTGTGAAATTAAGTTTCTCTACCTTCAACTAGGACTTGAGCTTCAGCTGAAGCTCTCTTGTATGTTAGTATTTCATTTAGAGCATCCTCAGTAGACATCACAATTTTCCTATCATGACTAATCCGTAGTGTATGAAGACGCCTTGCTTTAGAGAGAATGAGCTCTATAAAAGACATTTCATTTGGATGCCAATTAATACCGCTCATCTGCACAACCTGAAGGTTGGCACACATGCCATCAGTCCATAATGCATTCAGAAACTCTCCATTTGCCTCAAAATCCAGCTCCTCCTCACAAAGGATCTTCAAGTATACAAGTAAAAAAAACAATTAACTGTAAGCAGCAAAATGACCTTCAACTGTATGGGAACATTCATACTTACCTCTATATTGAGTTCTTCAAGATTTGGGGCATCCTTTATTAAGCATAAGGTTAACATGGTATGAGGTTGGTTGCAGAAACACAATACTAATGTCAAGCTCTTCAAGTTGTGAAAGGTGCATAGAAGTTTCTCCGTCATCTTTGCACTTGGCTGAAAATTTAGAGGAAAAGTGGATAATATCAGAAAATAAATTGGGATCATCTCTAGAAGCAAGTTATTTTTATTCTATTATCTGTATTCTAAGACTGCTGCCAAATAGAACCAGCAGAGCTGCGAGAGCCTCGATTTTTGGTAGAAAAAACTCCTCATTTTACGATGCAAAGCATTTTAACTATAGCTTTTAATTGATTCAGCAAACTAGAGAAATATAAAGTAAACATTTACCGGTACACTCCACGAAAAAATTAGAAGCTTTGTAACTTGAACAAGCCCGAAAGAAACTTGGCAAAATTGTCGTAAACAGGAAAGTCCGGCAAAAAGATGTCAGCCGAACACAGGGATGTCAACTCCTTAAGGATCCATACATCATTGATTCCTGAACAAATCTTTAATGCTCCGTTTGGATGTTCATATTGAGAGGGTAGATATTATATTGGGCTCAATATCCAATATCCAGGATATTGATATTGAGATTGAATGTCAATATTTTCTGTTTGGATGGGTTAGATATTCGGAACTAGACAAGATATTGAGTTTGAATGTCAAATGCTGTTTGGATGTTATAAACACGGTTTTTCGAGATATTGATCAAAATGTACACAACAACCACATATTATGGTACAGAGAACAGCTAGAAAAATAATATTCTCCAATATTTCAACAACAACACTATATATCAAATTCAATGCATAATCCATCATAAATGACCATTTTAATGAAGTCTCAAACAAACAAGGTATATCATATATCAACAAAAAGGAAAATTTTAAAAAAAGTGAGATCGACAGAGGAAAGTGAAGAGGAAAATTAGGCCGGCGGGCCAGGAAAATTAAGCCGCCATTTCCCTGCAGGGAGCGAGCAGCGGAGCAGGCCGGCGACACCCTGAAGCCCGCGCCCTGGAGCCAAGGGCATGGCCGGTGGCGTGCTGGCCGTGAGCGCGCCGGAGACCGCGACCGGAGGCGGCGGTTGGCCTGTGCAGGCCGTCAAGCAGCAGCGGCGGGGTTGTGCGGCGACTTGCCGGCGGCATGAAAGGAGGGCGGTACGGGGAGGAGCAGGGACATGCGGTGGAAGGAGCATCCGGCGGCGGGAAGGAAGCAAGAGGAACGCGGCCTCCAGCCGGCGGCACGGGAACCAGGAAGTCGTGGCCTCCAATCGGCGGCGTGGGGAGCAGCGCGGCCTCCCGGCGGCGGCGCGGCAAGCTCGTGGCCGGCGGCGGCGGGATCCGGCGAGCGCGGGGAGGAAGGCCGGCGGGCCAGGAAGAAAGGGGAGGGCGGCGGCGAATCGTGTTCCGCCAAGGGAAGGGAGCATGGGCAGCGGTGAGAAGAGCGGTCGAGGGGAGAGGAGAGGAAAACGATTCGGTGCGAATATCACCGAATGTCGAGCTCCAACCCAGGACATTCGGGAACGGGCTTCATAGGCAAAAGTTCAACAGCTCAATATTCGGCCCGAATACACAGGATGAATACCTAGCCCATCCAAACGTAGCATAAGTGTCTGAGATTGGGGGCCCGAATCACCCATTTTCTGACATTCGCGCCACCGGCACCAATGTATACTTCCTTAAGATGTACTCCCTCCGTTCCAAATTAGATGACTTCAATTTGTACAAAAATTGATGTATCTAGACATGTTACAAGTCTAGGTACATCCACTTTTATACAGATGGAAGTCATTATGGAACGGAGGGAGTAGATACTCGAGCAACGGGGATGTATCAATGATCTCCTCAAGTTGGTACTCCCCATATTCTTGTAACCGGACGTCTATGAGAGTTAGCCTCCTTAGGATGACTCCAACGGGGCGACGCAAACGGACGCGTGTTTGGTCCGCGTTTGGTCCGTTTGCGTCGCCTACAGGACGCGCCCAGTCCGCCCCTGTCCGCCGTTGGTGGCAGTGCGCCCAACGGCCCGACGCATCGAGTCCGCCCTGGGTTTTTTTTTTAGCTAAACAGGCCATATATGGGCCTTTTCTATTCATATATAGGGGGGGTGGGCCACAAACGGCCTTTTTACATAATATTTTTAAAAACAAAAATATTTAAAAACTACAATATTTGCCCTTCGCGGGCTTCTACTCCTCTTCATCATCCCCATCGAGGATGACGTAGTCCGGCTGCCTCCAGAGGTGCGCCGGTGGTCCGCCGCCTGCCTGCGGTGGGACGACGGCCGGCGGCGTGGGCGGCTGCTCCTCCTCCGCCTGCTCCACCTCCCAGGCGCCGCCATTGAAGACCCAGCGCTGCCCTCGCAGGCCTTCTGGCAGCGGAGGCGCCGGTGGCAGGTCCTCGTCCATGGCCTGCCACCATGGCTGTGGTTCCTCCAGGACCGCCGCCTGCTGCGCCTGCAGGGCCGCCTCCTGCTCCCTGGCGACGTTGGCGAGGACGATGGCCCAGCGCTTGCGCTCGTCCTCCACCATCTGCTTGCGCGAGGCCTCGAAGACGGCCTCGAGCTCGGGATCCACCTCCGTCTTCACGCGCGGCGGCGGCGGCGACGGCGGCGATCCAATCCGCAGCGCGCGCGGCGGCGGCGGCGACCCAATCCGCAGCGCGCGCGGCACTGGCGGTGCATCCCGGCGCCGCGTGTGCGGTTGCGGTGTCCAACGCCCAGATGGCGGCGTCGGAGCCCGCGTGTAGAGGGCCTGCCGCCGCAGGTTGTGCTCGTCGCGGAACCACTCCACCCAGTTACGGGATGTGGCCGCGAAGGCGGGGTCGTTGCAGAGCTCGGCTGGGAGGCGCCGGCGGCGCCGCTCGATCTCCTCATCCCGTGCCCGCTCGCTCGTGGGCATCGGGGGCACCGGGATGCGCTGCGGGTTCAGGTGCCAATGCTCGGGGAGCTTGACATCTGGCCACGGCAGCGGGGTGGCGTGGTCCCAGTACCACTGGCAGTCTTCTTTCCACACGTAGACGCGGTCGCGCAACGCGCCGCCGGGCGGCGCGAGCTCGAAGACGGCGGGGACCGGCGCCGGGGGAGAAGGTGGGGAAGGGGGAGAAGGTGGGGAAGGGGGAGGTGAGATGTAGCGGCGGCGGCGGTGGCCAGAGGATGACCCCGCCTCACCGTCATTCTTGGCCTTGCCGAATCCAGGCCACCGGAGCGGCATTGCGACGGTGGCAGTGGGCTAGGGTTTGGCTAGGGTTTGGTCGCCGGAGACGGTGCGGCAGTGGGGCAGTGAAGTGGGGTTGGTGGGGGCTGGCCGTCCCTATCCCCTGGCATTAAAAAGGACTGGGCCAGGGGGAAGCTGACCGGTGCCCTGTCGCTGACATGTGGGCTCGGGGCGGACGCCACGCGTGGACGCGCGGACGCGTTTTCACTCCGCCGCGCGTCCGCCCCGACGCATCGGTGACCCAAATTTGGGCCAGGGATGCGTCGCGGCGGACCAAAAAACGGACCGCGGTCCGTTTGCGTCGCCCCGTTGGGCCGTGTTTTTGGCCCTCGCGGACACGAACGGATGCGCGCGGACTCGATGCGTCGCCCCGTTGGAGTCATCCTTAGCTACGGGAAGGCGACGAAGCCTAGGGGTGGTAGCGGGATGGCGCAGCCACTGAGACTGAGCGAGGTGAGCCGGCCGCAGGAGAACACGGAAGAGGGAAGGGCGGGGAAGTAGCCGTCACTGAAGCTGAGGTCCAGGATCTCAACGCCCCAGCGGGAGAGGACGCAGAGCCAGTCGTGGATGCGGCTTACGTAGAAACCGGCAAGGTCCGCCGCGAAGAGCCGGACGCGGCCGGGGTAGCGGAGTAGGATGCCATTGACGATCCACAGCCCCGGCGCGCCCTCGCTATCTTCGGGGCGGTAAAACCAGAGGTCGATGTACGGGAGGGCCTCCCATCGGCGTCGCCAGGCGCGGGACAGCGCCGACGTGCGGACAACATCGTGGATGCCGAGCCGGGTGAGGATGCCGTCGAGGACCTCCGGGGGCAGGGAGAGCAGGACGTCCTCTGCTTCTGCAGCGGCCTCAGACACCCGTCCCAGGCGCGTCTTGGTAGAGCCCCGTGGTGGCATGTCTCCGGTGAATCGTGCCCCCGAATCGCGTGGCGGCACGGTTCTAGGGTTTGGAGGCGGGGCGCTGCTTCGGCGAATCGGCGGGGGCTCCCCTTGGAAATTTGGCGCGGATATGAACTTGTCTCGGAAAATACTCGGGCGATCCTCACCCGCAACTGGTACGAAACGATGCCAGATTGCCAGCCCAAGGCAAGAAGACTCGTCCAGAGTTCGTTTTTATATTTTTTTTTCTTCTTTCTTGATTATTTTCCCTCTTTATTTGTGTTTCTTTTTCCATTTTCTCCTTTTTTTAATTTAGCTTCTGACGGTTCTTTTGTAAGCCAGATTTATGCTTTCAGTTTTATGATTTTGTATTATTATTTGTTCAATGGCTTTAAAATCTTTAAAATCGGGGTTTTTTTGTTTTGCTTACAAGTATGAGGTATTTGACGGGATTATGAAATGCCCAATACTAGTCGAATGGTTTCGACTGGTGTGGTTGGCGCCGCTGCTCACAGTCCGTCAGGCGGAAACAAGATCTTTCGGCCGTATCGGGTTGCATGCCCAAAATGAGCCTTCTACCACGAGACTAGGGCGCGCCTCATCCGTGTGACGTGGTGGTCCTCAAATTCAGCGTCGTCACTGGTTTGTTTATACGCGTGTAGGTAGCCACGGGGGTCAACGACAAGACCCAACATGCCCTCGCCTCAAGTTAAGGCAAGGCAGAGCAAGCCTTATCCCGCCCAATCCATGGGATGATGACGTGGCGCACCGCCATCCTGACAAGCACCACGGTATTGAGGATGGGATGCACCATACCCCGGAGTACAAGACCATAAGCTCATCGTCGCCAAACTTTAGTGTTGAATCTTTAATATTCTATAACCGCTCTCTTGGATCATAAGGGTCATGAAAAGGGTTGCAACATAAACATGTAGACTAGTGAGTTTATTACTCTCTCAATTCTCATATAAATTTAGTCGAGTCAACATACAGTAAGTTTAACTAGTCATATAGAAAAATATATGAACACTAAGAACACCAAATCAATATTAGTAGACCCACCATAGACTATAATTTCATAGTATGTTTATTAAATCTTGTAATTGTTCATATATTTTTATAAGATTTGTCAAAATTACACTATGTTGACTTTTGACTGAAGATATACACTTGTTTTGAGGAACGGATAGTAGTACATATGATGATATGGAGTAGGTACCAAGTAAGCATGCAAGTAAGCTTTTATAGACAATGAACCCTGCATATAAGTTGTTGAAGAAAAAGTACAATGACACCGACTGGTTGTGGGAACAATCGAACATCTGCAGCAACTCTGTGCCGTGTCAATACTGCCATGGGATGGTCGCTTTCATGGATGCACCAAAAGTCGAAAATATATTAATTTCATCGTGTTCAGGACAATGGAGTTCAGGAACATGTAACATCACACTGGATTAGTTTACTAACCAAATGAAAACACGGTCACAGATGCATACACGCATACTCACAACACAAGCATGAAGCATGGTAATCTGCAAATGACAGACATTGTTGCCATTCACACGACCAATTAATTCAAGGAAATGAAAACACGGTCACAGATGCATACACACAACACAAGCATGAAGCATGGTAATCTGCAAATGCTAGACATTGTTGCCATTCACACGACCAATTAATTCAAGGAAAGGCATGGCAGTGTGTGGTATGAGATTGCTGGTACCTTCCTTGCTCTCCATTCTGATGATCACCGCTGCAAGCGATGAGGCCGCGCTGCTTGCTTTCAAGGCAGCAACCCAGAGAGTGAATGCCAATATGTGATGCGGCGTGGAGATGCATGCAATCAGAGAGTCGTACCTCTTGTTTGCAAGTTTTCTGGTAGTGGAACATGAACGAGATATAGGAGGAAGCAGGCTCCAGTGATCTGCACCCAACAATGAAGAACTAGCTCTACACGCTCTTCTATCAGAAGCAGATAAAGATGAATGCGAATCTGCTATAGCATTGTTTCCTAATACTGCCCCTGATTGTCTTTTCTATGTAAGTAGTATACTGAATGCTTGGTGGCTATGCATGCATGTAGCCATGTGCAGATAAATAAAATCCAAAGTTTACCCCAAGTGTTGCAGTATATCGCCAGCAATAAAGAATGGTACTTAGTATACATTGACACTTTAGAAATAAAACAGCTGGATGGTCAGTTTAATTAGTCTGTATGATGATATGATGTACTTATCAAATGGTGAGCCTTGCCCAGAGGAGCTGGGTAGTCGAGGATACTGTGGACCGAGTAGAGTATTTTTTTATTTTTTTTGAAACGAGAGGCAAAAGCTTTGCCCCTTATATTAATTAAGCAGAAGGTGCCCGGTTTATTATGGAAGAAACCGGGCGAAAACCATACAACAACACGACACAACCCACGGGGCGAAGCCCCACAACCACGAGAACCCACGACGCCGCACGACGCGGCCACCCACAGCCCAAGCTGCACCAGGTAAGCCGCTCGCAGACCACGACCACCGAAACCAACATCCGGGGCCGCCGCCCCGGCCTAAAAGACAACCGCTGCTGCCGCTGCCCAAGCAGCCCCGACAGCCTCGCCGCCAGCACCCCCTCCCGGGACCGCCGTCCCGACATAGCACCGCTCGCAACTGAGCCACGACGCCGCACGAACCAGCCACCCGCAGCCCAAGCTGCCCAAGGAGAGCTGCTCGCAGACCACGGACGTCGCACCAACATCCGGGGCCACCGCCCCGGCCTAAAAGACAGCCGCAGAGTATCTTCACCAGTCAACAAGTGATCCATTGAGATCTTAAGACAACCAGCATTCTTCTTTTTTGTGCGGGTATTAACCAACATTCTTCTTGCTGAAGAAACACTCAAACGGGTGACTTTGAGATATCAAGAATGACGAATCCTTAGGATGATGTAAATAAAATTGATATAGATCAACTAGAACTGGATGTTACAAAGGCTATTTTGCTCCAGGTGACTGAAATTGTCTTAAAACATTATAGCTTCAACTCCTCACAAAATGTTTTTCCCAGGGCTCTGTTTCTTTGCACTAGTATCTGGTAAATGCAGAACAGCAAAACCCCAAGCTGTCCACAATAGCACTATAGCAATTGTCATACTCATTCATATACATAGACTCTTACAAATTCTACAGATTTCAGAAATATAATGATGGCAATTCTTTCATGAGTAAATGGCACTGGCGGTCACACAACTCGTCCGCTATGTGCACTTAAGTCACACAACTGGAAAACGGGATTTTTTGGTCACACAACTGGAATTTTGGTGCACGCAGGTCACAAACCCCACATGTCAGTCCGTTTTCCGTTGCAGGTGTGCTGACGTGGACACGTAATTTTGCAGAAAGCCCCCTGTATTTTTGGACATTTTGCAAAAAAAACCTGTAATTTTGCAGAAAACCCCTGTATTTTTGGACATTTCGCAAAAAAAACCCAGGGTTTTTTGCGAAATGTCCAAAAATACAGGGGTTTTCTGCAAAATTACGTGCCCACGTCAGCACTCCTGCAACGGAAAACGGACTGACATGTGGGGTTTGTGACCTGCGTGCACCAAAAATCCAGTTGTGTGACCAAAAAATCTCGTTTTCCAGTTGTGTGACTTAAGTGCACATAGCGAACGAGTTGTGTGACCGCCAGTGCCATTTACTCTTCTTTCATGCCCTCAGTATATATGTTAGCAGCATAAATTTATTGCTTTTAAGCAAATCAGTAGACTGAAATTCGGATGGACACAACGTTGTGCACGTGTAGATAAAAACATAAGGCGGTATGCAGTAGGAGCATAAATTGCCAATAGTGTTGTTCACATTGTTATTTCTCTTGATGAAAAGGTAAAACGCCTCCGTGTTCTACAGTAAACTTAAAGGAAAAAAAAAGATTGTCCATGTGTCATTACTTACTTAACTGTTCTGGTCCCAATTAGATAACATGTGCTATTTCCTGCAGAATTATTTTTCCGGCAGTCGTCTGGGAGCTGGTATTAATATAGTGCAAAAGTATTAGGACTCACTAATTACAGAAGTGCCCCAAGGCAATACGAAAATATACACAGGTCCTTGATAAAATCGAATTTTGAGCCCGAGATTTTTATCACCCCATGGGGTACCTAACGTTGTCTTTTTTAAAAGGGGTTACACCTACCGTTGTCACTATCGTAGAGATGAAAATTCGGTAGACTGGTTGACAACTCTTGGAACAATCTGCACCCCTGGAGATTTAAATATGGAAAGAGGGCACTAAAATCATGTCTTTGAAAAAGTCATCCACGTTTTTGGAAACAAAAATAAGTAAATTACGCAAGCAGTGAGACAAAAGGGTTACTCCCGATTTCATAAATTGGAAAAACAAGACGACAAGGACATACGGAAGTACTATAAGAACAAGCTGTATATATAGCACTTGCCAGTACTTGGTACCATTCACATACCAAACCAAGAAAGAATATGCACATGGCCATGGGGTTCATGAGCTTGTTGTGGTTACTCATCGCCTTCCAGATGGTCATCGTGGTGAAAGCTGGCGATGAGACGACGCTTCTTGCTTTCAAAGCGCAGGCCAGTGGTGGTGGCTCTCGTACACTGGCCTCCTGGAATGGCAGCGCCCACTTCTGTAGCTGGGAGGGTGTGACATGCAGCCGACGGGGGGCAATTACGCAGGTGATAGCACTGAGCTTGCATGGCAGTGCCCTCACTGGAGCACTCTCACCAGCTCTCGGAAACCTCACGTTCCTGCGGATGCTCAACCTGAGCTCCAACAGGCTCCATGGGGAAATTCCAGCAAGCCTTGGCCGCCTCCGCCGCCTGCAGACACTCGACCTGAGTTTTAACTCCTTATCCGGCATGCTCCCTGCGAATCTGAGCTCCTGCGTCAGCATGACCGTCATGGCACTGCACAGCAACAATCTCGATGGGCGCATCCCAGTTGAGCTCGGGGAGACGCTAACTTCCCTGACAACAATGTCGCTATGGAACAACAGCTTCACAGGGCCCATCCCGGCATCACTGTCCAATCTGTCCCATCTTCAATACCTTGATCTCTCCAATAACCAGCTCGTTGGCTCAATTCCACCAGGGCTCAGCAGCATACAGAACATACAGCAAATCTATCTCTACGCAAACAAACTCTCTGGTATGCTTCCACCTCTATACAACTTGTCATCACTACAGATATTTCAAGCAGGGAGGAATATGTTGTCCGGAAGCATTCCGGCTGATATAGGCGACAAGCTCCCCGAATTCAAATTGTTAACTTGGGTCGTAATCAGTTCACTGGGCCCATCCCTTCATCACTATCTAATCTATCTGATCTCATGGAACTTGGCCTTGGGTTGAACAGATTTACTGGGTATGTGCCTCGCGCTCTGGGGAGGCTGGGGGCTCGCCGATATCTGGACTTGGCTGAAAATAGGCTTGAAGCAAATGAAAAGGAGGGGTGGGAATTCATCACTGCTTTGGCAAACTGCAGCCAACTGCAGAAATTGTATCTCTACTCTAACTCTTTTGAAGGACAACTACCAAGTTCAATTGTGAATCTATCGACGACTCTCGAGAAATTATTCTTGAATGATAACAGGATCTCTGGAAGTATTCCTGCAGACATCGGCAATCTGGTCGGTCTGACCAGACTAGTGCTAGTGAATACTTCCATGTCAGGAGTGATTCCAGAGAGCATTGGAAAGCTGGAAAACTTGATTGACCTTGGCCTGTACAGTAATGGCTTGACAGGCCTCATACCGCCATCGGTAGGAAATCTCACGAAGTTAAATCGGCTGCTTGCATACTACAACAACCTGGAAGAACCAATACCAGCAAGTCTTGGGAACCTCATTGAACTATCAGTCCTGGATTTATCAACAAACCGCCTGAATGGCTCTATACCCAAGGAAATTTTTAAGCTGCCGTCACTATCTTGGTACTTGGATTTATCACATAATTCTCTTTCCGGGCCCCTTTCATCAGAAGTTGGTAGCATGAGTAACCTGCATGAACTCATTCTGTCAGGAAACCAGTTTTATGGAAAAATACCTAACAGTATAGGAAATTGCATAGTTCTAGAAAAATTGTTACTGGATAAGAATTCTTTTGAAGGAAGCATACCCCAATCTCTGGGAAGCATAAAAGGACTCAGTGAACTGAATATGGCCATGAATAATTTGTCTGGTAGGATCCCTGACGCCATTAGCAGCATTAGAGCCCTACAACAGTTGTACCTAGCACACAACAGATTGTCAGGATCAATCCCAGCAGTTCTGCAGACGTTGTCATTGCTATCCGAACTGGATGTATCTTTCAACAATTTGCAAGGCCATGTGCCAGATGGAGGATCTTTCAGAAATCTAACTCTCATAGCAGTTGCAGGTAATAGAAATTTGTGTGGCGGTACACCTCAACTTAATTTGGCCCCATGCTCACGCCCCTTAAAGAAGAACAAGATGCCAAATTCTATTATAATTTCTCTAGCAACCACTGGAGCAATCTTATTGTCATTTTCAATTATTCTTCTTGTTCGATTGTTTCACAAGAAGCTCAAGCAAAGGCAGAAGATAATAGTGCGACCTTCAATTGCTGAGGAGCAATACGAAAGAATCCCATATCAGGCAATATTGAGGGGAACTAATGGATTTTCAGAAGATAACTTGCTTGGAAGATGAAGATATGGTGCAGTTTATAAATGCGCTTTGGAGACGGAGGATAGAACCTTGGCAGTCAAGGTTTTTAACCTTTGTCAATCTGGATCTTCCAAGAGTTTTGAGGTTGAATGTGAGGCCATGAGAAGGATACGACACCGTTGCCTCATAAAGATCATTACTTGTTGCTCGAGTGTCGACCACCAAGGTCAAGAGTTCAAGGCACTGGTTTTTTAGATCATGCCCAATGGTAGCTTAGATGGTTGGCTCCATCCAACATCTCAAAATCTAACAACAAGCAATACACTCAGCCTTTCCCAGAGGCTGGATATTGCTGTCGATATTGTGGACGCTGTAGAATATCTGCACAACCATTGTCAGAGGCTGGTAATCCACTGCGATCTTAAGCCAAGCAACATTCTTCTTGCTGAAGACATGAGTGCCCGAGTTGGAGACTTCGGCATATCAAAAATTCTTACCGAAGCTACAAGCCAAAGGATGCAAAACTCATATAGCTCAACTGGAATTAGCGGTACAATAGGCTATGTTGCTCCAGGTTACTATAGTTTGCCTTTAATTTATCTTCTGTTTCTTCTAAATGTATGACGTAATTTTCTTTTTTAAAAGACACATATGCCCTGACAACCACTATATTTTTGCACAACTGTAGAGTATGGGGAAGGCTCTGCGGTCTCAACTCTCGGTGATATTTATAGTCTTGGCATATTGTTGCTTGAAATGTTCACTGGAAGGAGCCCAACAGACGACAGGTTCAGAGATGCATTGGATCTGCATAAGTTTGCCAAAGATGCTCTTCCAGATAGAACCTTGGAGGTAGCTGACTCGGCAATTGGGCTGCATGGAGAAGCACAGGATAACACTGCAGCAAGTAGAATCCAGGAGTGTTTGGTTTCAGTTTTCAAGCTTGGCATATCCTGCTCAAAGCAACAGCCTCAAGAACGATTGTTGATAAGAGATGCAGTGATAGAAATTCATGCAATTAGAGATGCGTACCTCGTACTTGTTGGTTAGGCTAAAGGGAAACATGGAGCGGAAGAGAAGCCTTAACTCAAGACATCCAGAACAGCAAAAAACGAAGGAGCTGACACAAGACATGATCCTGAAAAAATAGATGGTACATTTGTTATTTTGGTTAGCATTTGTTCTCAGCGCTGTGCTTATTAACAACAGCATCGGATAAATGTAACCACGGTGCCCTAGGATAGAACTATAGTAGTAATACATAGATTCTACAGATTTTAGACATCAAAATATGAAGGTTTCCCGTTCTCAAACAAGGATGTAAGCTGGCTACATGAATTTATGTAACTCGTTCTCAGGTCTCAATAACAACAAGCAATGCAGAAGCATGTAAGAACAGTAAACGCAAGCAAAATGGAACAATGTTTAAGATCATAAATCGAAAAAGGAGAACACAGCCGAAGCATCCGGCAGTATAGACAGTAAGTACATTGCGCGAGCTATACCTCGTCCTCAACCGACGGCTACAGACCCTCCCAGGCAATACAACAAACACGTCGCGCTCACTAGCAACACAACGCAACGCAGCAGCCGCGCCGAGGAACCTGCTGCAGCAGCCCTGCCTGAGCGCTCGCACAAGGACCTGGCATCGACGACCGTTCGGACGGGGGCCGGCCGAACCAATGCGCGGCGAGGTGAGCATCGCCTTCGCCGGTGAAAAAGCTGGGGAAGAGGGGGAATGCGTTTCCGATTACGTCTTCGAGCCTCCAGTTCACAGAATACGCCTTGCTAGTCAATTTACATGTGCGAAAAAATACGCCTTGCGAACGACGTGACGGATTCGTGCGTATTCTAAACAGAAATCTCGCCCAAAAATTTCCTCTCGTGTTCAGTCAGATCCGAAAATTGCCAAATTGCAACCGCAACACGCTGCCTGCCAGCGAAGGCAGCTCGCGGCATTGATTTGGAGACATCTTGGAGCCTAAACAAATCGAACTTTTGGCACCAGACTGAAAATTCGAAATGAGTCTGCAAATTCGAGCGCGGGCAGAGCATTGGAATCTAACAGAGAAGGAGCGCATCTGTCGAATTGGACCTTCCGCATGGAACATACACGAACAGCTTAACTTGAAAATCAAAAGGCTAAGTCGGGAAATGGCAAAGAACGGCGACATCTCTGCAACTTGAGAGGCCGAAACTGCAGAGATTTGCAGATCGGCAGACAGCAACATGAACAGATTTCTAGCCATATTCTACATGATAAGCAAGGACGAATTGGAATTAAAGAAGCACGGTTACTATTTCTCAAGATTCAGAAACAGTATTTCTTGGAACACGACCAGAACATTTCTGCTTGCAACATCACAAACCAAGAACACTACCGATACAGATAACTACAGAGTGCCGACAGTCTTGGTCTCTCTAGGAGGAGGTGAACTTGGTGACGGCCTTGGTGCCCTCGGAGACGGCGTGCTTGGCGAGCTCGCCGGGGAGTACAAGGCGCACCGACGTCTGGATCTCCCGGGATGTGATGGTGGGCTTCTTGTTGTACCTCGCGAGCTTGGCGGACTCGCCGGCAAGCTTCTCGAAGATGTCGTTGATGAAGGAGTTCATGATGGACATGGCCTTGGAGGAGATGCCGATGTCGGGGTGGACCTGCTTGAGCACCTTGAAGATGTAGATCTTGTAGGTCTCCACGCTCTTCTTGCCCTTCTTCTTGCCCTTCTTCTCGCCGCCTTCCTTGGACGCCGTCTTGCCGGCGGGGAGACTCTTCCCCGCCTTGGGCTTCTTCCCGGCGGTCGTCTTCTCGGCCTTCTCGGTGGTGGGCTCCTCCTCCACGGGCTTCTTCGCCGCCGGCTTCTTCTCCGCCTTGGGTGCCATGGGTGGTTCTTGGAGGGGAGGTGCGGCGCCGGTGGATTTGTGTTCGGTGGAAGGTGGGGAATTTGGTTGCAGATTGAGATGTGAGGAGACAAGGAGGGAGCGGAGTCGTTATATAGAAGGAGGAGGTGGACGCTGATTGGTGGACGGGTGAGTGCCGCGGATCGGTGCAGCAAAGTTATTCTAGCCGTTCGCCGCTGATCGGGATGGACGCACCGGATGCACTTCGGCGCGGATCGCTGCCGTGGCGAAGAAGTGGTGAGCGGGAGCAGAAAGCGGTAGATGGGTTTCGGCGCGCGCATGTGCCGCACGGCCCGCACCTGGCGGGATTTGCAATTTTGGCGGTATTGCACCCGGGCCCCAGCTGCCAGCGATAGAAACTCTATGATGCCACGTAATAAACTCTATGAAGCCAAACCGTATGGCAGTCATGTGAGAATTTGTATTTGTAGATCTTGTCAGTGAGACGAAAATTCAAACAAAATGGGACCATAGAACTTTTGGGTTACCCTCCCTATGATTGTGTCTATATACTTTGATTCAATACATGCGCACATGTTCTAAAAACAAGTCTAAACTGAACTTAAAAAAATATGCAATCCCTTCTGGGACTATAATTTTGGTTTTTTCCTTGGTGGTTTTTCGGCATGTTTACCACCTTCTTTTAAGACATGACATCTTTGTACAGTGTGGTTTTCCCTTCCCATTTATATGAAAAGGCAGTGCTCCTGCCGGTTGCTTAAAAAAAACCTAAACTCCCGATTCTGCTACTACGCATAGCTTGTGAATATGTAGATTCTATAATTGAAACTCGTATGTGAAAATTGTCTATTAATATTATCAAATAAATAATTTTATTTGCAAGTAAACCGAATTGTATACAAATTTACAAGCAAACTTGCGTTTGGAGATTGTAATAGAAATTTAAGGTCAAATTTTCGTTTGCATTGGTTTATATTTTTAGCAAAAAAAAATTAGGGAAGGTCATGTTGTACCATTTGTCATTTATAAGGGTGGAAATATACAAATGGATATTTACATAAAAATAAAAGACAAACAACTAGAGATTATCTAGCCATATTGTTGCATTCCATCCTTAAGACATGGTTTGGCTCTATCCATGATCAAGGCGAATTATTCCTTGAACATATGAATGCATCTCCTCTCATCGCTATCACTATGCCTAAAGAATATGATTATTTCGAGTGATTCCATAGGATCCAACAACCAATGATCATGGCCTCTTTTTAAACGGGTGAGACTGGGTATTTGCCTCAATCAACATATCATAAAAAGGTAATTATGTGTTCCATTTAGTACCAAGCTTCCACCAAAAAGTTTCGCTGGACTCACATGAGAAAAATAGGTGAATTTTATCCTCGATATGCTCAATATCACAAAGTAAATATATGCTACACTCTACATCGAATTTTTTCCTCAAAATTAGGTCATAGGCATTCAATTTGGCCAGAAGAATGAGCCAAAAAATAACTTCATTCCATCCATTTAAAGGGCTTAGGTACACCAAGACATTAACAATGAGATGTGAGGTGGATTTGAGGAGAGGGGCGGCGCTGGTGGATTTGGTTTCGGTGGAAGGTGGGGAATTTGGTTGCAGATTGAGATGTGAGGAAGGAGGAGGGGGCGGAATCCTTATATAGATTTAGGAGGTGGGCGCTGATTGGTGGAGAGGTGGGTGCCGCGGATCGGTGTCGCAGAGTGATTCTAGCCGTTCGCCGCTGTATGAGATGGACGCACCGGATGTACTTTGGCGCGGATCGCTGACGTGGCGAAGAAGTTGGCGGGGAGGAGGCGGTAGAGATTGGTTCCGGCGCGCGTGTACCGCATCTGGAAGGCTTCGCTCTGGCGGGATTTGTGGTTTTGGGGTATGATGCCTGTAAAATGCATACATGAACTTTGCACTTTAATTGCTTATATTCCAATCATATTTGCATCATATAAGGGTTATATCAATGTTTTATAATGATTTTGGGAATACTTCATAGTTTTCCCATTTATTTGGAATTAACCCTGTTTTTCCAGAAAACGTCTTTTTTAGTGTTTCAGACTTTCTGGGAGCTTCGGGACTCCAAAAAGGGCAAGGTCAAAGAGCACGGTTCAGAATTTTCGAGACGAACGCAATGGGCTTAAATTGAAGACCAGGAGCCCAACAGGCTGGAAATGGAAGGGTCCCACGTGGCCTAAAGTACATGGCCGCGTGGGCCCAGCTCGTTTCCACCTCGGAGCTCCGTGGCCGTCGATCTTTCGTCCACCGACATAGTCTTGACCTAAAAACGCCTATAAAAAAGGTCCCCTGGCGTTTCGCGAAAGGAGGCGGCGGAGAAACACAAAACCAAGAAACAGGAGACAGAAGGCTGCCGCCGGAGAAGATCGGAGGGGGGAAACGCCGCCGGAATCACCTCCGGAAGGCTCCTCCATCCCCCCTCCGGAAGTCTCCATCATCACCACCGTGAAGACCAGCACCATCTCCATCACCATCTTCGTGATCCACTTCATCCCCCTCATAGTTTGAGATTGTTCGAACCCTAGCTATTGTCTAAGTACTATTCTACATGTTTGTGAATTGTTACTTGTCATTGTTTAGTGGGGAGATTATATTTTCAGATTGTGTTGTATCACTTATACCATTGAATCATACCATGTCTTCGCGTTGTGAGTAGTTCTCTCATGTTTCTGGGGGCATAGGATGGATTGTCAATGATTTCTACTTAACATGTATGATGTACAATGTATGAAGTGCACCATACATTGAGTAATGCATGAAGGTGTTTCACACTAGTGTAATGGATTGAGGGAGACTTGGGAGGACACGTAAACCCTTGACCGAGTCATGAAGTTACATTAGGAGGGGATTTATATCGGGGACCTTAGAGTGTAATGCTATGGTGGGACTTTTTGTCTTAATAACTCTTGTGCAGTCATTTACTTGGCCACATGATCCATCATAAGGGGTTTAGTTTATTTATTTAGCTACACCTAATTATGGCTCCGTCCAAAGAAGATTAAAACTTGACAAAATGTTTACCTTGTTGTTCTAGAAATATTTTTGCCATGAAATCCATGTAGCCCTTGGGAACGTTTTCCACGCATAAGAAACACCACTCAAGCTTGTCCTCTTGCTGCATAGGGGATTGGGCTTTCTCTCTCTTTGAGAGCTTTCACTCATCATATTTTATTTTCAGCTTTGCATTCTCTACACCAAAAAACCCAAAAACACTTGCATCATTTTAGTTTGTCTAGTGCATAGATAATAAGAGAAGTGACACTCTTATTTGAGAGGATAAATACTTATACCTTCTACTCCTCGTGGGATCGATACTAATACTTACACAGCGAAGACTTCAACGATCTCCTGCACTTGGGAGTCATCAAGACAGTTTTCTGGCGCCGTTGCCGGGGAGTGTAGCGCTTAAGTTTTTATTCTTGTTTGCACTAGATATTTATTTTCAGTTTTGCATTTAGTTTAGTTTTGCATACATCCATATATCAAAAACACACAAAAAAATTAGAAAATGGAAAATACCAAAAAAACTGTTCCTGAGATAATGAATCTTTACTATGAATATATGAAAGCTTCTAAAATTGATGAGGAATTTAGAGAGTCAAGTGAACGGAAAAGACTAAAAGATTTCATGGAAAGTTTAAATTATATTGCTGGAGAGTGGCTTTTATTCCATAATAATACAACTTGTTGCTTTAAACAGAGAAAAAGACACTTTGGATTTCAATGTAAGTTCCATGAAGAACATGTCATAGCATCTTACAATACTAATGATTACACTCATTTAGAGATGGAACAAGTAGAGGAATTTGTTACTTATTATGCATCTAATGAATTGCACACCTTTGCTAATGAAAATAAAACTTGCCCTAGAGTTAAGAGATTTGAAGGAAAGGTCACTTCTATTCTTGAATATTGCATAGCCCAGTTCTCTCAAAATATTTATGCTATTGATTATTATGAGAAGGGAAAGGTTCCCCAAGAAAGTACTGATGTTTTGCAGGAAGAAGATGATGAAAACATAAGCTTGGAAGAGGAAGAATGTGAAGAAGTGGATAAAAACCTAAGCTTGGGGATGCCCATGCAATCTCAAGAGGATGATGGAAATGATGAACAGCTAGAGAATGAAGAGTTGGATCTCCCAACTTCACCATCAACAAATGATAGTAACACTCAAACTCAAAAATCTTTTGTTATTTATGAGAATCCATGTTATGATGAGTGTGAAACTGAAAATGCTATGGTCCTATATGATAACCCATGCTATTATGATGAAACTAATAATACTCCTTCACTTTTTAATAATGCTACTAGTGAAGTTATTGATGATAATGAGGAGTATTGCTTAAATATGCTATATGATAATGCTTTAGATGATGGTCCTATGCTTATTGATAATCCTCCATGTTTAGTTGTTACTAATTTATGCGAGGATAAAAATGACATACTTGCTGTTTGTGATAGTGCTCTTACTCATGAGAGCCCTACTTTGTTCTTGAACTCTCCTACTTACACCATAAAGGAGAAATTTGCTTATGTTGAGAAATACTTATGTGGTTTGCAATTATCTTTAGTTCCAAATCTTTGTTGCAACCATGATATTAAACTTGATATTGATCTTAACAACTATTTTGAAAGAGGGAAGCATGCTAATAAACTCCAAAATAAATTTAATGATCCTCATTATGTTCCCAAATTATCTAAGTTGGAAGATTCTATTGGTTATATGGTTGAATACACTTTTACTACTTGCAACTATTATGAAAGAGGAGGTGATAAGAACCCTCTTTATGCTACTAATAATTATGGGCTGCAAGTAACTTTGTTAATATGCATTGGAAAACTTCATTCATATACAAAATGCCAATGCATAGAAAGAAAGTTAGACTTCGTTGTTATTACTTTTGTGTTCTATTTTTCTCTCAACCAGGTTTCAACTTGACTATTATTTTGATCGGTTTGAGAACACCATGGGACCCTGGTATTATGCATGGAACACTTCCCAAGAAGAGGGGAACAAAGTTCAAGCTCCCTCATGAGCTTCATCTTCAATAAACAAAAGTAAGAAGCCTAGCTATATGGCTATAAAGAAAGCGCTTTGCGGGAGGCAACCCGGTTATTTTTGTGTGTGATTTTTCTTTGTGTCCTCTTGCTGTAACAAGAGATTTTGTGTCTAGTTAGTTTCTGGAGTTTTTAATAAAGTGCCAAGTTTTACCCATTTTGGTCTTGAAAAGTTGCTTATAGCGTTCGGAGATTTTATTCCTGCACGAATCAGTGCACGGTATGATTTTTAATTCTTATTCCGTAACTCCGAATGAGCTCATATTTGAACTGTAGTTGCAACTTTTCATCCTCTGTATGCATGAATTTTTTCGGAATTTTTCGAGAAAGTTTGGTAGGGTAGAAAAATACGTTTTGCTGCTGCTGTTTTTCTGGACAGATTCTGTCCCATTTTGTTTGATGCATGCTTTGAGCTTTTAAGTTGAATCTTTTTGATCCAATTGAGTTTATGAGTAGGCATACAACATTATACACTTTCTGGACATCTCATATGAATTTTTGTTCAAGGATTATATGCAGCAAGAAACATATTTGTTTATCACTATTAATGCACCCCACAGAAAAGAAATGGGAGAAACGGTGTTTTGAAGTTTTTTCACAGGGATTGGAGGAGATGCACCAAGAGCTATCCAAGGATGGTGAAGACCATAAGCTTGGGGATGTGAAGACAACCCCACTGGACCTACACACTCTCGGTTTGCACACGTCCAACTTCTGTTTTTCGATCGAAACACTTTATCGCATAAACTTGGAGCGTCTTTTGTTTTGTTTTGGTTTGATTCGTTTTGAGAGACCACCACACTATCATTTATATATGGGAGAGCTACTGGAAATATGGGTTGAAATATGTTGGATGCTTTTATAAGATTGGGAAAAGGGATGTTTGAGTTGATTTTTAATGATACATATAGTTGCATGATTCATGAGCTTGTTTATGAGTAATAGTTTGCAAATCCTTTTTGAAGAGCTATAACTTATTCATGTTTTGGTGCTGATTGTTATTTTACTTGGTTTAACATGGATTAGTTAGTTCTATGGACACTCATGCATGCATCTAGATGGTCAACTTTCTCCCTCTTGCTAGCCCAAAAATTCCAACAAATAAAAACTTGTTTCCAACGCCTTCAACCAAAGTTTTTCCAGTGAGTCCACCATATCTACCTATTAGCTTTATGCTATTCCGAGGTTGTTTATCATGTTATTTTGTATTATCTATACCTCTGAATTAAAATGCTTATGTTGTTGATTGTTATGGGAAAAGTTGGTTATATAGCTCTCACGAACTTGATGCACACTTTACTTTTATTGCATAAATAAAACATGACCCATTGTGATTAAAATTATGATGTTATGAGCTTGACAAATGTCTTTGGTTGAGAGTTAGCAGAAATGTGCTGTCACATGGAATGCTTTCAACATTGCACTCATTTATATTTAGTTGATGTCATGTACTTTTGTTTATGGATGCTTACCATGGGTGAAATAAATGAGGAAATGGAGTAGGTTTAAATGAGTTTGTATAAATGGTTAGAGAGACGCCTGGGCCGCTAATCTAAGCCATGCATCATTCATGGTGGAAATTTACTTACATGCTATGGTGAACCGTCTGTGATACACCTTACAATAAAAAGCTATCCAATGGTAAATAAAAAGGGTGTTGAGATTGTTCATTATGTTTGTTTGTCTTGTCATTTTGATATGGGCTTGTTCCATATCCTGGGACAAGAGGTACCCCAGTTGACGCTCTTGATGATACTATTTTACTTACAATGATATTTAAATTGAACTTGCTTTGTTTCCCGAGTTGAGTAACACATGGAGTAGGTACTCGTATTCAAGGGGCATGAGACTTTCAACCTTTACTTTGTCAAGCACATTACTCATATTTGCTTTCACTTTAAACTTAATCATTCAAGATGCTATGATAGGGGCAATGAGAGCTTGACACCAAGGATTACCATATTACAATCATTAACTTAAGTAGAGAAGTTCAGAAGTTAGATGAAACTTATTCATGTTTTACCTCTACTCATATATACATCTTTCCAAAGTGTCCACCTATCATATTCAGATTTTCATCATCACTCTATGACCAATGTAGGATGTCCATACTTATCATTATGCATACATGTGGTCCATACTACTATCTGTTATGTTACACTTTGTGAACTATCATTGAACATCCTTGCATTGAATACTTGATATCACTTCATAAACTATTTGCATATTGCTACTCCTTTGAAGAATGAATCATTTGACTATATGTAGCAATAGTAATCATCTTTGATATTCATTGTTAAGTATTAAATTGCAAAGTCCATGTTAGTTTTATCATCTTCATACTCGAGGACGAGCATGGATTAAGCTTGGGGATGTTGATGCATGTAAAATGCATACATGAACTTTGCACTTTAATTGCTTATATTCCAATCATATTTGCATCATATAAGGGTTATATCAATGTTTTATAATGATTTTGGGAATACTTCATAGTTTTCCCATTTATTTGGAATTAACCCTGTTTTTCCAGAAAACGTCTTTTTTAGTGTTTCAGACTTTCCGGGAGCTTCGGGACTCCAAAAAGGGCAAGGTCAAAGAGCACGGTTCAGAATTTTCGAGACGAACGCAATGGGCTTAAATTGAAGACCAGAAGCCCAACAGGCTGGAAATGGGAGGGTCCCACGCGGCCTAAAGTACATGGCCGCGTGGGCCCAGCTCGTTTCCACCTCGGAGCTCCGTGGCCGTCGATCTTTCGTCCACCGACTAGTCTTGACCTAAAAACGCCTATAAAAAAGGTCCCCTGGGTTTCGCGAAAGGAGGCGGCGGAGAAACACAAAACCAAGAAACAGGAGACAGAAGGCTGCCGCCGGAGAAGATCGGAGGGGGGAAACGCCGCCGGAATCACCTCCGGAAGGCTCCTCCATCCCCCCTCCGGAAGTCTCCATCATCACCACCGTGAAGACCAGCACCATCTCCATCACCATCTTCGTGATCCACTTCATCCCCCTCATAGTTTGAGATTGTTCGAACCCTAGCTATTGTCTAAGTACTATTCTACATGTTTGTGAATTGTTACTTGTCATTGTTTAGTGGGGAGATTATATTTTCAGATTGTGTTGTATCACTTATACCATTGAATCATACCATGTCTTCGCGTTGTGAGTAGTTCTCTCATGTTCCTGGGGGCATAGGATGGATTGTCAATGATTTCTACTTAACATGTATTGAGTATTTGGTCAAGTTTTTATCTTTTATGATTGTCTTGATGTACAATGTATGAAGTGCACCATACATTGAGTAATGCATGAAGGTGTTTCACACTAGTGTAATGGATTGAGGGAGACTTGGGAGGACACGTAAACCCTTGACCGAGTCATGAAGTTACATTAGGAGGGGATTTATATCGGGGACCTTAGAGTGTAATGCTATGGTGGGACTTTTTGTCTTAATAACTCTTGTGCAGTCATTTACTTGGCCACATGATCCATCATAAGGGGTTTAGTTTATTTATTTAGCTACACCTAATTATGGCTCCGTCCAAAGAAGATTAAAACTTGACAAAATGTTTACCTTGTTGTTCTAGAAATATTTTTGCCATGAAATCCATGTAGCCCTTGGGAACGTTTTCCACGCATAAGAAACACCACTCAAGCTTGTCCTCTTGCTGCATAGGGGATTGGGCTTTCTCTCTCTTTGAGAGCTTTCACTCATCATATTTTATTTTCAGCTTTGCATCTCTACACCAAAAAACCCAAAAACACTTGCATCATTTTAGTTTGTCTAGTGCATAGATAATAAGGAAGTGACACTCTTATTTGAGAGGATAAATACTTATACCTTCTACTCCTCGTGGGATCGATACTAATACTTACACAGCGAAGACTTCAACGATCTCCTGCACTTGGGAGTCATCAGGGTACTGCACCCGGACCCAGCTGCCAGTGGTCGAAACTCTATGGTGCCACGTAAAAAGAACTCTATGATGCCAAACCGTATGGCAGTCATGTGAGAAATTGTATTTGTAGATCTTCTCAATGAGACGGTAATTAGTAATTTAATTCAAACAAAATGCGACCATGAGTACGAACTTTTGGCTGTACCTTTGTATGATTGTGTCTATATACTTTGATTCAATACATGCGCACATTGTCAAAAAACAAGTCTAAACTAAATCTAAAAATATGCCATCTCTTTTGTGGTTTGTTTCTTGGTAAATTTTCAGCATGTTTACCACCTTCTTTTAAGATATGACATCTTTGTACAGTGCGGTTTTCCCCTCCTATCTATATAAAAGGCATTGTTCCTGCCGGTTGCTTAAAAAAACCTAAACTCCAGATTCTGCTACTACGGATAGCTTGTGAATGTGTAGATTCGACAATTGAAACTCGTATGTGAAAATTGTCTGTTAATATTATCAAAATAAATAATTTTATTTGCATGTAAACATAATTGTAATAGAAATTTACAGTCAAAATTGCGTTTGGAGATTGTAATAGAAATTTAAGGTCAAAATTTCGTTTGCATTGGTTTATATTATTTAGCAAAAAAAAAGGGAAGATCCATGTTGTAGCATTTGCCATTTATAAGTGTTGAAATGTACAAATGGATATTTACATAAAAAAAGACAAGCAACTAGAATATTTCTAACATTATGACCAGCAACTCCCATGGAGAAACCAAGTCAATGAGTGTCACCTGTTTTGACCACTTTTTACTTTTTATAACTCGTTTACACAGACTTAAATATTTTTCACCAGTACGCCCTTAAATCTTTCATTGATCATATCACACAAAATTATACACATATTTGTACAGATAATATTAAAACTCGGAGTTTTCACTATGCCGCTCAAATTGCACCATTGGAAAAACACGATGCTAACAATATAAGTCTAATTTGTTGTGGAAACTAAATTATCTTAGTTTGGGAGAGTATGGCGAGATCAATTATGTCTAAATCCAAACAAACATTAAAATAGGACAAAAGCACATACTTCTATGAAGTAATTATGGAATAACTTGTTCCAATTGTATGTATTATATATATCAGTTTTTATGAATCAAGGTCAATTTTAATGTAAAAATATCTTAATTATGAGCTACATAATGCACAAGTCTTACAAATATCTTAAAAAAGCCTCATCAAATAAGATTGCATGTCCTAGTTTCAGCCATTAGAAAATTCTAGAAGTGTGTGAGGTACTTACTATTTTTTTATCCTCGAAGAGCCAACCTAATGATAAAAACCAACAAAAATTAATCAAGGGGAACATGGTGGAGTTTCTTACATTCATTGGGCACTATTTTTGGAATCGAGGGGAAGGCCTTTTATGTTTTTTCTCTCCCAGCCCATGTCCAACAATAACCAGTTTTATTATAATAATAATACCATGCAGACACTAGTGATTCGAGCGTACATCCAAGACAAGCAAATTTTGTACTCTTAGTGTTGGGATCCATGTATGAAAAACAAAAATTTCGCCCGACACAATCGAAGCAAAGATCTATCCATGAAGGTACATGCGAATGTTGGATTTAGATCGATAGCAACACTGTGTAGCAGAAGTAGATGTTGGTGTAGCAAGTCGGTATAGATTCATGCAACTATGTGTATCCCTCCAAGCCGCGAGAATAGTACACTCCTTTCTTGGATCGAAAGTATGATCCGCTATCGGTATTCACGCATCCATCCTCTCCACTTGTAGCGCTCCGCCATCTAGAGCGTGAGAGAAGCTGGAGTATGTTAGATGTGGCGTAGAGAATTCCAACTTGGAGTGTTGGAGAGGTAGCCTCAAAAACTACTTTTGTGTAAACAAACAGACATTTTACATTTTTTAAGTGCCAATATGGGGTTTGTTTGTGGAACAATGCCATCCAGAGCGTGAGAGAAGCTGGAGTATGTTAGTCCTCCAGCGTATAGTGGAGAATTCCAAATTGAGAGTGTTGGAGAGGTAGACTCCAAACCAACTTTTGAAAACATTTTACATTTTATAAGTCCCAATATGGGAATTGTTTGTGAAACAATGCCATCCTGAGCGTGAGAGAAGCTGCAGTATGGTAGCCCTGCGACGTATGGTGGAATATTCCAACTTGGGAGTGTTGGAGAGGTAGCGTCAACGCCAACTTTTGTGCAAACATTTTTTTTTGCATTTTCTAAGTGCCAAATATGGTATGTGTTTGTGAAACAACTACAAAAAATATGGTGCAAAGTGATACAATTCCAAAATTCACAAAAAGTAGGTCAAATTTGATGGTAATTTCCAAACTTTAAGAACTTTCAAGCTTTATAGCTACCTTCGCACATTTAAATTACTTTATGTCGATTTCCCGAAAGTAATTGAAATTTGAACAATAATTGTGCTATAGTTTGCTCCTAAAATTTCAAAAATAAAAATATTTAGGTACTGCTCCTAAAATTTCAAATAAAAAATATTTAGATACCACTTAGTCATTATATTGAAAACCCACGGATATTTTTTGAAAGATTCAAGCCCTTTCTATAAATAGCAAAGCCGACCATATCAACCATGTTTAAAAAATGAAAGAAAATAAAAAAGTTCAAAAAACTGCAATCCTTACGCATGGAGTCTTTTTATGTGTACAAGTTGTCATGAGTAATAATAAATTAGCAACATGATAATTTTAAAAAATCCTTCGCAATGTGGTCTATCATGTACAAACATTCATGACTCTAAAGCCAAACGACCAAGTCATGAGCATATATGTGGCATAGTTTGTTAAAATATGCACGACTTGTCCAAAAAGGTACATGTTGTCAATGTTGCAAATAGGATTTCTAACCTTTTGGTACAAAACACCTTTTATGTTTTCTATGTGTCAAAACATTATTTGTGTGTGAAGGAACTACAACAAAATATGGTACAAAATGGCACCACTCCAATTTTCACACAAAGTAAACCATATTTAACCGACATTTCCCTTCTATAGAATGTTCAACCTTTCTAGATATTTTTTCAAAGTTAAAATGTATTTATGTCAAATTTTCGAATGTAGTTCAATTTTTTTTAGCTACAAGTGTGTTATAGTTTTCTCCTGAATATTCAAAATAAATCATTTTTGGTACACAATTAGTCATTATATATAAAAACTCTTGATAGTTTTGAAAGATTTAATATATCAGTTTTTATGAATCAAGGTCAATTTTAATGTAAAAATATCTTAATTATGAGCTACATAATGCACAAGTCTTACAAATTTCTTAAAAAAGCCTCATCAAATAAGATTGCATGTCCTAGTTTCAGCCATTAGAAAATTCTAGAAGTGTGTGAGGTACTTACTATTTTTTTATCCTCGAAGAGCCAACCTAATGATAAAAACCAACAAAAATTAATCAAGGGGAACATGGTGGAGTTTCTTACATTCATTGGGCACTATTTTTGGAATCGAGGGGAAGGCCTTTTACGTTTTTTCTCTCCCAGCCCATGTCCAACAATAACCAGTTTTAGTATAATACCATGCAGACACTAGTGATTCAAGCTTACATCCAAGACAAGCAAATTTTGTACTCTTAGTGTTGGGATCCATGTATGAAAAACAAAAATTTCGCCCTACACAATCGAAGCAGAGATCTATCCATGAAGGTACAAGCGAATGTTGGATTTAGATCGATAGCAACACTGTGTAGCAGAAGTAGATGTTGGTGTAGCAAGTCGGTATAGATTCATGCAACTATGTGTATCCCTCCAAGCCGCGATAATAGTACACTCCTTTCTTGGATCGAAAGTATGATCCGCTATCGGTATTCACGCATCCATCCTCTCCACTTTAGTAGCGCTCCGCCATCTAGAGCGTGAGAGAAGCTGGAGTATGTTAGATGTGGCGTAGAGAATTCCAACTTGGAGTGTTGGAGAGGTAGCCTCAAAAACTACTTTTGTGTAAACAAACAAACATTTTACATTTTTTAAGTGCCCATATGGGGTTTGTTTGTGGAACAATGCCATCCAGAGCGTGAGAGAAGCTGGAGTATGTTAGTCCTCCAGCGTATGGTGGAGAATTCCAAATTGAGAGTGTTGTAGAGGTAGACTCCAAACCAACTTTTGAAAACATTTTACATTTTATAAGTCCCAATATGGGAATTGTTTGTGAAACAATGCCATCCTGAGCGTGAGAGAAGCTGCAGTATGGTAGCCCTGCGACGTATGGTGGAATATTCCAACTTGGGAGTGTTGGAGAGGTAGCGTCAACGCCAACTTTTGTGCAAACATTTTTTTTTGCATTTTCTAAGTGCCAAATATGGTATGTGTTTGTGAAACAACTACAAAAAATATGGTGCAAAGTGATACAATTCCATTATTCACTAAAAGTAGGTCAAATTTGATGGTAATTTCCAAACTTTAAGAACTTTCAAGCTTTATAGCTACCTTCGCACATTTAAATTACTTTATGTCGATTTCCCGAAAGTAATTGAAAATTGAACAATAATTGTGCTATAGTTTGCTCCTAAAATTTCAAAAATAAAAATATTTAGGTACTGCTCCTAAAATTTCAAATAAAAAATATTTAGGTACCACTTAGTCATTATATTGAAAACCCACGGATATTTTTGAAAGATTCAAGCCCTTTCTATAAATAGCAAAGCCGACCATTTCAACCATGTTTAAAAAATGAAAGAAAATAAAAAGGTTCAAAAAACTGCAATCCTTACGCATGGAGTCTTTTTATGTGTACAAGTTGTCATGAGTAATAATAAATTAGCAACATGATAATTTTAAAAAAATCCTTCACAACGTGGTCTATCATGTACAAACATTCATGACTCTAAAGCCAAACGACCAAGTCATGAGCATATATGTGGCATAGTTTGTTAAAATATGCACGACTTGTCCAAAAAGGTACATGTTGTCAATGTTAAAATTAGGATTTCTAACTTTTTGGTACAAAACACCTTTTATGTTTTCTATGTGTCAAAACATTATTTGTGTGTGAAGGAACTACAACAAAATATGGTACAAAATGACACCACTCCAATTTTCACACAAAGTAAACCATATTTAACCGACATTTCCCTTCTATAGAACTAGCTGGGTGGCCCGCGCATTTGCGCGGCTAGACTATCTATTTGATGTGATATCTTGCTATAACTTTTTTAAATTTAGAGAGACATTAGCCGATAGCTAAAAAATTAATACTTTAAGAACCGTTAGTTTTTTCAGACAGTATATTAGGTTTTAATATGCTTTTGGATTTTCTTCTCAAGTTTATGTATATTTGCGTGGCTTAATTTTCATTTGGTCTCACATTTATAATGTCATTTTATCCAACAAAAATATTGTGCCGATTCCTATATCTACTTTTGTATCTCCCTCCTCCTCTTTGCTTGAGTTTTCTCATCTTTGCATTGTATAGTTCAGAATTGAATTTTACTGTAGTCAAAATTATAATTTAAATGCTTGACTTTTTATAAAAAATACATCTCTTTACCCAGATTATTTAGCTGAGGATTTTTTTCCAATTTTTCCATACATATTTGTTGTATTTTATCCGACCATTATTTTTCTCGCTTTATATTTGAGGACACGCTCAGCGATTGTAATTTGTAAATGACGGTCCACTCTGTATATTCTCTTCTGAAAAACATGGAAGAGAAATCCCCTTTCTTTTCTCTCCCAGTGAATCGATTGACTGTACCAAATCCATTGACTGCACCCGAGAAAATCCCATTTCTCTAATGTATTCCAGGCCATGATCTTGTAGGCGATTCTTGACCAAGTCGTGGATGCGCGCTGGAGCTCCGGATATGGCGTTGCCCGCCGGCGAGGCTGCATCTCGCCGTCCATCAGTGCGGTGGCCGGCAAGGTTCAGTGCGGACTGCACTGTGCGCGACTCGGCGTCGACCTGGACGTGGTTGACGACATCGAAGGTGGCAGCTGTGGCCCGCATTCAGCAGTCATGGTGCGTGCCTCATTTCTCTATTCCCCCGTGCACGGCCGCTTCCCCATTTCTATTTCCTCCAAATTTTTATCAGCTCTTGTGTATTTTAGCTTGTAGCAGAAGCAGCCACACGTAAATCCATCATCCAATCTCCATCACAAATCAAAATTCTGTCCCAGACGCAGACTACATGTATGTTTAGTTCTTTCGTCAGATACATATCCATGTCTACAGTTAGAGGATGAGATTATCTTAGAAAGGCAAGCCATTAATCAGTCTTCTAGAGTTTTGCGACCATGGCAAGAACGCCACAGCAGCTAGCATCTGACTTCATTATCAGATTTAGAACAAACAAATGCAAGCGTTCACTTGGGTCAATCAAATTGTCCATGGCTAATCTGATTAGTGATCCATAATATGTTACAGACTTACAGTTAGACATCTGCATATATTTGAAATACATTATAGCAGGTAATGTTATTACAGGAAAGAAACTACTACCTAAGTTTCAATCATGTATCGCTGAGTTCAATGCCTCCTGGCTGTTGCGGCGTAATATTTTTTTAGCTCAAGTGCCAGTAAACACAGCCTTGTTCATGAGCAATTTTTTCCCAACTATTCTTCTGTAGTTGAGGACTTGGCAGAAAAGTATGCAAAAAAGGTCTTCCTTCTAAGAAGGTCCACGGTGAATTTTTCTCAAAGTATTATAGATTACAAACTTAATATTTAGAGATCTAGCTGTTGTAGGCGATGAAAGTACATTAAAGTTTCTGTGAATGTTCTAGGTATAGAAGAGCGTTGACCAAGGACACAGATGCAATGTTGAACTTCCATATTGAATTAATTTGCTAAGAACAATTGTCAAACTGTGCATGCACATAGACGGATCTAAAGTTATAAACTACTAATACAAAAAACTGGACTATTTCCTTTTTCTCTTGGCTCTTCTGTCCTTGCATTCAGCTTGTTTTGTTTTGATGCTGTTCTGCGTTGCCAACATGTGAACCTTCATCTTCTAGCTTTTCCATTAACACGTCTCATGTTTTTTTGGTGGTGCTTTTTCTACTGTTTTGGATTTACTTTCTTCACTCCCTTCATCTTCCGAGTCATCAGATAGTATAATAGATCTCCGTTTTTTTTTATTGGCACTTGTTGATAGCTTTTTATCTTCATGCTCCTTTTTATTTACTCTACCCCCGCTTCTGCAAAATTACATTACATATTAAGAGATATGTTGATAAAAAATTGTATATTCAAGTATTCAATCGCCTTTTTAACTGGCTCATTCAATTTGTTAGTTTCCTTTTTTACAATGTTGTCCATTTCGTCATCCATTAAATACTATTCATCACAATCATGAAGATTCATAAATATGTACTCTATGGAAAAAATGCAATCTTTACTTTAAAACGTATAAAATGGATCATTACCTCTTCTGCTTTATCATCCAAGTACCGCATCTCAAGCTTATCATCATGCACAAATGTATTTTTTACCGCAAACTTTGCATACCGAGAGTGAGATTTTATCATTTAGCTTTAATCGAAAGATAAGTCTTCGTCCACATAATTGTTGCATGACCTTTGGAACTTCTTGGGATTTTCCATCGCAAGAGTCCAGCAATGATGAGACTAATGTTTAAGCATTCTTTTGGCCTCTTCATCAAATAAAGTGCATCTTGTAGTACCTGTGTGAAAAATATGCTATTATATAACACACCAAAAATGTAAATACTTTTATAGGTCTTGGAGGCTTCTGTGTTGAAGATTTCTGATCCATTACCTGGTTTGTTGGGTTATCGTGCCTGATCAAATCAGTCGTGGATGGTCCTATAAAAAAGCTGTCCGTCATCGTTGTTGGAGTACATCCCCTTTGCCGAGGCCGGGCGAAAAGTTCACACCGTATCTACCTGGTCTGTTGGGTTGTTGTGCCTTATCCTGGTAAGTTCTTCTAATATTCTCCTTCTGTAAAACATTTGTTCCTCCAATGTGAGGACTTTTATCCATCTCTATCATGTGTGGTAATGTTTTGTAAAGATAAGAAAATTGATTGACATTTTTTTCTCTTTACCTCGTATCCAACCATGCTTCATGTGAATTTGTTAGACGTCATCTGCCCAGTTAGTCGCTCTTCTAGGCGATGCCTCTAGTGCCTCTTGCATGTGTTGACTGAAAAAGAAAACAGGGTCATGTTTGACCTGCCTTGATGAATTGAGTATCTGTAAGAACATTATTTCTAGATTATGGATTGGACCTCAAAGGTATGATCGAAAAATAATCAGATCCCAACTAATGGATGCCGTGATAACGTGCCGGGTCGCCAAATCTAATCTAATGTCGTGCTGCTATATTTTCCGCCATGTATAGGTATATATGCATAGATGTGCAATTGTATCATGGGCCTTAATGAACCAAAGTTCTATATGTTCCAACCACATGGGACTTCTAGTGTGTCATCATCTTACCTCCCAAATATAATGGAAACTCTAGATACATCAATAATAAATAGATAGTTAACTACATATTGTGATAAAATCAATCAAATATATAGGAGAAAATTAAGGCTGATACCACACTTTCACTTCTATCCATGACAGATGATATGAAACAAACATTACTCTGTTGGTATGGTTAGAGCTGAAAGATCAGCTAAGTAATGCAGGAAACGAAATAATTTTTCTTGTACTCATTTCCTTGCTTCTTTGTTTATTTCCTGAACATATAATATTGCATGATATACTGTAGTTTTTTCAAGTCAGACACCTCATAAGTATTGCTTTAAAATTAGATGTTAGTGTCATGATTCCGATGTAGTGAATTTTCTTGCCCTCACAATGTTAACCCAATGAGTACCTGGGCCCTCGGACAAAAATGCAGAGGTTAGGACAAAATATTTTTCTGCAGTTGGCCGCGCAATGCATAGGATCCGTAATTTTTGCGGTGAGTGGTCCGGCAAAAATAACATGTTTTGCCCAGATAAAGTGACCGTAACTCAGTGCGTGTCTTCCCTTGTCTCAGTTCCGTTGACCTATGTTTATACTACACAGACATGTGAAAACAAATCTACAAATATGTGCAGGGATGACCGGGGTGAATTTTATTTGAATAAAAACTGACCAAAAAAATTGACGGTAAAAGTTCTAGACTTGTATGCATGATGTGATACTTAGTCTTGAAAACCCTCAGCTATTTCGCGATTTAATTTGCCACCGTATTAGCAATGTGATACTCCATGCAAGGAATCTAACCCCCCAAAAAGTAATGTCCAAATACGATCTTGCAATCTGAAGCGTAAATTCAGTGGATCTTCTCCTCAAGAATTAAGAAGGAAGATGATCTTCTCAAAGATATAGGGACTTGCATTCTGAGAGCATTAAATAGTACATTTGTTTCATGTAAATGTGTTGTAGGAAGTACCCCAACCTCCATGCATTTCAAGTGACCCACATCCCAACAGTAATCTCGAAGAATTGGTTGATCTCTCCTGCATTCTGATAATATAACCAACTTTATCTGGAGCACTGAAAAACTGGGGCATCTTATAATTCCACAATTTCACATCTTAATATCATTGGGACATCAGATCAACTAAAAAGAAATATGTACAGCAAAAGCATGCCTTTTGAGTAATCACTAACTTGTAAATATCATGCTGTGAAGTGAACTTAAGTGCCATTAATGCAACAAAAAAGCTGCATACTTACAGTATCCATGAATTCTACAAACTAACCTTTGTACAACGGATTGATGACCACAAACCTGCAGGATTTAGCTCAAAAATGACCTGCAGGCTGCAGCTATAAAGTATAGCTGGAAGCAATCTCTTTTTATGATTTTCTTATGCTAATCAATCCATTATAAGTATCAATCGCTGGTATGGTGGTCTTCTAATGCATATTTTTCAACGGCGTCTCGGGCGGAAAGAAAATTCATGTCAATACCAGCTCCTGAAATCACAAAGTACATACGAACAAAATTGTATGAATTATGAACCTTGTCGATATGGGCAGTCCAGATACTTTATTGTTGCATGCACAAAAATAAATATCACGTACTCTTTTCATCACTCAACTTAATGCTCACATATTGGACGGCTGTACGACCCTGGCGCTCGGACCGCCGGTGATAGCACAAACTTCGATTGATCGTTGCCATCAGATGTAGACAACCTCTGAAGAAAGGCGACGGGAAGGAAGATTTTTTTATTTCTCTTCCGCTGAATCAATTAAAATTCTGAAGGCAGGTTAGTGAATCAATTTTATTGAAAGAAATAAAAAGCTAGTGAATCAATTGGATTCAGCTCAAGAGATCGGATGTGCATCTGGTTTGACCGAGACCATACATCCAAAATTATCTGCGTGACTCACGCCGGCCTAGACGCACGTAATGGAACCTGGCCGGACGGGCTGCTCCCTGGAAATTGATGGATCAACCTAGGAAAACTACATCCGGCAAGCATCTTCACCTAGTTGCAAAGCTTGCTGAAAAGAAGAATCGATTGATGGACTCGATGCATCACGCTACAACTCAAGGAGAGATGTATTGCCCAAGGCACATAACCTAATCGAGAAGAAGGCCATGAGGAGCAAAAAGAGGATGACTCACGCCGGAAGAGCACCGTATCTTGATTTTTTCTTTTGACGTGCCATGCAAGGGCGTGACTGCAGGCTGTGCTAGAGTATGCAGAGATGACGATTCTTTACTTGTGTGCTTTCGAATAGCTGGGCGTCATGGGGCCGTCGCGTGTGTTCGAGCTCTCGATCGAGGGGCTCCGGGCGTGCGTTGTAGCTTTCCGGTGAGGATGCCCGTGTGCTGGTCGCAGATGCATATTCCTAGCATCAGGCGATCGTTCTGTGCAAATCATCGTACCGGCCGGACAACACATTAGTTAATCAGACTCCAGCTTTGATACGTACTGATGCGATGCGAGTACATACATAGCCTGCGTGCATCTTTTATTAGCTTTTTCCTGCCCGAGACGTGTAAGACCGGGACTGCTGCCTAGTTGGTCAACTGCTGTTTTCAATACGATCTCCAGTAACAGCGTTTTTAAATCTGAGCCGTTTGGTTTTAAGTGCTAAATCTGAGCCATTAATTATCCTGTGTTTTAATTATATAATAGATGTTCAACCTTTCTAGATATTTTTTCAAAGTTAAAATGTATTTATGTCAAATTTTCGAATGTAGTTCAATTTTTTTAGCTACAAGTGTGTTATAGTTTTCTCCTGAATATTCAAAATAAATCATTTTTGGTACACAATTATTAGTCATTATATATAAGAACTCTTGATAGTGCGGTGTTTTCGGAAGCGGAGTTTTGGATCTCGGGCACTAGTGCTCCTGGTACCCCAATTTTTTTTTTCAAAAAATTGTTGTTGAACAAAAAATTCTGAAAAAAATCAAGCATGTAGATTTGAATGTTCATTACCATAGGAAAAAATCACAAAAAAAAATGTTAATATTTGCATCCTGTGTGAAAATAACAAATATCAGCAGTCAACAAAGCAAATTCAAAAAGTTCAAACATGGCCAGATTTCTTATTTTGTCACAGGTCAAATTATTTCGAATTATTTTTTGCAAATTTATGAGTTAATCACACATGTAGACTACTACCTGTGTGATTTTTTTGTGATTTTTTGGCAAAAGAATAAAATTTTAAAAAAACAATTGCAAAACGTATTTCCAAAACGTATTTCCGGGTGTTTTCGGACTTCTTTCGTCCGTGGCGTACTCGCCTGGACTCTCGTAGACTCAAAAAACTGAGCGACCACCGTCCATAGTTGGGGTGGTTGTGACCGATCGCACATTTGTCGCCATACCCTAAACCCTAGACATAGCGTAGACATATCTTCACGTGGCGACATTGTCATATAATCGTGGTGTAATTTCAGTTACTCCCTCCGGTCCGAAAATCCTGTGTGATTTGTGCACTCCATGCTATTTTCTTCCGCAACTTTTAACGGACCGGAGGTAGTAGCTTAAAACCTTAAATCACTGAAGTTTAACATATGTTGCCCAAATGCCCTCCATAAAAAGCGGGCCCCACATGTCAGATATACTTCCAACGCCTAGTCAGTCGTCAACACTACTACAGCCCCGTCTCTCTCGTCGTCATTCGTCCAGCTGATAGGTCGCCACCAGCCGACCGTCACGAACTCCGGCGACCCTCACCGCCGGCCCGATGCCCCCACCTCCACCACGCCGGTACCTCGCCGGCGATCCCAACCCCGCGCCCACCGCCTCCCATTCCGGCATGGTCAAGCTCCTCGCCGACCTCCTCCACCACACGCCGCCCTCCACCTGGCCGCCGGCCCTCACCTCGCCGGCGCTCCGCAGCCGCCTGTCCCCCGCCCACGTCTCCTCGCTCCTCCTCCTCCCACCATCCCTCTCCCGCCCGGACCTCTCCCGCCGCTTCCTCCTCCTCCTGCCCCCCCACCTCGTCTCCCCGCTCTGCCTCTCCCTCCTCGCGCTCACCTTCGTCTCACGCTCGCCGTCCTCCCCGTCACCATCCCCGCACGCCGACTCCATCCTGCTCTCCCTCGCGTCCTCCGCCCCGTCCGCGTCCTCCTCCTTCTCGTCCCTCTCCCACGCCTCCTCCCTCTCCCCCTTCCCACCTGCCGCCACCGCCGCCGCTGCCACGCTTCTCGCCTCCTCCTACCTCCGCCTCCGCCGCGCCCGCGACGCAGCCGCCGTCCTTCAGCTGTCCCTATCCGCCGGAATCACCCCGAACCAATACACGGTTTCCCAGATATTGTTCTCTCTTGTCAAGATTCGGCAGTTCACCCTTGCCCGTGTCCTGTTCGATGAAATGCTTCATTCTGATGTTCGCCTGGACGAGTATGTTTACACTGCTGGGATTCGGGCTTACTGCGAGGCCAGGAATCTCGACGGTGCGAAGGGGCTTGTGGTGAGGATGCTGGATGAGGGGGTCCAGGTCAGCGTCGTGCCGTACAATGTGTTAATATATGGTTTGTGCAAGAATCAGCGTGTTCAGGAGGCAGTGGAGGTAAAGAATAACATGGCGGCGAGAGGAGTTGCAGCTGATGAAGTGACTTACCGGACTCTGGTGTATGGGTTTTGCCGGACGGACGAGCTGGACATGGCATTGAGAATGACATATGACATGGCCAGGCTGGGCTTTGTGCCATCAGAGGCCAACTGCTCTTTTATGCTTGATGGGCTACGGAAGAGTGGGAAAGTTGAGGAGGCTTTCAGGTTAGCTTGTCAGCTGGGCGAGTTGGGCATGGTGCCGAACATATTTGCGTATAATGCATTGCTTGATAATTTGTGCAAGAATGGTATGTTTTGCGAGGCAGATAGGCTTTTCAACGAGATGGTAGACAGGGTTTGAAGCCAAATGAGGTGACTTATCCTATACTGATACATTCACTTTGCAAAAGGGGGATGATGAAGGATGCACTTGATATGTTCGATAGGATGAGGGAGAAGGGTATCAGAGTGACAGTTTATCCGTACAATTCCTTAATTAACATTTGCTGCAAACAGGATGATTTAAACATGGCAATGGGCTTTCTGAGCGAGATGGCTGATATGGGAGTGACACCAAACGCAGCTTCGTATTCTCCACTCATAGCTGGTTTCTGTAGAAAAGGGGATCTGTCCATTGCGGTGGAACTCCACAGGGAGATGGCTGAGAAGGGTGTTGCATGGAATACTTATACATTCACAGCACTTATCAATGGCTTCTGCAAGGATAAAAAGATGGATGAAGCTTCTCGGTTGTTTAATAAGATGATTGACAGCAACCTAGTACCAAACGAAGCAACTTTTAATGTCATGATAGAAGGGTATTGCCTGGTTGGTAATATAAGAAAGGCATTCCAGTTATATGATCAAATGGTGGATAGCGGCCTGACACCTGACAATTACACCTATAGGTCATTGATAAGTGGATTATGCTTGACCATGGAGCGTCGAAAGCAAACGAGTTCGTTGCTGATCTTGAAAAGAACTGTTCTATGCTAAACAAATTTAGCCTAACCGCACTTATGCACGGATTCTGTAGAGAAGGAAGATGGACCGAAGTATACCATGTTTGGAATGAAATGGCAATGAGGGGAGTCGAACTTGATCTTGTCAGCTTTACCATTATAATGTATGCAGCTTTGAAACAGCATGATACAGAAAAATCCTGCGTGTTACTCAGGGAGATGAAAGAAAAACCTGTCAAGCCAGACAATGTGTTCCATACATCCATGATTAACATGCACTCAAAAGATGGAAATATGGTTGAAGCATTGAACTGTTGGGATAAGATGATTGCTGATGGCTGCCATCCGAATACCGTCACATATACGGTATTAGTAAACAATCTGTGCAAGTCAGGGCATTTGAGCAGCGCAGAGCTCCTTTGTAAAGAAATGCTAGCCAGTCCCTTCCTTCCTAACAATTACACTTATAATTGCTTTCTCGATTATTTTACAACTGAAGGGAACCTGGAGAAAGCTAAAGATCTCTATTTTGCCATGCTTCAAGGCTCTCTCGCTAACATAGTGACAGTTAACACAATGATCAAGGGGTTCTGTAAGGTTGGGCAGATTCAAGAAGCAATTGACCTTATTACTAAGAGTACCAAAAATGGTTTTTTTCCTGATTGCATCAGCTATTCTACAGTAATACATGAGCTCTGCAAGAAGGGTGATACAAATAAAGCATTTGAGCTTTGGAATGAAATGCTATCCAAGGGATTGAAGCCTGATATTGTAGCATACAATATTTTGATACGGTGGTGCAATATCCATGGTGATTTTGAGAAGGGTTTAGGAATATACAATGATATGATTAAGAAAGGGGTGCAACCGAACTGGCACACACATAAAGCTCTTCTCTTAGGAACTTCTGTGATGACCAGCAAGGAAGATACTATACTGCTGACCACCTGATGTTTAGGGTCACCCGTTGAATGTTATCCTTTACTTGAGTAGTCTGACTCGCATCGCACCAAGGAGTTCACTGAGCAGATGCTGCATTAGCAATCTGGGACTGCCAGAATGTACAACTGCTTCTTTCAGGTGCACTATCTAACTCTTGGTCTTGTACTTGATGTCATGTTTTAGTAATTATAGTTTAATTTGACAATACTGTGTCAATTGTTTCAACTCTCAGTGGTTAATACTGCTGTGGCAAAAAACATATCTGTCGGCTCTTGGTGTTGTTTCTTCCATGACAGTTTCCCTTTTGCATAGTAAAGATTTTTCTGGTTACTCCAAAATAGTCTGATTGCATGCTTCATCTCAATGATTATTTTTGCTGCCTGTAATTGTAACCGCAAGGAATGAATTAAAGGAAGACTGACGCTTACACTCTATAAAAGCTTAACATTAACTGTTTGCAGTTTCAGTTCTAAATTTGTAAACAAAAAACTATCTACAATTTTGCGTAGTCAAATTTGGGAAGAAGATTAAATAAAATTTTGGACAGTGTTATTTTTGTTGAGTAACTTGTGTATTTTTTACAGTGATAGGGCGATGCCTGAGGTTTTGAGCATATCCGTGAAATGGACAAAATCTTGATGGTTGGAGTGGTTGATGAATCTGAATCAGGCAGGACGCATGCCTTGTTCCACATTTTCATGCTTCAGCACATTATCCATGTGCAGTTGATGAGTCTGGACATGGCACGTCCTATGTAGCTCCTCAAAATCTAAGCTCGGCGACCATAATAGGGTCTCGCAGTCATCTGCATGGTACACCTTATCCACTATTTTTTATGCTATAGTTTGACTTTTACATCTGCATGAAGCTAGTATGTTAACTGCTATGGTGAGAAAACTGAACATGCACTGTAAACAGGAACGTGGCGTCCGTGAGTCGTGGTCTGTACGGCACGACCACCAGATGGTGTGGTCATCTGTAGTTGCCTGGTTTCCACTGTATTGTTTTGTTGGAGCAACTGGGCAAAATCTCTTGTTTCTTGCAAATTACACAGGTGATACTTGCAGTGCCCTTTTTGGTTTGTGTTTACTACAGTTTTTTTTTCTGCGGGGAGTTTGTTTTACAGTTCTGGACTTGCAGAATTGCAGCCACTTCAAATATGTAGTGCAGTCTGACAGTTTCTGTTTGTTGTATTGTTACCAGGAACTCTGATGGAAGCCTGGATAATGATATCCTGTTATTGTGATATTTTTGCACTCTTACATCCAAAAGGGAAAAGGTTCCAGCAAATATCTAGCGCCAATCACGTGAAATTTCCCTCGTTTGCTCAGATTGCACGGTTTGTTTGATGTACATTGTAAATCCATTACATGCACATACGTGGTTGTACCTCCGTGTATAGAAGCAAAACAAGAAATGATCATTAATTCATAGGCTTCAACAGTTTAACCCTGACGAGCATGGATGGTTCCATTTGTTTTTCTCAGTGTCAGGCTACCAACAGGATCAAGCAATCATTTTCTTTTCTTGTTTGGGAAGCAGACAACTTCTCCGTTAATATGTTGTAAAAAAACTACTGCTTTCTTGTTGGTTCATAACTGTGCACACTCCCAGCAGTGTGTGATCTGCGACTATGTAAATGATTGGAGTAACACACCAAACTGATCGTCAGCTGCTACTTCTGCGGGCTATCTCTGATGTATTTATGCTTGGTTTTACTATAAACATGTATGTAAACTATGATGTGTCTGTACATAGGCTGATGAAGTACTGATGATGTTTTCCCAAGTTCAGGATACAAAATAAACAGTAACCTATGTGTAGTCAATCTTTTAAGCAAATTTTCATGATGACATGATCTTGTGTTGTGCAGTCTGGCTACAGCGTCGAAGTGCGGATCGAGAGATCACCTTTCTCTGAACCACCCAATCTTTGGCTTCTGTTGCTGTCGTTTCTCTTGGTCAGTGAGTTCTAATTTACCTAGAAACTGTTTTGGTATCTGGTCAAATCTATTATTGCCTGAAAGCATGCATGGAAATTTTGTATTTCAAGGTTATGGTAGTTTGATGGCTCAACTTGAGCAACTTTGGGCGCGTTTGGTAGGCTGCAGATGTTCCAACCAGCCCCGCCAGGTGCAAGGCTCGGGTGATTGGATGCGTGCGAAGGGTGCTGGGCCAGGCTAGCACGCTGCTTAAAGCAGCCTCGGGCCAGGCCCACTGGGAACGGCTGAATAGGCCGTTTCCGTGGAGCCAGGCTGCGGGCGTGCGACCTAGACGAACGCGGCGCAGAGCAGCTGCAGCCATGGGAGAAGGCGGGAGCTCCGAAATTGCGGCGGGAGAAATTTGCTCACCGTCCGCCCAATTGACCCCTCTATTTAGCTCACCCCAAAATCGAAAACCACCATTTCTCCTATTCGAGCTCTTGCGATGGCAGGAGCGATTTGTGTGAAGGCGAAGGCGACTTCGACGGCGACCTCCACCGAGGTGGTGACCTCGACGACGAACTCGACTGGGACCTCGACCACAACCTCGACGGCGACCTCTACGCGAAGGCGGACGACAATTTTTATCTGCATCCGGTGGCTGTAAGAACTTCCGAGCTTATAATCCTTCTTCATACCATAGACCTGTGCATGTTTTTCGACAATTTGGTCATCTAAGTACAGTCGATGGATCTGCTGCTTATCGTCGTAGATTGATTGTGTAGTGCATGGATCTCCAGATGTATTCATCTTCATACATTGCCTGACTATGACGACATAAATGTGTTTGTAGGATCAGGTCCGTCGTAAGAACAGTCCCTCTGCAAATGCTATGTGAGAATGCACTGCCTGACCTGAACAACATTGCACCACCCTCCAAACCTCTAGATAGAGTGCCTGTGAATGCAATCCCTTGGATCCAGTCACTGACTCACCTGTGCAATCTAAGATGCCTGCCAAGGGCCTAAGAAGAGAGTGCACTCTGAAACTGATGAAGCGCCTCATAGGCTGGTAATGCACTGGACACCTCCCGTGTCACTCTTTGTTCTGAACAGGGTTGTTGAGCTAGTGCAGAAGGGGATCCACTTTGACAAAGGCTTCAAAGATCAGTATGTGAGGAAGGTCAGCGATAATGTTCTTGACTTCACTGGGCTTACTATCACCAACACTCAAATTTACAACCATATAAGAAAGTGGAGAGCCAAGTGGGTTAGGATTAACCAACTTAAGCAGATGCAAGGAGTAGTTTGGTATGAACACATGACGACTCTCATGATGGATGCAGTGAAGTTGCTTGCACACCTCACGGTTAGTTTCCGTGTACCCTCACATGGAATCGTATTTTGCTCTTCCTTGTTCATTGCCAACTTGAACTAGTCTGTACAATCTAACAATTTGGCTTGTCAATATTAGGTCCACCCCAAGGATGAGGAGTTGTTGAACTAGCCCATAAAAAAATTGCTCAAATGAAGACAATCTACGCGAGAGCGAATGTTCAGGCTCTTAATCTATACACTCCAGCATTGCTGATCCATGCAATGAACTTCCTTGTGGACCACAAAGATGAGCAGATCATGTATTCCAACATGACTACCCCGCAGAGGAATACCTGGCTTAGGACCTACCTGCGCAACCAGTCCGTCAGTGCATTCCCTCTAGACTAGTAAAACTGATTAGTGGCCTGTAATATGTTGGATGAGGTATATATTAACCCCTCCGTTGATGAACTTCAGATGCAGCACGAGTTTCTGTTCGTTTACTCCTGTTGCATCAGACTTGTTACTTTGATCCAGATGAACTCGGTTTTGTAATGCTATCCTATTATGCTATGGTATGCTATGCTTGTTTCATCGCTTCTCTTACGTGGTTTATCGGTAAGCATTGGGTAACCTTATCACAAGGTTGAAAAGGTTGTCGCAACAACAGCTTTGCATACAAACACAGCCATAGTTGCAAATGAGCATGCAAAGGATGTTACCAAACACCCAGTTCCATTCGTTCAGTTTATGCCACGTTCTTTACTACTCGCTACCAAATTAATCACACAACATGTCTCGAGGTCTGTATTTACCCAGCAGGACCCTTTGTAGCCTGTCCCAGCCAAATCAAAAGAGCTACTGGCTACTAAAACGTTGTCCTTATTCATGGCTCTCGCTGATCGAGGTAGCGGCGCGTGATCGCCTGCAAAAGAACATGACAGGACACACGAATTTATTTCTTGCTCGAGATGCGACCATGCATGCATGATGTGGATACATTCACGCGGAGATAAGAAATTATTGTTGCATGTAGTACTAGAATAATCATCAGAATGGGGCGCGTTCAACTTGATAATAAAGAATTAATCGTCGTCGGTGGCCATGTTCGATCGCGTGGATGGATGCAACTTGCATGGAGTTCACGTGTCTCCGAAACTAGCACCGTCACTCACTCAACCGATGAGCGCACCCCTCTTCAGTCTTCCGCTCTATAAATTCGCTGCCTCTTCAGAATCCAAACAACATCTCTGCAACTCACAAGTCACACCAGCTGTTCTTCCATCTCCCTGCGAAACACGCACCAACCATCCATGGCGCCCAAGCCGGAGAAGAAGCCTGCGGCGCTGGCGGAGAAGAAGCACGCGCCGGCGAAGGAGGAGAGGCCCGCTGAGAAGGAGAAGGCACCGCCGGCCGGGAGGCGTGCAGTGCTCAGACGCCTGATCCGCCGGCGGTGAAGCCGCAGACCCGCTTCTTCAACGACATATTCGAGAGGAATGGATAGCGCTACGCTACGTACGACGGTCGATCGACAAGGAAGGCCAGCCGTCGCGCCCGAGATGGTTCCTCGTCGATCGACAAGTACTAATCTAATTTGGCAAATGGTTGTCTCAAGCTAAAGAGCAATGATAGTCCCACCTGTCATTCATCTGCCGTTCACGGTCCTTAAGGACCCTCCTGATTCGTGCTTCGCTCTCTCGTCATATTTTTTCTTGTTTTGTATTGATATGGCATTCGTTTCAAATATATCAAATTTAAATGAAACAGTAATGAATTTTTTAATTCAGAAACGCTCTTTATAGATCCAACACATATTTGGACCATGTCAACCATTTTTCAATCAAATTACGGTACATCTCGATTCAAAAAAAAATGCCAAATTTATTACGGTTTCGTATATATGTCAAAGACATGCCATATCAATATGAAACAAATAATATATGACGAGGGGCCTAGCAGGAATCTACGAGGGATTGTCGGCGCCATAAGAAATGCATTTTCGGTGAACTCGCTCTTCTCTCTTTCTCATAAACTATCACGGTTGCCCTCGCAAATGAGAAGGTATCTTTTTTAGTGTAAAAATGTGTAAGAGATAAACTATGGGTGTCATATATATTAATATATGGCCATTAGAATGATATGGTTCTATTTCCAGCACAAATATTTATTGTTTTAATCGTCTTTAATTTGGGATGTCTTATCATTACTTTACTTTTGTAAAAACATATTAATGACCATATATGTTTTATCACACGTATTAGTCCAAGTTATAAAATAGTACTGTACCGATATAACAATATGCCTTGTATTATTTAGTTTTGTAGGCAGTAGTAGTATTACATAAGTTGAACACACTTACACACACACACACACAAGACACAACATAAGCAACTTATTCATCGATTGGTCAATCATCTCCCTCGACTGCCCATCCGGCCGGTGGCTGCCTCTTAGACTTGCTTGGTCGCGATGCGGCCGAGGCGGACGGCGTCAACGTAGTCGCGTAAGCTATGCGACGCCAAGCCGGGGATGGCGAGGCCGAAGCAGCGGTAGACCAGGGAGACGACGCCCTCGCGGTAGTCGCGGCCGGCCCTGGTCCACAGGAACGCCCCCTTCACCAGGTCGCCCACGGCGTTGCCATACTTGGACAGCACGTACCGTGGGTCGAAGTAGTTGGGGTCGGGCTCGTCGCCGGCGAGCTCCTTGCCGTGGTACCACCCGTCGTAGTACACGCAGGTCCCGCCGTGGCAGAACTTGGCCACCGGCGCCGTGAACGGCACCCGGGGCACGATGTCGTACCGGTACACCACGCGGTCGTAGCAGGCCGTCGCCTTGGTCGCATTGCGGAAGAACTCGACGAACTTGACGTCGCCGACGCGCGGCTGGCCGTAGGTCTGCACGGAGCTGAGCTTGCCCAGGATGTCCTTCTCGCCGTGCAACGCCAGGAGCGCCGGGAAGAGGGCGGCGAGCGCGCCACCGAGGCTGTGCCCGGTGACGTAGAGCCGGGCGTTGGGGTGCTTCTTGAGCTGCTCCCGGACCACCTTGCGGAGCTGGTAGTAGGCGAAGGACTTACCCTTGGGGGCGGCGGCGTCCTCCCGTGGGAAGGCGCGCGCGGGGTTCTTCTCGTCTTCCTCCTGGAGGCCCAGCGCCTTGAGGAAGCCGACGTGGACTTTGCCCATGGCGCCAATGCCCAGCCACGACAGCTCCACGTCCGTCGACCAGTCCTTCATGTTGAGAGGCTCGGTGCCGCGGAACGCTACCATCACGAAGCTCGCGTCCTTGGCCACGTCCGTCATCACGAACGATTGCGTAGTGTCATCATTTAGGAACTCTGCGCGTATCAGTTTTTTTTTTTAAATGCAACATATAGATACACACTCATACAGGAAACTTAATACTAGTAATCGTGTGTCAAACTTTTGCTACTTACTGTTCCAGCCGTTGTAGAACCCCACGAAATTAAACTGCAAATCACGGTGCACACAAATACATATACATTAGTATATGTGATTACTCGATAAATAAGCTAAGCTACGTATATGTAGATATTAGTTTAAGAGAAAGGGTTGCAAGATATAGAAATTATGCGCAAAGTGTCTTTGCCTCCAGAACTCCAGTGTTCACTGCATTTTAAAATATTCAAAAATTATATGATGTTTCAGAAAATTCTGAATTTTTTTAGACATAGCTAATGATATATCTTACAAGCATTTAGAATCCCAATGCAAAATTCTTTAAATTACGTGTTACACAAAAATTGTAAATCTGGTAAAATTAGAGATTTGAGATATGCATACTCGTATCCAAACTTTATCATTTTTGTGTAACTCGGAATAATACAAAGTATTTGAAATTGATATTTTACACGTTTGTGGGAATGTGGGATATACCATTGGCTCCATCCGGATTTTTTAATTTAAAAGTGTTAGATATGATTTTCATTTATTTTTTTAAATGACAGGATCACTTGTGGCACCTGACTAGAAATGGACGCTCTTACTTTAGTTCCATGTTATGTTCATTGTTTCCCAGCAGTTCGTACAGGCATGGGTCCTCTTTTAGATTGCATACCATGTGGTAGATACTCTCATGTACTCTACTTAATTTAGGCAAAATTACTCTGTCCACACAAAATCAGCATATATTCTACCACCTTCGCGATGCATGTACTGGTTGCAACCCGCTCGTTATCAGCTGGCTTTTTACGAGTTTATACGATTAGTATTGAACGCTTTACGTGTGTACTAGGATAATTACCTTCCAGACGTTGTTGACCACGTTCTTGATGTAGGCCCTGTTCTCGTAGGCGATCTTGGACGCCATGACGGTGACCTCGGAGACGAGGTACTGCTGAACAACAAGGGGTGTCGCGGCGCACCCACCGCTCTCCAGGTCCGCGGCTTCACCGGAGACGACGATGTCGAGCACCTGCAGATGTCGCATGTCGCCGCTGGAGGTGGCCGGCGGCGCCGGCTTCAGCTTCGTCCTCCCGTCGATCATCCCGATCACCGTCACGAAGTCGGGCGCCTCCCGGTCCAGCGGGATCACCAGCTTAACTGCATGCACGTGCATGTGTCCGCGTCGTCGTCATTCCGTTCAGTACAGTCATGCATGCATGCACACTAAATATTTCTTAAGTATTCTGTCATTGGACATACTTATAGACGTATGGTTAATGGTTACATACTACGTTATCAGCATCTTCAATTTGTTCCACACAAAAAAGTTCGTCCATTTGGTTGATTTTAGTTACCCGCATGTGTTGGCACGTAGTACTTTTTTGTAACTCAAATTGAATAGTTAAGTTCAGTCAAATTTAGTTTGATCAGTACCTTAAAAAAATACCTTAATTTTTTTTAGTTTGATCAGCTTGTGCAAGCTCTTGCATCAGTTGCATGTATGTACGTTTGTGGTACATATGCCCTGATTTCAAGTTTGATCATGAGTTAAACGATTTAAGAACAAGATTCTTAATTATACGTATGTGCATGCATGTATTCGTGTGTTCGAACGTACATCTGACGATGTTCCACACGACGCCGAGGAGGCCGCCGTTGAGGGCGACGAAGTTGAGGAGGAACTCGAGGGCGATGCCGAATACCTTGACCGGCCAGTATGCGGCGGCGAAGAACTTGAGGATGGCCTCGACGAGCGCGACGAGGGGGCTTGGCGGCGCGTCGCCGACGTCGAGCACGGTCTGGTCGCCGGCGTCGACGAAGGCGTAGCTGGTGATGGGCCGCCGCAGGAGCATCATCGACAGGATGTCGACGAGCCGCACCTTCTCCGACCGGATGATCAACTTCTCCCCTCCCATCTTGCTCTTGGCACGCCAGCCACCGGCAGCAGCTTCGGTCGACGCCGCCATTTTCAGTTCACCGGCCACCGGGATCGAGCTAGCTAGCTTCTTCCCCTAGCTACGTGATTTATGTGTTGACACAAGTGAAGTGATAGTGCAGTTATTATTGCACGATGCTACCCCGGGGAGAATGGGTGCCCTTTTATAGGGCTGTCGAGCGAGGCAGACTGGACCGGGCCAGCCCGGCCGGGCTTGGGTTTATGTACCTTTTTTTTTGGAATCAATGCATTAAAACAGTGAGCAAAGCAGAGTTGCTCGTCACTACTTAGAACGGATACACACGGATCAACACCGTCAGTTACAAGGGCATCTTGCCCAATCATGTCAGCAGCAAGGGTGTGAGCTTTTATTAGCACTTTAGCAGCGGTACGTCTTGCTATGATGTGGGCCTCCTGAACGGGGTCGGGCTGTGGGTAGGCTAGGGCTAGGCAGGCCCTGAGAACCTTTCTGCGGTCCCAACCGAGCCCGCGCATGAGTGTTTCTGTCTACTGAGCGTATATATCACGAGAAACAAAGCATGTGCGTTGATCCAGCTTGTAGACGACGAACAACATCGGATTAGCACCACGAGAGGAATGGATTCGCCTGTCTATATTGATGTGTGCTACTCTCCTAACCTGCATATATTCCGTCTTCGTCTCCTCCGTGCATTTCACATGCACGTAGGCCTCACAAAGGCTTTCCTGATTATTCCCCTATACGTACGATTACACACCGTCGCACGACTCACACATTGTTACATAAATCCTAACTGCCAGAGAGCAGCTCTGGTCCGTTCACCGGTGTCCGTCCCCTTAATTTTTGGGCCCTCTTCGTTTGTTCGGCATTGAGAGACGGAACGCGTGGACGGCGAGGAGCGGGTGACGGGGAATCCTGAGGTTGGCAATGGCGGCTCCTAGATCATGCCATGGAGGACAGATTTGGTGGCACCAGGCCGAAGGTACCCTGAGTGGCGTGGGGATGATTTTGGGCGTAAGCCCGGCGCTCCGGCGCCAGCGGCAGCAATACTGGTGGGTGTCGCTACCCTATTGGGGGCGTCGTTGTGGTCACCCCACGCCAGGGCTTCGGGTGAAACCCCCTGACTTTGGTCTCGGCGACTGAGGCGCTCTGCGTCTTCACTTTTTTGGGGGTCGTCGTGGAGCTCCCGATATCTTTTGGTCGCGCCTCGTATCTTATTGGGGGTGTCGTATCTTTTGGGGCGGAGCCTTTTCAAGGAGAGACATAAGAAACCATAGACCAATGTTTGATTCCGGTCTAACTTGATTCTACATATGTTAGATTTGTATGTCCTTAACGACGACACCTTGAAGGTGGAGGTGTCGTCACACTGAATTCGACATTATGGTAACGTTATTGTCATGGTGAGGCCATTGTGACCAACCCAACTGACACGACGTACGTAGCGTATGAATTATGATAGTCTCGCCATTGACGGGTCTCGATCCAATAGACTATCACCATGCGCTTCGACATGATCACTCTATGATGGCAACATTGATGATTGTTTTTTTTTTAAGGTCACTGGGGGGATTACTCCCCACCTGAATTTTCTTGTATTAATAACAGAAGGCCAGAACGCCGAGATTTACAGGGGGTGGGACGAGTATCAAGGGTGAAATACATGGGGTGGGATGGGAGCCTTGAGCTACACGGCGAACCGTTCGAGCCCATCGGAGGCGTCATCCTGCTGCGAGGCAGGTAGACGGTGTTTCCAGAGCGCCACGTCCTCACGACAGCGGCTGCGCAGGACGGCAAGGGAGGGTGCGTCGGCATTGAAGACAACACCATTGCGGTGCTTCCAGAGCTGCCAACAGCATAGGAGGATGAAGGTCGACAGTGACCCGGACGGCACGCCAGTGGGGGGAGGCATCGCATGCAGCGCTCCGACGTCCGACGTGCTCACCGCGCAGGCCCCGACTGAGGCCCAGAAGCACTGCGCGGAGGGACACTCAAAGATCAGGTGGTTCGCCGTCTCCAAAACAGCGGGGCACAGGGGACATCCGCACTCCTCGGCAACGAGGATGTTTTTGCGGAGGAGGGTGTCCCTAGTTTGGATGCGGCGGAGGGAGGCCAGCCAGCCAAAGAACTTCACACGGGACGACGCTCGGCTGTCCCAGACGAAAGGTGCAAACGGTGCGGTCACCCCACCGTGGCACGTAAGCTGGTACAGCGCAGAAGTCTGGAGCCGTCCCTCCTTAGTGGCGCAGCGGGTCAGAGTCCGCGAGTCCTCGAGGGCACCGAGACGGATGCCCGCAAGAACACCCTCAAGCTTCTCCTTCTGGTCCTCGGCCACAGGAGTAAGACGGGGACGGAGGGAAGAGCCTAGCCCACGCTCGAGCACCGAGGCGACAGATGCTTGCTCGTCCAGGGCGTGCATGAACAAGGCGGGCATGTCGGTGCAGATCGCGCCGGAGGGGAGCCACGGGTCCAGCCAGAACGTACATCGCGTCCCGTCCCCCATGCACATCGAGGTGATGGACCTGTACAGGGGTACGAGGGTGCAGAGCGAGCTCCAGTGAGCACCGGGGAGGCACCGGGCCGTCAGGGCTGAGAGCGGGCGATCACCGATCATCCTCCAGACCCAACGCGCCCAAGGCGACTCATCGCGAGCGTGGAGGCGGTGCAGGAGCTTTATGAGGAGGCAACGGTTCTGATCCTTCAGAGATTTGATGCCGAGACAGCCCTCCGCTTTCGGCCTGCAGACCTCGTCCCATGCCACCAGGCATTGCGCACCGGAGACACGCTCGACGGCAGCCCAAAGGATGATTGTGACAAGTGTGTTTTGGTCAAGGTTCTCATGTCATTCTTTTGTTAATATTCCAATCTATTTTTCTAATAATACATGATGTTCGACATCCTGCCTTGCAAGAAGGGTAAGGGGTCTCTGTCCACATTAATAATATGTTGAACAATCTTAAGCTCTCTGATAAGGCAGGTACATCATCAATCATGGAGCTATTCAAAACCTTCAATGTTAGTTCAAACTCCGCTTGTATATATGTCCTTATACAATTTTAGGAGGCAAGTTATGTTTTGGTGATGCTATTTATTTTAATATTAATTGTGTTATAGGAAATCATGGTGGAACATCAACATTGCCAAATATGGAGATGCATGGGGCTAGTTTAAGGATCCTTATTAATGCAACAATCAATTTATCCCATTTTTAATCAATTGCATTTGTTTCAGGGTTTATTTGATTTACATTTTTAGTTAACGAATAAGATCATATGGTTTGCTATAAAATTCTACTATGACGCGGGAAACTCTGGCACATACGTGAATCCATATGGAAGGAATTGGAATGGGAGCACTACTAAACGAGAAATACAGACCTATAAAAGTGAAAACCAAGTTCCATAAAATTTTAAAATATACTCATGTAGAGAATGGATAAAGGTATATATATGACATTTCTGGTCTATAGAAAAATAACAAAATATTTGTGTTGTGTAGCGAGTTCCAAATTTGTTACTTGATAACACTACAAACTACAAAGTGTGACTGCGTGGCTTCTGCTCAGTTCACAAATTTTTGGAAGCGTAGAAATATGATTTTCGGAGGAGAGAGAACAATTCAGATTTCGTTGTGGTCCCATTCAGATGATGGTTCTTGTAATCATGTATGTTGGCCATGTCGTGAACTCACTACTTTTGTTATTCCGATAGGCGATAATACACAAAAGCTTTTCGGATGTAATTTCATAATAAATGATTTCATTGTCTTCTATGTACATGACTAGTATCAAAGGTTAAATTTATATGATTTCAACTAATCCATCCCATTCACATATAGATTTTGGACCAACTTTTTGACATACTATTAGTCAAGCTTTGACTTGCAACGTTGAAAAATAATTTTAAATACTTGGATAAAATATTTAAAGAATCAGATATAAGGATTTGCCTCAAAGAGAAAATTTAAAATATGTTTATTATTATTATGATGATTATTAATATTACCAGAGATTTTAAATCAATAATAAATTGTAGCAACATAATTTTGTCCAAAATGTTAACTATTAGGGAACCGAAGCAAAAAACCACTAAACACCCATATTGAAACATTTTTCATCCACATATCTCATTAAAACCATCTAATGGATTTGCGTGAGGGTTGCCATGTTATTAATTAAGAATGTTTGAGAAATGAAAAATAGTCCCTCTATTCACAATTATTTGCATTCTAAATTTACGCAATATCTGTTTTTTTTGTAAAAATTGACAAATGTATAGGAAAGATATCTTCATCTTTAATACAAAATCAATATTATTCGAATGATCATAAAATTATTTTATACTATATGCTTTGGTTGAATAAATGTTGATAAGTTTTCTTACTCCCTCCGGTCCGTTAAAAGTATTGTAGGATCAAACTACACAACCAGTACAACTATTATGTATACCTTCCGACGTTTTTTCTGGATTGGAGGAAGTATTAATTAAGATCAAATAGGTAGGTTTTGTAAAAATAAAATGATGGGGGCCTAATTTACTCGATAAACTATAGAACATATTGCTTATATGGTGGCAATTTAAGCAAGTCTGATGCGGGATTTTCAATACAATTGCCTCCTAATTTTTAAGTCGTGCTAGAGTAAAGTTTCTTTTGACTAATCTACATGTTGTTTTATTAATTAATGATCAAGGATAAAGACATGTCACAACTTGTAAGAAAGTGGGACTATTTTGAACAAAGGTGCATACATATGTATAGCTAAACAACATTAATTAATTATGCTTGTTTTTAAAGTTTAAAATTTTCATCTAAATTATATTCTCGTGTTATATTTTAAATGTTGCGACGGAATATGCACCAAATCCTTATATACAATAATATTTAATATCTACTAGGCCATAGCATTGTTATGAAAAACACAATATGGTGGTGCCAACACATCTAGCAAGTTAAGAAGGTAATTTTAAATTTATTCACTTAAATATATAATCAACATAACTAATCTTATTCACTTAAATATATTATTAACATAGTTTAATTAGGTGGGCCTTGAAACGTAAAGGCAAGGAATGGTTTGCTAGACTTCCGCACCATTGCATAACTAGTTGGAAAGAATTGCATTAACAAATTTATGCATAAATTCTCTTCTTTATGCAAGACAAATTCGACAAGAGATGACATCCTTTACTTAAAAATTGGGAGTATGATTATCTAAAGGTTACGAGAGATTTTCTAAACTTATTGATTTTCTTATATGATTTTCAGGATCAAACACTTTTGGAAGGATGTGGAGCCAATTTGGATGATTGAGAAAGAAAGGAATAACTTTTCGTTCGGCATGATGTCCAGATGGCGTTCATATGGTTGAAGACGATGCATGGTATGAACATACCCGCTCGTACTAGTGATCTTAGTAGGCGTCGATGCATTCCCCTTATCAACACCACCAACTTTTGTAAATTGGGTTGACTACAGAAGAACAATCAAGAAGCGAGAAACCGATGTCAGAACAGAGGAAGAGAGATTTGGAGGATAATTATCTCAGTTAGATCCATTCTGAGGTCCTCTTTTCAGAAAGATCTTCCATTCCACCATCAAGAACACCACTGTTAGAGGGAGAATACTACTTTTAAGGCTAAGGTTGGAGATCCTATTCATACTTTGACTCAAAGATCTATATCAGGTTAATCATCCATATTGTGACTTACTACGGTAATATCAAAGCGATTCCATTTATTTGATTTTTGTGTTTGGTTGCTATTATCCACATGATCCACATACCTACATGGGTAAGCACTAATTTCCATATAATATGTGGCCATCTTGTGATATGAATGAGCAGCGAAGGAAAAAAAGAGGAGCACGAGAAGGCACGATGCATAGAGTGTTGCTCCAATCCGATGGCATTAATTGCTGAGACAACCATTGATGATGGTAATGGGAGGCAGTACAATGTATACGTTTAAACAGATCCGACAGTAGGAGTTTGGTTATTCAATAGTGACTCACCTACTGAACACTCAATATAAAGGGTATCATTACATCATTGTTGCTCGAAGGCATATTCGCTATCACCATGAATTGAATTATATGTGCCTAATTTCTCTATTGCGGGGAACACCTTTTTTTCTAGTTATGTATTTTAATGATAGTTACTTGCAATTCTTTATTAAAATCTATTATTTACCACCACAATTATTCTTCCATCTTAATGTGAGACCCCGTAGTTAGAGGTTCCGCAAGGATAGATACTAGATATGGGCATTTGGCATGCATGCATGTGAAATTATGATTTTTTTAGCTTTTGTGTTAAGAAGGCTAAAGAGATCGAAAATTATCTCGTGTCGATTTTTTTAAATAAGTTATAGAAACGAGTGTGATAAGGCTCGGCAGGAACTTTGCCTAATTAAGTTATAGAATTCACATGTCTAAACATTAACACTTTATATAACCAAAGAATCCACACATCATCTGATTGGGCAAAGGTGTCCGATCTTTCGATGAGATGGAGATACGTCGATTCTGGTGGAGTTTGACCTTGGCGATCCGACTACTACTCACACGTACGCAGCGTCAATGCAATCGCTAGTCCAATCTCCCGAGGTTACCAATCCTGCAGAAGCACGATCAACCTGACCAATAGGTCTAGTTCTACCTGCGATCGAGAAACAAGTAAGAACCAATAATGCAATCAAGAATTGCGGATATAAGATGAACTTTATTGAAAAGGTGGGATTCTGTAGCGGTCTTAATCTGGTCGTTGGACACAAATCGAGATTACGAAGATGCAGCGAAACGCTAGGCAGTCTTTTAGCTAAACAAAATCCGAGTCTAAACGAAACCCTAGACGAGGTATATAAGGAGGAAAGGAGGGGGTTTTCGGCCAGCCTTGGGAGTTGGTCGAATCCTTCCCTAGATGGATTTTCCTTCCTAATACGGACTCTAAAAACGCACTAAAACTTCTGGTCCGAAATTACATGGGCCCTGGCCCATTAATAAAGGTGATGCAGCACCATATGTAACTATGAACGAAAATATGAAGTGTAGACTTGATTATTTCGCCTAGCCTCCATTGGTGGCATCATCATCTCCAACGCGTCCACTCCGGCTGTGATCTCCATCCACGTACATGCTCCATAGCTTGTCCTTCTCATCCATGCTTGGTCCATCATTCCTAAGAGAGACAAATACATCTACTTTAGGCAGCATCATATTCTCATGTACATTAGGAGTAGCTCGTAGAAACGAAAGTACCTGCTGTTGGAGTTGACGGGCACGAGCTCGAGTTAACGGTCCTTGCATTTGAGGAGGTGTATTTGTCGTGGTTGCATCTATAGTAGGTATGTCCTCATCATCCTCCCCTTCTTGAATTGAAGTCGTCCTCGACGCCATTTCATCATTCTCTCCCAAGTATGGCTTCAAATCTGCAATGTTAAATGCGGGACTAACCCCAAACTCTACAGGCAGCTCAAGTTTATATGCATTATCATTTATTTTCTCTAACACCTTAAAAGGACCATCAGCTCGTGGCATTAATTTAGACTTGCGCAAATCAGGAAAACGGTCCTTGCGCAAATGCAACCAAACAAGATCTCCAGGTGCAAACACAATATGCTTTCTTCCTTTGTCACCATACAGTTTATACTTAGCATTCATTCGTTCAATATTCTCTTTAGTAGTGGCATGCAACTTTAAAATCAATTCAGCACGTTGTGTAGCATCAAAATTATTTTGCACCGTAGATGGAAGAGGCAATAAATCAATAGGTGCACGAGGAACAAAACCATACACAATCTCAAAAGGGCACAACTTTGTGGTAGAATGCATAGAACGATTATAAGCAAATTCAATATGAGGCAAACAATCTTCCCACTTTTTCAAATTCTGTTTTAACACAGCCCTTAACATAGTAGACAGAGTTCTATTCACTACTTCAGTTTGTCCATCAGTTTTGGGGGTGACATGTAGTACTGAATAATAATTTCGTCCCCAACTTAGCCCATAAACATCTCCAAAAATGGCTAAGAAACTTAGTATCACGATCAGAAACAATAGTATTTGGCACACCATGCAAACGAATAATTTCACGAAAGAATAAATCAGCAACATGGGCAGCATCATCACTCTTGTGACAGGGAATAAAATGTGCCATCTTAGAAAATCTATCCACAACAACAAAAATGTTGTCCCTCCCCTTCTGAGTACGAGGCAATCCCAAAACAAAGTCCATAGAAATATCCTCCCAAGGTATACTAGGAACAGGAAGAGGCATATATAAACCATGTGGATTAAGGCGGGACTTAGCTTTTTGACATGTAGTGCAGCGAGCAATAAACCTCTCAACATCCCGACGCATGCGTGGCCAAAAGAAGTGTGCAGCAAGCACGTCCTCTGTCTTCTTGACGCCAAAATGGCCCATCAATCCTCCTCCATGCGCCTCCTGCAACAACAAAAGACGAACGGAGCTATCTGGGATGCATAGCTTGTTAGCACGGAACACAAATCCATCATTGAGGACGAATTTGTTCCATGTTCTTCCTTCCTTACAATGCTGCAACACATCTTTAAACTCAACATCATGCACATATTGTTCTTTTATGGTTTCCAATCCAAATATTTTGAAATCAAGCTGAGAAAGCATGGTATATCGACGTGACAAAGCATCAGCAATAATATTGTCTTTACCCTTTTTGTGTTTAATGACATAAGGAAAAGACTCAATAAACTCAACCCACTTAGCATGTCTACGATTCAGTTTAGCTTGACTACGAATATGCTTCAAAGATTCATGATCAGAATGTATAACAAATTCTCGGGGCCACAAATAATGTTGCCAAGTCTCTAAAGTCCGAACAAGAGCATATAATTCCTTATCATAAGTAGAATAATTCAGACTAGCCCCACTCAGTTTTTCACTAAAATATGCAACAGGTTTACCATCTTGTAACAACACACCTCCCAACCCAATTCCACTAGCATCACACTCTAGTTCAAAAGTCTTATTAAAATCAGGAAGTTGAAGTAATGGAGCATGTGTTAACTTATCTTTCAATGTCATAAAAGCATCCTGTTGTGCATCGCCCCAAACAAAGGGCACGTCCTTCTTTGTCAGCTCATTCAGTGCCGCTGCAATAGAACTAAAATCTTTGACAAAACGCCGATAGAACCCAGCAAGGCCAAGGAAGCTCCTCAGTTGGGTGACCGTAAGAGGAGTTGGCCAACTCAAAATAGCCTCAATCTTTGCGGGATCCACTTCAATGCCCTGCGCTGTGACAACATAACCAAGAAACGCGACTCGATCGGTGCAAAAGGTGCACTTCTCAAGATTACCAAATAAACGTGCAGCACGCAAAGCATCAAAAACAGCACGCAAATGATTGACATGATCCTCTAAAGATTTGTGTATATCAAGATATCATCAAAATAGACCACCACAAAACGTCCAATAAAAGCACGTAAAACTTCATTCATCAATCTCATGAAAGTACTAGGAGCATTAGTTAAACCAAAAGGCATTACTAACCACTCATAGAGGCCAAATTTAGTTTTAAATGCTGTTTTCCATTCATCTCCTAATTGCATACGAATTTGGTGGTAACCACTACGCAAATCAACTTTAGAAAATATGGTAGAACCACTCAGCTCATCAAGCATATCATCCAAACGTGGTATAGGGTGTCTATAACGAATTGTAATATTATTTATAGCCCTACAATCAGTGCACATGCGAGATGATCCATCTTTCTTAGGTACCAATAAAATTGGAACAACACATGGACTAAGAGACTCACGAATATAACCTTTATCAAGCAGTTCCTGAATTTGTCGTTCAATCTCTTTAGTCTCCTCAGGGTTGGTGCGGTATGCCGCGCGGTTAGGAAGTGAAGCTCCAGGAATCAAATCAATTTGATGTTCTATTCCGCGAATGGGTGGCAGCCCCGGTGGCATCTCTTGGGGAAAAACGTCCTTAAACTCCTGCAAAATGTTAGCAACGACAGGGGCAAAGAAGGAGGCATATCCTCAAATGAAAACAAAACTTCTTTGCAAACAATTGCATAACACACAAAGTGTAACATCCAACTCAGAAATATCAGTTTTGGTAGCAAGTAAAGATGGATGTTTCAAACGAATTTCATTGGAAAGTGAGGAACCAGATTTATTATTTTTCGGAGGTGGCATGACGTCATTAGCAACAATCTGATTCTCACTCATATTTTTCTGCTCAGTTTTTGCTCTACTAGCTCTAGCAAGATCATCTTTCAAAATTTGTTCAGGAGTCATAGGTTTAAGACCAATTTTCTTTCCATTGTGCATAAGAGTATACTGATTAGTTTTACCAATATGAACAGATTCTTTATCAAATTGCCATGGTCTACCAAGTAACAACGAACAAGCTTGCATGGGCACAACATCACAATCCACAAAATCAGAATACGTGCCAATGGAAAAATGCACTCTCGCTGTACGAGTTACCTTAAGTCTACCTGTGGTGTCGAACCATTGTATGTGGTATGGATGGTGATGTTGTCGTGTGGTTATAGAGAGCTTTTCCACCATGTCAATGCTTACCAAATTGTTACAACTCCCACCATCAATGATGATCCGAATAGCACGATCCTTGACAACACCACGGGTCTGGAACAAATTATGGCGTTGATCATGCTCAGCTTGACTTAGTTGCACACTCAAAGCGCGTTGTGCAACCAAGCTCTTGTAGGAATCCGCAGCTTCGGCGGCCATAAACTCCACGTCTTGCTCAGGATGGCCATCGTCCCCTTGCTGCGCAGAAAGAAGAGCAAGTGTTTCCTCATCATAATCACTAGCAGAATCATACTCACCATCTTCCCGCACGATCATGACGCGCTGAGTTCTGCACTCGCGCTCAATATGACCATAACCCCAGCATTTGCGACACTGAATGTCCCGCGTCCTGCCCGTGGATCCCGTGGACGACACCGAACTCCGAGGAGGAACAGTAGATGTCGATGGCGGACTCGGTACCGGTGTGCGGGAGTACGGCGTGGTGGACTTGGGGCCGGAAGAAGGGGTGCAGCACCGCGGGGCGTCGTATCCTGTTGGCGAGGCGCCCATGAAGATGAAGATGTACGACCTGCAGAAAAATTAGTGCGTGGCCGCTGCTCCCTATCCTGCACTTCACGTTCAGCTTTGCAAGCAAGATGAAACAAACGAGTGATAGAATTGTACTCCTTATATTCTAAAATCGTTTGAATTGGTTTATTCAGCCCCCCCAAAAATCTTGCAAACATAGCTTCATTTTCCTCAACAATATCACAACGAATTAAACCAGTTTGCAATTCTTGATAATATTCTTCTACTGATTTTCTACCTTGTTGCAAACGTGTCAGTTTTTGAAGCATTTCACGCTGATAATAAGGAGGTACAAAACGAGTACGCATAGCAGCTTTTAAAGCAACCCAAGTAGTAGGAATATTATCATGATACAGGCGACAATGTTCAGACCACCAAACTGAAGCAAAACCTGTAAACTCACAAGTGGCAGCACAAACACGTCTATCCTCAGGGTAATTTAAACATGCAAAACGTTGTTCTACCTCTAATTCCCAGGTAAGATAAGCATCAGGATTATATCGACCCTCAAAAGGTGGAATTGTTAATTTGAGCTTAGCGACATGTTCGACATGTTCTTCATCACGCACCTGAGGTTGCCGCTGCAAGTTGTTCCTAGGGTGTTGGTGTGGACGACCCCGCGTTGTGATGATTGTCTACCTCTGTTTCATAGCCGTCCAAGTTAGCGTCGTCGCCAGGGGCGGCTGCAGATGCCGCTGAAGCTCCTCCTGGCTCCTCAAGGCGAACCCGACCGGCACGAGAACAGTGTTGCCGGGCACGTGAAACAGCTCAGGTATGCGCGTCTGTAGCTTCTCCAGCAAGCGATCAAACTTGCCAGTCAGATCAGTCAAGGAGGTGTTGACGCCGTCAAATTTGGTGTTGAAAGTGCCCTCTAGACCATCGAGACGGTCCATGGCGCTGCCAACCCGTGTCTCGATGTCCAGAGAATGGTTGGACACCATCTTCTCGAAGTGCTTGTACAACTCCTTGTTCGTCATCTTGTTCATCTCGTCGCCTGACATGGTTAGTAGAGACAGGAGACAAAACACAAGTATATGTTCCTAGGACTACAAATATGGTGGAAAATCACGCAAACCGTGAAGCAATATACAAAGCCCTTACAAATTCCTTACCACGCAGGAGAGCGTCACGGCAGCCGCGAGGACAAGCACCTCAAAGATTGGCAAAGCGATTACCAGGGAAGGCACAATGCACGTAGTAGAAATCTGTGGAGCTGTAGGAGGCTTTATGGTAGCAAGGATTAGCAATAATCAAATCAGGAATGCAAGTTGAATAAACGCTCAAAGACGGTACTGTGCTGGTCCTAGGCTAGACCGTACTAGAGACGAGCCTATAGCACCAACAAAGTCAAGGCGCGGCAACAACAAGCACAAATGGAGAGCTCAAAAGCAAGATATAAGTGAAGATCACAGAAATTTCCGAACTTTTTTTCACAAAAGTGGCAAAAACTCAACCTTCCCGACTCTTTTGGCAATTCTGAGCGTTCCGGAAGGCGATCAACCACATAGTTGTTGGGTTGGACAGATCTTTTTCTGCTGAAAATTTTGATAGGTCGCACGTCGAAAACGGAGTTCGTATGCAAAAGTTATGGCCGGTCAAAGTTTAGGCAGAAAAACTGCCCAATTCGGACTAAAATCGGACTGGACTAGTAGAAATCAGGGTCAACCCGACTTGGATGCGGATTTGACTTTTTTTTTGCTCTTTTTTTTACAAGTCTAAACGAAACAAATATGAACCCTAAACATATGGGGGTGGCGGCGGTAGAGATGGTGGTGGTGGTGGCGGCGGTAGAGATGGTGGTGGTGGGTATGGAGATGGTGGCGGTAATATGTATGGCGGCGGAAGGCTGGTGAGTGGTGGCGAGATGCGAGTCGGCGGCGACGGCGGCGAGACAACTATGCAAAGAACTCGAAACTCTAAAGGAACTAGACGCTAAGACCAGCAACTCGACACGACGATGCAGACGAAAATTCAACAATGCAATGCACTGAAAAGAAAACGAAAGGCTCGGACTGGTTGTAGGACAGGATGATCTAACCCTAATTGTATTTTTTGCTTTTTCGTGGACTGTAAGTATGAAGATGCAATCTAAACTAGTAAAACAGTAAATCTCACCGAGCAACCTGAAATCTGATACCACTTGATAGGGTAAAGGTATCCGATCTTTCGATGAGATGGAGATACGTCGATTCTGGTGGAGTTTGACCTTGGCGATCCGACTACTACGCACACGTACGTAGCGCCAATGCAATCGCTAGTCCAATCTCCCGAGGTTACCAATCCTGCAGAAGCACGATCAGCCTGACAAATAGGTCTAGTTCTACATGCGATCGAGGAACAAGTAAGAACCAATAATGCAATCAAGAATTGCGGATTTAAGATGAACTTTATTGAAAAGGTGGGATTCCGTAGCGGGCTTAATCTGGTCGTTGGACACAAATCGAGATCACGAAGATGCAGCGAAACGCTAGGCAGTCTTTTAGCTAAACAAAATCCGAGTCTAAACGAAACCCTAGACGAGGTATATAAGGAGGAAAGGAGGGGGTTTTCGGCCAGCCTTGGGAGTTGGACGAATCCTTCCCTGGATGGATTTTCCTTCCCTAATACGGACTCTAAAAACGCACTAAAACTTCTGGTCCGAAATTACATGGGCCCTGACCCATTAATAAAGGTGATGCAACACCATATGTAACTATGAACGAAAATATGAAGTGTAGACTTGATTATTTCGCCTAGCCTCCATTGGTGGCATCATCATCTCCAACGCGTCCACTCCGGCTGTGATCTCCATCCACGTACATGCTCCATAGCTTGTCCTTCTCATCCATGCTTGGTCCATCATTCCTAAGAGAGACAAATACATCTACTTTAGGCAACATCATATTCTCATGTACATTAGGAGTAGCTCGTAGAAACGAAAGTACCTACTGTTGGAGTTGATGGGCACGAGCTCGAGTTAACGGTCCTTGCATTTGAGGAGGTGTATTTGTCGTGGTTGCATCTATAGTAGGTATGTCCTCATCATCATCCATTTTGAATATTTAAATTCAAATAAAGGGCAAGTGGAATAATCATTTCCTTTATTGTTACAACGAAATTTCCAATAATCGTTACGTGTTGAAATATCTATGAAAAATACAATAAACATGAGAATCAAATATAAATCCAAGTATGTATTACTGGAATTGTTACATTGGAGTTTTTCAAAAACAAACACAAGGAGAAAAAATACAAAAGACCGAAGTTCTAAACACATAAACTATTCCAATTTATCTTTCGAAATTTCTTCAAACTTGCAAAAAGAAGAAGACAACTCAAAATGGATGGAAACACCAATAGATCGACCATAAATCCTAGACTCCAGATACTAGTGTAACAACCCTACCACACACGCCACGGAAGAATTACATTTCTTAACCGTGGTTAGGAGTACTGACATATGGATGGAAACACCAAAAGATCGATCATAAAACCAAAGCAAAACTCATAGCCACAAAAATTGGTTCTGTGCAAATTCAAGTATTGCTTAACTAGTAATCGCATAAAAAAAATCGTTTGCTATACATACTCAGATGGCCTAGTTTCACACCGCTGACAGCTGGGCCCGCAGTGCTGCACCCAAAATCACAAAACTCCCGCCACACTGGTCCTCCTCCAATTGCGCTTCCCCGCCCAACTTTTGGCCACGTCAGTGATCCGACGCAAAGTGCATCCAGCCCGTCCGTCCCGATCTGCAGCGAACGGCTGGATGACTTCACGCCAGCGATCCGTGGCACTCACCCGTCCACCAATCAGCGCCACCTCCTCCCATCTATATATAGATTCCTCACATCTCATCTGCAACCAAATTCCCCACCTTCCACCGAAACCAAATCAACCAGCGCCGCCCCTCACCTCCAAGAACCATCCATGGCACCCAAGGCGGAGAAGAAGCCGGCGGCGAAGAAGCCCGTGGAGGAGGAGCCCGCGGCGGAGAAGGCCCCGGCCGTGAAGAAGCCCAAGGCGGGGAAGAGCCTCCCCGCCGGGAAGACCGCCGCCAAGGAGGGCGGCGAGAAGAAGGGCAAGAAGAAGGCCAAGAAGTCCGTGGAGACCTACAAGATCTACATCTTCAAGGTGCTCAAGCAGGTCCACCCCGACATCGGCATCTCCTCCAAGGCCATGTCCATCATGAACTCCTTCATCAACGACATCTTCGAGAAGCTCGCCGGCGAGTCCGCCAAGCTGGCGCGGTACAACAAGAAGCCCACCATCACCTCTCGGGAGATCCAGACCTCTGTTCGTCTTGTTCTCCCTGGGGAGCTCGCCAAGCATGCCGTGTCTGAGGGCACCAAGGCAGTCACCAAGTTCACCTCTTCCTAGGCTCTGATGTTCTTGCCTTCTCTGCAGTTTCAGTTCTAAGTTGTATGGTGTAGTTAGCTGTTCGTGTTTTGTTCTGAATTTGGTCATATTGTAAGAAGTGTCCTGGTTGTGGTAATGTCACTGTTATTTTCGATCTGAAGAAATAGTAATGTTGCTGCATCGATCTGAATCTCAGTACTTCATCCATCTTGATCTGTAGAATAGTACTTCTCAGTTCTCATGATCTTGCGTTTGCGACTGTATCTTGGGTCGAACTGCAATTCTGCTTTTGATTCTTGTTGTCTGTTCAGACACTTTGGTCTCCTTTTTCTCTGTTTTGGAGTTTGCTCCTTCAAAATTAAGACATCTTTCTATTTTGAAGAATCTACTGTTGGTTACTTCTTGCACTGGAAATCGCTGCCACAGAACACGATCTGTCGGTTTGGATCCACCATTCAAAATTTTGGGCTCCAAATGGGGAATTCAGATGCCGTGCCCGTGAATTGCCTTCGCTCCCTGAATCCAGTGTCTTGCAAATGCAGTTGTACTATGGCGTCTGCCCTGAATTTCAGATTCAGATTTAACTTTCGGCACCGAGACATTTGGGCGGGATATCAATTTAGCAGCAGTTTCGCTTCGCGCCTGGTTCGATTCGAAACATGTAGCAGTGGGGTGGCGCTACATCAAAATTCCGTACGCACCAGTTTTTGTCTGAGGAGTAAACCAAATAGCAAGGCGTATTCTGACTACAACTTTCCCCCCTCACAAAGCGGCCTCTCTTCTCAGCGGCGGCGGGGAAAGCGATGACCACCTCGCCGCGCCTTGGTTCGGCCGGCCGCCTCTCCTTGCGCTACCAGCCTACCACGCCGTGGCGTTGGCTGTTGGTGCCGGGTCCTCGTCTGCGCGCCAGGCTGGGTTCAGCGTTGCTCTTGAGCACGACGTGTTTGTGTTATTGCCTGAGTGGATCCATGGCCGCTGGGGACGAGGTACATCAGGCGCTGGCATGTACTCACTGTTTATCCCGCATATGGATGCTTCGGTTGTGTTCTCATTTTGCGATTTAGTTTCTGAGATTTCCTTGGAGGTTAGATACCATCTGGCGTTGTTGTTTTATGTGCTCGATTAATGTGTATATGAGCAGCTAATGGCCTAACACTGACCTTGAACATTAATCCATCTTGCACTTCTTACGTGCTTCTGCGTTGCTTGGTGGGTTCTTGGTGAGAAAATTGCAATAGTTGGCAAAATGGACATATGACAATGATTTGTTGTTCTTACATGGTTTACATCTTTTCTTGATGTTTTAGTTCTATTGTAAAACCTCTGTCTTTAGTGCTCAAAGCAACGTTTCTATCTGAATTTTTCATTTTTTTCAGGTCTGCCATGGACTGCAGTTGCAATGACGATGAGTCATCACAGCTAAGGGACTATGCTGGGAAGATGAAGCAGGACTACCGTTACGAGCTACTTCAGTTTGCCACTGGGGCGGGTGCATCCAACCGTGCTGCAAAGTGAAGGCAAACCACCAGGCCCTGGCCAACCTTCTCAAGACCAGGGACTGATCATGCATGCTGATGCAGCAGGCTCTTTGTTTGGCCCTGGGTGGGTATCCTTGCCAATGTTCCAGAGAGCAAACAGAGAGGTGGAGCTACTCTGATGCATCAGCTAGCTGATTTCAGACCCTCACATTTTAATGCTGTGCATTTGTTCCAACGGGTACACTGGTTTTGCGGTTGTCCGTTTCGAGAAGGATTGGGTTGGGTTTAAGGATGCCATGGCTTTCCATAACTACTACAGATCACATCATTTGGATAAATTTGATTGGAATAAGGTAAATCGACTGGGAAAGTGCATTTTTGGTTGGGTAGCAAAATACGAGGATTACGACCGATGATCCAGTTGGTAGGTTCTTGTCACAAAGCAGTGAGCTTAAGACTGTGTCTGGACTGCAATTTGAGCTGTCCCGGAAGATTGAGACTCTCATAACCAGTTTGACAAACCTGCTTTGTGCTAAGAGAAGGAAGCTGGTTTGAACACAATCTCGACGTTAGAGAAGCAGCTGGATGAGAAGTAAAATCGGGAGCTGGATATACAACAGCTTAGGGGCAAACTGGAGGGGAGAGGGTGCTAATGTGAAGAAACATACTGAAGGGAGAGGGTGCAACTAGATGAGAATAGATGCTCTGAAACACTTGGATGGGCTAAATCATACTCTGATCATCAAAGAAAGGATGGCCAGTAATGAACTACAAAGATGCAAGGAAATAGCTGATCAAGGTAACGTGATGTACTAGTCTTCTCTTAGACAAATTCTGCACAATTAAACCTTCTTTAGATTATAATTACTTTTCAACTTCTAAATCATAAATTAGCTGAGACTTGCGCTTGTGTGAATGTTCTATAGGCCTTGGCAGGTTTGTTAAACCTTCGTAACAGCAGTGGAATCAAGAGGATGGATGAATTGGATGAGAAGCCGTTTGTTAGAGTTTGCAAGCAAAGATATGGCATAGAGGTCGAATTAAAAGCTCTTGAATATGCTCGTTGTGGCAAGAGAATCTTAGGTACGCTAATTGGCATCCTTTTAAGATAGTGACACAGGTGAAATGGCCAAGTTACACTTCATGGATTGAATCTTAACCCTACTAGGCCACTCACCTCCACCGCCCCCTCTTGCTCTCCGGATCCACAAATGCCGCCACAATGTTAACATCCTCTCAGGTTGTTCTATGGTTATCTGTAGTAGTACTAGTACTAGTACTGGCTGGTGTTAGCTGCTGATTATCTTGGAATTAGCAATGTGAGTGGGAACTTATGCCTTTAGAACCTGCCGTCTGACATATCTGAATCACACTGATGCATTTCTAATCTGTGTTTTCGTTTTTTTTTGTGACAACTAGCATACTGCCCTTGCGCTGCTATGGAGCTATATATAATAAAGATGAGTTTGACCTGTAAGGCAATGTAACCACACGTTTGATTACGCGAATTAAAATTATGTTATCAGTTGTGGTTCGATTTTTCCTGTAGAGAACATTTTTGTATGTAATTTGTTGAATCGTAAAATGAAACTGCACACAACTTTCTTGGAGAAACTTAACATCTGATCAAGAGATAAACCACGAGAAAGGCCACTGGAAAGGCTAATAGGGATTTGAGAGTCCAATATTCTATGAGACACTGAAGTGCAGGGTACCATTACATGAACCGTATAGGACATGCCAAGTAGATTTGACGTGCCTCATTAACCATGGCATTCAATTTGAAAATTGTGAAGATGTGAATACGTGAGTAAGTTAGATGAGGCCAAAAGCCAATGTTTTGTGACCTGATTGATCTTACGCAGCACGCAACAACCAATTTGCCGAGTTATCCATGACTAGCGCATGTCTAAGATGTGCTACCAGTTAATCTACCAGTTTCTCTGATAAAAACTCAATAGCTAGCAGGAGGGAGGGGGCATTTTACTTTGTCTCGGATTTTTATCTCGTTTGAAGGCATTTATCTTTACCTTTTAATCCTGCAGCTAGCTAGCTACAAGGAAACGACCAGAGAAAAAGGTGTAAGGCGCTAGCAGGAGAGGAAGCATTGCAATTTATCTTTTGTCTTTATCTCTTTAGATCCTGGTGCTAGCTATCTACAAGGAAAGGATTGAGTTCTGACTTTATCAAAAGAAAAAGAGTAAGGAATAGCAGGGCTTGCTTCAGTTGTGTCTAACGCATTTGTACCTACACTAGTACACACAACATTGCATCATATAGTGTTTTACGTTTTGCAGCTTGTAGTGGCTCCTGAACTATATTTGGCTTCCATCTGGCTGTTTTCCTTTCTGGACTGTACGTATTCTTCAACCTAACCAAAGGTACACAACTTGTTTATCTGTACCCATCTGCCTGCAGTCTGCTTCTGCAGATATGTGTAAACCAGCTTTATTTAATTATTTTGTAAGAAGGAAAGGCTTAAGCATACGAGATTCTAGAATGTAGCATATTTGCATACAAGCAAAGTAATACGGAGTACTTTGATGGCTGGGACGGGCTGGGGGCGTCTGCCGTCCTGCGAGCGGTAGCCCAACGATTGACATCAGAGGGACGGTGGAGACCTCGACAGCTAGAGTTTGAGCAAGTCATCCAGATTGACTACTCAAAGTGGAAGAGCAGAAGAGCATTGCAGAGGGAAATCGCAGAGCAGTTGGATCTTCCCACTTCAGTGATGGAGTTGTTTGACAAGCAAGATGAGGATGATGATTTTAATGGTATTATCTCTCGTACTGAGATAGAAGTGGTCACGGCGGAGATCCATAGGAGCATGGAGAGCAGGAAATTGATATATTCAACCTCGGTCTTTCCCGGTACAGGCAATTGAGTAACAAGATGCTATGGACCTTCCAGGGGACGTTTAGGCTCGACCCCAGGCTGCGAGACAAGGTTGTGGAGAACAACACGACAGATGTTCTTATCTCAGCTTCTCCGTTTAGGCGAGATCCACACGATCTCTGGTCCTATCTAATGCATGAAGAGGCTACACAAGTTTCCCGCAAGCATGGTGTCGACCCTGCAGTGGTTGTTGAGTGCTTCTCGTATATGTTGGAACGGAGTTACATGGGCCAAAACATCATTGACTATGACTGGGCTTTTCATGCTTCCAACTTTTGGATATGTGATGGGATCATACAGCAGGAACAGTGGCGTCTGGGGAATGCTCTTCATCAAGACATGGAATTGTGTATAGACTATAGACAAGTTGTCCCGATCCCGACAAGAAGAGGGCAAGGAAGAGGGTCTTCATAAGTCTCACATGAAAAGGTCTGTCGACCACAGACCGTACTGAATTTCAACAGCCAGTTGTGGATTTGTACTAAACCTGGGCGGGATTATTTCTAACAATATATTTCAGAATTCAGACAAGCTTAGTGTGATAAAACTGTCGCAGTGTGCCTTCAGTTTCTTATCACCTCCATTTCTCTACTGCCACAGCCTTAGATTTCTATGTCTAGACCATTGCAAGAACCTGCAAAGAAGCATATGTGCCGAAGAAGGCAAGGAGATGTGGGCATGCTTCCAAAGCCTGTGGATACTTGACCTGCGCTACGTGGACTTGGATTGGATCTTGTCTGCGCAGATGATGGACCTCATGACCCAGCTCATTGAGCTAAACATAATGGGGGTGAGAATTGGGACATGAGTCATTTACGTGGACGGCTCCGTAACATTCACAAGCTCCGGTCACAAAGTCTACCTTCTGCAATAACGGCTGCAGCAGCTTGTTCTCGGAGATGGAGCAGATGGAGATTCTTGATTTTTCAGGAAATAAAAACAGAGGAGGGGAAACAAGCTTATTATCGCTTTGCAGTGGACTCAAGACGGTCTTTGTTGATGGATCTGATGGGTTAGCGAAGATCTCATTGCAGGGTTGTTCCAAACTGAAGAATTTCTTGCTGAGAGGATTGTTGAGTGGCCTCGGGGAGCTGGACCTCTCGGGTACAACGTTGCGGACAATTGACCTCAGCGCAACGTGCTGCCTGAATCTCAAGCGGCTCCTTCTGTTACGCTGCGAGGAGCTTCGTGCTATACTTTGGCCACCAAAACACAATAGACCAGAAGATTTAGATGTGCTGCGTATTGTCACCACCTTTGGATCAGGATCAGATAACGGAGCTGAAGGAAACTTAGCTGACTCTGCTTCTACGAGATCATCATCAGGAGTTCACAAGGGCAAGGCACTACATGCTCATCCATATCACCGGAAATCCCTGAAAGAGCAGAAAGTTCAATACTTCAATAGATGGCGAATTTCTATTATGGATGCCAGGTTCCTTATGTCGCTTCGGCCCGTCATAGAGGATTTAAGACAGGCATCTGGTGAAAGCATGTACACCAAATTAAAAAGGAGAGGATCCATGCATATTGATATCTGTCCTGCAGCTGGTCTTGGTGGTAGGAATGTACAAGGAACAATGAGCAGCCATAGCAACGACAAGCATACAAGTATTTTGGTGGACTCCAAGTATAGAGATATATGTAACGATGATGACGGAGATAATGGACCAACCGCCTCTGCAATGACAATGATGTGGGACTGCCCCAAGATATATTTTGACGATGACTACCGGGGCTGTATCATAGAGATGATCGTTGATGGGCAGGGCAGGGGACTCTTGGAGGATGCTTCATTTCCTGAGCCCATAAATGATCTTGTCACATCATTGCACTTGTATGACAGCTCGTCCATTACCAGTATTGGTTCACCTTCACAAGCCTCGTGGCTTGATCTAAGATGGTGTCGAGTCGAGAGGTGCCCCAATATAGACACAGTCTTCAGCACTGCCAAGGGCGGCGAAGAAGTGGCAGGGTGCCTTTTCCCTAACCTGATGACATTCTGGGCATCCCAAGTCCTGCCGGCACGCTATGTCTGGAACTGGCATAGTGGAATATCTTATCATGAGGTATTTCGTTACTTTTTCTATTACATGGAACTGGAATTCTTGCATCTGGACTACTGCCCCAGGCTCATACATGTGCTCCCGGTAGATAAACGTATGAGCTACAGCTTGCGGACCATTGAAATCGTGTGTTGTGGTGATCTCACGGCGATATTCCCGTCGTATTCGGACGAGGATGGGATCCCAGACAGGTCGTCGCTGGAGATGCCCAAGCTGGAGTGCATCCACCTGTGCGAACTCCCCAAGCTGCGGCACATCTGCGAGCTCAAGTTGACTGCTCCCAAGCTGAAAACCGTCAAGATCAAAGGGTGCTGGAGCCTCAAGCGCCTGCCGGCTGTTGGCCACAAGACTGAGCCCCCGAAGGTGGACTGCGAGAAAGAATGGTGGGACAGCCTAGACTGGGATGGGTTGGAGGCTCATCACCACCCTTCCTTGTACAAGCCGACCCATTCGTCTTACTACAAGAACCAGGTGGCCAGAGTATCCCTCCTCAGGTGAGCTGAGGCTGATCAATCCTCAGACCTAATTATCCTGCACATCCAAATGATCTACTTGCCCAACAATATTCGTCCATTTTCCGTCAAAAAACAATATTCGCCCATCATGTCCGTTTTCTGCGGTATATATACTCAAACTATTTTATTTCTCGCTACACATGATTTATTTGTTACATACAGTAGTATATGCATCTGCAGTTAATTACATCAATGAATCGATATACACCTGGCTTGCATCAAATCCTCTTACCGCGTATAGACACCCATATCTACATATTTGACATGGTTTGGCTGGGCTGAATTAATGTACCCCCGTCTTGCAGGTAGTTCAATGGCCCTGGTTTCTTCATCCATGGCGTCCCTGACCATCCGTCACGTCCCAGTGTGTCGTTGTGCTCCTGAGAGACCTCGTGATTGACCCATTTGTGTCTGCCCACTGCCCAGTGAGCATACATGCCCGCTAGTTGCTTGCTCGTGTCGTGTCTCGTCTTCGCTGCTATGGCGGTGGTGGTTCCGGCAGGTGTCATCAGTTTCTAATTCTGTTTGATTTGATTTGGTTTGGACGGATAATCTACCTCGTGAGATAGATTATACAGATCATGTCTGCGTGTGAGGAAGAAAATAAATAACTCAACATGTGAGTTGGGCTAGCTTCTGCCTAGGATGAGTAAGTTGCTGTTCTACTTTTCTGCCTGTTTGTTCGTGGGCTTGTGCTTGTCACTTGTAAAACTATGAGCCATTGTATTGTTCACCATTATACTTAATTCGTGTGATTTGGTTTGTACAACACTTGTGCTACAGAACTGGATCGTGTGGCGGATCAGCACCATGCTGACGACCTCGCCTTTAATCTCACCACCATGTTCCACGGGACGGATCTGAGGAACAAGGCGAAATGCGATCTGTCGAAGGGATGATGCACAAACCTGCGAGTCGGGAACGTTGGTGGGGACTCCGGCATGGCTTCAACATTCAAGCCAGAGCTGTTGAGTAGTGAAGCTAGCCAAGTCGTGTAGATCATGGAGGAGGCTAGTAATAGGGGAGGGAAGTGTTGTGATCTACGGTTTGATGTCGAGATTTAGGAGTGTGGCGAGAGAGAGAGTGAGGGAGTGGCGCAAGGGTTTCCTTTATTATGTAGAACTAGCACGGTGGCTCTAACAAATGTTAGGGCATCATCTTTATTGTGTTGAAAGGGTCCGAAGAATGAAATTATGATTTCATGATATCACGTTACGTGATAAGAAATAATACTGTTATACAACTACCACAAAAATGCGGTAAATAAAACATGACATACATGGGTAAGATATTTAATCATCTTTTAATTTGAGGGCAAATATTATAATACTATTTCTATAGACACTCATAAGTGTTGTTTTTTGTGCATCATATTATATCATTAAATAGAAGTATAATTTTATGATATGCTAGATTGGCAAGGTTAAAGATGTTATTATGCCTGTATTTTTGAAAGACTTCCTATTGCGGTTGAAATAACAATGAGGCTACACTAGAGCAATATAGTAGTCTAACCTTTTGATGAATTGAAATAAAAATAGCTTCTCCTCGTTAATAGGTAGGCCAGTTGAGCATTGAAAATTTCATTTTTGTTACCTTGCCCATTTTTTCATTCCTGTCATATACATTCCCCAATATTAAAATCTGAGATTTGAAGAAAGACATAGTCTCCATGATGATAATTTTATCAATAATTTATATGTCAACATACAACTAAAATACAAATCTAATCACAAAATTAGGAATTTGTTAACATATCTAATCATACAAATTGAACAATATCTATTGAAAAACTTCATAATAATTGCATTTGTAATTTTCTAGGTTATTTGTTCCACTCACATAAGATTGGCAAATCTCCTGCTTTGTTGTCAAATAATGAAATAGATGTATAAAATATATCTATGAAAAATATATGATTTTAATTGGTGTTACAAAGTGAGTAGTAAATTAAAATGTACAATTCGTATTTGTGATCTCCTGGAAAATATTTCATAATGTAAATGTGAAGATATGCATGAACCATATTATAATTTAAACTGAAGTTAGAAAAGTTTGAAAATACAATTTGTTTTAATGAATACTGTGGGGGAGTCAGTCCCTCACGGCCCTTTATTTCAAACAGAAAAAAATAAAATATTTACAAAGGGTAGGCAACGTAAATTAGGTTACTAAGCCATGGTTCTAGGAGGGTAGAAGTGAGGCCTTCAACCTATGGTTAAGCATGGTTGCATCACCAACTGTTGGTCTCACATTCTTAAATATCCAAGCATTCCTTTGCTTCCAAATGTTCCATCAGGCCAGAATTGCAATCTCAAAGAAACGAGGACCAGAAAAGGAGACTCCAATCCTCCAACCTCTGAATGTTGGTCTCACATTATTAAAAATCCAAGCATTCATTTTCTTCCAAATGTTCTAGCAGGCCAGAATTGCAATCTCAAAGAAACAAGGACCAGAAAAGTTCTTCTTTGCATAAGCCAAGCAATCACCAATTGAACTATTGGTCCGTTCCACTTGCAAATAATTCCAACTTCTGGCACTGGATTTGCAATTGAAGAAAAGGAGACTACAATCCTCCAGGACATGTTCTTGACAAAGCACACAACTACTGTTATCTGTCACCTTCCAATTCCTTCTCAACATCATATCCATTGTATTCAATCTGTCATGCAGCACTACCAAGCAAAAACCTTATGCTTTGACATGCATTTAGATTTCCAGATCCATTTGGATGGCCCATGATTTGGCATCTATGAATAGTGAAGTTTATAGAAGGATTTAGGAGAAAACTCCCTTATTTAAATTACATACCCAAGCATCATTTGAATCCAGAAGTGTAACCTCAACCATAGAGTTTTAAAGTTCATGCTTCAGCTGACAGGGGTAAGTAGAACCATACGAAAGCTGTTCTAGAGCAAGGAACTTCGTAACAAAAGCCAACTTATCTATAGAAAATGAGAAGAGCCTAGGGAATTTAGTTGCCAAAGGAGCTGATTGCCACACATCCTTGCTTTGTGCGAGGGGTATCTCGGCATTAGGCCGAGCTTAGACATGTTATTCTTTTATTTCCAAGTAAATAGGCACCTGGTCAAGCAGCACGGGGCGCTGGCCTCTTGTGATAGTATTAGCATTATGATCATGTAGCATAGGGAATACCCAGAAATTGAGTCGATGAAGGGGTGGGGATAAGCACCTTCTTCTATGGCAAGGATGCACCGGCTGAAGGAAAGACAATAGGTTTGCCGCCTTTCATAGATGGCCCAATAACTCCAAAAGATAGCTGGGATGTACCTGTTAAAGTCCCACTGTTTGAAGACGTCCGCCTAATGAATAGGCAAACTGAAGAACTCATGGAGAAGGGGTCTCAATCTTTCAATGGCCTTGATCTAGTTGTTTGCTGGCTGAAGAGATTGATCTAGCCATTAAAGCACTGCGACCGCCTTCTCCATCAATACACTAACGAGAAAATAGACAGCATTCGGGCAACTCTTGATGCGCTCCGTCAGTAGACTTAGCTGTATTATTCCTGTAGCCCCCGAGCATTGAGTCGGCTTAGCAATTACAACCAGCTCAAAGCTCAACATTGTAAGCATGTCAATCAAAATAGTGTATCCCCCCGATGCTCATGCCGTCTTGCATATGTGGCGTTTTGAATCTCACAATACCTTGTAGCCCTCCCCCCCCCCCCCCCCCCCCGGTTTATAACTAGTGTGTGTTAATTGCATGTGGACCAGAAAGTCAACCGGGAGCTGTACGAGGCGCTTAGCAAGTAAAAAAAAAGTTGCAAGGACCCGAGGGCTTCAAATAAGCAAAAAGATGTGGCCATTGCCAACCTGGAAGAAGAGCTCAGACAAAACGAGCGAAGTCACATCTTTTTCTGTCTTTGATAAATTTGTGGCACATAATGACATGTTGATTTGGCACATATTTTTGGGCATGGCCGATTCTCACAATGACATCAAAGATAATGAAATGTTGATTTGCCATATTTTTTGGGCATGGCCGGTTCTCACAATGACATCAACGTGCTGCAACTCTCTCCGGTGTTTGTGGGACTTGCTGAAAGCCAAACTCCGGAGTGCAACTATGAGATCAGTCGCCACAAATACGACAATGGGTGCTACCTAGCAGATGGCATCTATCTTCTTTGGTTCACATTTGTGAATACAATATGCAACCATGTTGGTGAGGAAAACTCTCATTTTCCAAGGAGACAAGAGTGTGTCCGTAAAGATGCGGATCGGGCATTTGGTGTGCTCCAAGCACTGTTTGCGGTTGTCTGGTATCCTTCCGTATCGTGGTTGCTAGATCAGATATGGGAGATGATTAATGCTTGTGTTATCATGCACGGCATGATCATCGAGAGTGACCGAGATGCTAATATGGTGTTCTGTCAGCAGTTTGTGTACCAGGCCCCCTCTTGCTGAGCCACATCAGAGCGTGCCGGGCGAGTTTGCTGATTTTCTCGCCATGCATCAACAAATTCGTGATGAAACAAGTCATAATCAAATGCAAAATAATCCAGTCACGCACTTCTGGGCGCTCAGAACACACCAGTAGTTCGAGTGTCACATGTTGTTTACTGGAACTTGCCGAATTACTTTGAATTTGAATTGTTGCAATAACTATATTTTCCTATGTTTAAATTATTACTAGACTATTAAATCAAGTTATACCTATATTTTAGAGACAAATATGAACATATTTATGAAAATGAGAAAATGATAGGGCCGACCGTTTAGGGGTGCCGATGGGGCACCAACCCCCATTATACCAGACATGTGTTTGGCACCTCAAAGCGTACACATTTTAGGGGGTGCCGGCTAAAATTCCGGTAGAGATGCTCTAAACGCACAAACATGAGAAGGGCTTGTGTGTGTCTGCCTCTGCTTAGAGCATCACCATCGACAGCCCCAAAGCATTCCCCCAAAGTCCCATTGGGGTGCCGAACAGGAAAATCGGCCACCCACCCCCCATTTGTCTGGCCGGACCCAGTTTTTGTCCGACACCACCGAGCGGACCTCCAAACTTGGGGGCAGCCTGGGTGTGCTGAAAAACGGCCGGACAAACCATCTGACTGGCAGGTCCTGCATGTCATACAGACGGAGTGGCAGAGGGCGGAAGCCATTTACCTCCCACACCTCGTCCTCCTGTTTCCTCTAGATGGTGATCCGCGCCACCTCCGCCGCCCCTTGTCGTTGCCATCGCCGCAACTACTTGTCGTCGCCTGTCGAGGTGTGCCCTCGGCAATTCCCATGGTTGCTATACCTAGGGTTGATTGTGTGATAGAGAACGCGTAGTATCGGTGGAATCGACGGCTGACAAGCTGGATTTACCCAGGTTCAGGGCCCTCGAGTGAGGTAAAACCCCTACTTCCTGCTTGTCTGTGTATGGTATGAATATGGAGGTTACAAGAGTTCGACGAGCGGCTGATCTCGTCGAGGTTTTGGTGGCTATGGATTGCTTGCCTGATCGATCACCCTCCCAGCCTTTATATAGGAGGCTGGGTCTCGGGAAACATAACCGACCAAGGTTACATATATGGAAAGCCTTAACCGACTATAACTTGATCTAACTTGGAAAACACTCTTCGTCTTAGGCCTTCCTTCATGGGCTTCGATTAATCTTTGGGCTTCTTTGATCATCACGTGCACCAGGTACCCTTAAGCTGGGGTACCCGCAGAGCATAACCTCGTCATTAGCCCCCGAGTACTTGCTTGACTCGAAGAATCGAGCATGTGCTCCCTTCATCGTGCACGTCATAGTCTTTGCTTTTATACTCCTGATCCGACGTAGTCCTTCTACTCTTAATTTGTTTCGATTGTATGCGTATGTGAACCAAGGGATATTAACATAGTAGGCCTGACTCACTCGAGTACCGAGCTCAGCTAACTGCTTACTTGAGCAAAAAACCTTACTAATCTTCAGTCAGACTCGAGTCCCTGGATTCGAGCCTGGAACGCAGTCGAAAGATTTTGCCTAGGGATATTGACATAGTAGGCCTGACTCACTCGAAAATCGAGCTCAGTTAACCGCACATTCGGGCGAAACCATACTAGCCTTCAATCAGGTTCGAGTCCCCGGACTCGAAGCTGGAACACTTTTGCAACTTTTGCCTAGGGATATTGACATAGTAGGCCTGACTCACTCGAAAATCGAGCTCAGTTAACCGCACATTTGGGCGAAACCATACTAGCCTTCAATCAGGTTCGAGTCCCCGGACTCGAAGCTGGAACATACTGGACAGACTCGACTCAGGCCGTTGTAGGTCTTACTGATTCGTTCTGCAGTTTAACTTTTGATACCTAACGCGTCCGTCAGGATTTTCATCATGTCTGTTGACACGGAAAATTTCAAGGGAAAACACTGTTGGAGCGTCCCTCGGCCCATCTCGATTGCTCGGCGGGTCTTACCTTTGCATTTGCGTATGCAGCATCCGAAACATCTGCGATTGGCATAGTTCGGGAATTTATGAAGTTTGATTCTTTGTTTTGTGAAGTACTTAATGCTTTCAATCGAGCCTGTAGTCGAGTGAATTTTCTTACCTTGTTTGGAAATCTATGGGAGCGCGACAGCGCTCCCATGGGAGTAGCCCCCGAGATTGTGGTTTATTGTCTTGCAATAGAGGACAATCTCAAATCATCCTTTATACTGCTTTTTGTCAATCGAAATATTTTGTCTTTGAAATCTATGGGAGCGCGTCAGCGCTCCCATGGGAGTAGCCCCCGAGATTATGCTTTATTTCGTTTGAAGTAGAGGATAATCTCAATAATTTTGCTCCTTTTTGATCAATCGCAAGAAATTTTTGATATGCTCCCATGGGAGTACCTTTGCTAGTCGAATCCTTGTGTCGATTGTAGTCTCGAACCCACCACTCGAATGTGGACGTTCACTGCCCCTGACGTCATTCGTGACGTCTTAGGCGTGCGCCCCGTTTTGACAAGACGTGTCTGTGTGGGCCCAATGTTCAGAGTTTTGACCGCAGAAGACGCCGTTTCAGCTTTGATTTGACCGGACGTGGCGAATTTTTCGCCGCGCCATCATAACCTCCTAGGGTTTTGTGCGTAGTGGGCGACGTGGGATGCGACGGTTGCTCTCTGCGCTCGCCACGTGTACGGCCAGATGCTATGTGCATTTGGACGGACGGTTATGATGGGTTTTGCGTTGTGCGGTAAGTAGCAATATTTGCGCAAGATTTTGATTTACTTGCCATTCACTTCCTCTGTTCCTCTTCTTCCTCGCGCACCGCACACCATTGCTCTGCCTCCCAAGCTCCTTGCTGCTTGCTCAATGGCGCCAAAGAAGATCAAGCGTGCCGCTGCAACTGTCTCCGCCACCGATCCAGCGGACAAGGGGAAGGATGCGGCCATGGCGAGTGAGCCTGCCGATGCGCTTTTGAAGATCCCCGGTGACTGGACGAGATCCAGTGTAACCGAGGATACCCTTTCTGAGTACCGTCAGAAGGGTTGGCTGCCGCCAGCTGACCAGCTGGCCGCGCGTGCTCCAGGTCTGGAGGTACGCCCTGACCCTCGCAACGGCGAACGCGTCTGCTTCGCTGAATTCCTTCCCCGCGGGTTCTCTCTCCCTTTGCATGATTTTGTGCGAGGGCTACTGTACGCCTATGGCTACAGATTCATGATCTTACTCCCAACAGCATTATGCATATCGCCTGTTTCATGGTGCTTGCGAGTGTTTCTTGGGGTGTCCCCCAGCTGGGCATTGTGGAAGCATATCTTCAAGGTGCGCCACAATTGCCGGGGTAAACGCCCTTGCCCGGTGGGTGGATTTCAAGTCCAAGTGCGAAGCGATTCGCATTACTTTAGCTTGAAGACAGTCGACTCTGCCCAAGGTTGGCGGACCAAATGGTTCTATGTGCCAGTCGACCAGTGGTGCTCCCGGCTTTTTCGATTGAGAATTCTCCGAAGAAGACGGTGGCCTGGGACCACCCTATCTCTCCTGCTGAAGCCAAAGAAGCCACCCCTTTGCTGAATGAGATTGGAAAGTTGCTGAAGACTGTTTCTGGTATTCAGTTGATCAGCACTTATTTGAAGATGCGAGTGTGGCCCATGCGCCTTCGTGCCCACCCGATGTGGCAGTATGAGGGTCCACTCGACAGCATCAGGATGAGCGCCACCGAGTTGACGCAAAGGAGCTCAGTGCTCAGGTGAAGAAGATCACGAGCATCAAAGCTTCCACAAAAATCGACTTCAACTTCCCCACGTCCCCTACGGGCCAGAGAAGGCCTTACCCGCAGTGAGTGATTCTTTTTGCCGTTTTTATGCCTCACCATCTGCCTTTGCATCCTTTTTGCTTTCGTTCTTATGATTATGAATTGTGCTTGTTACATAGGGTCACTCGACTACCACCTCTCTCCCTCCTCTACCCGAAGCCGGGCCTACTGTGGAGACGGCAGTACAGGAGGAAACCAAGCTGCCCATTGCTGACCCTGCTTCTGCCCACTCGACCCTCAGGATAATCCCGAAGAAGAAACAGGGGAAGAGGTGGAACAGGTTGTAGCGGATGCTTCGGATGAATCAGATGCTGAGCAGGTCCTCGCAAGCCTAAACGCCAGCGTTTGGTTCTTCCGGAGTCTTCGAGTACAGAGGATGAGCAAGGGGACACCGGTAATTCGGGTATCCCTTCTCCTGCTAAAAGCCATCCCCTGACTGTCTCCCCTCTGGCTTCTCGTCCTCCTGCCACTTCGAGTAACACCTCTCGACTGGGTGTTTTCTCTCTTGGTGACGAACCTGATTCCGATGAAGAAGATGAGCCAAGGTTTGCTTAATGTTCTATTCCTTTATTTGTAGCCGCGCCTTTATGGTTTTTGTTTTTTGATTGCATGTATTTTTGCTTTTTGATACCAGTGGCAAATCGCCATCTCCCCTCCAGTCGCGGACACGTCGATTGTGGCGCAGCCATCCACCCTTCCAGAGGCAGCACAAGGCACTATTCTTGAAGCGGCCAAGGACGCAACTGAGCTGATGGTTGCTGATTTGAACAAGGAGAAGGCTGCCCCAACCGCGGATGCCGTGGCTTCCTCCTCCAAGCCTGCCTCTTGGACTGATCACGTGAGTGCTTCTGTTATTACTTATACTTGAAAATTTTGTTTCTTCTGCACTCGACGATAACATGCGTATTCTGTTTCAGCCTATGTATGCCGCCATGGCCCCTTGGGTCCAGTCCTTTGTTCGGGTGGAGCAAGAGAGGGACTCCCTGCAGTCAACTTCGACTGAGCTTGCGCGTAAGCGTTTTTTGCTAAAAACTTTCCCTTCTTTTGAAGTTATGATACTAATCGAGAATGTTTTGAACTCCGCAGAAAACAAGAAGTCAGCTGAGGAGCAAGTGGAAGGCCTGAGAAACAAGTGCAGGACTTGCAGACCAAGCTCTCCACCCAGCAGTCTGAATCGAAGAAAGCACTTGCTGATGCTCAGGACGCAACCACTCGCCGCGATAAGGAGCTTGCTGCACGTCTGTTGGGTTGGCCCGTGCTGCCAAAGGTGAATGAACTGTTTTTGTGAGTAGCTCTTTGGTTATTTTAGCAGCTTTTGCTCATAACTTCTGCTTTCTGAATTTTGAAGGTTCCGAAGGCACCTCGGCTTCCACTAAGCCATCGAGTGACTCACTGTCACTCGATGATGCAATAACGGAACTCGAGTCTGTGTTGTCCAAGACCAAAGGCGAACTGGCTACCATGACCAGTACCCTTAGCAATTTGCACGCGGGGATGTGTCCTACAGCCGCCGCTCCCTCGACTGCAGAAGGACTTGCTGCAGCTTTTGGCGAAAGATCGTCGATTGTGGCGGATTTTGCCCGCGAACTCACGGTACGCGGCTCGGAGTACACCCTCAGGCTTTTGTTAGGCAATGGTGTAGAGGCCGATTTCGACAGTGCTTTATCGGACTACCCGAAAAAGCCTGATGGAAGGCCGCTATCATTCAGGGGTGTAACCGAGCCAGCTACGCGTCTGAGCGAAATCTGCGTCCAGACTATGGAGCGCCGGGCTGAAGCTGTTAGGGCTCAGTCGCGTAAAACTAGGGCAGAATCCATCTCGCAGGCCTAGGAACTTTTTACTCTGTAATTTGATTACTCGAACCTGGCATGTATGCTTTTGCTACTTATGTTTATGCTAGTATATACTTTTGGGTGCTTTGTTTGAATGAAATTTGCTGAATCATCTGAATTTTGCAACTTCGTGTGTCTGGGCTTCTGAATGTTGCGTTTTATGAACCAGCCACAAGAATGCGAGTCTGGTGGACCTTCTCCTTCTCATACTCGAACATCTGTCGAGCAAGGATGATACGAGGGCACTTGCTCTTGCGAAGAATCGAGTGAGTGAACTAGAGCAAGAACTCAAAAACACTCGATCTGAGTTGGAGCTACTGCGTTCCAAGCCAAGTTTTGCTACCCAACGCGAGGATTATGTTCTTGGCGAGATGGACCACATAAACAGGCAACTCGAATGTGAGTTTATGACACCATTTTTGCTTAAAAGTTTTCATTTGCTTGCATTATGCTTTGGACCAATAACTTTTTGGCCTTTTGCAGGTTTTGTGCCTGATGCCCAGCAGAAAGTAGGAGGGTCAATCGACTCCTCGATAATGCTGTTGATGTACCAACTACTGGCAGGCAGCATTTTTATTTGGACAAGGTGCACGCTCGCACACTTGCTACTTTGAAGGATCGAGTATGGCGAAACGCCCAAGTGCTCGAGATGTGCAGACGTATCTTCACTCGCCTAAATTGTGCGCTTTTCCCGTCAGGGCCTCAACCTCAAGGCTTGTTTCCCTTGATTGATATCTTTCGAGTGACGGACTCAGTCAAAGAGTCTTTGATGCAGCTTGCTATTCTTGGATCCAACGCCACTATGGCTTACATCCGCGCCGTAAGCCAAATTTTGCGATTCGACCTCCTGCAATTGGCACACTTGTATCCCAATCACATTTGATCGAGACACGCTCTGCTGCTGAGGAACTCATCGATTGCTGCAAGGAGCAGCTTTTTGGTCTGTACTGGATATAAAGGATGAGCCAGATTCTTAACTTGTAAACTTTTTGAATAACCGGGCATTCTCCGAATGTAAATATGTTCTCTTGTATTTGTGGCGAAATATTTATATGCGTATATTTTGACAGCCCCCGAGTCTATCGAGTGGGATTTTTGAGTTTTTTTGCCAGCCCTCGAGTATATCGAGTGGGTTTTTAGTATTTTTGCTTGACCCAGCCCCCGAGTATATCGAGTGGGGTTTTTTAGTATTTTTGCTTGACCCAGCCCCCGAGTATATCGAGTGGGGTTTTTTAGTTTTTGCTTGACCCAGCCCCCGAGTATATCGAGTGGGGCTTGGGTTTTATGCTCGAGCCCCCGAGTGTTTGAGTAGGGTAAACAATAAAAGGCATATATGAGGAATATGGAGGAAATGTATCTTTATTCGAAATATGTTTTCGACCAGCAAGCCGCCTCATTAAAAACCTTCCAGTCCCCTTAGGTACCCTGGTAAGGGAAAAGAGTGCGTCTGAAACCTGCTGGTTCTTCCGATATTATGCGCCTATTACATATCTATGCATAGAACTGACGCAGATGCGCCCTCTATATACTAGTGTGACTTGACGACATGTTGACCGTCTCTGAACCTTCACTCGCCTGCCCCTTGTGCTTCATCGCGTCGTTGATGACCTTGAGCCCTCTGTCGATTGCCATTTTCTTGCTTTCTGGTAGAGGTGTACGGTCATTGGAGACCTCAAGCTCGGCGAGTGATTGCTCCATCCCGTACATCTCTGAGATTTTGCTGAAGTCACGGTCACATGAATCTGACCTTTGAAAGTTCCCGTTGATCGTGATGACTCCTTTTGGCCCTGGCATTTTGAGCTTGAGGTAGGCGTAGTGTGGGACGGCCATGAATCGAGCGAAAGTGGGGCGCCCAAGTATTGCATGGTATTGTGATTTCCAATCGACCACTTCAACTCAATCGACTCGGTTCTGAAGTGAGTAGGATCTCCAAACGTAACATCGAGTTGTATGGTGCCTTCTGGGAGCACTGCTTTGCCTGGGACGATGCCGTGGAAGGTACTTGCGGACTTTGGCAGATTTTCGACTGATTTGTTCATTCTACGTAGCGTATCTGCAAAGATTATGTTGAGGCCGCTACCTCCGTCCATGAAGACCTTGGTCATGGCGTAGCCTCCAATTTGGCGTCGAGTACCAAGGCTGCATGCCCTGGTCGATATACTGCGGGTGGGTGGTCCTCTCGATTGAAGATAATCGGAGTTTCTGATCCTTTCAAAAAAATTGTGATGGCTGGGGGTGCCATGACCGCCATATTGACGTGTCGAGTGTGTAATTTTTGCTCTCTATTGGAGGGACGTCCTCGCTGGATCATGTTCATCTGCCCGCGAGTTACGGGATATTTTTGTTCATCTCCTTGCTGCATCTGGTGCACGGCTGCTGCCATTTGTGTTCCCGTAACGGGTTGTGCTGGCACCATGTATACTGGTGTCGGTTGCGCTGGTGTTGGTGCAGTATACACCTGAGTAGGCTGTGTTTGCGGTGGTATGGAATATACCTGTGCTTGTTGTACTTGTTGCGGTGCTGGATATGCCTGAACAGGCTGTGCTTGTGATGTAGTCGATGGAATCTGCACTAGTTGAGGAGGTGCACGCCCATCTCTTTGCAGTCGCAGTATATGTTCAATCGCAAGTTGATCAATTCCCTGCAATTTCTCAGCGAGTGGTTAGAGCGAAGCTTACCATCATCCCCTTTGTAAAGATGGAACCTGCAATAATCGTCCATCTTTCTTCGATTGAGCGCTCAGGATCTTTGTCTGCTCGCCTGCGCCACTCTGGCCTTCTGTAGCTATCGCGGTCGTCGCGTCTGTGTCTCGACTGTCACGTCGATCGTCTGTACGGTGGTCTCGATTACCTCGGCGGTCGTCCGTATGATGATCTCGATTATCACGATGATCGTCGGGTCGTCTGTCAGTTTGGTCGCGACTGTCCCTTGACTGGACAAAGCCTGCTGCGATGAAGTTTGGATGGTCATCGTCGTGATAACGATTCTTGCGTTTGCGCCTTCGATCATCTCTGTAGCTATCTCTGCGGTCTCGACTGCCCCCTCGTGATTTTCATGTGATGCTACGGGTCGAGTGCCTCGTACGGAGTCTTCTCCGTCTGCCCACTTTGTTGCGAGTACCATGAGTGCGGCCATTGTCTTTGGGTCTTCTCGACCAAGTGTTTCTTTGAAGTCTTCCCTCCAGAGTCCGTTTTTGAAGGCGTCGATTGCCCTATCTTCTGATACGTTGCCTACTGAGTTACGGATGGTGGTCCACCGCCGTATGTACGATCTCAGAGATTCATCTGACTTTTGCTTGCAGGTCCGGAGCTCCTCGAAGGTTTTGGGGCGCTCACATAGAGGCTCGAAGTATTTGATGAAATCACCCTTGAAGTGTTCCCACGAATCGTAGTATGATTCGGGTAGCGATTTGAGCCAATCGCGAGCCGTTCCTTCCATCATAAGTTGTATGTACTGCATAGCTGTAGTTGTGGTGCCGCGCTGACATCCGACTGCCAGCCTGTAATCTTCTAGCCAGCCTGATGGCTCTTGTTTGCAGTTGAACTTAGGCGTGGTAGCTAGCGAAAATTTCTTGGGCATACGAGCCTCCCGGATCCGTCGAGTGAAGCATAGCGCTCCACATGGCCCGATTTCTGCTTCCGAGTCTGAGCTGTTGCTGTATGACCTCCTCGAGTGGCTCCTACTGGAACGATGACGGCGTGAGCTTTTTCGACTGCTCCTTCCCCGAGGGCTTCGACGGTCCCGATCTGTATCTCTCCTTGGAGTTGCTTGTGGATGCTGTATGGCTTGTGCTGCTATTGCCAGTTGTTTGTACAGTTGGAGGTGCTGATCCCTCTTTGGGTCTCCTGCAGGAGGTTCGATTGTTCTGAGGTAGGTGCCTAGCGTCATCAGCGCCCCGGCTGGCTCAGTAGGTATGGGAACTCCTTCCGCGTCGACTGCCATAAAGGCTGGGTTTAGGTTCCGAGTGACCGCTGCACGATCTGCGTCTCCGAGGTTTATGAATCGTGACCTACTCGCGGGGTCGTTTCTGCCTGTTGAACTTGTAGACAATGCTCTTCTCCGAGCACTCGATATGCTGGCTTGCTTTTTGCGTTCTTCGAGTACTGCTCGGTAATTCTTTAACCGTATCGATTCTTGCCACTGGAAGTATTGTAAGGTCAATACCTCTTCCGGAGTTGCGTTTGCTGGTAGCATTGTGCAGCTTTCGATTACTTTGCTCACTTTTTCCGCCATCTCTGCGGTGATGGTCAGCGTGGTTGTTCCGTCTGGCATGGTGACTGTGCAAGGGTATTCTGTAGGTCGACGGCATGTTGCGGCTGCTGATGTTTCTGCTGTACTCGCGGTGTACACCTGATACGGTACCACCCGATCTTCTGCCCATGTGTTGCTAATGCGCATTATGGATTCGGCGTCGTCATCCAGGCTCATGTTGGAGTTGCTTTGCTTGTTGGGGTTTCTGCCACAATCGAGTTGATCTTCGAGTGCTTTGTCCAGGCTATCTGCGTCGCAGGTGAATATCTCGTGGCTGGCACGGATTTCTGGGCCGTTGAGATCGGCGAGGTATATGTTGTCATCTATGTTCTCCTTGTTCCCCGACGTCGTTGCAGTCGACGATGTTGTCGAGTGACTCGATTGAGTTGTTTGGGCGGTACGCAGATTCGATCTCGCTTCTTCCAAATCTTTTTGCCACCTCGTCACGGAACTCTTGCGAGGTCATGGATGTTGCAGAGTCGCTTGGCGATTGGATCGGGACGATCTGTGACGATGTCGCGCCCAAGATGGATGGTGTTGCAGTCGAAGCGTTGTCGATTGTCTCCATGTTGAGTGTCTCCATGTCGAGTGGGTCTAACAGGTCCTGCACACCATCTTTATCGACAAAGAAGTTAAATTTTCCAACCGTAATATCCAAACCTGATTCGAGTCCGGCGAAGGCTTGTTGAGCTTCCATCGAGTGCGGCGTGAGCCTCCTTGGAGATTTTGGCGAGTGATCGCTTTTTGAATTGATGCTGGTAGATCTTGCCGGCGAGTTGCTGTTTGCAACGGTGGTCGGTGATTTGCTTTTTGATGATGTAGTAGGCGAGTTACCTTGTGCAGATGCGATCGCGGGTGGCCGCTTGATGATGAAACCGGCGAAACCGTGAGCCCAATACTACCTTTTCCCACAGACGGCGCCAATTGTCGAGGTGTGCCCTCGGCAATTCCCATGGTTGCTATACCTAGGGTTGATTGTGTGGTAGAGAACGCGTAGTATCGGTGGAATCGACGGCTGACAAGCTGGATTTACCCAGGTTCAGGGCCCTCGAGTGAGGTAAAACCCCTACTTCCTGCTTGTCTGTGTTTATGGTATGAATATGGAGGTTACAAGGTTCGACGAGCGCTGATCTCGTCGAGGTTTTGGTGGCTATGGATTGCTTGCCTGATCGATCACCCTCCCAGCCTTTATATAGGAGGCTGGGTCTCGGGAAACATAACCGACCAAGGTTACATATATGGAAAGCCTTAACCGACTATAACTTGATCTAACTTGGAAAACACTCTTCGTCTTAGGCCTTCCTTCATGGGCTTCGATTAATCTTTGGGCTTCTTTGATCATCACGTGCACCAGGTACCCTTAAGCTGGGGTACCCGCAGAGCATAACCTCGTCATCGCCACCACCACGCAGTCCTCCGAGTTACCGCCACCCCCAGTTGTCGTTCTGTGTCGCCACAACTCTTCGTGCCAGCGCACTAATTTCTCCCTCCCGCCCGTTCACAAGGTGTTCGGCTATTTGCCAACAAATCAAATCTTTGTTGTTGATTCATTGCATAGCTCAATTGTTTTTTTTGTTGAATAGACTATGGCCGGTTAGCGACGATGAAATTATGTTTCACCAAATGATGGAAGAGAACGCCAACCTTGCAGCTGAGGATGAAGATAATCAGATGGTTCTTGCCATTCTGCTAGCTGCGCAGGCGGAGCTGGATGCCACTCCGAAATGCGGAGGATCGTGGACTGGATGGCTCGCCAACAAGAACGGTTATAGGACAATAGATCATGTGATGCTTTTCAATGATTATTTTCGCAGACCCCAACAAATAATGACCGTGATTTTCCAGCGATTTAGGATGTAGAGAAAAGTGTTCATGTACATTGTGCATGGTATTCGAGACTATGATAACTACTTCGAGCTGAAAAAATATTGCACCCAACTTCTAGGGTTCTCATCCATTTAGAAATGCAATGTTGCTATGCGGTGTCTTCCATATGGAGCTCCCGCATATTATTCCGATGACTACGTCTGTATGTCTATCCATAGCTATTGAAGCCACATACAGGTTTTGCAGGGCAGTGAATACAATGTTTGGACTGAACTATCCGAGAGAACCAAATGCAGCAAGCACAACTCGGCTCATGGCACAAGGCGCATCTGAGATGATTGGAAGTATCGACCGTATGCATTGAAGATGAAATAATTTTCTATTGGCTTGGCAGGGGATGTACAAAGAAGAACATGTTGGAGCGTGCATTGTTGTACTTAAGGCTGCGAAAGATTATGATCTGTGAATTCGATGACAAAATTTCCGAGGTGCCGCTGGAAATGCTCTTAAGTACCACTTCACGCTGAGTTTCGGACCATCATTTTCTTCATTCCTAATGTATGTATGTGGTTTGGCCCCAAGTATAGTAATAGTACGGTAAGTTCACTATTTCCCATTATATATAGCAATGATTGTAACAAAGGTGCGGGAGTACGTTTATGATATAAGTACTAGTGATCAGTATGTTCTTGTGCTGGCAATGATGCCGGAGCTAGTTGCGTTAGCGGCAAGTGATATCTGGTGGCGCTGGTTGGAAGTGAAGAGTTTGCTACGGCACGGAAGCATCATTTGCCCGGAGATGATATGATCGTGGAAAAGAACCGATTCGTTCTTGAGAAAACAGCATCTCACCAACTCGTTCTCCTTCCGGTTCCGGCCCTGACACACCATGTAATTAACAGAACCTCTATCTCTTTGACTCGTTGACTATGCGCACACTTGACTGGACCGTTTCAATCACTGTTCGCGGTCGATCAAATGGGCCATTTCCAAGAAGCTGCGAACAATAGAAAATTCCACGCGCTGATTCTGTTCGATCCTACTCTTCTTCTCTCCCATCGCTCCAACCGCATTTCCCAGAGCTCGCGAAGCACTTTCCAACTCTGCACGCGTGCGACGAGATAGTTCAACGGGAATACTAGCGGAGTACGTACACACAGTAGCGACCTGTCCATATATACACGGCCCCGAGTTCCTTCCCCAGCCATAACCGCCGGCGTGTTGCTAGTCCATATACCAAAGAGGAAGCCGCGCGAGCTAAGCTGTGAGTACTGAGTAGAAGCGAGGAACCTGCAGGAATGGCGCGCCACAACGTCCTCTTCCTCCTGCTCGCCGTGCTGCTCCCCGCGGCGGCCACGGCCGACCCGGACGCGGTGCAGGACTACTGCGTGCCGGACGCCCGCAAGGTGGACCTCCTCCTGCTCCGCACCTACGGCTGCAAGAACCCGGCCAACCTCACGGCGGGCGACTTCGCCTTCTCGGGCGTGCGTGCCGCGGGCAACTTCTCCGCCGACACGGGATTCGCGGGGGTCTCCGTCACCCCGGCCCAGTTCCCGGGGCTCAACACCCTCGGCATGTCCTTCGCGCGCGCCGACCTGTCCGCAGCCGGCGGCGTCAACCCGCCGCACTACCACCCGCGCGCCACCGAGACGGCGCTCGTCCTCGCGGGCCGCGTCTACGCGGGCTTCGTCGACACCGGCGGACGCATCTTCGCCAAGGTGCTCGACAAGGGCGACGTCATGGTGTTCCCCCGGGGCATGGTGCACTTCCAGCTCAACGTCGGCGACGCGCCCGCCACCGTATACGGGACATTCAACAGCGAGAACCCCGGCATCGTGCGCATCCCGGCCACGGTGTTTGGTTCCGGGATCAGGGACGCAGTGCTTGAGAGGGCCTTCGGGCTCACACCGGCGGAGCTCCATCGGATCGAGAGCAAGTTTGGACCGCCCAAGAAAACAGAGATGGAGGACTAGCTTATTTCTTTATTTTCATCGTTGGCTGGCTAATCGGCCGTGGGCGCATGTGCATGATTATACTTGACAGGTAGACTTTTGTCACTTGGAGTATGGGTATACTATTTGTTTTATTGTGATTAATTTATTAATGTGCATTTCATTTTAGTGGTTGGTAAGACGCATGATTAATTATCCCTACCTACATTGATTTGAGAGGTGCACGTTTGTTAGACTGGCCATAGTGTTGGTAACATAACCAGTATCATGCAGTCCACCCTGCAAAAACGCTGATGTGGCACATAATTAAATAAGAGAGAGATGACTACGGTAACATAGGTGGATACCGGAACAACGCGCTGGTTACGAGAAGAAATAATGGTGAAGGGATCTCGTGCGCGGCTAATCCCCATCCCTTCCTCCTCCGCAGCAATTCCTCCCGCCCAGCAGCTCCATCTCCCGCGCCCGCCCTCCTACCAAATAGCTGCCAGCTCCATCTCCCGCGCCCGCACTCCTACCCCTCGACCCCTCCATCTCCTAGCTCCCCTCTGACGAAATAGGCCGTAGACCCGCTATATAAATATAGCAACCACCCGATACAACCAACGAGAGACACGGCAGGGGCGACAGCCAACAAGCACCCAAAGAAAGGAAAAGAAGAAATAAAAGACGACATAGGCGGATTGACTAAGCGGCGACGACCCACACCCGCTGCGCCCTCTCCGAAGATGTACCACCAAGCTCCTAGTATCGAATCGACGCGTACCAAGCAACACCTTCAAGAAGGAAAGTCATGCTGCTGCCGGACTAGAGTTGGTCCTAGGGTTTCCCCCGGCACACAAGGAAGGAGATGAAGGGTAGCCACAACGCCCTTCAGGAAGGAAAGATGCCACCCGAAGGCGGCACCGCGTTGGTGTCGGACGAACCAACAAGGATTTCTCCCGAAAACCCCCATCCGCAATCCTGGACGATCCGTACCATAGGAGCCCGCGAGGCCGAACCCCGACACCGCCAGACTCACCACCCGCCAACAAGCGCCACCACGGATGCGAAGCCACCAACGTCGTCTCCCCGAAGCCACCGTCACGAGGCCAGCAAGACAAAGGCCAAGAGTAGATACACCAGGGTCAACAGAACCGCGGCCACGGGAGGGAACTACCTCCACCGCCGAAGACGGTAGTCGACCGGACGTGGCCGCGGAGCACACCGGTCCCCGCTAGGTTCGGCCGGACCCGACGGGTCCATAAAGACCCGCAGGGGCACACCAATCCCAATAGGGTCCAGCCGGGCCCAAATCTGGCCCGTGAAGTCCGCCGCCACGCTGCAACAAGCAAGCCGCCGTCGCCGTTGTCCCTGCAGTCTCCACCTCGTCATCTGCTGCCGAGAGCACTGCTGGTGGGCCGGCATGACCCGACCCAGATGGGGCCCTACGGGCCCGATCTGGGCCAAGGGCCTCCAAGCCGCACCGCCATGCCCCGCCGCCCGCCTTGCTGCGCCGCCCCGCAGCTCCACGCACGCCGCCGCCACGACGCCACCCGGCCGGAGCCGAACCACCGCCGCCCGAGATGCACCGCCGCCTTGCGAGGGGAGCCCCGCCTCAGCCTGCAAGACACGGGGGAGGACCTGCCGCCTCTGCCGGCGGCACCCGGGCCTCGCCCAGCGGCCCCTGCCGGCAGCGGCGACGAGGTAGAGAGGGGGAGGAGAGGGCTGAGGAGGGGGGGCCGGGAACGCGCGCCGCCGCCGCGGGGACGGCGGTCGCGCGGGAGCGAGGAGGGTTCTGAAGGGAGTCACCACTAGCACCGACCCCTAGCTCCCCTCTCCGTTCCTCCTGCAGGCGGCGGCGCCGGACGGAGGCTCCAATCGAACCATGGCGAAATCTGGCGCCCGCAAAGATGGAGCAACTCTCCGGCCGTCGGCCATCTCCCCACCTGAGCAGTTTCCTGGCGCCCCGATGAGCTCCCACACGAATCCCTCTGCCCCAGCGAAATTCTACCCCGGCACCACGGCGAGCCCCTCCGGCAACCCTCGACACCGCCACACTTCTATCCCGGCGCCCCGACGAGCTCCTCTGTGAACCCCTCTTTGAATCAGTGGTAAATTTCTTTCTGTTCTTGCTACATAATTATACGTGCTCTGTATATTTGAGTTCGTTTTGCTTCTTCATTGGTGAAGAAATTCTGATGCCCTGATTTTTAAATTAGAGTGAAAGGCACCAGAGGTCACGAAGTTGCGCGAAAAGGAAGGATTGGTCACCAAGTTGCGAAACGTCAATTATGGGTCACGAACTTGTGGAGTAGGCAATCTTTGGTCATTCCGTCATGACGGGCGTTAATTTGGTGACGTGGCAGTCTGTTTTTTGCAAAAAAAACCTTCAAATTTTGTGTCATCCAATTGCTAGGTCCTTTTGATTTATTTTTTCCTCTTCTAGCATTGGCGACGACCCGTTCGCCCGCGACGCCGACGGCCGCTACCTCTTAGACACGGCGGACGACGATGAGCCGCGCGAGGACGGGACCTCGCAGCCAGCGCCGAAGCGCCCCCGCCGCGCCCGTGCGAGCGAGGACGCCGCCGCGGAACGGAGGGGCAAGCGCGTCATCCATCCTGGCGACGGCCGCTACTTCTACGCCACGGAGGAGGCGCGCGACCAGGAATATTCGTCAGAGGAGGAGGCGAGCAGCCTCCGCCGAAGCGCACCCGCCGCGACGCCCGGGCCCGTGCGTGCGAGCACGCCGCCGCGGAAGAACGGAGGGCGAAGCGCGTCACCCATCCCAACGACGGCCGCTACTTCTACGCCACGGGGGGGGGGGGGGGGGGGGGGGCGCACGACCAGGAAAATTCGTCGGAGGAGGGGACGGTGCAGCCTTCGCAAAGCCTGCTACGTCTCCACCACTGCCAGGGCGCGCGACCAGGACGCCGTCGGAGACGGAGGCCCGCTTGGAGAAATTCCCCTCTGCCCGTTCTTTCTTTCTTGTTTTTTTCAATTCGATTAAGCAAGAAATTCCCCTCTGCCCGTGCTGCCAGAGACGGAGGGACCTAGCAATTGGAACGGGTTGTCGCCGATGCTAGAAGAGGAAAAAATAAATCAAAAGGACCTACCAATTGGATGACACAAAATTTGAAGGTTTTTTTTTTGCAAAAAACAGACTGCCACGTCACCAAATTAACGTCCGTCATGACGGAATGACCAAAGATTGCCTACTCCACAAGTTCGTGACCCATAATTGACGTTTCGCAACTTGGTGACCAATCCTTCCTTTTCGCGCAACTTCGTGACCTCTGGTGCCTTTCACTCTTTAAATTATTTACCTGACAATGAAATGGTACTGCTATGTTGTTCTGTAGTATTTCGAAATTGTTTCCTCCGTAGCTGAAATAGTACTAAACTTCAAGATGTGTTGAACAGACAGTACATAACTAGGTGCATTTCCATGAGCAGACAGAGTAGCAGCGATTTCCAAACAAGATGCATGTGCTTGCTGTGTAGTTGCTACTATGTTTAATTTGCGTCTATTCAGTTATTTAGGTAACTTCACCTGGGACTGTTAAATTGTTAGTGTTGTGCTGCATTAGATGATGTGCTACTGAATATTGTCATGATCTACCAAAGTTTCTATTGTTTCAGTTTATAAATGCTATCTCCATTGCCATATGTTTAATTCATGAATTATTATACTTGTAATAGGAGGCCATTGTATACCCCTGCACTTGAAGGTTTGCTTAGTTTTGGACAATTCCCGCCAATGCATCCGTATAATTTCCACTTTGCTGGTACTTCCCCACATGATTCCTTCTCAACACCACCACCACCACCGCACCCAAAAGCTGCATCTTGGTCAGCTCCTGTCAAAGTGAATTCAACTTCTTCCAAAAGGAAAAGGAAGGTCATCAATGTTGATGATGATGAACCAAGTGAAAGGACTGCAAAACGTCTGTCCTATACACCAGATGAACATGTTAGATTGGTAATGATATTGTTTGCCCAAATCCTTTCTATATATTTATTTAATTCTTGTAGCTTGTATGGCCTAACTAAATTCAATGTTCACAATGTAGGCGAATGCTTGGTTGGAGTGCTCAACTGATCCCATCGAAGGGAATAGTAAGAAGAGTGAGAAGTTCTGGGATGACATTGCTGCTCTATACAACAAATAAATTGTCATATTGATACATGCCACAAATAGATCACAAAGTTGAAATACTACTATAGATCCCACAAAGCAATAAATGAGTCTCTCTATGTTACCACCCCTATGATACTACCCACTATAGAGGTAGTAACATATGCTTGAAAAGTGGTCTCCAGCTTCCCGCGATGTATATTTTCGCCGAAAATTGTACATCGTCATGTAAAATTTGCCTCTCTTGATGCAAAAATACAATACCATGCCCTAAAACGCATACAACCGCGCGTCGTGTAACCGTTGTGCGGAACCTTCCCGCCTCTGGCGGCGCTGGTTTCCAGACCCTGCCGTGATCCCTCCGCCAACCCGCGCACTACCAATGGCCGCCGGTTCCCCCCAGTCTACTAGCTTTCCTCCGGCGCCGCCGCCTCTCCGTCGTCTCGATATCGTTGTTCCCGGACATCACCGCCACCCCACTGTCCCTCCTTCGTCTTACCCAGAATCGCCGCCATCCCCGGCCATCACTACGCCCTCCGGAGGGCCCCATCGCTTCCAATTTAGCCGTCGATGGCCCCATTGATTTGGGAAGCCGTCGGCCCCGCCGCTCCTTCCCGGCCCTCCGTCGCCTCCTTCCCTTCCTCCCGTGGCACCAAGTCGACTCCGCCGCCATCCACAACTTTCTCGACGGCCGCCAAAACCCTGGTTGAGCCGCCACGGGTCCGGTTGATTGATTTCCGCACCGGCGCCGATTTTCATAGAACAAAAATATACATCCCTTGAGGAAGTAGTGCAGCCGTTGGAGCACTCGTGCTCTATATGGTGCCCTATTTTAGGGAAGTTTTTAATGTCCTAATTTTACATCACCTATTGCAGATGCTCTTATAAGGTATCTATCTATACCTTTTATAAAACAAAACTCCACTAACTATAATTAATTGTTCTATATTCGCAAATAAAAGTAATTAATGTTTCTATCCCGATATGCATGCTATCCATATCACTTACTGTTTTAGCCAACTAATTGTCCACGTCATGCAATTAATATTTTTTTTTAATCTCTATATGCAGGCATCCACATCATCTTTTCCTTTAGCCATTAAGTTGTCCAGGTCATACTTTTTTTTGTCGTCCGAATGATAAGATCACACCATCCCGTTAAATAATTACAAAATTTAAATCATGTGCTTGGGGAACACCGAAATTAGTTTTGCTAATCAAATGATCTTTTTTGCTTCAATATTTCTGTAGTGAACTTTAAATTTCATGCGTTTATTAGATTTCTTAAGAGATTAGACGGTCGATCATCATATTGGATTGATATTTAAAAAATGTTTTTAATGGTATGATATTTGTGACATAAAATCAAAATTGCAGTTTTAATCTTCCATCTGGAGTTTAATGGTGAATTTAATCTTTGTGTTTAGCGTTCGGATCATGGACCTCAGACTGCCCACCTACCAGATTTGGCACCAAATCAATTGCAGTTTCGCTCATTTCACCGTGCTTCACTGGGTGATCCGCCATCAATCCTCCAACGCCCAACCTTGTTTTTTTTTTTCAAAAATCAAAACGAAACTAGACTCTGATTGGAAAAGATGCGACCGTTTATTGTAAAACTTTTAGAAATATATAAAAACTTGAGTCCACATGCCACGCGACAAAATCTTCACTAGAATATGACTAACCCTACGGTAAAACATAAAAACAAAAATAAAATGTACCACTTCTAGGGAAAATAATCAAGAAGGAACAACCACACTTGTGTTGATAATGACGAGCCCAACCTAAACTTTCATCCCCAAAGACAAGCTTAAAGCCAACGCCTTCATCACCGGCTCAAGTAGGGCACGATGCAAGCGTGTATCAAAATTGCTAAAAATGTTTCCACCAAAGTGTGTAAAGTCAACATAGACGCATCTACCATCATCACCTGTCGTAGCACGTGCTGTGTCGAATACAACCCGGTCTCAAAGTGGAGCGGGCGTACCATACCGTCGCCGGCCTTGAAACTCCGCGATCACAGAAGAGAACGTCCCATACCACCATCGAGCTTGACATACGTACCTAAAGATCATCACCGTTTGAGCTCAGCAATTGCGAATGCACAAACCACATCCACTCTAATTCAGTCCAAGAGTCTCCTTCCTCCTCAAATTTTAAGGTTAATTGGAAAGAAACATGTAACGATATGGAGGGAAAATCTCCTAAGGTAACATGCTCTCAACTCAATTGCAGCTTATCGTACACAATACACTAAGGTTATCCGCTATTAGTCCGCTAACTCCCAACCGCCCTTCCAGCTTAGCAATTGCCAATGCCCATCCACTTTAAACCAATCCAAAGGGTCTCCTTCTTCCCCTAAATTCTTGTATTATTAATTGAAAGAAACATGTAACCATATGGAAGAAAAATCTTCTAGGGTTGCAGACTTGACACCAAATCAATTGCAGTTCCACAGCACCACACTACGCGATGGGCTACCCGCCATGCATCTCAATCCCCTAGGGCCATACCCATGGCCACCTTTGCATATATAGCAACTGATTATAACGTTTTTCTTTGGTCGAATAATACTTCTAGGTATGAGGTATCTACAGTAGTATATATCTTGTAGAGTAATGATTGCTTCAACGGATATGTTTGTTATCGTCAGTGGGAAGGCAAAAAAAAAAAGTCGTTATACTTTAATTACGTGATGGTGATGCATCTCCATTCTACAAGGCCAGCCGCGGGTGACCCTTTGCTCAAAATCCTTTTGGATATGTCAAGGTACCACTTATCGGTGTTTGCCATGCCAAAATGGACCCTCAAGTGAATCAAGAAGATCAAGTGTAACTTCATCTGGCAAACCAAGGAGGTTAATGAATAACCTCAGAACCCTACTATAATCAGTTGGTGCACTGTATATCGTCCCAAGTTGCATTGCAAATTTTGATCTTAACCAATTGGTTTTCAGATTTGAGTGTCAATTTTGTTTCCAAGTTCCTCTAACCGAACTCATGCAAAACGGAAATTCACTAACGGAAATTCGTTAGGTAGGCATGTGCTTGCACAAGGGAGAGAAAAATGATACTACTATAATATCCATACCAACAAACAAGGGTGTCGTTGTCAAGAGCTCACCATTAATGTTCTCACTCCGTATGCACACCACAAATCAACAACATATTTTATTCATAAGAATATTAAAAACACTGTGCAACTAGAATAATTAGAATTTTCCTCCGGAGAATGTTGGCTCGTAGGATTAGAATCTTAGGATTCGTATATAGATCGCACTCAATTTGAAAGGAAAGGTGTCTTTGAGTATAATCTTAGTTTATGTGACTCATGAGTTCTGCGTTTTTTCAAAGATGTGGTCATAACCATTTTTATATATGTCAATTTATAAGGTTTCTTATCCTCTAAAGCTTAAGATAATCTGTCTTGACGATTGATTAAGATGTTGAAACCATGTCATCCATGTCGACACGTAGCCATGTTCCCGTTATTGTCACATTGAAATTGTTGCTGCCATGCTCTTGATTAGATGCGGAAAACTTGCATGTAGAAAGAAAAGTCTACCTTATGTGTCGGTACCACGTCCAACCATCTCCCAACATCTATATAAGGCATTCTAAAAAAAAAACATCTATATAAGGCCAATTTCCATCAACACCAGTTCATCAGCCTCTCGATCGCTGCTAACTTGCCAGACCATTGCATACACATCCTCTCCTTCGGCAAGCAACGACGACGATGGCCGGACGCATGGCGCTGGCGGCGGTCCTGCTGTGCTCGGCGGCGGCTTCGATGGCGGCGGCGCAGTCGGCGTCCAACGTCCGCGCCACGTACAACTACTACAACCCGAGGAGCATCAACTGGGACCTGTACACCGCCAGTGCCTACTGCTCTACCTGGGACGGCGGCATGTCCTTCGCCTGGCGCTCCAAGTACGGCTGGACGGCCTTCTGCGGGCCCACCGGGCCCACCGGTCAGGCATCCTGCGGAAGGTGCCTCCTGGTACGGACAATTTTACTCTCTCTACTTGTCTTTCTTCTCTGCTCTTCGACTCCCTGGCTAACGTGTTTCCCGTCTGAATATGCATCATAGGTGACGAACACGGCGACCGGAGCGCAGATTACGGCGAGGATCGTCGACCAGTGCAGCAATGGCGGCCTGGACCTCGACTACGACACGGTGTTCAGCAAGATCGACACCAACGGACAGGGTATCCAGCAGGGCCACCTTACTGTCAGCTACCAGTTCGTCGACTGCGGCGACAACGGGAAGGTGCTCCAGCTCTAGGGAAAATAAGAAGCTACAAGTAACGATGCGTTTGCACTTTTTAATAGTGGAATAAACTGGATTGTGATGGATCCAAGGTTTCTCTTGTAAGGAATTGTGGAAGACAGTTTATTTGCAAAAACAACGTGAGATTCAACAATCTATTTGCATATGTGGATGGGATGGTGGATCAAGGACGGCAGCAAAGCCCACTGTCTACTTGCTGTTTGAGTTTGTTGCAGTAAGATCACACTGACGCTCGTGTGCAAGAGACAATTTTCGCGCATGTATCCCTTTTATATTTTCATTCTTCGTCATGGGATGTAATAAACAGAAATGCAGAGTCCCAATGCAGCAATATATCTTCTATTTTCCAAAATAAAAGAACTGGCAGTAATATGTTTAAAATTCTGTCATTGCGTTAGTAAAGTCTGCGTTAGTAAAGTCTTCTGTAGAGAAGTACCATGATAAACAATTAATATTTCCACGTATAGAGCTAACTCTATTCCTCTGTAGCTGTAAGCAGCTACAGAGATAAGACGCACTGGAATGATAGCACATTGTTAGAAAAAAAGAAAAAATGATTACACACTCAGATAGCATCATCAGCAGAATTTCCATTCCTTTGTAAACGGACAATCATTTCTGAAGATCCCTCTGGGCTTAAGACTGATCGGCCAAACTATGATACAGACCTGTTCCTACAAAGGGGAAAAGGAACTGGTAGAATTCAGTTGCATAGTACGCCATGTGTTGGATTATATTTACCGTCTTACCGATATTTTTAGAACTATGCCTCACCGATATCCCTCTTTTGTAGCAGCCATCCCTGACGGGTGGTCGTCATCTCTGGGAAAAATTCTGCAAGTTGAAGATGTGACAATGTCAACAGAGTGTCTAAATCATTTCTTGAAAGAGAAACTGGACCGAATTAAATGGTACTGCTGAAGACACTGTCTGAATAATTGCACAACGCTTCCAATAGGCACAAGGCAACCACAGATGGCCAAGTATAAGCGAACCTCGGGGTTGCTGTTTTGGCAACCAAACTAAGAAGGGCATGGCAATGGGAATCATATCCATGACCTTGCTATGGTCACTTCTTGCCGTCCTGATGATCACCATGGTGAGCGCTGGCGACAAAGACGCGTTGCTTGCTTTCAAAGGGCAAGTCAGCGACACCAGCTCTCCTATGCTGGCCTCGTGGAACGACAGCGCCCACTTCTGCAGCTGGGAGGGCGTGACCTGCAGCCACCGGAGGCCAGCGCGGGTGGTGCAGCTGAGATTGAACGGCACCGGGCTCACCGGAGCACTCTCACCGGCCCTCGGAAACCTCACGTTCCTGCGGACGCTGGACCTGAGCTTCAACTGGCTGAATGGGGAGATCCCCGCAAGCCTCGGGCGCCTCCACCGCCTACAGAGGCTCTACCTGAACGACAACACATTCTCTGGCACGTTCCCTGTGAACCTGAGCTCCTGTGTCAGCATGATCATAATGGGAGTGCACAATAACAAGCTTGGCGGCCGCATCCCGGGTGATCTCGGCGAAAAGCTCATGTCCCTGGCAGCAATCTCCGTAAGTAACAACAGTTTCACAGGGCCCATCCCGGCATCACTAGCCAATCTGTCCTATCTACAATACCTCGATCTCTCAAATAACCAGCTCGTGGGGTTGATCCCACCAGGGCTCGGCAACATCCACAGCATGTGGAAATTCAATCTCTTCAGCAACAATCTCTCTGGTATGATTCCACCTTCTCTCTACAACTGGTCATCGCTAGAAATATTTGAGGTAGGGGTAAATATGTTGTACGGAAGCATTAAGGATGATATTGGCGACAAGTTCTCCAAGATGAAAGTTCTTGGCTTGGGTGAGAATCACTTCACGGGAACAATCCCTTCCTCAATATCAAATCTATCATACCTCACAGGACTTAGGCTCAGCGGAAATAGATTTAGTGGGTATGTGCCTCCCACTTTGGGGAGGCTGGGAGCTCTCTAAAATCTGGACTTGGATGGAAATAAGCTTGAAGTGAATAACAACAAGGGGTGGGAATTCATCACTTCTTTGGCGAACTGCAGCAAACTAGAGCGTTTGTCACTCGGAGGCGACTCTTTTGGAGGACAACTACCCGGTTCGATTGTGAACCTCTCAACAACTCTCCAGAAGTTATACTTAATGGACAGTGGGGTTTCTGGGGGTATTCCTGCAGACATAGGAAATTTGGTTTGTCTCAACTTGCTTGCCATAGTAAATACTTACATATCCGGAGTAATTCCTGAGAGTATTGGTAAGCTAGAAAACTTGATTGAGCTAGGCTTGTACAACAATAGCTTGTCTGGACTCATACCGCCATCATTAGGAAATCTTTCGCGGTTGAATAGGCTTTATGCATACTATGGCAACTTGGAGGGGCCAATTCCAGCAAGCCTAGGGGAGTTGAAAAACCTGTTTGTACTTGATTTGTCAATGAATTACCAAATTAATGGTTCAATACCCAGGGAAATTTTGACACTGCCTAGCCTTTCTTTCTACTTGGACTTGTCGTACAATTCCCTTTCTGGAACTCTTCCTTATGAAGTTGGTAGCTTGTCAAACCTTAATCAACTGATTCTATCAGGAAACCAGTTGTCTGGCAAGATACCCTACAGTATTCAGAATTGCATAGTGTTGGAATGGCTTTTGCTAGACAATAACTCATTTGAGGGAAGTATACCTAAACTGCTGAAGAATATAAAGGGACTCAGCAAACTAAACCTGACAATGAATAAGTTCTCTGGTAACATACCTGATGCCCTTGGTGACGTTGGAAACCTGCAGGAACTGTACCTAGCACACAACAACTTGACAGGGTTAATCCCGGCAGTTCTACAGAATTTGACAACATTGTCCAAATTGGATATATCCTTCAATAATTTGCAAGGTGAGGTGCCACATGGAGGTGTTTTCAGAAATATCAGTTACATGGCAGTTGCTGGGAATATGAACTTGTGTGGTGGCCCACCTCAGCTTCACTTGGTTCCATGCTCCACACCGTGTTCAGCAAGATCGACACCAACGGACAGGGTGTCCAGCAGGGCCACCTTACTGTCAGCTACCAGTTCGTCGACTGCGGCGACAACGAAATGGTGCTCCAGCTCTAGGGAAAATAAGAAGCTACAAATAACGATGCATTTGCACTTTTTAATAAAGTGGATTAAACTGGATTGTGATGGATCCAATGTTTCTCTTGTAAGGAATTGTGGAAGACAGTTTATTTGCAAACATAACTTGAGATTCAACAATCTATTTGCATCTGTGGATGGAATGGTGGATCAAGGACGGTAGCAAAGCCCACTGCGTACTTGCTGTTTGAGTTTGCTGCAGTAAGCTCGCACTGAAGCTCGTGTGCAAGAGACAGTTTTCGCGCAGAAACCATGGAGTCCCAAGGCAGCAATATATCTTCTATTTTCCAAATAAAATAACTGACAGTAACATGTTTAAAGTTCTGTCACTGCGTTCAGCAAATTTTCTGGAGAGAAGTACCATAATAAACAATTAATAATTCCACGTATAGAGCTACAGATGGCATCAGCAGAACTATATTCCATTTGCAAGCAGCTACAGAGATAGTTCGCACTGGAATGATAGCACATTGTTCAAAAAAGAAAAAATGATTACACATTCAGATAGCATAATCAGCAGAATTTCCATTCCTCTGTAAACGGGAAAATCATTTATGTAGATCCCACTGGGCTTAAGACTGATCGGCCAAACTCTGATACAGACCTGTTCCTATAAAGGGGAAAAAGAACTGGTAGAATTCAGTTGCATAGTATGCCTTGTGTTGGATTATACTTACCGTCTTACCAATATTTTTGGAACTATGCCTCACCGATATCCCTATTTTGTAGCAGCCATCCCTGACGGCAACGGTGCCATCTCTGGAAAATTCTGCAAGTTGAAGATACGATAATGTCAACAGAGTGTCTAAATCATTTCTTGAAAGCGAAACTGGACCGAATTAAATGGTACTGCTGAAGACACTGTCTGAATAATTGCACAACGCTTCCAACAGGCACAAGGCAAGCACAGATGGCCAAGTATAAGTGAACCTCGGGGTTGCTGTTTTGGCAACCAAACCAAGAAGGGCATGGCAATGGGGATCATGGCCATGACCTTGCCATGGTCACTTCTTGCTGTCCTGATGATCACCATGGTGAGCGCTGGCGACAAAGACGCGTTGCTTGCTTTCAAAGGGCAAGTTAGCGACACCAGCTCTCCTATGCTGGCCTCGTGGAACGACAGCGTCCACTTCTGCAGCTGGGAGGGCGTGACGTGCAGCCACCGGAGGCCAGCGCGGGTGGTGTAGCTGAGATTGAATGGCACCGGGCTCACCGGAGCGCTCTCACCAGCCCTAGGGAACCTCACGTTCCTGCGGACGCTGGACCTGAGCTTCAACTGGCTGAATGGGGAGATCCCCGCAAGCCTCGGGCGCCTCCACCGCCTACAGAGGCTCTACCTGAACGACAACACATTCTCAGGAACGTTTCCTGTGAACCTGAGCTCCTGTGTCAGCATGATCATAATGGGAGTGCACAATAACAAGCTTGGCGGGCGCATCCCCGGTGAGCTCGGCGAAAAGCTCATGTCCCTGGCAGCAATCTACGTAAGTAACAACAGCTTCACAGGGCCCATCCCGGCATCCCTAGCCAATCTGTCCTATCTACAATACCTCGATCTCTCAGATAACCAGCTCGTGGGCTTGATCCCACCCGGGCTTGGCAACATCCACAGCATGTGGAAATTCAATCTCTTCGGCAACAAACTCTCTGGTATGATTCCACCTTCTCTCTACAACTGGTCATCCCTGGAAATATTCAGCGTAGGGAAAAATATGTTGTACGGAAGAATTCCAGATGATATCGGGACCAAGTTCCCCAAGATGGAAACTCTTGGCTTAAATGGTAATTACTTTACAGGGACCATTCCTTCCATAATATCAAATCTATCATACCTCGTAGGACTTAGCCTCATTGAAAATAGATTTAATGGGTATGTGCCTCCCACTTTGGGGAGGATGGGAGCGCTCCAAATTCTGGACCTGCAAGACAACAAGCTTGAAGCGAATGACAACAAGGGTTGGGAATTCATCACCTCTTTGGCAAACTGTAGCCAACTAGAGCGATTGGGACTCGGAGGTGACTCTTTTGGAGGACAGCTACCGGGTTCAATTGTGAACCTCTCAACGACTCTCCATACGTTATACATAATGGACAATAGAGTCTCTGGGGTTATTCCTGCAGACATAGGCAATTTGGTTGGTCTCAACTTGCTTGCCATAGCAAATACTTACATATCCGGAGATATACCAGAGAGTATTGGTGTTAGAGTACGTGATGGGCCTGGGCCCGTTAGTCTTAGGGTTTGCTTAGGTGTCAAGTAAGCCTTGCTTGGGAGTCAAGTAAACCTCTCTATATAAGGAGAGGAGATGTATCAATCTAATCAAGCAAGAATTAAGAAGGAAAACCCTTCCCTCTTGCCCGGCCGTGGGAAAGGACCCCCGGCCGGCTCCCTCGCGCCCTCGCAGCCCTCTCTCTCCCGCTCAAACCCTAGCAACCATAACATCTGGTATCAGATTGCTCAGGCTCGATCATGTTCACCCCATCGCCGCCGCTTCCCGTCGCCCTCACCCCGGAGGAGATCGCCGGAGCAATCCGCGATCTCACCACCGCCGTCCAAGGGATCTGCCTCTTCCTGGCCGGTCCCTATGGACTGCCGCCGGCCGCGCCATCAGTCGCCGCCTACGGGCCGGCGCTGCTGCCGTGGCAGCCGCCGCACCAGGCGGCCTCCGCCGCGATCGCCGGGCCGCGGCAGCCGACGCTGCTGCTGTCGTCCCCGCCACTCGACGCCAGGCTGCTGCAGCCGCCGCTGCCGCTGTCCATCTCCGGGCCGATCTATACGGCGGCCTAGGCGCCGCCGCACATCCAGTCGCCACCGGCGCCATCCCAACAGTACGGCGGGCCCTCCCGCCTCGCCGGTCCTTACGCCGGTCCCGATGGTGCGCCGTTCCACGGGGGGTCCTCCATGGTCACAGCACCGGCGCCGACCCCCGCACGGCCGCCGCCGCCCTCGGCCGCGACCACGGCGCCGGTCATCACGTTCCAGCATGAGATGCCCTACGACGGGACTGCGACGACCTCGTTCCCAGCAGTGCCACCGCCGTCCCAGGGCGATCCCATCCAGCAGATCAAGTTCCAGCCGTCGCCGTCACCGCTTCCGGCTTGGAACGCTCCCCACCACGTGTCGGCGGCGGTGCGGCTGCAGGATGCTGCGCGCGGCCTCCTAGCGCGTCGGCATGTGCGGGAGATGCGTGATTTGCAGCTGCAGCTCCTCCAAGTTGCGCTTCGCGGCGCAACGGACCTCGATCTCGTCCGCTGCGTCGGGGATCTTGGGCATGCGGTTTCGCCCAAGGGCGGCGGGCATGCTGTTTTTTCCGCGGGCAGCGACCTCCAAGTCTGCGACATCGACAGTCAGCCGGCGGGGAGAAGACATGGCGTCACCGACAGGAGCGCACCGCGTGGCACCACTGCATTCCGCCGCCGGCCGCCGCGAGGGCTCCTTTGGTCCCGATGGTGTCCATGGGATCCAGGGGGCTGCAAACGCACAAGTTCGGCGCGCGGAGGAGATGTTATGGTTGCTAGGGTTTGAGCGGGAGATAGAGGGCTGCGAGGGCGCGAGGGAGCCGGCCGGGGGTCCTTTCCCACGGCCGGGCAAGAGGGAAGGGTTTTCCTTCTTAATTCTTGCTTGATTAGATTGATACATCTCCTCTCCTTATATAGAGAGGTTTACTTGACTCCCAAGCAAGGCTTACTTGACCCCTAAGCAAACCCTAAGACTAACGGGCCCAGGCCCATCACGTACTCTAACAATTGGTAAGCTAGAAAACTTGAATGAGCTAGGCTTGTACAACAATAGCTTGTCTGGTCACATACCATCATCACTCGGGAACATTTCACAGTTAAACAGGCTTTTAGCATACTATGGAAACTTGGAAGGACCCATTCTGGCAAGCCTGGGGGAATTAAAAAACCTATACGTACTTGATTTGTCAACGAATTACAGACTTAACGGTTCAATACCCAGGGAAATTTTGACACTGCCTAGCCTTTCTTTCTACTTGGACTTGTCGTACAATTCCCTTTCTGGAACTCTTCCTTATGAAGTTGGTAGCTTGTCAAACCTTAATCAACTGATTCTATCGGGAAACCAGTTGTCTGGCAAGATACCCGACAGTATTCAGAACTGCATAGTGTTGGACTGGCTTTTGCTAGACAATAACTCATTTGAGGGAAGTATACCTCAACTGCTGAAGAATATAAAGGGACTCAGCAAACTAAACCTGACAATGAATAAGTTCTCTGGTAACATACCTGATGCCCTTGGTGATATTGCAAACCTGCAAGAATTGTACCTAGCACACAACAACTTAACAGGGTTAATCCCGGCAGTTCTACAGAATTTGACAACATTGTCCAAATTGGACATATCCTTCAATAATTTGCAAGGTGAGGTGCCACATGGAGGTGTTTTCAGAAATATCAGTTACATAGCAGTTGCTGGGAATATGAACTTGTGTGGAGGCCCACCTCAGCTTAACTTGGTTCCATGCTCCACAAGCCACTTAAGCAAGAACAAAAAAAATATGCCAAAGTATCTGGTAATTTCTCTAGCAACAGCTGGAACAATCTTGTTGTCGCTTTCATTTATTCTTGTCGTTTGGATACTTTGCCAGAAGCTCAAAAGAAGGCAGAAGGGAATAGTGCAATCTATAAATGCTGAGGAGCAATATGAGAGAATCTCATACCAAGCATTATTTACAGGAACTAATGGGTTTTCAGAAGCTAACTTGCTTGGGAGAGGAAGTTATGGTGCAGTTTATAAGTGTGATTTGGACAGTCAAGATAGATCGTTGGCTGTCAAGGTATTTAATCTTCAGCAATCTGGATCTTCCAAGAGTTTTGAGGTTGAATGTGAGGCCATGAGAAGGATACGACACCGTTGTCTCACAAAGATCATAACGTGTTGCTCAAGCGTCAACGACAAAGGTCGAGAGTTCAAGGCACTGGTTTTTGAATTTCAACCTAATGGTAACTTGGATGATTGGCTTCATCCAAAAGCTCAAGAGCCAACTACAAACAACACTCTCAGCCTTTCCCAGAGGCTTGATATTGCTGTCGATATTGTGGACGCAGTAGAATATCTGCACAACTACTGTCAACCGCCTGTAATCCATTGTGATCTTAAGCCAAGCAACATTCTTCTTGCTGAAGACATGAGCGCCCGCGTTGGAGACTTTGGCATATCAAAGATCCTTCAAGAAAATACAAGGAAGGGGATGCAAGCTTCATATAGCTCAATCGGGATTAGAGGTTCCATAGGCTATGTAGCTCCAGGTAACTGAAGCTATTCTTTTTTTCTTATAGTTTTCATTGCATGCTAAGTTGATAGCCACACAATTTTAATTGCAGAGTACGGAGAAGGCTCTGTGGTCTCAACTTATGGTGATATTTATAGTATTGGAATATTGCTACTTGAGATGTTTACCGGAAAAAGCCCAACAGACGACACGTTCAGGGATTCACTGGGTCTGCATAAATTTGCTGAGGGTGCTATTCCAGAGAGAGCCTTGGAGATAGCAGACCCAACCATCTGGCTGCATAGAGAACCAAAGGAAGATATTAAAAGTAGTAGAATCCAGGATTTCTTGGTTTCTATCTTCAGGCTTGGCATATCCTGCTCCAAGAGACAGCCACGAGAGCGGGCCCTGATAAGAGATGCAGCGGGAGAGATGCATGCAATTCGAGATGCGTACCTCCTGTTTGCTGGTAAGCGTATAGGGAAACATGGAGCACAAGAGGAGCCGCTTCTCAAGATATTCGAGCTAGAATGATATGATCCTGCAACAGTAGAAGCTATGTATCTCGTTTCAGTTAGCATTTGTGATTTGAGCTACGGAGTACATTATTTGCAACAGTGTCCAATAAATGTAATATCCTGTTGTTGTGTTCAACAGTAGCACAATAGCATTATTCTTTCTCAGTACATATACATGGCTTTCTTTACAAAATTTCAAAGATTTGAGTAACTGCATTCTCAATCCTCAGTATGCTGACCACATATATTTATTGCTCCAAGTAAACCAGTAGATAAAAGTTCAGACATTGCGCAAAATGTAATGTGTTGGAAAAATATGAAAATACGCAATAGCAGCAGAAACTGACACTAATATTTCACACAAATGGATATGTTTGACACTAGGAAGCACATCAGAATAGACTCACAAAGCACAAGCAAATTGTCACAAGAAAAGGAAAACACAGAGCAGAAATGCGTCAGTGTGATTAAGATATGTCAGACAGCTGGTTCTAAAAGAAAGCAGTATGTAATCCTACTAACATCAGTTCCCATCAAGTACTCACATTACTAATTTCAAGATAAACAGCGTCTAAGGAGCAGCTAACACCATCCAGTACTAGTACAACAAGATAACCAGAGTACAACCTGAGAGGATGTTAACTTGGTGGCGGGCTGGCGGCCTTGGTGGATCTGGAGAGGGGGAGGGGATGGCGGAGGTGAGTGACATCGTAGGGTTGAGTGGTTTGGTGCGGAGGGAGAGGAGGGGGTGTGGCGGGGGCATGTTGCAAGCACCTGCTGTACCTCGTCCCCAGCGGCCATGGACCCTCTCAGGCAATAACACAAACGTTGTGCTCCCGAGCAACGCAGCGCGGGCTGCACAGCAGCCGCGCCGAGGAACCCAGCCGGGGGCACACGGGAGGACCCGGAACCAAAAGCCTCCGCGACGGAGAACATGGCAGCGCACGGAGAGGCGGCCGGCCGAACCAAGGCGCGGCGAGGTGGGCATCGCTTTCCCCACCGCCGGTGAGAAAAGCTGGGCTGACGACGGGTGGGCGCGAGGTAGTTTTTTTTAGATAACAGGCACAAAATGCCCTGCTTTAACTTAATAAAGCAGCACAAGTTCCACAAGACTATTACAACATGCTGGGCCTACAGCTTCGCCAACGATAGCACAAGTTCCACGAATGGGAACGGAACCGGGGCCGGCCTCCCCCAAAACAAGCCGGAAGACAACATATAGCAACTCAAGCTACTAGACCAGACCTACTCGGCGCTAAGGAGCTGTAGATAACCTTAAGCCCGCTTGCCAACTGGAGTAGCCTTTCCTTGTCTTGCTCCTTTGAAAGATTTGCCCAAGTCTGCAGGAAGAAGAGCATTTTGTAGATAATATCAGTTGGGTGTTTGGGAACGATAGATTCAATTGTTAGCTTATTTCGAGTAACCCACAACGTCCAGCACAACACAACGAACAACACCCAGCTGACTCTGCGTTGCTGGCCCAACAAAGATTGTTGAATTGCAAAAAACTGGGGGAAGTTGGCAGGACACCGGCCACACCCAAGCAGCCTCCGAATCACACTCCACCCAAATTTTGCTAAAGCACAAGAAAAAAAGATGTGGGTCGCGTCCTCCATCTCCCCACACAAAGTGCATTTCCCATCAAAGCGAGCCAGACGAGTAGCCAGCTGAGAGGAAGAAGGCAGCCGATCTAACGCTAATTGCCAGGAGAAAAGTTTAAGCTTGAGAGGTAATCTGGCCGACCACAAATCCCTGCTGTGGGCGACCGTCGCTCCTTGGACAAGCACCCTGTACATAGACGCCACTGAGAAACAGCCCGAGGACTCAAGTGACCACCTCACCACATCCGAGCCCTCCCGGATGGTGAAGTTAGCCAGCTCGGCTGACAGCTCCGCCCATTGCACTGCACAAACCGGGTCAAACGACCGTCTAAAATTGATCCCCACGCCTTCAGTGGCAAACCCCTCTGCCACCGAAAGATTAGGGTTGTCACAAATAGCAAAAAGGCGAGGGAAGCGAGATTTCAGTGGGCTAGCCCCAGTCCACCAATCCGACCAAAAAGCCGTCCTAACACCGTCCAGCACCACGTGCCGAGCTCCCAGCTTGAACAAGTGCTTTATCTTGTGTAAAATTCGCCAAAACTGCGACCCCCCTGGGGTGTAGCGGCGAAGATATCGGAGGCTTCTGGGTACTTAGCAAGAATAATGGTTCTCCAAATCGAAGCATCAGATTGGTACAGTTTCCAAATCCACTTAAGCATTAGAGCTTTGTTCATGAAATTCGTGTTTGTGAGCCCAAGGCCACCGCATTCCTTAGGACGGCACACAGCCGGCCAATTAACCATGTGAAATTTTCTCCTAGGGCCCGAGCCCTCCCAGTAGAACCTAGCCCTAATAGAGTCGAACTTAGCATGAACTCCATCCTGGAGCAAAAACAGTCCCATCGCAAAAGTCGGTAAAGCCTCTAAGCACGCATTGGACAGAACTAATCTCCCACCCGAGGAGAGGAGTCTGCCCATCCACACCTCCACCTTGGCAGCAAGCTTGCTGACAAGGAAATTCCATTGTTCCACCGTTAGTTTCCGGTCCGAGATTGGGAGCCCCAGGTACATGAAAGGGAACTCTCCCAAGTTGCAGTTAAACATGTTAGCTATTCTGCGTTGCTCACGGACCGGTTGGTCCAGCACAAACACCTCACTCTTGTGAAAATTGATTTTCAGACCGGACATATTTTCGAAGCAAAGTAACAGGAATTTCAGGTTAGCAATCGCGGTATCATCGTTCTGGATCAGGATCAGCGTATCATCTGCATACTGAAGGTGAGTAATCCCCCCAGGGAACAAGTGAGGCACCACTCCTTGGATGTGGCCAGCGGCCGCTGCTGCGGTGAGCATGGCAGACAGTGCCTCAACCACAAAATTAAAAAGCAGAGGCGAGAGGGGGTCCCCTTGACGCACCCCTCGCTTGTTTCTGAAGTAAGGTCCCACTTCCCCATTAATGGAAATGGCAGTCTGACCCCCGAAACCAACTGTTCGATTCTATGAATGTATCCTGCGTCGAACCCTTTCCGACGGAGGACCTCAGTAAGAAAAGACCAATTCACCCGGTCATAGGCCTTTTCAAAATCTAGCTTGAGAAGGATACCCCCCAGTTTTTTGACTCGTAATTCATGAGTAATTTCAAGGAGGGCCAGCGCCCCATCCAGGATGTTGCGACCTTTAATAAAAGCAGTTTGCGTAGGGCTGATAACTCTGTTGGCAATAGGGTCAAGTCTAGTGGCAAAGGCTTTGGAGATGATCTTAAAAATAACGTTAATGAGAGCAATAGGTCTAAACTGAGTAATTTTGTCTGCCCCTTGCACTTTCGGAATAAGGGACAACACCCCAAAGTTCAGGCGGGAAACGTCAATTCTACCCAGAATAAAATCGTTCAGGATGTGCAAGACCCCCAACTTGCACTGTGGCCAGAACTTTTTAAAGAAAGTGACTGGGAACCCATCTGGACCAGGAGCTGTGTTCGATTTCATGTCCATCACAATGGTTTCTAACTCAACCTCCGAGAAAGTAAGCGCCAGGCTTACATTCTCCTCTGCCGACACACGTCTGTCCTCCGGCCAAGTGTTAGTTGCAAGTTCTAAGTGCCGCTGAGCCTCCGTGCCCAACAGTTCTCTATAGAAGTCGTAAATGTGCTCCTGAATTAAGCGCGGGTCAGAAATAGGACCGGCAGTGGACTGGAGCAAAGAGATGACACATTTCCGACGTCTGCCATTCGCAACAGCGTGGAAGTAGGCAGTGTTGGCATCCCCCTGGAGTGCCCACCGCACCCTCCCACGCTGACGCCAGTATTCTTCCTCCAAACGGTAGATCTGCAGCAATTGGGCCTCGAGGTGGTATCGGAAGACCCATTCTTCCTCCTCCAACCCAGTCGAGTCAGCTTTCCCATCTAACTCAGCAATCTGCGCTACTAGCGCCAATTTGGACTTCTTGGCCTCTTTGCCCATATTACAGCTCCAGCCACGTAGAAATTGTCTCAGCCCTACACTCATGTGGTTCCACCAATCCACGATGTCACGCCCTCCCGCAGACGCCATAAGCCGTAGCCATCTAGACTCAACCAGGTCGGTGAAGCCATCAATTTCGAACCACTCAAGTTCGAAGAAGAAACGATTACTCCTAACTGGCCTCCCTAGGCCAGCATAAAAAATAAGAGGCGTGTGATCCGAGCCCAAACTTGGTTCTGCCACCAGAGAGGCAAGAGGGAATAGTGCATCCAGTTCAGGTGCAAACAGGACCCTATCGAGAACGCACCGAACAGGATTCCTTTGCTTATTAGACCAAGTATACCTAGGGCGCGAGGTAGTTAGTATCAGATTACGTGTTCGACCATGGACTAGTGGACAGAATACGCCTTGCTAGTTCGTTTACGTATCAAACAAAAACTGGTGCCGCTGCCAGAAAAGCACTTCGGGAACTGAAATACTCCAAAGACTGAAAAAATGTTACCCATATCAGGCCAACAGCATAACTGAAAATTGATTATACTAAATGTTACCACGTACACGTAGAACGGTATAAACTATAGATTCCAACAATGAATCATGTGTGGCAAACATTACATGTAAAAGTAGTCAACAGAAGTGCACTATGAAACTAACAACCTTTATGTTTTGGGTAAACAATTATTCAGTTAATCTCCATAGTACACATGGCTTGTCTCCAGGATGCCGTGTTCACTAGCCGAAAGCCATGCTTGGGAGGCTTCATGGTGACCTTCAAAAGGACGAAGGAGATGTTGACCCCCTGGTGCACCACGCGCACGAGGCTTAACAGAGCAAAAATAAATAAAGCCTACATAACTTTAGTGGCACGCTGGACCAATAAAAAAATTAATTAAGGCCCGAGACATTAAAATTTAATAAAATTTATACTAAACTTTTATATTTTGTGAGTCTTATTTTTAGCATGTCATTGTATTACAAGTATATTTTATTTTTGTTGCATAGTTTAACCACATAATTGGGAATATTATTTTGGTTTTTGGTGAATTCATTAAAGACAATAACCGTATTTTGTAACAAAGTTTTTTCAAGACTATGTTTTTTATAATGCATAATCCATATAATTTGTAAGTATTTATGGCATAATTCATAATGAGCACGGTCTAACAAATGTCTCAATGGTTGTTTCTACTAATATGATTAAGTAGGCACTTTAGAATCTTTCACTTGTAGAATATAAACTGAACCTATGACACTACTTTTTCATGCTCAAAATTGTCTACCAAGTAAAAATTAATTAAAGTGTACATGCTTTGCACTTAATATTTAAAGAATATTGTGTAGAGTAATAATCAGTGGAAAAATAATGTGGATTCTAATATGTTTGTGCATGTAACTTCTATTATACTGATAAAACAAGCACGTGCGTTGCAATCGGCGAGAAAAATATGCGTCACAAAGAACATAACTTTTTCCTGGTACAGTCGCGGCGTGTTGCGGAGACGGGACAGGTTCAGCATATCCACGGCATGCTCAAAAAGATGGTCACATAGTAGTGAGACAATGTGTATAACAGATGGGGAAAAAGAAGGGAAATTCTAAAGATTATGGATTAGCATAGAAATTGCTCTAATTTTGGACAGGTATGAAGAAATGCAATCATCTTGGTACCCTTGATGACCGTCGATACAGCGGGCAGCGGAATACGACAATCGTTGAAGTGGATTCTCGAGCGAGCACAACTCTGAGTCTGAGCATGACTCTTGACCGATTGTCCAACTCCCGTAGCTAGGATACCTCCCAGCTGCGAGCCAGTTGTTGTCTGTGCCGACTCCTAGCCAAACTCCCACTATCAAATAAATATGTAGCTCTGGTGGCATTTTACTAGGTATTAGGACAGAGACCATGGAAGTGTTGGATGTTACGGATGGTGATTTTCATATAAAAATGCACATCCGTAATAAAGCCGACAACTTCATTTGGAGTCTTGTTGCCGTGTATGGGCCGGCCCAGGAGGTGGCTAAGACGGCTTTTCTCTGTGAAATGGTAAACTTGGCAAAAGATAATCCTCATCCTCTGATCATTGGAGGGGACTTCAACTTGCTTCGGTTTCCATTTGAGAAAAGTAGGGGTCGGTTCGACAGCCGTTGGCCTCTTTTGTTCAATGCAGTCATTGACAGCTTGAACTTAAGAGAAATTACAATGGTCGGGAGACAGTTCACTTGGGCTAATTCTCTCCCTGAACCCACATACGAAAAGCTAGACCGTGTACTGATGGATACTGATTGGGAATCTAAGTTCCCACTGGTGTCAGTACGGGCTCTTGAGCGTATTGAGGGATTGTCGGACCATGCTCCCGTTCTCTTGACCACTGGCATGCCTAGACCACAATGTAAACCACGTTTCAAGTTTGAACTTGGGTGGTTACATCGTGAGGGGTTCCATGAGATGGTTAAAGAATTTGGGAAAGACCGGTGGCTGGTGACACGCCAATCCAGAGGTGGAACAATAAGATTCGTGCTTTACGCACACACCTCGTTGGCTGGGCTCGCCATACCACTGGTTTACTTAAAAAAGAAAAGGAACGACTATCCTCGATTATAGATGCTTTAGAGGCATTAGCAGAAGTTCGATTGTTATCTACGCAAGAGATTGAGTTAAAGAGCCAATCGAATGCACAGATAGCGAAACTTCTGCGTGAGGAGGAGTTAAAATGGTATCAAAGATCCAAAGCCCAATTTATCCTAGAAGGGGACTCGAATACCCGCTATTTCCATAGTATTGCCAATGGCAGACACAGGAAAAAGCGTATTCATTCTCTAGTCCAGGAGGAGGGAACGATCGAGGGCCATGAACAACTAAAGTCGTACATTACAAATTATTATAAAGGCCTGTTCGGAGCCCCAGAGGAAGGAAACTTCACACTGGATGAGTCTCGAACAGAGGATATACCCCAGTTTCAGATGAGGAAAATAGCTTACTTACTAAACTCTACTCAGAGGATGAGGTGAGAAAGGCGGTTTTCCAAATGAAACATAATAAAGCACCTGGACCTGACGGCTTCCCGCTGAGTTTTATCAGAATTTTTGGGATGTCATCAAGTCTGATTTACTACAACTGTTCGCATGTCTTCATGATGGACAGCTAGAGTTGTTTCGTCTCAATTTTGGTGAGATAATTTTATTACCTAAGGTTAATGAGGCAAAAGGATTCAACAATACAGACCTATATGCCTCCTTAACGTTAGTTTTAAAATATTTACCAAAGTTGCTACGATTCGATTGAACAGTGTGGCAGATCATGTGGTTCGTCCGTCTCAGACGGCTTTTATGCAAGGTCGTAATATCCTGGATGGGGTGGCGATCTTACATGAAACAGTTCACGAACTACATAGGAAAAAGCTGAATGGGGTAATTCTTAAAATCGATTTTGAGAAAGCCTATGATAAAGTCAATTGGTCTTTTCTTCAGCAAACCCTCAGAATGAAAGGTTTTCTTCTGAGTGGAGAGCGTTAATAGATAGCTTTGTTTCGGGAGGAAGTGTAGCCATCAAAGTCAATGATGATACTGGCAAATTCTTCCAAACGAAAAAAGGTCTTAGACAAGGTGACCCGTTATCGCCAATACTATTTAATATAGTGGCTGATATGTTGGCCATCTTGATCGAACGCGCAAAAGCTGAGGGCCAAATTGAAGGTGTGATTCCACATCTAGTCGATGGTGGTTTATCGATTCTTCAATATGTGACGACACAATTCTTTTTATGGAACATGACATCGAAAAAGCTCGTAACTTAAAGCTGATTTTGTCAGCATTCGAGCAACTTTCGGGTCTTAAGATTAATTTCCATAAAAGTGAACTGTTTTGCTTCGGCGAGGCTCAAGAAAACACCGCCTTGTATGCTGAACTTTTCGGCTGTGAACAAGGTCAATTTCCTATCAACTATTTGGGTATTCCGATTCATTATCGGAGACTTACAAATGCTGAGTGGAAAAAGGTGGAGGAAAGACTTCAATTAAGACTAAATAGCTGGAAAGGCAAACTCCTATCCTTGGTGGAAGATTGGTTCTCATAAATTCGGTACTAACAAACATGGTACTGTATATGATTTCATTCTTCCAACTACCTAAAGGAGTCTTAAAACGATTGGATTATTTCCGGTCTAGATTCTTTTGGCAAGGGGATTGTGAGAAGAAAAAATATCGACTGACTAAGTGGAGTGTGGTTTGCTGCCCTAAAGACCAAGGGGGCTCGGAGTTCATGACCTTGAGGTTAAGAACAGAGCTTTGCTGGGTAAATGGCTCTTCAAGCTTCTTTCTGAAGATGGAGTTTGGCAAACCCTCCTTAGGAGAAAGTATGTGGGAAATCAAGCCGTATCTCAGGTTCTTTGGAAACCTGGCGATTCGCACTTCTGGGCAGGCCTGATGGCTACGAAGAAGTTCTTTTCCCACAAGGATCTTTCTCAATTAGGGATGGATCGGAAATTCGCTTTTGGGAGGATAAATGGCTAGGCCGATCCACTCTTAGAGAGCAATATCCGGCTTTGTATGCGATTGTACGAAACAAGAGCGACACGATTGCTAAGGTGTTGGGTACCTCCCCACCAAATGTTTCGTTCAGGAGAAGTTTACTTGGAACAAGACAAGCATCTTGGAATGCTTTGCTCATCCGATTGGATTCCATCCATCTGTCGGAAGGTCCAGATAAATTTCAATGGAATCTTACGAAGAATGGTAAATTCTCGGTTGATTCCATGTATAGAGCATTAATCTTACCCGAAGTACCAGTCGATATTAAGGACAATAACAAAATTTGGAAGATGAAGATCCCGCTAAAAACTAAGGTGTTTGCGTGGTATCTCCGTCGAGGTGTAATTCTTACAAAAGATAACCTTGCCAAACGCAATTGGCATGGAAGTAAAAAGTGTGTCTTCTGTCAACACGACGAGACTATTACACACTTATTCTTTCAGTGCGAGTTCGCTAGGTCTATATGGTCAGCCATCCAGATAGGTTCTACCTTACATCCCCCGACTTCTGTTGCAAACATTTTTGGCAACTGGTTAAACGGGGTTGATCCTAGGTTTAAACTATTCAGTAGGGTGGGAGCGATTGCCGTTATTTGGTCGCTGTGGCTATGTAGAAATGACAAGGTTTTTAACGACAAAAATGTTTCTTTTATGCAGGTTATCCATCGGTGTACAACATCGCTTCGAGCTTGGTTGGCCCTGCAGCGTGTGGAGCACCGGGACTTGTTTTTGGAGGTGGCGTTACATTTGGAGGCAGCGGCCAGGGAGTTATTCTCCCGGCATGGATGGCAACATAGTCTCCGGATCGATCTACCATCTTCTTAGGCGGCTTTACAATTTCTCATCATGATATGTAATCCGCTTTGTTTTATTTTCAGTTTGGGTACTCATGAACTCGTAAACTTGTGGCTGTGTGCATCCTTGTTATGCAGAGGCCGGGTGTAATGCTTAAAACTCTTAAGTAATAAAATCCCTTTATCTAAAAAAAATTCGCGATATGCATGGAAGAAAAAAACACACGTCGATGCAAATTCCATACTAAGCGTGACTCTGAGTCTGATCACGACTCCCGACCGATTGTCCAACTCCCGTGGAAAGGAAGCCTCCCGACCGCGAGTAGCCTGTTGTGTGTGCGGACTCCCAGCCAAGCTCCCGCTCGCAACTGTCAAAGAAGATGACAGCTCCGAGGTATCCACACCAAGGTTTTGGTTACCAAACTGGGAAAAAATCTCGTGGGTGCTCGAGATTTGCGGTTACCGCGGTAACCGAGAAATCTCGACGGGTTACCGGACGAATTCAAATTCTGAATTTTGAATTCAAATTTCTGGGATTTTTCATAAATTGGGTAACCGCTCGGTAACCGGAGAAATACCGAAATTTTGAATTCAAATTTCTGGGATTTTTCATAAATTGGGTAATCCTTATTTGGGCCGGGCTAAATTCAAAAAAGCCTGAATTTTTTTTTGCTCGGTAAGCCCTTTTACCGTGGGTGCTCGAGATTCCCGGTTACCGCGCGGTAACCGGATTTCTCGCTCGGTAACCCAAACCGTGATCCACACATTCAGAAAGCATTGTCAAACAGGCTTGAGGTAGATCTTGAAGTCTTCAGGATTTTCTCTAGATCACTATCCAGAAAAGTGTGACATCCCTCCCTGACACATATCACCAGAGAGGCAGTCGTCCCGTGCGCCATCCCAAGATAACTGGCCGCACGTCACAACAGTGTAACATAATGGAAATCATTACACAATCAGGCACATCCGTGCTACAAATGGTTTACAAGGCCACCAAGGAATGACGAAACATCAATCCCAGTATGGCACGATACAGAGTTTTAACTGGCAGCGGAAGACATATGCGAGGCTACGGCTTGGAGCGGCTCCACTCCACAGGTTCTGGCTGGGCTACTGATCCTAGCACGCTCTTTCTTCAATTCCTCACTAGGGTGGAAGATGAATCCTCGACAAAACCTGGCCACAATCACAAGGCCCGTGAGTACATTATTATGCACTCAGCAAGTATCGCCCCTCACCACAAACAATCCAACACTCATGCAACAAGGTATATACTGGAAGTAGAATCCTACAACATGGCAAGGTGTATACTAGATACATGACATAAAAGTAGCATGGCATTGACAACCAAACATGTCATAAGCAAGCAACGGGGGTATCACCAGTACAGAGTCCAAGCCAGGTGGGGTTGGATCGTGTACCAGCAATCATACAAGGGCTTACCTGTGACGAGTAGACGGGTGTACCGAGTAGGTACCAAATAATATACAACATCACCTGTGATCACTGCTAGGCCCACTGGCCTCATCATTTCACCCTGGGCATGCACGGTTGATGTGGGCTATGGCCTAGCTATAGGCTTCCCAACGCGTCACACCGCCATCCCTAAATCTGGTTCACAATCACATCTCAAATAACATTCCCTGCATCATCTTACTGTTCATTTAATGAAATCGGGTTGTTCATCTTACTTTCAAACAGAACTTATGTTTAACCTCCTGACTCGACAAAGACAATAGTGTGACTGACACTGAACGGTTGTTCCATAACCTTGGAACGAGGCTAGACATCCAGATTAGACACTCTCGAGAGGTTGCAATTACCACTCACCTAAGTGCACCCCACTGAGCCGGTACTTTAGGACAACATCCTTAAGGCGAACTCAGCAAGATACACTCACCCAACCGTTCACGCTACCAAGACACTCCCTGTATAGCCACCGACATAACTCTATGCCTTATGCAGAAGTGAATCCGGCACGTCCCCAACAGATGAGCGATGCCTAGCTCCGGAACCTTCACAAGACTAGCCCCGACCAACTATGGTAACCGACTAGACTTGCCAAAAGGGTGGCGTCAAAGGAGGCTCAATAGGTTACGTAGGCCAAGGCCCGCCCATGTGAGCGACAGTGGCAGTGCTTTCGATGTTCAGATTAGTGGCACTATGGACTGACCCTATCGAAGTTTGGAGGGGTGTTTCATTTAATCAAGTTCATCACAACAAGTCCAAACAACAGGGGATTAGTCCAGCATAATAATCACGATATCAATATCATATATCAACAACAACAAGGCATTGGCAACATAATACTTGCATGCATAGATAACAACATAACGATAATAATAATACCGGGTGACTGTGGCGGGCAACCCGGCCGGTGTCACTCGGGGGTTAGTGTTCACAGACTAATAGCATAATATTTCAAACGGCTGACGGTGGCGGGAGACCCGGCCGGTGTCACCGTAAATCAATCACAAAGTTGGTTTGCGGAGTCTGTTACGCTTCCGTTCCTCCACGCGCAAGTCTTAGGCGGCGTTACCGTCCGACCGTTGACCAGGAAGTGGGGATTTGGGCATATAGTCTCCAAAATGAACCGAAAAGCAATCATAAGAAAGAGAGCATCCATTCCACTCGAGGATTACCCTGACGTGGTGTCAGCAATCTCGGCAAAAGAACCACGGAAAAGTCAGCTCCCCAGCGTCGCAGTCCGGTTGGTCTATGCCAACCATATTTGACGGAGGGGACAAGGCAACTAACTCTTTTGGCGAATGCCCCCAACCCCGAGGATCATAAGACGACATTCGTCCGCTCCTCACCTCGGCGAAGAGGAAAGAACCAAACAAAGCCCCGCAAACGTGAGACGCACAGTTGTAATAATTCCCCCATTCCCTTGACTGAGGCGGGAGACCCGGCCATTGCCCCGAGAATGTGAGTGTTGTACAGATAAGCAATATAAAGTAGTGCAATAATATAACATGCAGTATGGCAAATGCAGCAATACAAGACTCATATAACATATGGACAACATACAGACAAGTAATGATAATAGCCGACAGACATAACAATCGAACAGGAGACAGACATAAAATATAACAGTAGACAGACATAACACACTGCATGACACTAAGCAAACAAACCAACATTGTGGAATGGTTCATAGCAAGTGGTTCACTTGCCTGAAAACACGGGCTCCAGATGGTTCGGGGAGGTCTCGTACTGTCGGGGGTCGGGGTCTTGACGAACGCCTGAACCCCGGGGGGTCAAACAACACATCAACGTAGGCCACAAAATAAATAATTCCAAAAATGGAAAAGGACAGCTCCACTGGATAACTCTCCTCAAACCATGAATTTAGGAATTTGAATCGGCTAAATCGGAGCTACGGTTCAAAAGTTGTTGACGTGCGATCGTTAATTATCTGCTGCTCACCAGAAAAAGGAAAACAGACCGCGCGGGGAAAAAAAATGGCGCGGGCTGCTTCTGCGCGGGGTTGGGCCATGCTGGGCCGAACGGCCCGCCGCACTGCGCGCTGGGCTGGGCTGCTCGCGCCTTCTCGGGAATACGTCTTCCGATGGAGAAGACGGGAAACTCGTGGGGCGCCTCCACTTAACCCGACAGGTGGGGCCGGGACCCACCTGTCGGTCTCTCACTCTCTTCTCTTCTTTTCTTTTTTCTTTTTCTTCCTTTTTTTCTTCTCTCCTTTCTTCTTCCCTGCCCGCTCGCCTCGACGCCCGCATGCACAGACGCAGCGACGCGTCGGTGGTCGACGGTGCCAGCGACTGGCCGGCCGGAGGCAGACGCCGGCGACGGCGGCCGGCTCGCGGGGCCACACCGCGCCCGCGGGAGGCGAAGATGGGGCCGAGGGACCTCCAGCGCGTCACCCGCCCGTACGCCAAGCTCGGCCCGTGGCCATGGCGGGCGCTCGGGTGGCGGATGGCGGCGACGGTGGAGTGGGCCAGGGACAGCGGAGAAGACGGGAACGGAACCAGGGGGCTACACCGCACTCAGCGGAGCTACTTCCTACGGCTGGGAGGTCGTGGTGCTCCCCGAACCCGAGCTCTAGGGTTTCGGCCATGGAAGCTTTGCCGAGCTCCTGCGGCCTCACTTCTTGGTGGAACTCGAGTGGGAGAGTCTGGGGAGGGAGGACTGAGGTCTGTGAGCGCGATGGGGGTCTCAGCGGTGCTTCTTATAGCCAGGGGAGAGGGAGAGGTAGGTACACCCGAGCTCGGCTATTGATGGCGTTTTCAGGACGTGTTCTCCGGCTACAGAGGAGGAGAGGATGAGGACGGTGAGCTGGCCGCACAGTGCAGCACGAGGAACATGCTGAGGCTGGCTTAGGCACCGACCAAGCTCCTAAGTAGGCTTAACTTAGCAAGTTTCTGTCATTTCGAAATCGGTCCAGAAGGTGTTCGACCAAATGCCCCAATGAACTTTTCGACGCAAATAAATTCCAGCAAAATACCAGTGGTTAGGTTTGTATGTGGGGAGATGGTTCCTAGACTTTGACGTCAGATGGTGCAACCTAACTAGTTTTTTTGGAAGAAGTGCGGAAAGTGGCCTTATGGTATAATTATGTCCATTAGGGGTTTTGATCATGATGTTTTGGGGTCATGTAGATCATCAAGAGGATATATGAGAGACCAGGGGAGTAGGTGGTGTCACAAAACTAAACATGCAGAAGTAATGCATACAAGGGGACACTTACATCATTCCAACAAGGTGGGTACAAAATTGATGGCAAGGCACTATGCCACACCAACAACTAGGTGGAGGGATTTTATTTGATAAAAGAACTATGAGAAGGATAAGGCTGGTTGGGATATTTATCCCATGTGAGGAATTCACATGGCTCTTGGGTCATCCAGGTGTTGAGTTGGCATGAAGATATTTTGTGGTTATTAGTGGGTGTAAGAAGGAGTGGTGGATAGGTGGCTCAAAATAATCATGTCACCTTGGTGGGTGTAGGCAATGGCATGAGATACATCTTCTGGTTTTGTGAGGAGTGATGGAGAGGAGAAGTTCGGGGAAACAATTCCCTAAACAACACTTGCAGGAAATATTTAGGCTATGAGGTTTTTAGGAAAAACCCTAGCGGAGGTTTTCGGAGTGGCAAAGAAATCACCGGAGATTTCCTGGAATTATTTTAGAGAAAAAGATCACGAGGGCATCATCTAGCACCTGAGGGCAAAAATAAATTTTGAGATACGAGGGAAAAGTTTTTCGGGTGTGGGGAAAACACCACTAAATTCGGGATCCAAATTTTGGGGTGTTACAGACCTTCCCCCCTTAAAAAGAATCTCGTCCCGAGATTCGGGGAGTTATACAAGATAATTCTTGAACGATCCATTTATACCCCAATTGAAAACTTTTCTACAAAATACTAGAATTTTTGACACCCAAGGAGGTCGGCACTCAACAAGATTATCATTAGAATTATATATTTTAAAAGTATGATATTTTTACCACACTCCATGCATTTTAAAGATGGCATGGCAGGGCTCACTCAATCAATCAACATAGGATCTACTCACATGCTTATGAATTTAAAATCTAAGGTTTTGCACAAACAGGGCAAGATCAAACAAGATCTACAACCAAATTATCAAATAATCTAACAAGATCAACTGGGGTGAGTAAGAACTCAAAAACCTTTATAAACAAAAGGCAAGGATATGCTAATCATAACCTTCTCCTAAGGTTTTATTTTTGACAAGTTATACACACACAACAGGTGCCCCTTTCATGTGCGTATAACAAAAGGTTTTATTTTTCCAAAGCTATACATACATGGCAGGTGCCCCTTTCATGTATATACCGGTTTGGAAAAGAAACAAGGTTTGTTTTCAAACAACGATGTTCGCGCCACAAGGGTGGGATCACAAACACCAAAATTTTGTGGGATAGAGCCATTCCCAAAGTTTGTTTTTGCAAAGAAATTTTCCCTATAGAACTCCGGGATACGAGGAAAATAACACGTCTCGGGGTACCTCTTCACGTAGAAGTAGTCGCGGTGTCCCAGTTGGAGTAGAACTTGCATCATCAATTTCGGAGGTTGTCCATCCGGGTACAGTTCGTGTCTTGCAGCAAGATTAAATGGCAGGGATACAAGCATGGGTAGAAGAATTTCTACTTGTAGCAAAACATCATTTTATGAAATATTTCTGCATTCTATGGCCCAAAACAAAACGGCTGCAGCGGTATGGCATAATCATTTCAACCATACCGTATAGGCAAGCACAAGCAAACATAGACAGAAAACACTCTACCAAAAATCCTTCTGTGTTCCAGCGAGGAGGAGCACCCAACAAGCAATTAACGCTTGAGGTGGTGGATCTCGTGGAGGGCTCGGGCCCCTTTCTCTAACATGCGTCCAGACAAGGTTCATATTGGGTGAGGAACATTGCGGCGGAGCATGTAGGAGTTTGTTTTTCAAACCTATACACGAGCCAACATTAAGTGAGCGGGATACCGTGGTCACAGTATCTCCTTAAATACTTCCACTTAATAGTTAAACTTGTGCAACACACACAAAATAATTTGCATACTACAAAATAATCCCATTCAAAATTTGCATTAACTCACAGGTGGGTATATGCGTCTGGGTTCACATATACTGTCCCTGTTTTAAGTGATCTGTCTTTTCTTCCAAACCTTTAACTAAAGAAAGGCATGATATTCCATCATGTGTCAACCAAGTGGCTAACCAGAGGATAAGAATACCAAGTTTCATTTCGGCTGATTCGACATCAACCAGAAAACAGACAAGAACTTGCATTACAAGCCAACACAAGAAAACGAACAACCTCACAACTCTCACCTACCAACTTAGGACTCCTCACTTGGTGGGGACTTGGTCTGGGCATCCACTTTGTGGCCTTCTGGACCTTGCGGTTTTGGTCCTACGCAAGGCTTGGTATCCACTGGGCTCTTGCCCGTGGGCTGCGGGACTCGGGCAAGGGCTTGCCTATTAGAATGGCATTCCTCCAAGTGGTAGGCAAGAATGCTCTCCAAGGCGGTGGTGTAGGCTTCGAGGTGGGACAAGGTTGAGTTGAGCATCACTTCGATGCTTACCATGGGATTGCTGGGGCTTGCAAGGGATCTTGGCGGGAAGAAGCGAGACGCGGGAGGTTCTGTCGCGGCTTCAAAGTACCGCAAACGAGCGAGACACTTCCAAGCTGCAACTTGGAGAGCCATCTCAGGGGAATCTACGAAGTGGCTTTGAATCACATATGGCGCCGCGCTTCCTAAGGCACTCGTGGCGACATACACATCGGCATGATACTCGCTCACGCAGGAGGAGAGGTTAGACCGATATACATGGTACACCGGCCGAGAAACACAACCAAGAATGTCGCGAGCAGCTTCCCACAGCAGAGGTGGAAAACCGGGGCGAAACTCAGCGGTGGTCTCGAAAACAAGGGTAGGTTCCATCTACAACCTCAAGCTAAGGTACTTGGGAGAGAGGAGAGCGCAAGATTCCTGAGCGGGATCTGCTTCAAGAGAGTTGGGTTGCAAAGGATAGCAAGCGAGGGTGGGTTTATAGGTAGCCAGGACTGGGTCTCATACTAATGGGTAGTGTCGATTCCTTCTCATGGAAGAAACCGGCGAGCCTCACTCAGGGATTGGGACAAGTCCTACTGCACCATACTGTTGACCAACATTAGCCATGCCGGTTAGGCGGAGATGGGTCAAATCCATCGGGCTCCTTGTCGGCAAATAGTACGGTTGAGCTTTCCATGCTAGGGTAGTCTACAGCCAGCCTGGTGCTCTGATACCATGTCTGTGACACCCCTCCCTGGCACATATCACCAGAGAGGCAGTCGTCCCGTGCGCCATCCCAAGATAACTGGCCGCACGTCACAACAGTGTAACATAATGGAAATCATTACACAATCAGGCACATCAGTGCTACAAATGGTTTACAAGGCCATCAAGGAATGACAAAATCAATCCCAGCATGGCACGATACAGAGTTTTAACTGGCAGCGGAAGACATATGAGAGGCTACGGCTTGGAGCGGCTCCACTCCACAGGTTCTGGCTGGGCTACTGATCCTAGCACGCTCTTGCTTCAAATCCTTACTAAGGTGGAAGATGAATCCTCGACAAAACCTGGCCACAATCACAAGGCCCGTGAGTACATTATTATGCACTCAGCAAGTATCGCCCCTCACCACAAACAATCCAACAATCATGCAACAAGGTATATACTGGAAATAAATCCTACAACATGGCAAGGTGTATACTAGATACATGACATAAAAGTAGCATGGCATTGACAACCAAACATGTCATAAGCAAGCAACGGGGGTATCACCAGTACAGAGTCCAAGCCAGGTGGGGTTGGATCGTGCACCGCAATCATACAAGGGCTTACCTGTGACGAGAGACGGGTGTACCAAGTGGTACCAAATAATACACAACATCACCTGTGATCACTGCTAGGCCCACTGGCCTCATCATTTCACCTGGGCATGCACGGTTGATGTGGGCTATGGCCTAACTATAGGCTTCCCAACGCATCACACCGCCATCCCTAAATCTGGTTCACAATCACATCTCAAATAACATTCCCTGCATCATCTTATTGTTCATTTAGTGAAATCAGGTTGTTCATCTTCTTTCAAACAGAACTTATGTTTAACCTCCTGACTCGACAAAGACAATAGTGTGACCGACACTGAACGGTTGTTCCATAACCTTGGAACGAGGCTAGACATCCAGATTTGACACTCTCGAGAGGTTGCAATACCACCACCTAAGTGCACCCACTGAGCCGGTACTTTAGGACACATCCTTAAGGCGAACTCAGCAAGATACACTCACCTGACCGTTCACGCTACCAAGACACTCCCTGTATAGCCACCGACATAACTCTATGCCTTATGCAGAAGTGAATCCGGCACGTCCCCAACATGAGCGACGCCTAGCTCCGGAACCTTCACAAGACTAGCCCCGACCAACTATGGTAACCGACTAGACTTGCCAAAAGGGTGGCATCAAAGGAGGCTCAATAGGTTACGTAGGTCAAGGCCCGCCCATGTGAGCGACAGTGGCAGTGCTTTCGATGTTCAGATTAGTGGCACTATGGACTGACCCTATCGAAGTTTGGAGGGGTGTTTCATTTAATCAAGTTCATCACAACAAGTCCAAACAACAGGGGATTAGTCCAGCATAATAATCACGATATCAATATCATATATCAACAACAACAAGGCATTAGCAACATAATACTTGCATGCATAGATAACAACATAACGATAATAATAATACCGGGTGACTGTGGCGGGCAACCCGGCCGGTGTCACTCGGGGGTTAGTGTTCACAGACTAATAGCATAATATTTCAAACGGATGACGGTGGCGGGAGACCCGGCCGGTGTCACCGTAAATCAATCACAAAGTTGGTTTGCGGAGTCTGTTACGCTTCCGTTCCTCCACGCGCAAGTCTTTGGCGGCGTTACCGTCCGACCGTTGACCAGGAAGTGGGGATTTGGGCATATAGTCTCCAAAATGAACCGAAAAGCAATCATAAGAAAGAGAGCATCCATTCCACTCGAGGATTACCCTGACGTGGTGTCAGCAATCTCGGCAAAAGAACCACGGAAAAGTCAGCTCCCCAGCGTCGCAGTCCGGTTGGTCTATGCCAACCATATTTGACGGAGGGGACAAGGCAACTAACTCTTTTGGCGAATGCCCCCAACCCCGAGGATCATAAGACGACATTCGTCCGCTCCTCACCTCGGCGAAGAGGAAAGAACCAAACAAAGCCCCACAAACGCGAGACGCACAGTTGTAATAATTCCCCCATTCCTTGACTGAGGCGGGAGACCCGGCCATTGCCCGAGAATGTGAGTGTTGTACAGATAAGCAATATAAAGTAGTGCAATAATATAACATGCAGTATGGCAAATGCAGCAATACAAGACTCATATAACATATGGACAACATACAGACAAGTAATGATAATAGCCGACAGACATAACAATCGAACAGGAGACAGACATAAAATATAACAGTAGACAGACATAACACACTGCATGACACTAAGCAAACAAACCAACATTGTGGAATGGTTCATAGCAAGTGGTTCACTTGCCTGAAAACACGGGCTCCAGATGGTTCGGGGAGGTCTCGTACTCGTCGGGGGTCGGGGTCTTGACGAACGCCTGAACCCCGGGGGGTCAAACAACACATCAACGTAGGCCACAAAATAAATAATTCCAAAAATGGAAAAGGACAGCTCCACTGGATAACTCTCCTCAAACCATGAATTTAGGAATTTGAATCGGCTAAATCGGAGCTACGGTTCAAAAGTTGTTGACGTGCGATCGTTAATTATCTGCTGCTCACCAGAAAAAGGAAAACAGACCGCGCGGGGAAAAAAAATGGCGCGGGCTGCTTCTGCGCGGGGTTGGGCCATGCTGGGCCGAACGGCCCGCCGCGCTGCGCGCTGGGCTGGGCTGCTCGCGCCTTCTCGGGAATACGTCTTCCGATGGAGAAGACGGGAAACTCGTGGGGCGCCTCCACTTAACCCGACAGGTGGGGCCGGGACCCACCTGTCGGTCTCTCACTCTCTTCTCTTCTTTTCTTTTTTCTTTTTCTTCCTTTTTTTCTTCTCTCCTTTCTTCTTCCCTGCCCGCTCGCCTCGACGCCCGCATGCACAGACGCAGCGACGCGTCGGTGGTCGACGGTGCCAGCGACTGGCCGGCCGGAGGCAGACGCCGGCGACGGCGGCCGGCTCGCGGGGCCACACCGCGCCCGCGGGAGGCGAAGATGGCGGCCGAGGGACCTCCAGCGCGTCACCCGCCCGTACGCCAAGCTCGGCCCGTGGCCATGGCGGGCGCTCGGGTGGCGGATGGCGGCGACGGTGGAGTGGGCCAGGGACAGCGGAGAAGACGGGAACGGAACCAGGGGGCTACACCACACTCAGCGGAGCTACTTCCTACGGCTGGGAGGTCGTGGTGCTCCCCGAACCCGAGCTCTAGGGTTTCGGCCATGGAAGCTTTGCCGAGCTCCTGCGGCCTCACTTCTTGGTGGAACTCGAGTGGGAGAGTCTGGGGAGGGAGGACTGAGGTCTGTGAGCGCGATGGGGGTCTCAGCGGTGCTTCTTATAGCCAGGGGAGAGGGAGAGGTAGGTACACCCGAGCTCGGCTATTGATGGCGTTTTCAGGACGTGTTCTCCGGCTACAGAGGAGGAGAGGATGAGGACGGTGAGCTGGCCGCACAGTGCAGCACGAGGAACATGCTGAGGCTGGCTTAGGCACCGACCAAGCTCCTAAGTGGGCTTAACTTAGCAAGTTTCTGTCATTTCGAAATCGGTCCAGAAGGTGTTCGACCAAATGCCCCAATGAACTTTTCGACGCAAATAAATTCCAGCAAAATACCAGTGGTTAGGTTTGTATGTGGGGAGATGGTTCCTAGACTTTGACGTCAGATGGTGCAACCTAACTAGGTTTTTTTGGAAGAAGTGCGGAAAGTGGCCTTATGGTATAATTATGTCCATTAGGGGTTTTGATCATGATGTTTTGGGGTCATGTAGATCATCAAGAGGATATATGAGAGACCAGGGGAGTAGGTGGTGTCACAAAACTAAACATGCAGAAGTAATGCATACAAGGGGACACTTACATCATTCCAACAAGGTGGGTACAAAATTGATGGCAAGGCACTATGCCACACCAACAACTAGGTGGAGGGATTTTATTTGATAAAAGAACTATGAGAAGGATAAGGCTGGTTGGGATATTTATCCCATGTGAGGAATTCACATGGCTCTTGGGTCATCCAGGTGTTGAGTTGGCATGAAGATATTTTGTGGTTATTAGTGGGTGTAAGAAGGAGTGGTGGATAGGTGGCTCAAAATAATCATGTCACCTTGGTGGGTGTAGGCAATGGCATGAGATACATCTTCTGGTTTTGTGAGGAGTGATGGAGAGGAGAAGTTCGGGGAAACAATTCCCTAAACAACACTTGCAGGAAATATTTAGGCTATGAGGTTTTTAGGAAAAACCTTAGCGGAGGTTTTCGGAGTGGCAAAGAAATCACCGGAGATTTCCTGGAATTATTTTAGAGAAAAAGATCACGAGGGCATCATCTAGCACCTGAGGGCAAAAATAAATTTTGAGATACGAGGGAAAAGTTTTTCGGGTGTGGGGAAAACACCACTAAATTCGGGATCCAAATTTTGGGGTGTTACAAAAAGGTAGGAGTTTCGACAGCACTTCCACAAGGGAGGAGATTGAGGCACCCGGATATGCGGTGATTCGGGCTTAGGTGGTGCGACTAAGAAGGGTGCCTTCGTGGGTTCGTCACACTTTTTGGTTGCACTAAGGTGTATATATAGGGCCAATGTTTGGCTGCCTTACCTTTTAATGACGCCATACGTGAGGACACATATCAAGTACGATGCCTCTCAAGACAACACATGTTGAGTATCATGCCACATGTAAATCGCCATGACACATGTCAATCGTCATGACCTTCAAGGCAACACAATGTCAGGTGTCTTATATATGTCAGGTACCATCCATCTCAAGACAAAACATGTTATGTGTCTATGTAAGTTACATTGCCTCACAAGGAAACACCTATGCATGACGCCATATTTTCAGACCCATTTGACTCCTTCCTCTTTTGTGAAATCTTCCACGATATTCTAAAATTTTGCATAACATTCTTAAACATTGTGATAAGACGAGCTAACGTGTAAAGCTTACTTGCTAAGAATTTTAATCGAACTTTTATTTCTATATAATTTGCCTAAAGTATAATCTGGCCGCGTAAGAGGTAGACTTAATTTGTTGCACATGTGCATGTATATTTACACCAAATGGAGCTAAGTAGGATTAGAAATCATATTCGGTGTCGTAACCACGTCCAGATTTGTGTACGTGTCTAGTTTATGTTCACCCTATTTTCGAATCTATATTTTTGTTATAAAAATCAATTGGTAAAATGCTTTGTAAACTGAAAAATGGGAGTAGATGTCTAGCCGGCTACCAAGCTAGGCCCAGATCAGTCGGCCCACCTAACCCCATCCGACCAACCTAGCTAAGGGCATCTCCACTCGTCCCCCCAGCGCCCCCCCCCCCCCCCCCCCAGCCCGAGAAATAACGCCGTTTTGTCCCAAATAGCACCGTTTTCTCCCAGTCGGCCCCCCCAGGAGTCCAAATAGCGCCGTTTTAGCGCCGGCGCACCTAGGCCAAACCCAGTCCATTGGATTGCGCCTGGGGGGGGGGGGGTGGAAGCGCGCGTGGGCCAGCACTGTCGGCGAGACAGCGCATTTCCCACCCCCGCCTCGCCCCTTCCTCTCTTCTGCCCCGTCGCCGCCATCTCGCCGCCGGCACCACCCCTCCCCCTCCGCCACACGCAAGCAGCTAGAAACTCCACCGTCTCGCCCAATCCACGCCGCCGGCGCCCGCCCTCCCCCTCCGCCGGGATCTAGCCGGTAGGACGGCTCTCGGGAAGGCTCGCGCCACCTCGCCTGCTAGGTGTTCGGCGTTTTGTCCGCCCAGCCATGGACTCCGACGACGAGGAGCTGCTCGCCGAACTACTCGATGAGGAAGCCCAGGCCGCCGTCGACGATGAAGAACACTTGCTGATCCTCGCGTGCCTCGCCGGCCTGCTCTCAAACAACGCCCGGCCGCGGCGTGGCGGCTCGGCGCCCGGTCGCCGCAAGAGCAAGCCGAGGCAGTGCTACGAAGGGTACTGCACACTAGTACAGAACACATCGGATACCCCTCTATGGAAACGGCACGAGTTAGGCGACAGAGAATCGCGATTTTAGCGTTGCGGACGAGGCCTGGCAGAGGCTGGTCCGTCAACATTGGTTACGGAGAATTTTATATCTCCGTTACCAAAAGTATTGGCAACGGTCATAAATTTGTCTCCGTTTCCAATATGTATCTCTATGGCTACGGTTGTTTATGTATATCCGTTTGCGATGTGCTTGGGAAATTGCAGTTGCAATCTGAAAGCGCGCCTGTTCAATGCGGCTTAATTCACGAGGGATTGGAACCGCCTGATCGACGCTAATAAAATGTGACTGGAACCGCGCGAAGCCAGGCAGGTCCCGCATTCTCCCTTCGTTCTCTCCCACATTATCTACCACACTAGCACAACCGCCATGGAGGAACCCTGGTGGCAGAACGAGGAAGTCTCGAGCGACGACGCGAGCGTGGAAGACCGCGGTGAAGTTCCATGGTGGGATCAAGACGGGCCGCCGGACTCGGACCCGACGACTCGGACCCGCCATCTTCACGCTCTGTAGAAGACGACTCCGACGACTCGGACCAGCCGTCTTCACGCGAAGGAGAAGACGACTCCGAAGAGGACGAGTCGCCGGAGGAAGAGGAGCCGGAGGACCCGCCGGAGCCGTATTATTCTAGCCAGGAAGAATACGACGCCGCCGACGACGACGACGAGGAGGCATCGGAGGAGGTCGGAGGAGGAGGCATCGGAGGAGGCGCCGGAGGAGGAGGCGTCGGAGGAGGACGCGCGGAGGAGGACGTGCCGGAGAAGGAGGATCACGCTCCGGAGAAGGAGGGCGAGAGGAGGATTCGCCGGAGAAGGACGCACGGCCGGAGAAGGAGGAGCACGAGCCGGAGGAGGAGGAGGAGCACGCGCCTGAGGAAAAGGCAACCGGCAAGAAGCGACGCCGCGCCGCGGATGACAATGGCGCGGAGGCAGGGCGTAAGCAGAACAAGTAGAGTAGATAGTTAGTTCAATTACTCTATCTATCCTTTGTAAGTAGGCCCAGTGTGTCAGTGAAGAAATTAGAGGAAACGGTTGTTTATCGCCTCCGTTTGCGATGTTATATGCTATAAATGTGCCACTGCGGCAACCCTAACGCTCTCGCTCTCACTCTCACTCTCACTCCACGGTCATAGTGTGGCGGCGGCTCCAGACCTAACCCTTATCTCGCAGATCTGAGCGGCGTGTCCGGCCGGCATCGCCGCCGTGCATCTTCCCCCAGCGGCGCGTCGGCGCATCTTCCCCCAGCGCCGCGCATCCCCCCAGCGGCGCGTCGTGAGCCGCCGCGCATCCCCCCAACG